>JANAVB010034218.1:8083739-8229981 GCA_029216955.1 Iris pallida
ACTCTGAACGGGAGAAAATGAGCCACCTTCGTGAGCCTGTCTTAATAACCCAAATAGCGTCTCTGCCAGCCGGGGATCTGGGCAATCCAGTCACAAAATCTATGGTTACATGCTCCCATTTCCACTCGGGAATCGGCAATGGTTGAAGTAGTCCAGCTGGTCTCTGATGTTCAGCCTTAACTTGTTGGGCAGACTAAACAATGAGAGACAAAACCGGGCTATCTCCCTCTTCATGCCATTCCACCAAAAGTGCTGACGAATATCACGGTACATCTTCGTGCCACCAGGATGAATGGAATACTGCAAACTGTGGGACTCTGCTATGATCTCCTGTCTGATATCTCCACTGGGTACACAAAGACGCTTACCATGTCGAAGTGTACCGTCTTCATGAATGCATAACTCTGGTCTTCGTCCCGCCTCACACTCTGCTCTGAGTCGCTGAAGCTTGGAATCTGCTGACTGCACCATCCGGATACTCTCGACTATAGTGGACTGAACTTGCATGCTGGCCATCAATGCCATACTGGAAGGGAGGACAACTTTTATACCCATCTTCTGAAGATCGGCTAACAGTTCTGGTTGCGCTGTCAGGAAATAAACTCCTGCCCTCCTGCTCAATGCATCTGCAACAACGTTGGCCTTCCCTGGGTGATACTGCAGGTTGACATCATAATCCACAAGCAGCTCCAGCCATTCTCTGACGTATGTTGAGATCCTTCTGGGTGAAAACATACTTCAGGCTCTTGTGGTCGGTGAAAATTTCCACCCTCTCTCCGTATAGGTAGTGCCTCCACAACTTAAGTGCAAACACTACTACTGCCAGCTCTAAGTCATGGGTGGGTAATTTTCTCATGATCACGAAGTTGCCGTGACGCATAAGCTATTACCTTCCCATGCTGCATCAGAACACATCCCAAACCTCTGCCTGAAGCATCACAGTATACTGAAAATCCTCCGGTCCCATCTGGAAGCGTGAGAATAGGAGCCGTCATCAAGCCTCGCTTCAACTTCTCAAAAGAATCCTGACATTCTGCTGTCCAAGCAAACTGCACATCCTTGCGGTCAACTGGGTCAATGGCGCTGAAATTCGAGCAAAGTCTGAAACAAATCGCCGGTAGTAGCCGGCCAATCCAAGAAAACTGCGAACTTCTGCAACTGTGCTAGGTACTGGCCATGTTTCAATGGCCACGATCTTCTGAGGATCCACTTCAACTCCTCCTGGGTGATGATATGACCTAAGTACGAAATGCGATCGAGCCAGAACTCGTATTTACTGAACTTGGCATACAACTGGTGCTCTCTGAGAATCTGGAGGACAACTCGGAGATGCTGCTCATGCTCCGCTTCACTCTTGCTGTAGACCAGGATGTCTCTAGGAACACAATCACGAACTGATCCAAATAAGGCATGAAGATACGATTCATGAGGTCCATGAATACTGCCGGCGCATTGGTTGCTCCAAATGGCATCACAAGGAACTCCCAATGCCCATATCTCGATCTGAACGCTGTCTTCGGGATGTCCTGCTCTCTGACTCTGATCTGATGGTATCCTGACCGTAAGTCGATCTTCGAGAATACTGCTGCCCCTTGAGTTGATCAAACAAGTCATCTATCCTCGGGAGTGGGTATCTGTTCTTGATTGTTACTGAGTTCAAGGTACGATAATCTACACATAATTTGGACGTACCATCCTTCTTTTTCCAAGAAGCATCGGGGCTCCCCAAGGCGATCCACTAGCACGAATGAATCCCTTGGTTCTGAGTTCTTCAATTATCTTGTACAATATCTCAAGCTCTGACGGCGCCATCCTGTAGACTCTCTCTGACACTGGGGCTGTCCCGGGAATCAAGTCGATAGTAAACTCGATCTCCCGCTCTGGCGGCATCCCGGGAAGCTTCGGAGAAAACATCCGGAAACTCTTCGACTATCCGAGGTAACTGCACTGCTGCCACTGCCATCCGCAACACTGAAGGAGAAGGTTCAACTTCGCCTCGGGAGAAAGAAAACTCTGGCTCCTGGAATGCTAAAAATAACCCTGCCAATGTGGCAGTCTATCCTAGCATACTGGTCCCTCAACCAATCCATCCCTAAGACCACATCATAATCGGCCATTGGGAACTCTATCATTCTAGCGGGGAATTCTCTACCGCTAACTACGACCCGATACGAGGAAAACACTCTATCTACTCCTACAAGTCCGTTACCAGTAAGTATATTGAGCCTTACTGATAATGACTCGGGCTCCAGTCATACCCGTGTCGCAAATCGTGCAGACATAAATGAATGCGAGGCACCAGAATCAAATAATACTGAAGCTGGAAAGGTATTGACGAGAATAGTACCTGCTACCACCTCACCTGGTGCTATTCCTTCTTCTCCCATGGTCAAAGCCAGCACTTGACCATATCCTCTGGGTGCGGGCCCCTCTGCTGAAAATTCTTCTGCCTGCTCTGGATCAAGGCTTGGGCTTGGGCATACTGCTGCGGCCTCTGCTGCTGGAATGCCTGGGCCTGCGTCGGCAATGGCCTCGGGAACGGGTACTGTAGCTGCTGCTGCTGGATTGGTGCTGGTCCTCTAACTGAAGGACTAGAGAAGGCTGATGAACTCCCCCTGTTCGGGCAATTCCCAATCCTGTGGTCCGGAGCACCACAAACCAAGCACAAACCCTGTGCTCTGCGACACTCCGATACCACATGCCCTGGCTTCCCGCAGTATGAACATCCTACTGCGGAAGACTGCTTCTGCTTCTGCTGCTGAGGGTGCGTCGGGGTGGAATGCTGAACCGACGTCACTGAGGTCGCCCGCTCGGAGCTCCAATGGTCAAAGCCCTGGCTGCCGGGGCTGGTGCTGATGACTGATTCATCTGGCCGTGAGATCGTTTCCGACCTCCGGTCCTATCCACGATCCTCTGGGAGGTATATCATGCCTCCTGGCTGCTCTCAACACTGTATCAAAAGTCTGATGCTAAACTGCTCCACCGCCAATAAAATCTCCAGATGAAGCCCCTGCTGGAACCGCTGGGCTCTATCGAACTCGGTCGCCACCAAGGTGGGAGCAAACCGACTAAGCCTGGAGAACTCGGCCGCATATCCATCGACCGTCCTGTCCATCTGCTTCAGATTGGTGAACCTCGTCTGTAGATCATACCGAGCTACAGCATCAAAATACTTGGTCTGGAATCTCTCCCTGAATACTGCCCATGAAATAGGGGCCACTAATCCATCGGCCTGCGCTGCCCACCAGCTACGGGCAAGATCTAGTAACTGCAGGCGCACTACGGCCACCTTCTCATTCTCTGGAGTCCTGGCTGCTTCTAGAATCACCTCTGTGTCCTGAAGCCATGCATCTGCAGCGATCGCATCTTCACTGCCATCGAAGAAGGGAGGGTTCAAGCGCTTGAAGCTGTTGGCCGCGCTATTACCCTGATGACCTCCTCTGGTCAAAGCATCTGCCACCGCCTGGTGTAAGGCATCTCCTCGCCGATCCTGGGAAGCTAATAGCGTCCTGATGAGACCCACCAAAGTGCCGTCATCATGCTCTGCTGGCTGGACGGGCTGAACTGGTGGTTCTCCTTCGGTGGGCACGACTCTGGAGGCTACACCTGAATGCTGGGCTTGATCTCCAGGTTGCTGCTGGTCCGCAGGAGGTGCTCCACCTTGCTGATCGGCAGGTCCAGAAACAATGCCGCTGAAGAAGACGACATAGGGAACAATAAGGAAGGACCAGGACAGATCAACGATACAAGCATGTGATCAGGTCAAGTTTTTCAGGGATCAAGAGGATACGAGTAGAGATCAAGGGCGAATACTGATTGAGACATATTCGGTAAACCCTCACATATCTTGAATTACAAGACCTGCATGGGCCACCACAAAACCATGTCACGCCCCAGAACCAGAGTACTGGAGAGCGGGGGCGTACATAGCCAGCTACGTATATTGAAGTGCAACCCACCTCGCTATACGGTCACGGTGTCTAGATACATGAGGGTTTAACTACAAGCCAACAGTCTTCTATGGTCATGAACAAGCCTATTGTCTCAATCATAAGCAAGTAATAGTAGTTACAAGATGTCAGAGCACCAAATATATAATAGCAAGGCGTCCCATACATTACATATTGGATGATCATGAAGCTAGTCGTACAAAATGTCAGGACTAGCAAGAGTTCAGTCATACATGATCAACCCTAGGATCTGTCAATCATGTTACAGCCCGTAGGTAGACAGTAAATAAAGGGCAATCGAGCTAACACGTGCTCGTCGGCTAAACGCCTCAAAAGAATAATTTTACAATAAAGTGGGAGGACAAAAGAAATCCACTCGTTGCCAGGGTTACGCCTGGTGGTCACCATCTGGCTGGATAGTAGGTAGATCCTCTAGTGCTGCTTCGATATCTGGCCACACAAAACCAGCTGGGTCAGACCCCAGAAAGAGCAAGTGCCACAAAGGAGGCTTCACTTAGGAACTAAAACCAGCATATCACAATAAATAGTAAAGGTAATTAAAAGATAGTGATAATAGCTGAGATAACAATAATATTTGAACACGGAAAAACCATTCAAGTAGCCAGACTGCAACCCTTAAACCAAACAAGGACCGGGGTTGCAATCCTTCGCCTGAATAGAAACCCGCCTCAATTACTATGATAAGGTAACAAGACAATAAACGAAGAGAGGACACAGAACTGCTCCGGAAGCCAGGTTACAACCCTTAAACCAAACAAGGACCGGGGTTGTAACCCTTCGCCTGAACAGAACTGGACCCCTGATCTTATTGTTAAGGCCAGTATAAATAATCATGGTATTGAAGTAAAGGTAAAACATGACGAGCATGACAGGGGTTGCAATAAGACAATAAACGAAGAGAGGACACAGAACTGCTCCGGGAGCCAGGTTACAACCCTTAAACCAAACAAGGACCGGGGTTGTAACCCTTCGCCTGAACAGAACTGGACCCCTGATCTTTATTGTTAAGGCGGGCACAATAAGCAGGACGATATATGATAAGATAACCATGGAACTATTCAGATAGCCAAGTTACAACCCTTAAACCAAACAAGGACCGGGGTTGTAACCCTTCATCTGAACAGAACTTGGTATCCCATCATTTATCGATACAAGAAATCATGTCATGATACAATCTTGTACAGGATCAGGATAAGACAAAGCTGGAATAAACTTCATCCAATCAATCACGGCCAATCAAGAGTACGGCTTGATACTTTTAACTAACTAGGGTTATCACAGGCCTAGTTACTAGCAAGATGCAATGATTATCCCAACAGCCACAAGCCCTGCAGACCATCCGGTTATCCGGGTCGAATGTCCGTTATGAAGAATGCAACACGTGACTGTGTGCTGGAAATGTGCCCTACTCATCGGTAGGCTACAAGTCCACTTAATGCGCCCAGATGACGGGATTGCCTGTAGCTGGGAATCTCTTCATGACTACTGAATCATTCTAGTTAATTAGCCTTAGTCAATTTTAGTAGGTACCCCTGACCGTGGTACTCAGGGATCCCCATCCTAGACATGATGTAAGACAGTACTGGTTTATTTGTACAAACGCAATCGCCCACGGTGTCCAGACCTTTCATACTTGTCATATCAGTTTACTTGTCAAGAGTGCGCCACCGCGGGCCACTATCGTGTTCTATTCTTACATATCATGAATGAGAGAGATTGTATAAAATAACTAATAACATATTCTTGAAGCCAAGGAAAAGACCTACAACTTTCATGTTTGAGTTTTTTTTTCAAGATTCTAACTACAAAACAACTTAAACAGGCAAAAACAGTAAATTCCTGCACAATCGGCGCATGGGATTCCTGCACGAATTGGCGCATGGGATTCCTGCACGAATCGGCGTATGGGATTCCTGCACGAATCGGCGCATGGGATTCCTGCACGAATCGGCGCATGAGATTCCTGCACGAATCGGCGCATGGGATTCCTGCACGAATCGGCACATGGGATTCCTGCACGAATCGGCGTATGAGATTCCTGCACAAATCGGCGCATGGGATTCCTGCACGAATCGGCGCATGAGATACTCACATTGCGTCTTCAATACATGCGCGTAAGAAACCTACGCGCATGACACGCTCGGAGTTAAGGAATGCGTTGCCGGAACTTCACGGCGCATGGCCTCCCGGCGCATGGCCTCCCGGGCGCATGAGGTTCCCGGCACATGGGATTCATCGTCCCCAAACAGCAAGTTCAGCCATGAAAGTTCCGAAAACTTGTAATGGCCATAACTTACTCATCCGGAGTTGAAATCAAGCGAAACAAAAGCCAAAACTGAATGAAATTGAATTCTCTACAACATAGAACCATTAGTTTTCAAAATAACCAAATTTTAGAGATCAAACCAAGAAAATAAACAAGAAGGAACTTAAAACTTAGATCTACACAAATATAACCATCAAAACCGAAAACTTCCAGTTCTAAAGAGGCTTAGAATCTAGTAAGGAAGAGAATGGAACAAAAAACATGAGATCCATAATGAAGCAAGTTTGCACTTGCCTAAGCTCTCTCTCTCTCTTCTCTTTCTGGTAGGTGTAGAAGTAAATGTGGAGAAGAAGAAGAATAATGAAGAGAGAGAATGAGGAGGGGTTAATAAATGGGGATGGTGGTGGTAGGTAGGGGTCTCTTTGGTTCATGATGAACCAAGGCAACCCAAGCCTAGCCGAACCAACCCAAAACAAACCGAGCCAAGCCAAGAGATATGCAATACAAAATAAAATACGTACACGTATTCCAAGATACGTAATACGAACTACAGGCATTACACCCATTTAATTAGAATACTACTTCTAAACTAACTCTCAAATACCAACTCATACATCTACAAACTTACCCTCTAATGTGAATACCTTAACATACCCTTTATTACCCTTCCAAGGTAATCCCATTACCTTAGCTTCTAACTCCCACTCTAGACTTTCCTACCTTCATTCTAAGTATTCCTCCACTCTCCAATATGGTATTTCAACCTTCTTCTAGTATCTCGATACCGTATCATGATATCTTGACATTTAAAAGTCAAAAAGGGTAAATTCTCATTACCTACTAACATGTGGCTTAGCTTATTTTCTACCACTCTAACCACTAGTTTTCTAACCAACCTACACCACTCCAATACTCACAAATTAGGGGGTTGTATAGTAGAAAATATGGTGGATATAGGGGGGTATATAGGAGGGTCAATTAGGGGTGTATTGGGGGGTCAAATGGGGCTCAAAGTAGGGGGTTTGCTGCTGTTTTACTGCTGCTATTGTTGCTGAAATTGCTGTTGTTGTTGCTGAATTTGGGGGAGGCAGCAGCTCCCCCCTTCCATCCATTCATCCATTCACTCATCCATCATCCATTCACTCATTCATTCATCTCTCTACCTACCTATCTATCTATCTATCTATCTATCTATCTATCTATCTATCTATCTATCTATCCATGAACACCCCCACACACACACATACATGCATACCACACACCACCACTACCACCACACACACACATACATATGCATACTACCAACACCACCACTACCACCACACACACACACACACACTACCAACACCATTACTACTACCACACACTAACACACTCCCCATAAAAATCTACACACATACACATATACATATACTCCTAAACGACCCAAAACCTTATTCGAATACCCAAATCTTTGAAATTCTGCCCTCTAGGACCTAGACATGTTCCCCCACAAGAAATCTAACTCGCGCACGCGAGCGGAAACGAGAAACGAGGCCCGAATGGCCAAATGGCCATTTTGGCGACTCCGGGTGTCCGATTTGCGATACTGCGTGATACGGACACCAAACCTATCCGGATTCGACCCAAATTCTACCCACGAGTTCAAAATAATTATTAGAACCTATTCTAAGTATTAACTTGTCGATTCTAGTGTCGGTGCAAAAGTCATCCGTGTGTTGGAACCCGAAAACCTCGAAAAAAGCCTATTTTTATGATTTCTCGCAAAACGACCCCACGTATCCAAATATGGACACGTACCTAGCCTCATCTCACCCAAACTAACATAATTAGGTCTAATTAGGTTGGGAGTAACACCCAAACATGTTAATTTAGGATTTTCTCCAAATTTGGCACTAAACCTAGCCCGAAAGTCCCGAATTGAGCCCAATGGGTTCCAAACATCTTCTAATGGGTTGTCCTATGCCTCAGGTATCCTCTAATATAAAATAACACTAATTAGGAGTAATTACAAGAGTTAGAGTTAGGGTTTACCTCTTGGGAGTTGGAATCCCAAGAAAAGCCCCAAAATTGGTCTTTTTGGGTCAAGAGCCAATTCTATGCTTCCAACCCCTCCATGCTAGGTTCTACCTAGATAAAAATCACAAATAAAAGATAAACAAGGGTTAGCACCAAGATTAGAGAGGGATCTAGAGTATGGAAGAGATTTGACTTACTTTGGACTTGAAATCAAAGGGTTTTGGCTTGGTTTGGGAAGGAACTCTCAAAGGAGAAGAAGAAGAACAAGGTGTGAAGAAAATGAAGTGGAGAGGGGGTCTCTTGCTGCTGTCCAAATTTATGGGGTTTCGGGGCATTTGGCAAATGTCCAAAATGCCCTCCAAGGCCCCTATGAGTCAATTTTGTCTTATGTGGAAGTTTGGGGCTAAAAGGGTCAAGTTTAAATAACCAAATGGACCAATTATGTCATGTGGGATTAGTCAAATACACTATACTAATTAGTAGAATTTATGGGCCATGTCTAGCTAAACTCTGGGTCCCAACTAGAGTCTAAGCTACCCGGATCACTAACACAAGTCGAAATGAGCCAAAACTCAAACCCGATCATAAACCCGAAAATACAATATTAAAATATAAAATTCCCAAAAAATTAAAATATGAAAAATGACCAAAATTATAATAAATCAATTTAAATATTAAAATAAATAAAATTCACCAATTAATCAAAATCCTAAATAATTCAAAGTCACAAAATGACCAAAATACCCTTAGTCTAAAAAGTGGTAATTAGCTAATCTAATCACATGGGTTAGGCCTCCATGGTCATGGTTAGTCTCTAGGCTAAGCAGCTCTAAGGTTACACTAGCCGAAGAATAAAATCACAAAACACTAATTAAATTAAATTAAAATAATCAAAATTAATAACATGATTTAAACCTATTATTAAATAATCAATTTTACAAAAGTTCAAAATTACCCTAATTTTAGAAAAGTGGTGGTTACATTCTCCGTGTCATTTAATACGGAGAATGGTCATTCTCATACGTTTTAACACGGAGAATGGCATTCTCCGTGTTATTTAATACGGAGAATGACATTCTCCGTGTTTCTAACACGAAGAATGGTCATTCTCCTGCGTTTTAACACTGGAATGACCATTCTCCGTGTTAAATTATACGGAGAATGGCCATTCTCCGTGTAAATTAAGACGGAGAATGGCCATTCTTCGTGTAAATTAAGACGAAGAATGCTATTCTCCGTGTAAATTAAGACGGAGAATGCCATTCTCCGTGTAAATTAACACGAAGAATGCCCATTCTCCTGCGTTTTAACACTGGAATGACCATTCTTCGTGTAAATTAACACGGAGAATGGCGTTCTCCGTGTTATTTAATACGAAGAATGGTGTTATTCGTGTTTCTAACACGGAGAATGGTCATTCTCCTGCGTTTTAACACTGGAATGACCATTCTCCATGCTAAATTACACGGAGAATGGCCATTCTCCGTGTAAATTAAGACGGAG
Organism: Iris pallida; assembly: GCA_029216955.1. NCBI lineage: Eukaryota > Viridiplantae > Streptophyta > Magnoliopsida > Asparagales > Iridaceae > Iris > Iris pallida. The sequence continues at coordinate 8,093,499 of JANAVB010034218.1, forward strand.
AATGGTCATTCTCCGTGTAATTTAGCACGGAGAATGGCCATTCTCCGTGTAAATTAAGACGGAGAATGCCATTCTCCGTGTTACTAACACGGAGAATGCCATTCTCCGTGTACTAACACGGAGAATGGCCACCCTCATGCGAAATTAACATTCTTCGTGTTCTAACACGGAGAATGGCCATTCTCCTGCATTTTATGGTCAGTTGAAACTTTGGAGGACCATAACTTTTGACTGGAAGGTCGAAACGAGGCACGGTTTGTTGTAAAACGAGGCCCTGAGCTGATGGGGGACCGAGACGAAAGTTCCAAAATGGGCCCCCATACATAATAAAAAAGTATAAATAAAACAAAAATTGTTGTAGCCAAGATTTGAACCAAGGACCTCTTAAATATAAGTCTAGCATTATAACAACTACACCACAATTTTTTTTGTTAAAAAATGCACATGATACATATTAGTTCTATTGTAGATAGTTACATGTTGGTGTCCCCTTTCGTCAGGGGACCCTGGGTTGTCGCCCGGCCTGCCCTGGGCCCGGGCCGCCCCTGAATTTTATATACAACTCTGAAATCATGCCACAAGTCCCTATAATAAGTTTAAATTAAATTATTAAAAAAAATTTAAAAAAAATTTAAATTTGTTATATATAGGCAAAATAGAGAATCAAACTCAACTAAACAAGAAGAAAACCTCCCACCTTAACCACCTAAACTAAAAAATATTTGACTAAAATTAGATAATATTCTTATTATACGTTATCAACGTACAAAGCGCGTACATTTACTAGTATTTATAATAAGGGCAAATTTATATAATCCACCAGTAAAACTCCACCTTAATTTTTTTTGTATTTATGTGCAGTTGGTATAAATTTCATATACAACTCTGAAATCATGCCACATGTCCCAATATATAAAATTATGTGTGCATTGAATCCCACCCTATTTGATATCAACATGTGGTTATATTTCGGAAGCAAAGTCGGAATACAATATCGTCAGTGTATGAAATAAATTATATTTTAAAATAGAAAAAATGAGCAGAGTCCTTAGGCGTCCGAAGGAACTTCATTAGGCGCCCGAAGGAAGAACTTCTCTTGTATAGTCACAAGAAATAACTAGATTCCTAGCCAAGCCACTAGTCAGACAACTTACAACGGAAAAACAAGACCTGGGGTTCGTTGAGTATTATCTATGTCGCATTCTTCTCTTTTTCTCTATTTCTATCCGTGGTTGTCACCCATGGAGTTTCTCAAAGGATAGATCTCACACAAAGGTGCATATTACTAATATAGAATTTTTTATATAGGGTAAAGAATTTTATCCAAATTGTAAAAAAAGTAAGAAGTTTAGTGAAATTGTATTCCGAGTAACGAAACGATATTGGAGATGGCGCGTGTTCGCAGCGAAGAAGGGACGCGCCATGGATGATGTCACGACCTGCACCCGGATATACGGGTACGAATACGTACACGACGCCCAGCCTACGCCGCAGTATCGGGGTAGAACACTGTCTAGTACCCAATAAATATACACTACGTCTATAAGGCCTATAACTACAAATATACTCTAGTCACATCACAACAGCTAGGGATGATAAGACAAGAAAGATAACTAAAGCACAAGAACAACTAGAAACTACTAGAAGGAATCATAAGAGGAAAATAAAGAAGGAACAACAAGACTAACTAAGGATAACTCCCAGGCAACTCACATAGAATAATAGTGAGATCCACCTCAGCTAGCAACATCATAAAGTCCACTAATGGTATAACAATTCCTAAAATATTATCAACGGTATCCTGTCAGGAAAATGAGCAAGTACAAACACTAACAGCAGTTCCATGTGAATTGACAAATTCTATAAGAGACAGTATAATGAACTACGAGACAAAGATATATGAAAACTTAGGAACCGTTCGGAAGCCGAGTTACAACCCTTAACAAAACAAGGACCGGGGTTGTAACTCTTCTCCCGAGCAGAACTTAGTCTCAATCAAGATACAATGTAAAGGCATGTAGAGCATGTGAGTAACTGTATATCATGCATGGTGAGAAAGTACTGAATGTAGAACAGAACAGGATATATGACAAGAAAAGTAAATATAAAATGTGCCTCGAATATTATAGCCTAATGTGATCGGTATGGGTCAAGAATCAGGCTTCCAGCCGACCGGCTACAAGTACGTGGACTCGGTCCGGCCGGGATGGTAAGCTATGGAGCAAGTAGTAGCACAGGTCAGGCTATACCCATCGTGAGGTGATGGTATAGCTATGATACAAGTAGTAACTCAAGGTGGGCATTGATCACACTATCTAAATTTCCCATTTCCTCGAATAGTATACGGATCCGGACATAGCACGTCATGACGCGGGATTCCCTAAGAAGGGAGCAAGTCCTCTTCAGGAATCGGCGTCAATACAAGTACGAGAATCAAGACTAAGCAAGTACCAGTATCCCAAGAAATCCAGGAATGACATCTCATGACAGGAATCCGACAATACTAGTCCGTGAACTTTCGTGTCTGAGAATCAAGTAAGACACTACGACTGAATCGAATATAGCAAATATCAAGACAATGAAAACTATCAGTGAATGTACTCGTCTGCGGTCCTGAGCTGTCAAATGGGGTCGATGCTCAGAGTGATGCCACAGACCTAAAGATAAGATATATATAAACTAATTAGGGTTCAACAGTGTTAGGCTTGATTCTATAGTATAAGCTACGCAATCTAGGTCAGACTCAGTCAACAAAGTCAAACTAGGTCACACTGAGTCAAACTAGATCACAAGAAGTCAAACCAAGTCAAACTAGGTTAAACTGGGTCAATGGTTGACTTACAGTTGACTTTTGGTCAACTGGTCAACTCTAGGCTAAACTAGGTCAAATGTTTACTCTACTTCGACATTCAGTCAAAGTAGTCAACCAAGGTCAACAAGGTAAAAGCTAGTCTCTATAAACATCTACAGGGTCAACCCATTCAATTTCAGTGATTGTGAAATCACCGGAATCGATGGAACTCAAAATACCACAAAAGGAGAAGGATTGTAATAATAGGGTAAAAACCTACAGATGTTGTCGGATGATAAAATAAATATCACCAACGTGTCCAGAATGATCAAAATAGCTAGAATAGCCTGTCCAAAAGTCCAGTTTGAATACAGGGGCAAAACGGTAATTTTGGGCCAAAATGATATCCGCCGTTGGACACACTTTGCACCGAAAAACATGCCAAAATAAAAGTGCACAAAACCTAACAAATTATATGTCCACGAATCCAGAATGACGATACGAACCCAACGGTATATCCAGAATTGGATTCCGTTGACCCGATCTCAAATTGGTCCGTTGACCAGGACATTAAAATTCCGATTTGCACGGAAAAGCGTGTCGGAGCTAATATCCTCAAAACTCAGCAAATTATATGTCAACGAGTCCAGAATGACGATACGAACTCAACGGTATATCCGGAATTGGATTCTGATGAGCCGAACTCAAAATGATCCGTTGTCCCAGAAAGTGGGACCCGCTTTGCACCGAAATGCGTGCCAGGGCCCACGTTCTCCAAATCTAACAAACTTTATATAAAATCAGGCCAGAACGACGCCACGAGTCTACTGGTGGTGTCAGAAATTGAATCCGGAGTCCCGGATTCAAAAATGGAATTTTACAAGTGCAACACTAAGAATTCGAACGACCAACTTTGGCGTCGAATTCGACCGACCTAACAAGCTCAAACTAAAAAGAAATCTAAAGGGGGGCAGGAAGAGGGTTATACCAATGTGCACCGGAACTGGTAGCGCGCAAAACGGAGCTGATACGGCGAAGATACGAACCCGCGAAGTTGGCGTCGCAAAACTGTCCAAAAACAGTACAAATTAAAATGTCAACTTGGTGGCCGGTTTTGATGTATCAAACGACGAAATTAACGGACGAAAATTGACAGGAGTGAAGATGGATATACCGAGATTGTGACGGAGCAAAGAGATCGTCGATCCAACGGTCGGATCTCCCGAAAAACACGCACGAACTTGCTGCGATGGGACGCGAATTCTGAAGTTCCAAACTCGCGCGCGACGACGGGATCTCGTGCGAAACGCACGAATCGACTATACGTCGCGCCGGGGAGGGAGGCGGTGGCCCATGGGGGTTCGTCGGAGGTCGCTGGACGGTGGGGGAGCTCGCGGGGGCGGGCCGACCACGTGGTGGCGTACGGCACGCCCATGCACGCGCGCGGGGGCGGCGCGGCAGCTACTGCCGTATGCTGCTGCTGCTTGCAGCTGCTGCTGCGGCGGCGTGGTGCGGCGGCGTACGGCGGCGCGTCGTCGGGGTACGACGGGGGAGGGGGGGCGGCTGTGCGGTGGTGGTGTTGGAGTGGAGGTGGTGGTGGTTAATGGTGGTGGAGGTGATGATGATAATGAAGTTGATGGTGATGGTAATGGTGGTAATGATGATGGTGTAGGAGGAGGAGAGGGTGGTGGAGGGGAGGAGCTCGGGAGGAGCTGTCGGCCGAGAGGGAGAGGAGAGTGTGCTGTAGGAGGGAGTGTGGTGAGTTTGTGTAAGAGAGTGGGAGAGAGAGAGATTTGTATGGGGGTGTGTGTGTATTAATATGAGAGGGGTGAGAATAGAGATGGGGAGAGATATTTGTGAGGAGAGAGGGGATGTCGGTCCAGCAGGGGGGTGCTCCTGTGAGGTGGAGGGGGTAAGGTGGTGTTGTGTGTGTGATGGGGAGAGAGAAAGATGATATATATATATATATATATAGATATATATATATATATATATATATATATATATATATTATAATATAATATATATATATATAATATATATATATATATATATATATATATATAGGAGATATTTAATAAAGTAGAGAGGAGATATTTTTAAATAGGAAAAAGCGAAAATTAAGTGGGGTACTTGGACAGTCATGGGAAACAACATGGGGCTTGGGTTCGGGTTCGGTCGAGCCGGATCGAGCCAAAATGGACTAGGTGCAATAAATAAATTATTTTTTTAGGTATTTATAATCATGGAAAAATAAGTAGCATGTGGGGACTCAAATAAGTGGGACAGAAGCGTCATGCGGGTAGTAGGCTTCGGGTGGGCCATGTCCATATTTGGGGTTGACAGGTTTGGGTCGATAGGGTATCCACAATTTAAGTCAGAAAATAAATGTGACACCATGGGGTGAATTAAAATCGGGTCACGTGTCAGGAAAGTTGTGTGAAGAAAATGGGGCACAAGATGGTGTGTCTGGGTGGGACAAGAAGGTCATGGGTGAAGAGCGTCTCGAGTAGATCAGGCATGATAAGTTGGTTCTGAGAAAACGACTGGTCTGGTGCTCCTAAATTAAAAGTCACGGTAACGTGCATATGAGGATCCAGGAAAAGAGTGAGAATTCAATTAATATTAAAATGGTCTAAATTAACCCGAACTTGTGCGAAGCAAAAAGAGTACAAGGGAACAAGTTCGAGTGGGATACAAAATATCAATGTGAAGATAATCTCGTCTACTACAAACTCCAAGAAGGAAGTTTCCAGAGACTGGCATCCCTGATGCTCTAGAATTCTGAGTCACGGTAAAGAGCATTTAATGATCAAAATCAATTAAATCGAAATTAATTATCGAGAATAAATTATTTGGAAAATTCAAAAATAAATCCCGGAAATTCAGGGGACTTACATCCTACCCACCTTATAAAAATTTGTACTCAAATTAAAGGTTGGTAGTGGGGTTAAAACATGATAGAAGATTTAAGCAATATTTTAGGCATGATCCAAAATGACGAGTTTTGCACGATCAAGATAATCGATTTAAAATTGTTCAGGCACGATGAGGATTTGGCACGATAGAATTATGATACAAACAAATCATATGTGCGTGATTTCAAATAAGTCAAGTCATTGGGGCACGATTTAGATATGACAACGAAATCAAAACTTGAGCTTCGTCCGGTTACAATCGAGTCAAACATTGATTAACAGGATTTCAGCTCGATGAAATTTGATTTAGGGTTAAGATTATCAAGATCACGAAAATCAAGGTCGACAGTCACAATCTAAAACAAGGCTAAGAGAAGCAAATGGAGAGAAATTTGAGTATAGCACGATTGAGAGATAGATTTGATAGAAATCAGATTATAGGTCACATAAGCACGATCAAGATCCAAGTTCAGTTGTGAATGACGAATAAATCATGAATTCAAAATCAAGGTCTTAAAAGCACAATTTAGAAGTAAGATGATATGCATAGTTATGATCGTTAAAATTACCATCAAGGAACTCCAAGTTGCCTTAGTCACGCTAGATCATCTAGGCATGATTAAGCACCAGGAATTTCAGATACAATCAAAAATCAAATCAAAGTCGAAAAGAGTATAGGCACGAGTGTTTCAAATCCAAACATGCTCAAAATTGAATCTTAATACGATCATAGATACGGTCAGCTCAACCTTGGTCAAAAGTATAACGGTTTTAGGCATGGCCAACATGAGACTCCGGCATAATCAAGGATAGTATGAAGCCTAATCGTGATTAGAATAGAATTTAGTCATTTACCAGAATTGAATCGAAAGTTTAAAGCACGAGTAATGATAGTATTGTCCAATCACGATAAAAATAAATAATTTAGTCTCAGCACGATTTAAATTGATCAAGTTTTGAGTAAATCAGAATTTGGGCAAGATGGAGAACAAAATCAACGAAGTCTGGACACGAGCATCTAAGAAGGAAATCATATCATAATGGAATTCGAAACATTTAAGTTTAATCAAAATCGAGACTCTTTGGCACGATAAACTAGACAACCAGAATCGATTGGTCAATCAGAGATGATCAATCTCACGATATCAAAATATAATAAACAAATCAAGATGTAGAATTGAATTGCTTCTGTTATCATAAAAACCAGAATATGGGATCGTAGGAGGAAGCCGGGGTAATCATCTCGCTCTGCTTCGACTACTACCAACAATGTCTACTCCGAGACGGATGATTACGATACTTCCTCGATTTCTCCCAAGATAAAAGATATGAAAATTCTAAAATTTTCAAGGTATGGATGACAGAAGTAGATACGAGATAGGTAATTGGTGGAACCAAGACATAATTGATCAAGACGGAGAAAGTAAGGTAAGATGAGAAATCATCATACGATGAGGAAGAGAAGAACGGGAAAACAGAAGTAATAGTAGGAACTGTTGCCCAATAGGTTAAAACAAGTGAATTAATTTAAGATACGATCTGATAACCATACATGTCTATCCCAAATCATGTTGCCAGAATTCTCGCACTACTAAAATCTGTCAATTCAGCGACGCGTCAAAATGTCGCTAAATAGGGAAAATACGTCGCTAAGTTCTATTAGCGACGTATTTAGCGACGTTTTCAAGTAGTCGCGATTAACCTAGTCGCTAAACAAGAAAACGTCGCCATACGTCGCTATTGCGACGTGTTCACGTCGCTAAGTTAGCGACTGCCAGCGACATAAAACGTCATAATTTACCGACGTAATCTAGCGACGTTGAGCGACTTGACATGCATCGATGCTGACCTGGCTTTAGAGCCAAATGGCGACGTTCTGCGACTTTTTAACGTCACTATATTACCGACATATAGCGACGTTTAGCGACGTCCGTGTAGCGACGTTTAGTGACGATTAGCGACGGTAATCATTAATGTTAGCGACGTACTTAGCGACGTTTATATCGTCGCTGGACGTCGCTGACAGTCGCTGAACGTCGCTAATATTAAAAAAAATTAAAATTTTACAGCATTTACAGCATTTACAGAATTTGCAGAATTTGCAACCATTTGTTACGACAACGACTGTGTATCACGAACACAGTATCAAACAACACATACACACAATCACGAACACGTTTGAAACACAATCTCATCAATCAACACAAATTTATGAAAATTTGTAACAATGTCAAACATAATGTGTCCACATAAGAATAATGTATGTATAACCACATAAAAGACCCAACAATGGGCCATCACACAACAATGTATATGCCGACTACGACTGATCAGGAGGAGCATCACCGCTCCTATCACCGCTCCTAGAAAGAAGGTAAGCATACTGCTCCGGTGTAAGAACCACCGACGACGATGAAGGAGGAGGCAATACAACCGCTGGAGAAGGAGGCAGTGTAACCGCTGGAGATGGGTGCGTCCGCGTCTCCTCTAGGGCTCAGAGTCTGGCGCTGCATTGCTCCATACAAGTCACTATCCTGGTAACGGTGTCGTGAATGGACTCCTGTGTCCCCTGTACTTGCTGTGCGGTGCGCTCGAGCTCGTCAAAGCGTGCGGTGACCGACGCAGCGTCTTGTGCCTGAGGCCCTTGCTGCTCAGCAATCCTCCTCAGCATATCGGCGCAGCTCACAATCTGGCGGACAATAGTCTCCTCGACTCGGGAACTCGGCCTGTGACGGCTGTGAATGCGCACTAGAAGAGGGAGCCCTGGATGCCTGCGTCGCAACAAATGCGCCGTAGGACCCCGTACCGTAGTACGTATCCCTCTGAAGACCACCAACAGCGGTCTTCCAGAGCTCGTCCTCGACTGAGGCGGAGAGGGTTGCGATGTACCAACCCCTCCCTCTGCCTGTGTACTAGCACTCGCACGCTCATCACGTAGCCTAACATACTCTTCCTAGAAATTATTGTGCATCTCTATACATCAGTACTTACCTAAATTAGCCTAATAAACGTCTAAAATATTTAATTATTAAGTATATGGTTATCTGTATATTCTTCAAGTTGTGTTAAAAATTAACGAAATCTAAATTAGTACTTACATAGCTCTGAGTAGCCCGGTCGTCGATGAGCTTCCCGTCCTTCCGATGGGTGGCAGGAAGATGGTCACCATGTTTGCGTCCTCACCCCTCTTCACCTGCGTGTTGTTATTTTTATTCTTTAGTAAAATAGAAAATTATATACTCCTACTATCAATAAAATCTTATATTTGACAATTAATTACATACCAGACGACGGAAATGCTCCGTCATAGGAATCGATCCACCATACCACTTTCGGCCATCGTCCTAGCCGCCTTCGCCTTCTCCAACCGCTCTTTGTACTCGGGCTCCTCAAATCGAGCCCTCATCGTGGTCCACTGGTCAGGTGTGATCCAACAGCAATGGCTTTCCGGAGCGGTGACGTTTTTTCTGATCGTCAATTGCATCACGGATCAACAGCGCGACGGCAGGAAACTGCCTCTCAATCTGCTCGGCCCGGTGTGGTGGAAAAATAAGTCCTCTACAAGAATTACAAATTAAAATAATTAGTTCTAAAAATACTAAAAATTATATTAATCATACTAAATTAACTATCTTTAGTTACCTTGAAGTGGGCAAACCAGAATGCCTTCCTCTCTTCCGAGGCATCCGAGTAGTTGATCCACGGACCCCCATAGTTGGACCTTAGAAAGGTGCCCAACGCTCTCTGTACCGATGAGGGACGATATCTGTATACAACGATAACCGACGTATTAATGAATAATATAGATATACAGACATGCATAAAATATTGATTTAACTTACTTCGTAGGACCGTCGGCCCAAATCTCCATCCTCGTCTCGCCCTGAGGTGCGCATGCAGGGTCGCTCTGGTATGGATCGCCCAGGCGGGACGGACGGGAGTAGGGACTACCTCCTCCACCTGCTCCCCACCCGCCATGCTGCTGTCAGCGCTAGGAAGGCTAGGGGAAGTAGTATGATCAGCAAGCCTGGAACTGCTCGTCGTAGTGTACTGCCACCCGGACCTGAGACCGTACGGTACAATGGAGTGCTCGGGTCAGACGATGGTCCAGAGCCATCCTCCTGTAACGGAGCTCTCTGCCCACCTAAGGACACGGATCGTGCTGGCCTATCTCCGTGTCGTGCAGGTGCCTCCGCGTCGTCCTGCCATGCTGATAATAACATTGGAGTTCATAATTTAAGACTACAAAATATGAATACATCGAAATCACAGTTTATGATTAAAAATATAAATAAATAAAATAACAGTTTAGAAATATCTGCATACATTGGAATTCATAATTTAAGTTTTCAAAAATGATCATAGTTCATAATTTAAGATTACAGAAGTATGAATACATCAAAATCACAGTTTCTCAATCATCCTCTGAAAATTCATCTTCTTCGTTTGCCTCCTCCTCCTCCTCATCCTCTTCCTCCTCATCGTCACTAGCATCTCCTTCGTCTTCCCCTTCGGATACTTGTACCTCTTCTACACAAGTAGATATTGAATGGGAACTTCTGCTGAGTCGATATCAACTGTATTAGGTACAAGAGGCAGCTCGTCCTCCTGATAAGCACTTCGTCGACGTCGTAGTATTTCTGGCTTTAGTCTTGCATACTGCCCACCAGTCGTACCCGTTGTTCCCCGTCTAGGATATGTTGTAAAATATATGAGTTGAGCTTGACTTGCTAGGATAAATGGTTCGTATCCTTGGTATCGACGACGGTAGTTAATATCCACAAGACCATGTTTGTCAATTTTCATCCTTGATCTTGTATGGGATCGAACCAATCAACTTTGAACAACACGATCTTGGCAGGCTCTATGCCATAGTTGTACGTCAATTCACGATCTCCCGTAAGACGCCATAGAAATCATTGCCTGGAGTGACATCTTTGTAGTTTGTAGATTTGATACACAAGCAACTGTTTTTTGTGGAATCAAGATCCAGGAAGCTATCTCTGATGAGAGCATTTATTGACTTGAACTTAAACCCATTCACGCAATAACTTGGCCATACTTTGACGGCATAAATTGGTCCCTTGGCAAGAGTTCTAATAGATTCATTCTCAAGAATGACGTCCGGACGATCGACCTAAACACGAAAAGATACAAAATTAAGTTTAATGTTAAGTTATTTCTTGTGCAGTTGTGAATGGAGGAAGATTCTAACTAGCTTTACGTACATATACAGTCAACCAAGACGGGAAATGAAGTCTCATTTCTTCTTCTACTTCTTCATCTATAATGTATGGTCTACTTGACCTCACCTCATCATTAAATTTGCTGAAAACCAATAAATATCGGGATATACTCGTTAAATTATAATAACAGAATCAACAAATAGATGACTTGAATGTTGAAGATTTTCACTTACCACTCTAGCTTTTCCACTTCATCCTCCTCGCAGTTGAGTAATATATATAACTGGGCCGCCTTTAGTTCCTCATCATTCAAATATCTCTTTTTCAGTTTTCCTGAAGGCTTTCCAAGAGCATTGAAGACTTTCAATAATGCATCATTATATTCTATATCTCCATCGTCGTTCCTCGGAGCTCTTGTTCTATTTGTAGCAATATGAGGCTTGAAATACATTGAACAGAAGTTTGTAATCTCCTCAAGGACATAGGCTTCACAAATAGAACCCTCGACCCGTGCCTTATTTTTCACCTTCCTCTTCAGGTGGTTTAGATGGCGCTCGAACGGGTACATCCACCGATAACCGACGGGCCCACCAACACGTGCCTTATATGAAAGATGAATTGGCAAATGCTCCATAGAGTCGAAGAATCCAGGAGGGAACACCCTCTCAAGCTTACACTATGTTACTGCAATGTCCTTCTCCTGCTTTTCAAGCCGATCGACAAGCAACTTAGTAGAACAAAGATCTCTGAAGAATATGCTAAGCTCTGTCAGTGGATCCCAAACGACATGAGGTAAGAATTCCGAAATGCAATCGGGATTAACCTCTCTATAAAAATGTGACAGTCGTGGCTCTTCATACCATGTAGTTTGTTCTCCTTCGGGTCAATACATCTTCTCAAATTAATACGTACCCGTCTGGAAATTTTAGGCCCTGGATCCACCTACAAAGTTTACCTTTGTCCTCCTTGTCCAGTGAGAAAATGGCCCTGGGCTGCTTATACTTCCCACTGCCTTCCTTTATCAAATGCAACTCTGGACGTCTGCATTTCTTCTAAGTCCAACCTGGCCTTGGGATTGTCTTTCGTCTTCCCCTTTACGTCTATCACAGTATTTATTATATTGTCAAATACATTCTTCTCGATATACATGACATCCAGGTTATGTTTGAGCAGATGGTCACTCCAATATGGTAGGTCCCAGAATATACTCCTCTTGTCCAGTTGTGAGCGCGGCCAAATCCATCACACTTGTACCCGCTGTAGGCTCTTCAATAGCACTTGACAATTCTTTAACTTCTTCCCATATCGTGTCCCCAGACCACCGTGGCGGTGGACTGGACTTCTCTACCACGCCAGCACGAAAAGCATTCATGTTCCGGTACGGATGATCCTTTGGCAGAACTGTCGATGACAATCAAAGAAGCACGGTTTTCCTCCGTGTTTCAAACGGAAAGCCTTAGTACGATCCATGCAATACGGATATGCGAGACGACCATGGGTGCTCCAACCCGATAACATTCCATAGGCCAAGAAATCATTGATGGTCCACATTAGTGCGGCCCTCATCTGAAAGTTCTGCTTTCTGGAAACATCATATGTGGTTGCACCTACTTCCCACAACTGATTCAGCTCATCTACTAAGGGCTGTAAGTACACATCGATGTTCCTCTTCGGGTTCTTCGGACCTGGAATAATAACAGTTAGGAACATGTAAGGAGTCTTCATACACATCCAAGGCGGCAAGTTGTACGGAGTAACAATCACTGGCCAACAAAAATATTGTAAGCCTGAAAGTCCAAATGGGGTAAAACCGTCGGAGGAAAGCCCCAATCTGACATTACGCGGCTCCGAAGCAAAATCGGGATACACTCGATCTTCCATGCTTCCCCGTCGGATGGATGATCCAGTACTCCATCTATTTATTTCCGCTTGTGCCAACTCATATTATCAGCTGTCTTCTTTGCCATAAACAACCTCTGCAACCGCGGCATCAAAGGCAAATAGTGCATCGAATCTGTTGGCTTGCGTGCACCAGAAGTCCTTGTTGTACTAGTTGCCTTGAAGCGATCGGCACTACAAAATCTGCAGGCGTCTTCATCCTTGTCATCCTTATAGTACAACATGCATCCGTTGTGACATGCATCAATTTTTTCATACCCCATCCAGAGCGATCTCACCATTCTCTTGGATCGATAGAAGTCTTTAGGTAACTTGCCACCCTCCGGCAATATATCTATAATTAACTCCAGGATTCGGTTGTAGCATTCTTGAGACATATTAAAATCTGATTTTATGCTCAACAATCTTGTAACCACCTCCAACGGTGAATGGTCATCACAACCAGGATATAAAGGAGTCCTTGCATTCTCCAGCAACTCCATGAACTTTGCAGCATTGGCATTCGGTGCCTCCTCAGCTGTATATTGATTGTTCGGATCGAAACTAGGCCCCGCAGTATCGAAAACCATGTTCGTCCACCCTTGGTCGTAATCAGCATGCTCGTGGACATCTACATAAGGCTCCATATAAGGCTCCGGCTCGGAGGCTAAAGACACAAGTTCTCCGTGTGCGGTCCACTGATAATAATTTGGCATGAAACCCCTCGAATACGAATGATATGTCACATCCACTTCCGAATGATATTTCAAGTTGTGACATCTCATACATGGACACTTAATTTTTGTACGGTCCATGTACTGAGGGAACGCCTTGGCAAACTGCAGAAACTGTTGCACACCCTCTATAAATTCATCCCGCACACCGCACATGTCATCAGGATGACGATTGTACATCCACAAACGGTTCCGCAGATAGTAATTCATATCCATTTTAAGATAATTCTGCAAAGATTGACACAGATAATAATTCATCAGGATGACGATTGTATATCCACAAACGGTTCTGCATAATTGCCAAGTGTGGGGACGAATGGCTCAGAACACAACCCAAAATGCATTCTAGCATACATTAGTTTGAATCATCTATGTTCTGTACATATTGTGTAGTATATGTTCTTATCGAATCTAGTATCTGAAGGATGTAACAGAATCAAGATGAACCCACATAATGTAATACTAAGATATTATCTACTACTAAAAGATGTAGTGATAGGTTATCGTATCATCATTGCCGAGGGATGGGGGTCGGAGGACAGTCAACTTTATCTACGGCTACATAGTTTATGCCTCGCCAGTCGAATGGCTGCAGGGACTATGTCCTGATCACGATGTCGTACCATAGATTATCTACTACTAATTAAGACTTTCAACTAAGCAGTCACAGGGTACTGAACAGAAAGTCTAATTATAAGACTTTCAACTAAGCAGCATTGTAGGATTTAAAATATGGTATTCAGGATTAGTATCCATCCTTCGTGACATAGCTGACTCTGCCAAAACCTGACCAACATATCCTACACTAATCATTCCATATTTTAGTAATGTCAGTGAGCTAAATCATACTCAACTGTCGAGAATACTTAGGAGAAAACTCATTCACAGGATTATTATCCATCCTTCGTGACATAGCTGAAATTTTATAGAGCTCGATAATAATTATTAGTCAATTTATTCATCATTTCAAAACCCTGAAAAGCCCAAAACTCCCAGTATCAGTAAATAGGGCTCGAACCCTAAATTAGAATTCGAATCCAAGCAAAACATCAAATTGACAGTTGATATGCCCAAAAAACTCCCAGTATCAGTATATAGGTGTCACACTGTGAGTCTCGTGTCCACACAGTGAGACACGACGTGTCCAAACCAACAAAATATGTGTCACACTGTGAGTCTCGTGTCCACACAGTGGGACACGACGTGTCCAAACCAACAAAATAGGTGTCACACGAACTAGAAGCGAGTCCACTGTGAGTCTCGTATCTACACAGTAGGACACGACGTGTCCAAACCAACAAAATAGGTGTCATACGAACTAGAAGCGAGTCCACTGTGAGTCTCGTGTCTACGCAGTGGGACACGACGTGTCCAAACCAACAAAATAGGTGTCACACGAACTAGAAGCGAGTCCACTGTGAGTCTCGTGTCCACACAGTGGGACACAACGTGTCCAAACCAACAAAATATGTGTCACACGAACTAGAAGCGAGTCCACTGTGAGTCTCGTGTCCCCGGCAGCGAGTCCACGCTCTCGTGGACACGAACTAGAAGCGAGAGAGAGAGAGAGAGAGCTAGAAGACGAGGAGAAACTGGGAAGCGGGGGGGGGGAAGAGTTACCTGAGGAGGAGCTACCTGAGGAAGGAGGAGGAGGAGGGAGATCGCCGGAGGATCGCCGCGGAGGAGGAGGCCGGAGGAGCGTCGCGGAGGAGGAGGGCACGAAATATTTGGGGGAAAATTTTGTGAAAGATCGAAAAGCGAAACCCTTGCTATATGAAACGATTAGCGACGTTCTTCTAGAACGTCGCTAAACGTCGCTGATATTTATGAAACGACGACGCTACTTAAATTGCGTCGCTACACGTCGCTACATCAGCGACGTGTACCGACGAACTTGCGACACCTATTCTCATTTAACAAATTGTAGCCGCTAGACGTCGCTTTTAGTCGCTGTCAGCGACCAACAGCGACGTCTTGTATAAACGTCGCTAAAACCCCCAAAAATAGCGACGTTCTTTTTTGGAGTCGCTAAATACGTCGCTGATATGACTTATTTTGGTAGTGTCGCCACGCCAGTAAGCATAGCGGTAATAAACAATGAAGTCCATAACTAGGGTATATACCCTATAATCATGTCATCTAGATTCTTTACCACGCCAACCGGTATGGCTGCAAGAGAATCTAAATGACATAACTAGGATAGTATATCCAAATCAGGCTCCATGTCCTTGTCTCGCTAGCTAATATGACTGCGATGAATTCTAAACTCCATAAATAAAGTAGACACTTACTGTTCTCATCGTCCTCGTCCAAATTATGTTTATCAGGATATCTTAACTTAATTCTTAAAAGAATTATCCAAAATAAAATCAAAGGTCAACAACAAATATTAAGATTTAAAATTCAACAACAAGTCAAGGGTAAGTTAATAGAAACAACGGAAATAACTTTCGAGATAGGGTTCAGAGGAAAATCTCAGGAAAAGTCCCGAAGGTACTACCTAGGTCAAGATAGAAATATAATCTAAAACAACCTCGACCATGATACGAGGTTGGTAAATCATATTCTCTCCCCAACCTAGATGATATACAAGTCCAACTTATACCTTCCCTTTGGGGTCCACAAACTCATCCCAAGAAGGAATAAAGTTTGATACGGACAGATATTTCAGAAATCATGACGAATGGAAACAAGTGGGAAAAGATTTGAAAGCCTTCGAAATAAGATTTTCAGGGGTCATCCCTAGAATCTACCAAGAGTTCCTAATATGTGACTGAGTACCAAATCCTAAAATATGCCATGACTCAATCTTAATCCTAAGGCAGGCTCGCAGTAGTACATATAAGCTCAAGTACTACCACGACTTTGCATTAATTGCAAAGATTGACCTGCATGGGCCACCACTAAAAATGTGTCATGATCCGCACCCGGATATACGAGTACGAATACGTAGACGACGCCCAGCCTACGCCGCAGTATCGGCGGTAGAACGCTGTCTAGTACCCAATAAATATACACTACGTCTAGAAGGCCTATAACTACAAATATACTCTAGTCACATCACATCAGCTAGGGATGATAAGACAAGAAAGATAACTAAAGCACAAGAATAACTAGAAACTACTAGAAGGAATCATAAGACAGAAAAATAAAGAAGGAACAACAAGACTAACTAAGGATAACTCCCAGGCAACTCACATAGAATAATAGTGAGATCCACCTCAGCTAGCAACATCATGAAGTCCACTAATGGTATAACAATTCCTAAAATATTATCAACGGTATCCTGTCAGGAAAATGAGCAAGTACAAACACTAACAGCAGTTCCATGTGAATTGACAAATTCTATAAGAGACAGTATAATGAACTACGAGACAAAGATATATGAAAACTTGGGAACCGTTCGGAAGCCGAGTTACAATCCTTAACCAAACAAGGACCGGGGTTGTAACTCTTCTCCCGAGCAGAACTTAGTCTCCAATCAAGATACAATGTAAAGGCATGTAGAGTATGTGAGTAACTGTATATCATGCATGGTAAGAAAGTACTGAATGTAGAACAGAACAGGATATATGACAAGAAAAGTAAATATAAAATGTGCCTCGAATATTATAGCCTAATGTGATCGGTATGGGTCAAGAATCAGGCTTCCAGCCGACCGGCTACAAGTACGTGGACTCGGTCCGGCCGGGATGGTAAGCTATGGAGCAAGTAGTAGCACAGGTAAGGCTATACCCATCGTGAGGTGAGAGTATAGCTATGATACAAGTAGTAACTCAAGGTGGGCATTGATCACACTATCTATAATATTCCCCATTTTCTCGAATAGTATACGGATCCGGACATAGCACGTCACGACGCGGGATTCCCTAAGAGGGGAGCAAGTCCTCTTCAGGAATCGGCGTCAATACAAGTACGAGAATCAAGACTAAGCAAGTACTAGTATCCCAAGAAATCCAGGAATGACATCTCATGACAGGAATCCGACAATACTAGTCCGTGAACTTTCGTGTCTGAGAATCAAGTAAGACACTACGACTGAATCGGATATAGCAAATATTAAGATAATGAAAACTATCAGTGAATGTACTCGCCTGCGGTCCTGAGCTGTCAAATGGGGTCGATGCTCAGAGTGATGCCACATACCTAAAGATAAGATATATATAAACTAATTAGGGTTCAACAGTGTTAGGCTTGATTCTATAGTATAAGCTACGCAATCTAGGTCAGACTCAGTCAACGAAGTCAAACTAGGTCACACTGAGTCACACTAGGTCAAACTAGGTCACAAGAAGTCAAACCAAGTCAAACTAGGTTAAACTGGGTCAATGGTTGACTTACAGTTAACTTTTGGTCAACTGGTCAACTCTAGGCTAAACTAGGTCAAATGTTTACTCTACTTCGACGTTCAGTCAAAGTAGTCAACCAAGGTCAACAAGGTAAAAGCTAGTCTCTATAAACATCTACAGGGTCAACCCATTCAATTTCAGTGATTGTGAAATCACCGGAATCGATGGAACTCAAAATACCACAAAAGGAGAAGGATTGTAATAATAGGGTAAAAACCTACAGATGTTGTCGGATGATAAAATAAATATCACCAACATGTCCAGAATGGTCAAAATAGCTAGAATAGCCTGTCCAAAAGTCCAGTTTGGACACAGGGGCAAAACAGTAATTTTGGGCCAAAATGATGTCCGCCATTGGACACTTTGTACCGAAAAATGTGCCAAAATAAAAGTGCACAAAACCTAACAAATTATATGTCCACGAATCCAGAATGACGATACGAACCCAACGGTATATCCAGAATTGGATTCCGTTGACCCGATCTCAAATTGGTCCGTTGACCAGGACATTGAAATTCCGATTTACACGGAAAAGTGTGTCGGAGCTAATGTCCTCAAAACTCAGCAAATTATATGTCAACGAGTCCAGAATGACGATACGAACTCAATGGTATATCCGGAATTGGATTCCGATGAGCCGAACTCAAAATGACCCGTTGTTCCAGAAAGTGGGACCCACTTTGTACCGAAATGCGTGCCAGGGCCCACGTTCTCCAAATCTAACAAACTTTATATAAAAATAGGCCAGAACGATGCCACAAGTCTACTGGTGGTGTCAGAAATTGAATCCGGAGTCCCGGGTTCAAAAATAGAATTTTACAAGTGCAACACTAAGAATTCGAACGGCCAACTTTGACGTCGAATTCGACCGACCTAACAAGCTCAAACTAAAAAGAAATCTAAAGGGGGCAGGAAGAGGGTTATACCAACTGTGCACCGGAACTGGTAGCGCACATAACGGAGCTGATACGGCAAAGATACGAAGCCGCGAAGTTGGCGTCGTAAAACTGTCCAAAAATAGTACAAATTAAAACATCAACTTGGTGGCCGGTTTTGATGTATCAAACGACGAAATTAACGGACGAAAATTGACAGGAGTGAAGATGGATATACCGAGATTGTGACGGAGCAAAGAGATCGTCGATCCAACGGTCGGATCTCCCGAAAAATACGCACGAACTTGCTGTAATGGGACGCGAATTCTGAAGTTCCAAACTCGCGCGCGCCGACGGGATCTCGTACGAAACGCACGAATCGACTATACGTCGCACCGGGGAGGGAGGCGGTGGCCCATGGGGGTTTGTCGGAGGTCGCTGGACGGTGGGGGAGCTCGCGGGGGCGGGCCGGCCACGTGGTGGCGCACGGCACGCCCATGCACGCGCGCGGGGGCGACGCGGCAGCTACTGCCGCATGCTGCTGCTGCGGCGGCGTGGTGCGGCGGCGTACGGCGGCACGTCGCCGGGGTACGACGGGGGAGGGGGGGCGGCTGTGCGGTGGTGGTGTTGGAGTGGAGGTGGTGGTGGTTAATGGTGGTGGAGGTGATGATGATAATGAAGTTGATGGTGATGGTAATGGTGGTGATGATGATGGTGTAGGAGGAGGAGAGGGTGGTGGAGTCGGAGAGGAGCTCGGGAGGAGCTGTCGGCCGAGAAGGAGAGGAGAGTGTGCTGTAGTGAGAGGGAGTATGGTGAGTTTGTGTAAAGAGAGTGGGAGAGAGAGAGAGATTTGTATGGGGGTGTGTGTGTGTATTAATATGAGAGAGGGTGAGAATAGAGAGGGGGAGAGATATTTGTGAGAGAGAGAGGGGGATGTCGGTCCAGCAGGGGGGGTGCTC
Source organism: Iris pallida (assembly GCA_029216955.1). Classification (NCBI taxonomy): domain Eukaryota; kingdom Viridiplantae; phylum Streptophyta; class Magnoliopsida; order Asparagales; family Iridaceae; genus Iris; species Iris pallida. The sequence goes on from JANAVB010034218.1 coordinate 8,113,189, forward strand.
CTGTGAGGTGGTGGGGGGTAAGGTGGTGTTGTGTGTGTGATGGGAAGGAGAGAGAAAGATTATATATATATATATATATATATATATATATATATATATATATATATATAGGAGATATTTAATAAAGTAGAGAGGAGATATTTTTAAATAGAAAAAAGCAAAAAATTAAGTGGGGTACTTGGACAGTCATGGGAGAACAACATGGGGCTTGGGTTCGGGTTCGGTCGAGCCGGATCGAGCCAAAATAGACTAGGTGCAATAAATAAATTATTTTTTTAGGTATTTATAATCATGGGAAAATAAGTAGCATGTGGGGACTCAAATAAGTAGGACAGAAGCGTCATGCGGGTAGTAGGCTTCGGGTGGGCTATGTCCATATTTGGGGTTGACAGGTTTGGGTCGATAGGGTATCCACAATTTAAGTCGGAAAATAAATGTGACACCATGGGGTGAATTAAAATCGGGTCACGTGTGAGGAAAGTTGTGTGAAGAAAATGGGGCACAAGATGGTGTGTCTGAGTGGGACAAGAAGGTCATGGGTGAAGAGCGTCTCGAGTAGATCAGGCATGACAAGGTGGTTATGAGAAAACGACTGGTCTGGTGCTCCTAAATTAAAAGTCCCGGTAACGTGCATATGAGGATCCAAGAAAAGAGTGGGAATTCAATTAATAATTAAAATGGTCTAAATTGATCCGAACTTGTGCGAAGCAAAAAGAGTACAAGGGAACAAGTTCGAGTGGGATACGAAATATCAATGTGAAGATAATCTCGTCTACTACAAACTCTAAGAAGAAAGTTTCCAGAGACTGGCATCCCTGATGCTCTAGAATTCCGAGTCACGGTAAAGATCATTTAATGATCAAAATCAATTAAATCGAAATTAATTATCGAGAATAAATTATTTAGAAAATTCGAAAATAAATCCCAGAAATTCAGGGGACTTACAGATGATGGCGCGTACATGAACGCGCCATGGGTGGTGGCGCGTGCTGGAGAATCCTGCAGGCGCGTGCCATGGACAGTGGCGCGCGTGAAGGCGGAAGAGTAGCCCCACGTCTCGATTGCAACCTTGGGTGCGCCATGGGCAGTGGCGCGCTGGAGAATCCCGTTCGTGCACTACCAGTTGTCACGCCCCGCTCCCGTAGGAGCGATCGTCCTCGCAAAGGCGTGATGCCGCATGAGCCTAGATTGCGCTCGTGCAAGGCGGGTTCCATAACGGCCGATTTCAGCGGCTACGACGGGGTCGTCGCACAGAAGTCCCGTACAGAGATATTGAATAATAGCAGCAGAAATTAGAACAAACACAAGTCATTCAGAAGAAACTCTTTTATTGATATTGAAACAAAGTTTAGAGTGGGGCGCAAGGCCAATATTACAATCACTCAAGCTCACTCATCTCACATTTATAAGTCACTCAGCTCTCTCTCATCTCTCAGTTACAAGTCTTGAGCCAGCGGATGCTTCGGAAGGCGACGTCCATACATTATGTCCTGTATAAGTCTTTACTCCATGCGGTCGCACGCTTCGAATCGCCAAGGAACTCCGTGCCTCGACGCATCCAAGCGAGCTCCGCGCCACGAGCTTCTATCTGTGCCTGTACATGAAAACTATGTGGGTGTCAGTACTCAACTGTACTGGTGGAATGAGCTCCTCGTCTACCCATACAAACCCAACACATTTGATTTACTTTGTGCAACATAGTCACTTCTTATCGATTGTCTTTCTAGTCTTGTCTTAGGATCAGTTTTATGATCGATGTCTTGCTTATTTTGTGTCTTTAGACTACCCCATGCTCGCAACATCAATGTTAACTCAACAGCGTTAACCTATTAAGTCGTGTTTACCTTACGGCCATAATCAGAGACGCAACTACGCGATGAAGCTCCATTTCCGTGTGACCGTGCTTAGAAATCCATCATACCATGCCTCACAACTCAATGTGACTTTACCATATCGCCGCCTCGCGGCCATTGCTACTTCGATCACCAACAGACCCAATCAAGACTTCTGGCCTAAGTATCACTTGACCGACTTCGCTTTGCGGCATTTTCTGACTTAAACTCAAGATAACTCAAAACTATAACTTATGCAACTTATATGCCAACAACTTAAGACCGACGTCGCATCTCGTGCCGTAGCACGTCGCCTATGTTGATGCTAAATCTTAGGACCAAACCTTGTATTCTAACTGTATACACATCCAACTGACTCAATCCAAAGGCACACACGTGGATTGCCGCCCGTGCCGACCCATCTATATGAATTGGTCACTAACATCACAAGCTATCCTGGACTATAGCCTTGCCATTCGGCAACCCTTTCAGGGCAAGTAGCTAGCCCCGCTGAAAGTTTCCGAATGACCCGAGCGGTTCGTCCAGCTACGGCTATACCTGTTTCCTTCCGGAACTCCGCGGTCCCATGGCGCCCAGGGTTGTCGCGCATGGAAACTCCTCCTTGTCGACAAGTTGTCCAATGACCATGCAAGACTCGACACAAATTGACGTCTCACACAGTCATTCCTCTTCCAATATTACCATCTCTTTTAAAACCAATATCAAACCATCTATCATTTGAGACCCCTCGACGACCCACGGTCGCGAGCATTCTTTCTATCATTTGAGACCCCTCGATGACCCACGGTCGTGAGCATTCTTTCCATGTTACCATATCATTTCATTCAGCTCAATGCCTATTCAATAATCCTTTCTCCAAAACTCATTCAATCAACCGTGGTTCATGCCCTAGACACTAAGTCCGTACATCGTGCCTCAAACCGACTTCCGTTCTACGTGACGCTATTACCCAAGTCATAGTTTATATGACGGGCCTTAGGATCGTAGGACTATTTAACCTGACAACCGCAGAATGAGCGGGACAGCACTTAGAATGTCTTAGGTCGACCGACATAACTTGGCTAACTTACCCAACTCTAAGCCGACCGTTGGACCATTCCATATTCTAACTCAATTCGACCCGTCGAAATTGTTCTCTTTAGCTATGTGGATTCGTCTCTTTTATTATCAAGCCTACTTGTGCAAGTTGAAAACATGCGATTTATTATGTGAAGGCTAAGATAAGGCAAGTTCACCGAAACTACCCCACCTGAGCGAGTGGTCGCCTCGACCGAGCGATGTCTTCGAGCAGCCGTTGCAAGGCTAAGTCCAAACGCCGTCGGTGTTTCGATTCCTCCGATTGACTGAGCGGGACGGGGCACTACATCATACACCACTCAGAATAAGTTTCATCCTCGAAACTAACTGAGTACACTTATCGACTTATAACTTCTTACTCAACATTCAAGAACTCTCGCACACATTTCTCCTATGTGTTCCCTCAAATTCGAGCCACGCTCGTGCTACCCTCAATCCGTTCTTCAGAAATCACGATCTCAAAATCCTCGACACTTCTCATTCCTCAAGTCTCACCTGATTCAGCGTATCACTTAGTTTGGATCGTGCACACATTCCAGACGTCTCCGAAATACATACATTTCAACCAAGCCTTGTGATAGTAAATCCAATTCCACCTATCGATCCATCCACTCAATCCTGAAAATTAATACTACCGATGCTAACCCTCGTAACATGGACATCTCGCCTAGCCGCTAGGCAATCTTTTTAGGCTAAAGTCAATTATGAGTATTGGAATCATAGTTCCCAAACAACGATATCAACACTGACCCCATCCTAAGGTCAAACCAAGTTGATAGTATAGGGTTTTTCTACCCAAGCTTACATCACTCCGATTTCTAGACATCGAGCATAGATTGCCTACACACATCCCAATATTTCGTCGCACGGGGTCCGAGTCGTTCAGCAAAGCCATCCTACGATAACTCATATTTCAACCAATTTTTTAACATATCAATCTCACTCGTTCAATAAACCATCTTCGCATAGTCTATCTCTTCGAACACGTTCGACATAATACGCCTATCAATCCTTCTAAGTCACGCACGCTACGACACAATCCATCGCTAAACTATAATTCACATTTCATATTTCCTAAGTCGTTTATTCTAATTCACGTATCCGATAGTGAGGTCGTCTAGCTTAACAATATGTTGCGCCCCGATCTCACGCGATTCAGATTATCTACGGTGGCCATGAATCACCATGCACGCTCCCCGGGATAGTCATCCTCATTGGGACGTAACTCTTGTTTTGGTGTCTAGACTAATTCATTCTCGATGCGCAAATTGGACCTACTCAATTTTCAAGTTTATTTCATTCATCAATCGCAAGTCTAAACATCCTCAAAATTTCTTTCGCATCAAATCGATAAGTCGAGACAATCAAAGTTGCCGCATCCTGATTTTTTGAGTTCGATCATTCCCGCGACATGAATCACCATGTCAGCGCTCACGTGGAACAATCGCCCCAAATCCGATGCAATGCATGTGCGAGGCTGGAGTTGCGCACGCGCAAGACAAGATTGTCGACGTTGTGGCTATCAACGTAACCATCGAGACACGATCATTTTTATCCAACATTCATCTCGATCAAAGTCCTAAGTATCGTATCCCACCGAACAATAACACTTGTACGATCGTCATTCGCCGAGTTAGAGTACCCTCGAGTTATCTCACATCGGTCTTTGATATGCCTCAATACCATCGATAATATGCGTAACCTGACGATCTTCCTTTGTAACCAATTTCGAGTCGTGCGAATAATGCCATCATCCGACTGGATAATCTCCTCGACATTCAAAACCAATTTCGATCATTATCGCTCGAATCATTCACAACATCAATTTCCTCAAGTCGCATCATTCCTTGCTAACTCAAATCATCGAGCAACATTCAATCCAATCCTTAGAGTCATTCGCGTAACTTCAAAATCAAATCCTTCATGCACGCTGTCTACCTGTCGTGCTAACTTTTCGTATACGATCCATATCTATTTCGTCGATCAAGTCATCCATTCGTACATTCTAACTTTTTCCTCGATTCGATTTTACCTACTTAATCATTCTCGCATTTCATACTTCGCACAATCCTCAATCCCGTGCACGTTCCTTGCGCGTCAATTTCTAGGTTGTTCGAATCCACTTATCAAACTTTATGACAATAACTCACTCCATCGCACACGATCTAAGGCTTTGCATATGTGCGACGCTCGCTGATAGACTTATCGACATCTCGCATCCTTAATTGATCGATCGACATTCCTGAGCCTATCGCATACACCACTCAGGAATGAAGTCATTCAACAAATTCTCAAAACTGTCCTTTGAATCAAAATCGACTTTTCGAATCCCGTTCGAACCATTCCTCAATTTCTAAGCACGACCATCTATATCGCATCGACGATATCGTCGCTCGATAGCACCCCTATCGACAGTCATCCCACTTACTCAACCAAGTCCAACCCATCCTTGTTCGAAACATTATGAATCCCGCACTCGACTTTGCTAAGGTCGACACAATCCTTGGTGTATATACCCAGCCCGACTTAGCCAACCGTGCTTACGCAAACCATTTTTTTTGTATTGTTGAAAACTGTTCACCTACGTTTTGCAAAATAGATAGACTTATTGTATGGACATCCCGTAGGACATTTTAGAGAGAGCGCACCAACGATATCAACATGTGGAAGCAACACATCAGAGTTTGCAGAAACAACGGAGTTAAAGAATTCAATCGATAGTCCAAGGACGTAAAGCCGTGCTCTGATACCATTATGTCATGCCCCGCTCCCGTAGGAGCGATCATCCTCGCTAAGGCGTGATGCCGCATGAGCCTAGTGTTTCACTTAACAAAATGCCTGGAGGAATTGGCTTTTGAAAATAAAACGAGAAAAAAGTACAAGAAGTACAAATTTGATTCTGGGAAAGTATTGCTATAGAAGTCTGATCTGCAAATAATCACTTTGTTCCTTGGACCATATGATGATGATGAAGATCGCTGCTTGAAGTTGAACAACCGGAAGAACTAAGTCACCAGAAAGGTATCGACGTACTTGGGCACTGATGGCGAGGCCGAATGCTTTTCTGCTTTGCTTTACTCTGTTCTGAAAGAAAGGTTGAAGAAGAATGCTCTCGAAATCTCTAAGTTCTGATCTCTGTATTCTCTTCTATCTCTCTGTGTGTGTGTCTCCTGAGAAAAATCAGCCCATTTATAGGCTTGGGCTCTTGTGCGTAAAAACTCAGCAAAAGTTCCATCTTTACGCTAACAACTGCCACCCACGACTGAAGTCATCTTCTGTATGTGTTGACACGTGTCCCATCATTTCATTAAGAATAGGATGCACGTACACACATTCTTCGAGAAGAATGGCATGAAAGCCACGTAGGCAAACCACGTTCCAAACTGGTGGAGGAGAATAGGGCGTAAAAATAGCTCCAATGTATTCTGAGCGTAAAGCAGTAGACTAGGCGTAAAGTAGCCCTGTCATAGACTTCCCGCGTAAAGTGGTTGTTAAATAACCTTGAGCGTAAAAGTAGCACAAATAGACTTTACGCACACGTCAACTGTTGAGCGTAAAAGCTCGTATAGTCTTCATACGTAAAAGAAGTCATAGTGTGAGCGTAAAGTAGCTCAATCCACACACTAAACGACAACATTGGTCTCTGTGTAAAAACAAATCCCTTTGAATTCTGTGATATATGCCATCATTAATATCTCCATGTCAGAGTTTGCATTAAATACGAAACTTGACAGCTTTGTCCAGCGTAGGAGTGGCTGATCTTGTCCTTGGCATAAAATCATGGGTGTAGACCCGAGCGTAAAATGCTCTGTCTGCTTTTAGGCGTAAAGTGATTAGCCTTGTCTTGGGCGTAAAGTAGTTAGCCTCTCTGCGACGTAAAGTAGGTCAATTGGAGTGGAGTGATCTATCACTTTGACTCTTTCATTTTAGCACTTTTTACGCTCCTACAAGACCCCCTTCAAAGTTTTCAAATATCTCCAAAATTTGGAACACTTTGAACAGAAGCGTAAAAATTGAGTTTTGACCAGTCAGCGTAAAATTCGGGATACGCAACAGTCATCCGCGTAAAAGCGGGGACATCCAACAGTCGAAGTAATTTCCAACAGTGTCGGTCAACACTTAACCGTCACAATGAATTTCTTTCTCGAAACTTTTGAATGCCTTTTCGTTTCCCCGAATTTGCATTAATAATGAACAGTTTCCAATGGGGAATATGGAGGGTTGGTTTAATCGTATAAATGAGGAGAAATTCTTCACTCTTGTCAATCATCTCCATAGTGACATGGCGCCAAAGAAGGAGATTAACAATGAAGAGGCTTCGGGTTCAAGGATTGACTTTGAGCGAGCATGCAACCTTTTAGAGTGCTTTGGACTGACTCCTGCAGTCTTTAGTCGTATCGATGGTGGTCCCCCAATTGCGTACGAAGGGCCAGGAGATGCAGAAGCATTTCTTAATCTGATGCGTCACTCCGGGATTCGCAATATGCACGAACTAGGTATCTCCCTTCGTCAGCCCGACGAGAGAAAGAAAAAATATTATTTTTATGTATTGCGAATCTTTTATCTGTAGGAGCCACTTCCCTCCTTTATAAATAAAGTTTTGATGTTAATCTCATCTGTTGGTGCATAGAAATCTGTTGGTGCATAGAACTGTTCAATACTTCTTTTGACTGCTTCTTTGGTTGTTCATTCCCAAGAAACAAACCAATACGTGGCATCTGTCTTGTGGTTACGAGAGCCTTTTAATAGGATCTTTTCCCGAAATAGACTCCCAACAGTTTCTTCAGTCTTTATAAATAGCCGAGAATATTTCATATCTTCTCATTCTCATTCCTCTGAAGATAACTTTTTGCAATGTCGTTCTCCAACAAGTGACCATGGCGAAGCTTTCCAACGGCGTTCTTTTGTACACCCAGTCATTAGACGTAGATTCAACCACCATTAGAGCCAAACCATTTGACTTAAGTGGTAAGTCCGATCATAAGCTATTGTCTGCCTTCGAATTTTTTGTTGAAAACAGCTATTCATAAGCGTAAATTCTTGACGAGCGTAAAAAAAACCTTGCTGAAGCACTGGCGTAAAAGTCTTGCTGAAGCATTGGCGTAAAAGCCTTGCTGAATCACTGGCGTAAAAGCCTTGCTGAAGTATTGGCGTAAAAATCTTACTGAATCACTGGCGTAAAAGCCTTGCTGAATCACTGGCGTAAAAGCCTTGCTGAATCACTGGCGTAAAAGCCTTGCTGAATCACTAGCGTAAAAGCCTTGCTGAATAGTGATACACCTGAAGCACTGGCGTAAAAAGCCTTGTCATCTGTTTTTAGTTAGCGTTTAATACGCATCTGATGATACTTCTGTTTAAAACACTTCTTCTTTGTTGTTTTTTTTTGCAGAAGTTTGGCTGAACAGCTTCTCCAGAATCGGCATTGGTGACTTTGACGTTGTGAAGAGCGTTCTTCTGACATCAACATCAGGGAGCTCATGCGCTTTTGACGCGCAAATCAGACAACTCAGAACTCTTCGTGAGATAGAAGGGTCTTCCTCTGTTGGTAGGAAGAGCCTTTATACACGGAGAGTTGGAAGGTGGAGTCAACTCTACCCCCGAGAAATCGGGTAATAGAGTTCCTTTCACGGCAGGACTAGGAATTGTATCCCAATGCTGGATACATTCCTATCTCCTTTGAGGTGCCGCCACTCTTCCACCAGTTGTATTGGCAGCAACACGTCTTCGAGCTGCCATACTCTGGGATTCTCCTCTCGTCTGAGGGAGAAGACCAGAGTTTGATTCCTTCTGTTCTGGTCATCACAAGGGCTTGTACAGCAAGGAATTGACACCAACAACGAATCCGACGAAGAAGATCCAAAGAAGAAACAGATCTCTATTAGGCTATCGTTGTGTGTATAGAGTGAAAATCCAAGAATGTAATAGATTTCTATTGTAACTTGTAATAAAGTCTAAGAAATGTAATAGACTTTTTTGATGATATGGGAATAGAAATGATATGTCTTCTATGCTCAATGATTTGTATCTATCAAGATGTAATATGGACATGATAGATAATGAAATCTTATTTTCTGTTTTAGAGTACACAATACTATTAGAGGTAATATGGACATGACAGTATGTGAGAACTTAAAAGAAAATTAGATTAATTTCTATGCAGAGGTCAAATGAAAAATGATAAATAAGAAAAGTAGGTAGATTTAGTATTTATCCAGAGGTTATGAAAACATGATAAATAACGAATCCCACTTTTTAATCAATTGATAAAATAGAAGATTTAAAATTCCTCTCCCAGGAGACAAGAAATCAGCTTAACCAAACCTTGGTAGCTGAAGAATAAGGAGACAGATGTCATAAGCATATAAGTCCGTATCAATGTATGAATGAATCATCATAACTTTCGGGAAAAGAAAACATTGATTCAATCCCATAATTAAATGAATGAACCCGATAGAACGAACGGACAGGTCTTTTCGGGAATAAAAGGTTGTTCTCAATTTCAAAGACCGGTTCATCAACAGTCCTCTTCTATAAATAGGCGAGAACGCTTTGTAATCATTTCATTCTTATTTCTACTCCTCAATTGAAAATGTCTTCCGAGGATGTACAACAAAAGAATGAAGTCTCCAGGAAAGTTGAGGACATCGTTGGGCCGATAGTGACAACCCCAATTGAAATAGATGGAAATTCTTCTACGCCCAAGCCACCCCAAGACATCCTTGCTTTCTTATTAGAGCCGGGGAAAACTCTTGAAGAAGAGGCGCTGAGGATGGCTGCCTGAAAGTTTTTTATGAATTCAGGCAACGATGCCTTCGAGGCATTAACTGACTATGTATTCAATAAGGGAGGCAGTGGACCTTGTCCTTGATCTTTTGTCTTTAACAATAAAAGAAATTTTATTTTCATTCTGCCTCTTTTTTTTTATACATAGTATTTCTTAAGAAATTTGCCATTGATCGGCATCATGAGTAGATCTCCATTGGGCTTTGATAATCGATAGGCGCCATTAGAAAACACAGACTCAATTACATAAGGGCCTTCCCATTTCGCTTGGAATTTTCCTTTGCTTTTATGAGTCATCACCATCGGTCTTCGAACAGCTAATACAAGCTCTCCAACTTTGAATACCCTCTCTTTAATTTTACGATTGAAAGTTCGAGATATACGGGCTTGATATAGCTCGATATGCTGTTGTGCATGAAGACGCTTCTCGTCCAATCCTTCAAGTTCTTGGAGTCGCAAGCGATCATTATTCTCTGTAGTTAGCTCATTAGCAATAGCAATTCGAAGAGAAGGGATCTGGATTTCCAATGGGAGGACAGCTTCACATCCATAAACCAATGAGAATGGTGTGAAACCAGTAGGAGTCCGGACCGTTGTTCGATAGGCCCATAAACATTCTCCAAGCTTCTCATTCCAATCTCGTTTATTAGAAGAGACAAACTTTTTGAGAAGTTTGATGATCGTCTTGTTAAAAGCTTCAGCTAAACCATTAGCAGCCGGATTATAAGCCGTAGAAGCCAGATTTTGAATTCGATTCTTATCACAGAACCGATAAAATGCCTGACTGGCAAATTGTGGTCCATTGTCATGAATTATTCGTCGAGGAATCCCGAAGCGATAAATGACATGGTGCTTGATGAAGCTGATCACATTAGATGTTTTCACTTCAGCAAGGGGAACTGCTTCTGCCCACTTAGAAAAGTAATCGGTTATAGCTAATATTAATCGATGTCCCTTGACAGAAGGAGGGTTAATAGGACCAATGATATCCATGCCCCAAGTTTCGAAGGGCCAAGAAGCTGCTGTAGGATGTAGAAATTCAGACGGCTGATGAATAAAATCAGCATGAATCTGACATGCTTTACATCTTCTGGCATAGTCTACAGTATCTGCTATCATAGAAGGCCAATAATACTCCATTCTTCGAATACGGTCTTGTAATTTAGGGCCCGATTGATGAGCACCACAAATACCATCATGAGCTTCTCGTAATGTTTGTTTGGCTTCACTTTCTGAGAGACAGCGCAGCAAGAGTCCATCATATAAACGACGGTATAGCATATGTAAAGACGAATCATAATAGAATCTAAACGATCGTCTCTTGATTGATGCAGCTTCTTTAGGATCCTCAGGCAAAATCCCCTGAACTGCATAATCAATGAATGGAGTTCTCCAATCCTTCTGTTGGAAACTTGACTCTGTGACATAACTTTGTTCAATATGCAGATTATTCTTCACACAGAATAAGTCTCGATCTAACAAAGTAATTGTATTTTGCCTTCGGATTGGGACAACCAAGTCTGCAGCTAAGCTAGCAAGAGCATCAGCCTCCACATTCTGAGAACGTGGTACAAATTTAATGAAGAACCCTTTGAATGAAAGGACCAACTCGACTACCACCTGATGATAAGGGATGAGATCAGCATTTCTGACTTCATAGGTCCCTCTAACTTGATTAACGATCAATTGAGAATCTCCATAAGCCTCCAGGAATTCAATATTCAATTGTTTAGCTACTTGGAGACCGATCAATAGAGCATTATATTATGCTACATTGTTGGAGCATGGCTCATTAAGAGAATAGGCACGGTATATGACCATTTTGTTAGGAGAAACCAAGACGATCCCTACCCCAGAGACAATACTGCCTTTAGGTCCCACTCGTGATGCTCCATCAAAATATAATTGCTATATGTCATTCTTCAAAGTCATGTTACAATCCACGACTTCGTCTGGAATGTCCTCATATAACTTCGATATTTCCGGTATAGGGTGAGCAGCTAAGAAATCAGCTAATGCTTGGCCCTTTACTGATTTTTGAGGTATATAAACAATGTCATAAGGAGTAAGCAACATCGCCCAGGTGGCTAACCTGGAGTTAAGAATGCTTGGTTTTCTCATCAATACCCGAATGTGATTTATTCTGGAGATGACATGAATAGTCTGTCCTGTCACATAGTGTCTTGTCTTTTGGACGGCAAAAACCAAGGCTAGACATTCCTTTTCCACAGGAGTATACCTGTGTTCAGCTCCGACCATCATTCTACTCAGATAATATATTGCCTGTTCATGACCCATATCACTTTTTTGTGCAAGAAGGGCGCCAAGTGAATGATCCAAGGCTCGAACATATAACAAAAATGGTCTTCCTACTACTGGAGATACCAGAACAGGTGGATTTGTAAGGTATTATTTAATATCATTGAAGGCTTTCTGACACGCTTCATCCCAAACAAATGATACACCTTTCTTCAATAAGCGGGAGAAAGGTTGGCATCTCCCAGAGAGATTGGATATAAATCTTCTGATATAAGCAGTACGACCCTGAAAGCCACGGAGTTCTTTCAGATTACGAGGAGGACGTATTTCAAGAATTGCTTTAACCTTATCAAGATCAACATGGATACCCTGTGAGGTAATGACAAATCCTAAAAACTTGCCACCAGAAACCCCTAAGAAAGACTTAGTAGGGTTCATTTTCAATTGATGCTGCCGCATCAATTCAAATACTGTCTTTAAGTCCTGAATATGATCATTCTTTGATCGACTTTTAACAGCAATGTCATCTACGTAGCATTCAACTATTTTTCATAGGTGTTCTTGAAAGATATTGCTCATAGCCCGTTGATACGTAGCGCCGGCATTTTTAAGGCCAAACGGCATAACCGTATAGCAATAAACCCCAAGGGGTGTACGAAAAGCAGTATGCTTCTCATCTTCTGGATGTATTTTGATCTGATTGTATCCTGAGAATCCGTCCATGAAAGACATGCGTTCAAAATCACATGTATTGTCTATCATGACATCGGTAATTGGAAGTGGAAATTCGTTCTTTGGACAGGCTGCATTAAGATCTCGATAATCTATACAAACTCGGACCTTTCCGTTCTTTTTCATAACAGGAACAATATTGGCAACCCAATCCGGGTGTTGTTCCTCACGAACAAACCCACATGTAATCAACTTTTTTGACTTCTGCTTCAATTGCATCCATCATATCTGGTCTAAAGCGCCGTTGCTGTTATTTTACAGGCTTGACATTGGGCAAAATATTGAGTTTATGAGTAACAACTTTAGGATCTAACCCTGGCATATCCTTATAACTCTATGCAAAGATGTCAATATATTCTTTGATAAGTTTTATCAACTCTTCCTTTTCAACTTCAGAAAGATGTTTACTGATGAATATTGGTTTGGACGTAGTTCCATCTCCAACATCAATTTGGATAACCTCATCCTCTGTAGGTGGTTGTCGCTATTCAAAACGGAGTTCCCACTGAGTATCCATCTGTTGAGCCCAAGGATCATTCTCAAATAGTTCTGATTCACCATCAATTTGAACCATATTGACTGAGGACATTTGTCTGGATTCATCATATGAAGAATGAGATATTTTGGATTCGACGAATAGGATTCCTTCCGAATCTGATGACTGCGAGGAATTAGAAGAGAATTCTTCTTGTATATCGTCATTAAACATATGGGATGGATCATATCCCAGAGGAGGAAAAGAATTTTCCTTATGATCGATGTATAAAGTTTCTTCTGGCTCTATGTCGCCTTTATATTGATGACTTTGCTTATCCGAAGATAAAGTCATTCTTTCAATAAACTTGACAGCCATATACTCGAAAAGGAAATCTTCATTGATATCAAGAAGTACAGAATGATCAATATTTACATCATTTACAATCTGATTACTACGCTTCGGATTAATCAACAGTGGACCATTATCCATCTTCTGCGTAGATTTGTCAAGATTGACAATCAATGGTGGTTCTGGATCATTCGTACAAGAAGTATGCCCATTGACTTTGATCACAAAAGGTTGAACTTGGTTCTTAGCAGGAATATTTATTGATTCCTCAGATGAAGTTTGAGTTCTTCCTTTAACCTTGATTATCAAAGGTTGATCATTGACAGGTTGGGATTGAATTCGTCCCTTGACTATGATCTTTAAAGGTTGCTCTTCTGGTGGATCTTCATTAAGAGATTGATCCTCAGTAGATGATCGATCCTCAGCTATGTCTGATATCTCTTTCATATGCTCTTGTTTATAAAGCCTTGAATCAGAAAAATAGGCTTCGACACCCTTGAAAGGATTGATATCAGCAAACTCAGTCTTCACAACTCCTTGGGAATCCACATACTTGAAGCATTGGTGAAGAGTTGAAGGCACGATATTATGCTCATGTAACTATGGTCTTCCAAGAAGGATATTGTAGGATACGTCTGAGTTGATAACATAGAAGGTTACCATAGTTCGGAGATCGCCAATCTTAATCTGCAGACGAATCTTCCCCAGTGGTTTACTCTTGCCAGAGTTAAAACCGACTATTGTAGTACTAGTGTAAGTCAAATCACTAGTAGGAATCCTCAGGGGTCTTAGCATACTCTGAAAAATTATGCTAATTGAAGACCCATGATCAATGTAGATCCTGTCAATTTTAGTAGATCCAATATACCCAGTATAGCACAGAGGCCTGTCATGTTTGTTATGCTTCAACAGCATATCTTTCTGTGTAAAGGTGATGTTGGGAATTGCTTCCATCACACTATGACATTGCGGACATGAAACTGGAGTATTATCAGGACTCTTGAGTTGAGCCAAGCATGAATCTGCCTGAAGTAAAGCTTCACTCAAAGTCTCTCTGCTTTCTCTGAAAAGGCGAAGCAACTCAAATATAGATAGTCTAGCCGGAGTATTGGCCAACTGAGCTAGAATATCAAATTTGTAAGGTTTCATCACCACCCCCTGACTGGAAGCAGACTTCAGTGGAACGTCGAAGTGTACTGCTTTCTGTTTCCCCTTTTCAACCACCGAAGGTTTAGCAGGAACAGGAGAAGGTTGAGCTGGTAGTGTTTCCACTACATTCTCTGTTTCTTTAGAAGATCCTTCATAATCTTTGTGGTACTCTTTCCCGGATCTTGTACCAGCAAAAGTTTCTTCCTCAAACTCAAGAGAAGGAAGTACCATATTACAGGATTTAGTCTTCCTCCCTTTAGCCTTTTTCTTGTAAGGTTTGTTGTGAGGAATTTCAGAACCCAGTCCAACAGTGGATTTTTGATTTTGAATTTGTAAAGGAAGTCGTATTCCTTTATCATAATTCAAACCTTCTGCCTTCTGAAAGTCATAACCCATTTTCTTCATGAGAAGGACAGATTGCTGACTGTATAGATGAATGGGCAGCAGGCTTTTAGCAAATGGTTCCACAGAAGGAGAAGAAATCTCTGTATCCACAGGAGAATGAAGAATAGATGTCACTGTAGCCACAGGAGGAGAAAGATTCGGGATACGAGAAAAAATCCCTATCGGAGCTTTTTCATAAGCAGCAAAGACTTGTTGCGCCCGATATAAAGGAACACTGTTCATGGCTAGCCACTGCTGGTGAGTAAGCTTGAGCTTAGTAGAAGGAGCTAGACTTGGAGGACATATGTTCAGTCCTCTCAATCTATCTTCTAAAGGAAAGCCATCCCATAGCCGATCCAAGTCATCAGGATCTGGAATATCATGAGAAATCATGTTGCAGGTTTTGACCTTCTTACCCTTCTTAGATTTTGAAGTTTTA
Organism: Iris pallida; assembly: GCA_029216955.1. Classification (NCBI taxonomy): domain Eukaryota; kingdom Viridiplantae; phylum Streptophyta; class Magnoliopsida; order Asparagales; family Iridaceae; genus Iris; species Iris pallida. Next base: position 8,128,691 of record JANAVB010034218.1, read on the forward strand.
CCTTCATTTTCCAATTCAGGCACTAAGTCAGGATGTACCCATATAATTTCACCATTCTTTAATGTGAGTGGCAGCAATCCTGTATTTTCTTCTCTGGCAGGCGGGATATTTACGATTTTTATTGTCGCCTTCGAAATTGGGGTAATTCCATCTGGGACTTGCTGTGGAGGAAAATCTCCGAACTGAAGAGAAACCATATTGGTTGTAACCGTATGGTCATCATTAGTTAAGGCGATAGCACCGCCATTTATTAGCTCCTGGATTTTCTTCTTCAGGACATAGCAAGCACTAGTAGGATGATTAATGTATCTATGATAGATATAATATTTGGGATTATCAGTTAGATTCACCTCATTAGGCCTCTTTGGCTCTGGAATCTGAAGTTTGTCACTCTTCACCAGACACTGAAATATCTCTGGGATATCACTCTCATCAAAAGAGTATTCTTCCTTTGGCCTGGAAGATTCCTGACTATTCGGTATCGTTTTATTCTTGGAAAGATTAACCATGAGGGTATCTTTCCCTTTCACATTACGATTACCGGGGTTATTACCAGGATTACTTTTCTTTCCTCTATCATCTGAGGCAAAAATCATCCCATGTTCACGAGCCAACCTACCATTGGTCTCGGCAGAAACTGCTGCTATGATGAACGAAGCCCAATCTGTGAATTGGGAACCCGTAAAAACAGCGATGGATGGTCGTAGATTCATTTTACATGTATCAATCAACGCTGAATCTGGCATACCAGGAGGCATCTTTAGAGTAGCCTGTCGGAAACGTTCGATGAACGTCCGAGTATCTTCTTTCTTCTTTTGTTTGATTTCTATCAAGAAGGACATGTTCATGTCCATACCTCCTTCATAGAAGCAGGAGAGAAATATTGCCTTAAATTTGTCGAAAGACGAAATGCAATTGTCGGGTAAACTTCGATACCAATCATAAGCCGAACCCGTCAGGCACCCGATAAACACTCGAGTGAGAAGAGCGTCATCTTTCTGTAGATGTATAGTCATAATATCAAAGTAATTGATATATTAACTGGGAGATGCTTTTCCATTGAACAAAACCATAGATTGTGGCTTGAATTTCGGTGGAAAGGGTACATCATTCCAATGAGGAGGATAAGGTTGCTTAATCCCTAACCTCTGGAGCTGATCCTTGTGCCTCGATGGAAAGGGTACATCATTTTATCATCTTATTTTCAAAGTATTTCGAAAATTTTGAAGTCTTTTTCAATTTTTCGAAAACTTTGAAGGGGGTCTTGTAGGCCTTTAAAAAATGACAGTCACGCTGAGTTGATCAAGACAGAGTCAAAAGTCACGCTCAGTTGATCCAGACGATATTTACAAATCACGCTGGGGAGACAGCTCATCATTTGTCAGAGAGTAATTATGACTGACAGCACAACAGTCGAAGAATGTCTCTTCGTATGCCACGTATGCACAAGATTCGAGAGATCACAGCCGTCTATTGCGTGATTTTCAAAATCTTCTTCAGCAAGACTCAACCTTTGTCAAGTTGGCGTACCAAAAAAGCTTCTTGTCATTTAATGTGACTGACAAAAGCAATCACTGTCAGAGATTTTGTGTCAGTCGAGGCACGCCGAATCAAGACAGCTGGCAGTTCTATCCCAAGTCTGCGTGTATTTTGAGTTTTCCCTCAAATCTGCGTGGATTCTGAAGTTTTCTTCTTCCTCAAATCTGCAAGGATTCTGAAGTTTTCTTCATCAAGTCTGCGTGGATTCTGAAGCTTCTTGCCCCAAGCGTGCGTGGATTTTGAAGCTTTCTACCCCGAGTTTGTGTGGATTTCGTCTTCAACAAGTCTGCGCGGATTTTATTAAATTGGAGTACGTGGCGGCCATGCCACTGATCTCTCGCCTGCGTGTCCTGTAACTTGCACACGACTCATGCATGATTGCCATGTGTCCAACAGTTACAGGCCACGTCCAGTAACTGTTCACAGTCTTGCGTATGTTAAATCCTGCATGATTTTCAACTAAGCACAGACTGTGAAGACAGTTATCTTTTCAGTTATTATTTTTGACTCTATAAATAGAGTTCTTTTTCTCATTCATTGTACGGATACATAGTTATCTACTGTCAAAATTTTGAGAGCTTTTCTTCTTCGTATAGTCCAAGGGATAAAGTGATCGTCTTCTAGATCAGATTCCCACAGTTGTAATTTTCCCAGATACACAATAAATAAAGGAATTTATTTATGGAAAACAAATTGGCGACTCTGCTGGAGAAAACCATCTTCTTTTCTGAGATGGCAACAACTCAATGCGATACTTCGTCAATCGGCTCGACGAAGAAGGTGATGACGATCCAATTCGATCAACTCGCCTATGAAGAAATGCAGCGGGCTAAGAGTGGTAAGCCCACTACAGCCTTCATCATCACTGCCAAGTCGAAGGGACACTCTATCTATGTCCCTAAGAATCAGTTGGCAGCCAATGGTGAAGTCTCTGCCACAGTGTCTGCTCCTAACACTGGCAAGAACTCTACTGCAAGCACGCACACTCTTGTGCGCTCGAAGATGACAGCAATCAAAGATCACGCTAACAGTACTGGCTCCTTAGCCAAATCTGTTCCAGTGTGTGTCTCCAAAGTTGAAAGTCACGCTGACAGTACTGGCTCCTTAGCCAAATCTGTTCCATCGTACAATTTCAACCTTAAAAGTCACGCTGACAGTACTGGCTCCTTAGCCAAATCTGTTCCAGTGTGCAATTTCAACCTCAAAAGTCACGCTAACAATACTGGCTCCTTAGCCAAATCTGTTCCAGCGTGTATTTCCAAAGTCAAAAGTCACGCCAACAGTACTGGTTCTTTAACCAAGCCTGTTTCAGCGTGTATTTCATCTAAGAAGAATAGCTCTTTAGCTATCTCTTCCTCTTTGCCAAGTTCTACCAGAACTGGGGGTGGTCTTCCACACAAAGTCCCTTTCGAAAAGAAATAACTCTTTAGTTGTTTCTTCTGCTCCTGTAGTTTTTACTTCAGGAACAGCTTTGACTGACAATTTTGTTAGTCAAAAAAAAGGAGATGGTCTTTTGACTACTCTTCCTTCTGGACATTTTATGTCTCAAAACTTGAGTGAGTCTAAGAAGAAACATTCCTTAATGTTTTCTTCTATGACTTCTTCGAATTGGGCACAGAATTTGTCTAGAAAAGGTCTGTTACCAACTCCTAATCAAGGGGGTGGTTCAACTCTTCCTTCTCTGCAAATATCCAGATCAATGGAAGGAAAACTCCATGTGTCCAAAACCAATGTGTTACCTCCAACTGATCTAAGAAAAAAATTAACACTTCTGGTGTTAAGAAACCATACCAGTTGGAAACAAGGATAAGAGATCCAGATGCAGAGTATGCAAGAAACTATATGGCTCATATTAATCATTCTCTATATAATCAAGAGCCATCAAGACCCAAGAACAGGAAATATACTCCTCAATCTTCACAAACATATTTACGAGAATATCTTCAACAGAAGAGAAGAAGTGATTCTGTGTCAAAGGACCATGCTGAATGTGACTTCTATCCAAGAGTCATAATTCAATGCAGATGTCAATCAATGGTTTATGATCATGTTGATCATGAATGTGACTTCCAGCCAAGAGTCACAATGCAATACAGATGTCAAACAAAACGACAATCTGTCTTTAATCGGATTCAGTGTGAACCCATGCCTGATGAAGATGAGCCTTTGTTTGCTTCTGTCAATATGACCTCTCGGGATGCTGGGGGTAGAGTTGATAGTCCAGATGGAGTATATAGAAATACCAGAGCAAGAGTCCTGGCCTCTAGTCAAAGAAATTTGATCTCTGAAAATGATTCTGAATTCCTTGGGGAATCTAACTTCCCACCTCTTCCTACTGGGGGTAGTTCTCCTATAATTAACTTTGATGCACAAAGCAATGATTCAGAACAAACAACATCTACCAGTTCATCAATAATTCCTCGTACAGTCACAACTTATATGGTTGATAGGAATACTGATGAACCTTCTTCTTCCTTGACTCCTCAAGATCAAAGAATTGCTTCTTTGGAACAACAAATGAAGTCTATGGCTGATACTATGAAGTCGATGTATGAACTCATGGCAACACAGATGCAAAATCGACAGACTGTACCAGATGCCATACCAACTGACACTGATATGAGTCCAGTACAAGTTCCTCCAGCAGTACAATCTAATACTCCTGGACCAGCTCAACCAAACCCTAGTCTCTCTGGAGCTGGGGGTAGTGCTTACAATGCTGTTCCTCCTCCCAACTATTCTCTACAAGTTACAACTCCACAATCTTCTGGAATTGTTAATGAAGAATTGAGGAATCTCAAAACTCAATTCGAGGCATTTAAACAGAAAGATAGTTTACAAAGGTTAGGCATCAAACAACCTTATCCGATAGAATGGAAGCAAGTATCGTATCCTCTTAAATACAAGCCTCCTACTATCTCATTCTATGATGGAACCACTTCTCCAAGTCAGTTCATTAATCACTTTGAAGTGATGACTGATCAGCTGCAACCAAGCGACGCCCTCCTTACTCGGGTGTTTATTGGATGTATCAAGGGAACGGCTTATGAATGGTATAGAAGTCTCCCAGATGGGAGCATTATCTCATTTTCCGGTTTCAAACAGATGTTTCTTGAACGGTTCTATGAAGGGCTCAATGACATGACTATGTCTGCTCTTATTAGAATCAAGCAGAAAAATAATGAAACTACAGAAGAGTACATTGAACGGTTTCGAAGAGAAGCTCTGAAGATGCCTCTTGGAACTCCTGATACTGTCACCATCGACACATGCAAATCAAACTTGTTGCCAATCATCAGCATGTGGACAGGATCTACTCAATTCCAAGACTGGCCTTATTTCATAGTTAGTGCCAAGGCCGCAGAAATTAGTGCTGAAACCTTCAAAGGTTTAGGAGTGCAGATGACTCCTAAAGAAACAGGTCAAGGTACTAACAATAAAAACAATGCTCGCAAAGGAAAAGAAACTCTTGAAGTTAATCTTCAGAGCAAAGATACATCAACTGTTCAAACTTCTCCTACAACTCAACAACCAAGAACACCTCGCCCCAAAGAAGAGTATTCTTTCGATGACGATGATGTCCTTGGTATCTTTGAATGTCTGCTGAAAGGTAATAAGATACAACTACCTGAGATCAAGAAACCTGATGAAGCTGGTAAAACAGATCATCCAAAATACTGCCCATATTACAGAATGCTGGGTCATACAATTCGTACATGTTATGTACTGAAAGGAAAGATCCAAGAAATGATTAAATCTGGAGCTATCTCTCTTACTCCAAAAGAGAAGACCGTCACCTCCAACGTCGTCTCTATGCAATTCGGAGATTTCCCTCCTCAACTCCTTGAAGGTGGGATCGTTCCTATTCCCAAGGCAACTCTTGACATAGTAAATCTTCCTCCTCCACGGTCTGAAGGATTAGTGCCAATCACTTTGGAAACTGGAGAAATCATGTGGATCCATCCTGATCTAGTGGCAGATTTTGAATCGCCTTCTCCTCAAAAGACTACTTCTCGAAAGTCCAAGAAGGCTGGAAAAATTAAATCATGTCATATGACTTCTCTTGGATCTATTCCTGACACAGAGCCAAAAGAGAAAGAAGAAGCACTTGTTAGTGCTACTCGAACGGGGAAACCTTATCTAAAGGATTATTCCAAAAATCCTGAGGATCCTCTTGATATCCCTCCAGCTGATAAAGATGCTTCTAATGTTCCTCCTGAAAAAGAATCATCCACTGAACCTGTTCCTCCCAAGCCTACAGCTCTGGAGAAAGGCAAACAACAGGCTCGGTTTGATAAGCCAATCAAGAAGTCCTCTCCTCTTGGACTTCAGAAACCTTATAATTTCGACATTTTAGCTCAGCTTGCTAATACTCCAGCTAGAATGTCCCTCTTTGAACTTCTACGTCTTTCCAAAGAGACTCGGGAGACATTAAGTGAAGCACTTCTACAAGCTGACTCTTGTCTTGCACAATTGAAGAAGCCAGATGCAGAACCTGCCACTTGCTTACATTGCAACAGTGTATTGGAAATTATCCCAAATATCACCTTTACACAAGACGACATGCTATTGGAGGATAATCGACATGATCGGCCTCTCTACTACACCGGTTATATCGATACAATGAAGATAGATCGTATCCTCATTGATCCAGGGTTTGCTATAAGCATAATGCCAAAGAGTCTGTTGGATGAACTAAAAATCCCTCTTCACAAGCTCTCTAAGACGGTTACTACTATCCTGGGATTCAATCAAAGCCGAAGCGAGCCTTTGGAAAAGATTCATCTGAAGCTTCAAATAGGTGATTTCAGATCCAAAGTCACTTTCTATGTGATTGAGATCGTGGGATCCTATAATCTTCTTCTGGGGAGGCCCTTTCTTCATGAAAATAATGTGGTGCCTTCTACTCTTCATCAGTGTTTTAAATACATTGATAGCAATGGAAGAGTACAAAAAAAAGTTGCTGATATAAATCCCTTCCATGGGGTTGAAGCTTATTTCAATGATTTCCGAATGTACAAAGAAGAGTATACAAGGGTTATACAAGCTATGGAGAAAGAGGATTCACAAAGTGAGACTTTAATAATTCCTGTTAAAGGTCGAACTATTCAGCAACAATCTCCCAAACTCTCTGAAGAAGGTTCTTTCATCATTTCGGTGAGTGGACGGATTTCTCCGTTACCTCAGTCGTTTGCTCAAGATACAATGATTATTCCTGTCAGTGGGCGTACTGTAATTCCTGCATCTCCACATATAAAACAGGATACTCTGCTAATTCCAGTTGGAGGGCGGATTATTCTTCCATCTCAAACTTCAAGGGAGCTCACCTCTTCTGAGCTATTTGTTATTGATCTTAATCGAAACAACGCTTCTTCTCGTTCTTCTTCTCCCCCTTTAGTCATTGACTTGGCTAAAATCTCTAAGGCTCAGCCTTCTCCCAATGTAAATACTGCTGCTTTTACATTTAATGAAAAGTCTCCATCTTTGCAGTATGCTGATGTGTGTAATTATGTTCATAGTTATTTATATTTGTTAGATGACTTGAACGCAATAACCATAGGGGTTGTACAGACTGTTCATACAGATGTATCCCTAGAACCTGTACAATCTTCATACTTTCTAGTTCCCAGCAGAAAGCCAGGAGACATTCCAATATTCTTCTATAAAGGGCCTCAAAGTCCTTCTGATTTAGAAGATAAAGACAAAAATGATGACACTGGAAGATTACAACTACGTCGTTATAGTCAGCAATCTAAAGACATCATCAAAAATATGGGCTATGACTTCAGGACTGGCCTCAATAGTGGAAAAGGAAGAAAAATGCCTGTTCGTATTCCTCCTCTGAAATATGGAAGGACGAAATGCGGATTGGGCTATATAGCTCCTACTCCTTTTATCAATATTATCCATGAAGATCCCGAGTCTGACGAAGATAAGAGATCTGATTCTTCTAGTACCACTTCTTGGGATTTCGATACAAGTATCGGGGACTTCTACTGCAATATTTTGTCTTCCAACATGGTTTCCATTGACCATTCTGAAGAAAGTGATGAAGACGAAGAAGAGTTTGAAATCTCACCTGAATCGGAACAATGGGCCCAAAGATTAGATAATCAATGGGAGTTCCGTTTCGAGCAAAAAGAACCTCCGACTGAAGACAAACTTGTTCAAATAGATGTTGGTGAAGAGGGATCTCCCAAACCAATATTCATTAGTGAAAGTCTTTCTGAACCTGATAAGCAAGACATGATCAAACTCATTCGTGACTACATCGACGTCTTCGCTTGGAGTTATGAAGATATGCCAGGACTTGATCCACAAATTGTAACTCACAAGCTCAATATCTTGCCGAATGCTAAACCGGTCAAACAACAACAGCGACGATTTCGTCCAGATATTATGGATGCAATTGAAGTTGAAGTCAATAAACTCATAACCTCCGGGTTTATTAGAGAGGAACAACATCCCGATTGGGTGGCTAACATAGTTCCTGTCCTTAAAAAGACTAGCAAGATCAGAGTATGCATAGACTTCCGCGATCTCAATACGGCATACCCTAAAGACGAATTCCCTCTACCAATCACTAATGTCATGATTGATAATACCTGTGGATTTGAGCGGATGTCATTCATGGACGGGTATTCTGGATACAATCAGATTAAAATGTTTCCAGATGACGAGAAGCACACTTCTTTTAGAACGCCGATCGGTACATACTGTTATACAGTTATGCCATTCGGTCTCAAGAATGCAGGAGCAACTTATCAACGAGCTATGAGCACTATATTCCGTGAACATTTGCGAAAAACAGTCGAATGCTATGTTGATGATATTGCAGTCAAAAGTCGACAAAAGGAGGATCATATCCAAGATTTGAAGACTATATTTGATCTAATGCGTAAGCATCAATTAAAGATGAACCCTACTAAGTCCTTCTTAGGCGTCTCTAGTGGTAAATTTCTCGGCTTCGTCATTACCTCTAAAGGTATACACGTGGATCCCGAGAAGATCAAAGCCATCCAAGAGATGCATCCTCCACACACCTTAAAAGAGCTACGAGGATTTCAAGGAAGGGTCGCTTATATCAGGAGATTCATCTCTAATTTATCAGGACGCTGCAGACCATTCAACAAACTTATGAAGAAAGGTGTTTCTTTTGTCTGGAATGATGAATGTCAGAAAGCATTCGATGATATAAAACAATATCTGATGAGCCCTCCAGTATTGGTACCTCCCGTTTTAGGAATTCCATTTCTCCTATATACTCGAGCAATGAGTCATTCATTGGGTGCATTACTCGCTCAAAAGAATCAAAATGGTCATGAACAAGCCATCTACTATCTCAGTCGTACTATGACCGGAGTTGAACCTCGATATTCACCGGTCGAAAAAGAATATCTAGCCTTGATGTTCGCTGTTCAAAAGACACGACATTATATCATTGGCCAGACTATTCATGTCATCTCCAGGATCAATCCTATACGGATCATGATGAAGAAACCCAGTGTTTTGAATTCTCGATTAGCTAACTGGGGAATCCTACTTGCTCAGTATGACATGCATTATATTCCTCAGAAGTCAGTCAAAGGACAAGCTTTAGCTGATTTTCTGGCTGCTCATTCAATTCCAGAAGATTCAAAACTCTATGACGAAATTCCAGATGAAGTCCTAGATTCAAACCAAATTGCTGAAGAAGATCCTACTTGGCGTCTATTCTTTGATGTAGCTTCAAGGATAGGTCCTAATGGTGATATTGTCGCTGGAGTTGGAATCGTTCTTGTATCGCCAGAAGGTCTTGCCATCCAAAGAGCTTATTCTCTCGATCAGCCATGTTCAAACAATGTAGCTGAGTACAATGCATTACTCATTGGTCTTCAACTCGCTAAACATCTAAATATTCAACATTTGGAGGCGTACGGAGACTCTAAACTCATTGTCAATCAGATAAGGGGTACTTATGAAGTCCGCCATCAAGATCTGGTTCCTTATCATAGATCAGCTATAATTATGGCTTCTTCGTTTGAAGAATTCTTCATCGAACATGTTAGGTGAGCATGTAACACAGAAGCTGATGCTCTAGCTAATCTTGCAGCGGTGTTGGCTATCCCAATTAGACAACAACAAATGATTATTGTTCGCAATCGAGAATTGTTCCATCTTGAAAATAACCTGACCCTAGGACTTCCAGTTGACATTGAAGAATCAACATCTCATGACGTCAACACAACAAGAGGATTTGGATTTAGTCGTAAATCTTTATCATCTTCATCTGATTCCAGCATGGAATTCATCTTCAGTAATTCGGCCGAGAATCAAAATACGGATACGGATTGGAGACTTCCTTTCTTAGATTTCGTATTGTATGATATTCTTCCAGATGATCCGAGTGAAGCAGCATCTATCAGACGACGATCATTCCGATTCTATTATAATCATACAACAAAGAACTTATATCGTCGAGCCTATGATGGTTTACTTCTCCGATGTGTTGCCGGTGACGAGGCTCAACAAATTATTCGTGAAGCACATGATGGAATCTGTGGAGCGCATCAGCCAGGACCAAAACTTCAAGACCGTATTCGACGTATGGGTTATTATTGGCCCACTATGGTATCAGATGCCATCGAATATGCAAAGAAGTGTAAAGCTTGTCAAATCCATGTAGATTTTATTCATCAACCCTCAGAGTTCTTACATCCGACGGCAGCATTATGGCCCTTCGAAGCTTGGGACATGGACATTATTGGTCCGATCAATCTGCCGTCATCCAAGGGTCATCGGTTTATTCTTGCAATAACTGATTACTTCTCCAAATGGGCCGAAGCCATTCCTTTATCTGAAGTTAAGACATCCAATGTCATTTGCTTTATTAAGCACCACGTCATCTATAGATTTGGTGTTCCTCGACGCATTATTCATGATAACGGACCACAGTTCGTCAGTCAGAAGTTTACTCGATTCTGTGACGATCACCGGATCAACAATGTGGCTTCTACCGCATCTAATCCAGCAGCTAACGGATTAGCAGAAGCTTTCAACAAGACCATCATCAAACTCCTAAAGAAGTTTGTCTCTACTAACAAACAAAATTGGAGTGAGAAGCTCGGTGAATGTTTGTGGGCTTATCGCACTATAGTTCGTAATGCTACTAAATGTACACCCTTCTCTCTGGTGTATGGTTGCGAAGCTGTTCTTCCATTAGAGATTCAAATTCCTTCTTTAAGGATAGCAATCGCTAATGAACTCACTGCAAAAAATAATGATCGTCTTCGACTTCAAGAATTAGAAGCTCTGGATGAAAAGCGATTATCTGCTTAACAGAATATTGAATTCTATCAAGCTAGAATTTCAAAAGCTTTTAATAAGAAAGTCAGAATTCGGGCGTATCAAGAAGGAGAACTTGTTCTAACTGTCAGACGTCCTATGACTATGACTCATATGAGCAAGGGCAAATTTGACGCAAAGTGGGAAGGACCCTATATTGTGAGCAAAGTTTTCTCAAATGGAGCTTATCAACTCTCAGAATTGGATGGTCGGAAAGTTTTGATGCCTATTAATGGCAAATTCCTTAAAAAGTACTATGTATAAATGTAAATGCTTGTAATCATCAGACAGTTTCATGTTTAGAAATAAAATTTTTATTTTATTTTTATCATGAATAATGATACATGATATTAAAGAAGATCACTATCATCCTTTTCTACATTTGGATGTGGTCCACTGCCGTCCTTCTCGAAGACGTGATCAGCAAAAGAGTCGAGAACCTCCTTGCTAGAACCCACGAGGAACTTGCAAACGGCCATCATCATGGCTTCTTCTTCCTCAGTCTTTCCTGATTCGAGCAGAAAATCCAGAATGTCCCTTGGTGGCTTGGGTGCAGACGAACCTTCACCTGCTTCCGTCTTCTTCGATTGAACTGGATCAACAAGGTGTTCTTCAGTGCTTTTCTGAACTTTTGAGGCAATTCCAGTTTTCTTGAATGCTTCTTCAGACGTCATTTTTATGTTTGAAAGAAGAAGTGTTCGTTCTTGTCAAATTTCTGCTATATTTATAGACAGAAGTTCTACAAATAATGAAACGTCACGTTCATCCGACGGTTCATCCATCCATTAATTGTGTTCATCCGACGATTCATCCATTCATTTATTCGTCCGTTCATGATCTTCTATCAATTTATTAAAGTGGGGATTCGTTATTGATCATGTTTTCATAACCTCTGAATCAATTCCGAATCTACTTACTCATTTGTCATTTTTGACCTCTGCATAGAAATCAATCTATTTTCTTTTGAGTTCCTACATATTATCACGTCCACAATACCTCTGATAATATCATATACTCTAAAACAGAAAAGAAGATTTCATTATCTATCATGTCCACAATTCATCCACAAATACAAATCTTTGAGCATAGAATTATCATTTCTATTCTCATTTCACCACAAAAAGTTTATTACATTTTCTTAGACTTTCTTACAAATCATAATGGAAATCTATCACAAATCTTGGATTTTCATTCTACACCACAACAATAACCTAATAGAGATCTATCTTCTTCTTTGGATCTTCTCCGTCGGACCTTCTCCGTTAGGTTCGTTGTTGGTGGCAGTTCCTGACTGTCTGGGTCCCAGTCACGACCAGATCAGCAGGAATCAAACTCTGGTCTTCTCTCTCAGACGAGAGGAGAACCACAGAGTATGGCAGCCCGAAGTCGTGGTGCTGCCAATACAACTGGTGGAATGGGGGTAACCTCTCAAGGAAGACATGAATGTATCCAAACCTTGGGATACAATTCCTAGTTCTCCCGTGAAAGGAACTCTACTACCCAATTTCTCGGGGTAGAGTTGACTCCACCATCCAACTCTCGTGTATAAAGGCTCTTCCTACCATCTGAGGAAGACCCTTCTATCCTACGAAGAGTTCTGAGTTGTCTGATTTACGCGTCAAAAGCGTATGAGCTCCCTGATGTAGATGTCAGCAGGATATTCTCCACAGCATCCACATCCCCAATGCCAGTTCTGAAGAAAATTTTCAGCCAAGTTTCTGCAGAAAGCATTAAGAGGAAAAAGATTAGATCAACAGAAATTATTCAGCGTGTATTTATCAAACAGAGACAGGCGTGTATTGTTCAAATCAGAAACAGAAAGCTTATCTTCAAACAGCAAAAATAGTACACGTATTACATTGACTTACCTTCAAGTTTGGTGCTAAGGATTGACAGACTCATGTTTGATACAGTGCACAGAAGTCAAACATTAGAAAACATTGCTTTCCTGTTTGAGAGTGAAATCTCCCACAAATTTTATTCTCAGAAGAGGAATGGGAGATGAGTATCTGTGAAACTCTTCTATCTATTTAAAGGGCAAAGTACAAGTCTATTTCTTGGAAAAGATCCGCATAAATAGCGCTCGTAAACCGTAGAATGAGTGTCACGTGTGCTTTGGAAGACAGAGCAACATTGAAAATAGTCAAAGGGTGCTAATTAATATTCTTCATTAATGCACGCAGATTAAACACAGAAGTTATACTTCATTCTTCAAGACAGGCACTGATGGCCTTACAAAAGACAAAACAAAAAGAGTGCAACAAAAGCACAAAAGACACGCTCTATTTTCCAGAGCGACTGAGCTTGGTACCTAGTTCTTCTACGCTCCTAACTCCCAGACGGTGCAACAGAGCCTTAAACACTTCACGCTGCTCTATAAGGCTGCGCCCACCAGAAGAGGACGAGCCATCCAAGCCAAAATAGCTCAAGAAATTCTTGGCTAGTTGCAAGGGATCATCTTTGAGTTCGAAGACAAGGGGCTCTGGCTCTTCACCCCCAAAAGTGGGGTCACCATGGGAATAAAAGCCCAACTTGCGTGCTTCTTCCTCAGCTTTCTCCTTTGGTGTCATGTTGACGTAAGATGAAGATTAAAAATGAATCTTCTCCCTGTTTATATAACAGAGCTCGCCGGCGGTTCATATTCTACCATAAACTGGATGCAATCAGTCTCGGAAAATGAAGAGTCATCATGACATTTAATAAGTTCATTTGGATATTTTCAAAGAACTTCGAAGTCTTTCCGACTTCCAAAAATATCTTTTTGAAGTCATCTCAGCGTGACTGATTTCATTTTATCATCTTATTTTCAAAGTATTTCGAAAATTTTGAAGTCTTTTTCAATTTTTCGAAAACTTTGAAGGGGGTCTTGTAGGCCTTTAAAAAATGACAGTCATGCTGAGTTGATCAAGACAGAGTCAAAAGTCACGCTCAGTTGATCCAGACGATATTTACAAATCACGCTGGGGAGACAGCTCATCATTTGTCAGAGAGTAATTATGACTGACAGCACAACAGTCGAAGAATGTCTCTTCGTATGCCACGTATGCACAGGATTCGAGAGATCACAGCCGTCTATTGCATGATTTTCAAAATCTTCTTCAGCAAGACTCAACCTTTGTCAAGTTGGCGTACCAAAAGAGCTTCTTGTCATTTAATATGACTGACAAAAGCAATCACTGTCAGAGATTTTGTGTCAGTCGAGGCACGCCGAATTAAGACAGCTGGCAGTTTTATCCCAAGTCTGCGTGTATTTTGAGTTTTCCCTCAAATCTGCGTGGATTCTGAAGTTTTCTTCTTCCTCAAGTCTGCGTGGATTCTGAAGTTTTCTTCATCAAGTCTGCGTGGATTCTGAAGCTTCTTGCCCCAAGCGTGCGTGGATTTTGAAGCTTTCTACCCTGAGTTTGCGTGGATTTCGTCTTCAACAAGTCTGCATGGATTTCATTAAATTGGAGTACATGGCGGCCATGCCACTGATCTCTCGCCTGTATGTCCTGTAACTTGCACACGACTCATGCATGATTGCCATGTGTCCAACAGTTACAGGCCACGTCCAGTAACTGTTCACAGTCTTGCGTATGTTAAATCCTGCATAATTTTCAACTAAGCACAGACTGTGAAGACAGTTATCTTTTCAGTTATTATTTTCGACTCTATAAATAGAGTTCTTTTTCTCATTCATTGTACGGATACATAGTTATCTACTGTCAAAATTTTGAGAGCTTTTTTTTCTTCGCATAGTCCAAGGGATAAAGTGATCGTCTTCTAGATCAGATTCCCACAGTTGTAATTTTCCCAGATACACAATAAATAAAGGAATTTATTTATGGAAAACAGCCGTGTTGACTGATGCATATGACAGCTCATGTTCTTGGTCTTCAGCTTGATGTTGAGGCGAATTAAAACTTAATCGATCAAAAACTGACCGTTTTGAAGCTGAACAACAACAGTTGATCACAACCTAGTGATAATCACAATGATGTTTTTCTTAGGAAAATGTCACCGTAGATTGTCTGTTCTTACGCTTTTGTATTAGCAATTCACGTAAGTCAGAAGAAATGGAGGGAGTAGTCTTCTTTATTACATTAGGAGTAGAAAAATGTTTAGTACCCCGTGTATAAAGAATATTACTGGCAGCATTCGCAGAACCAAATTGTACATTTCTACGCATTTGGAGTTGTGTACGTAAATCCTGAATTTTTTTAGCACAAAGGACTCCACTTTCATTGCGTGTAATTTGTAGATTTGGTACTTTGCGTAGAGCAGTATAAGAAGGCTGTTGGTGTAGAACTGAAGTTTTACCAACATGATTTTTACGCTGCACACATTTAGGTACATTCACATTAGATGTGTAAACATCTTTGCGAATTTTATCTACACTGTCACAGACATGAGACTTACCTTCACGCGTAGAGCGTACAAATTGGTTATCTACCACGTCACAGACGGGAGATTTTCCTTTACGCGAAGAGCGTAACTTGTGTGTGTCTACCGCGTCACAGATGGGAGACTTATTCTTACCCTCAGAAGCATTAGAGTCTGCCACATTACAAATGGGAGACTCATCTTTATGTATTGAGCGTAAAAGTTGGTTTTTACTCACTGAGCATAAAACCTGGTTCTTACGCAGTGGGCGTGAAACCTGATTATCTTCACCGTTACAAACGGGAGATAAATCGTCACACTTTGAGTGCAACTCTGAAGTAAGGACTGCCTCGTTACGAACGGGAACCCCTACGACAGGAGTGGGAAAAATTCCCTTGCCACTAGCAGCAACAGAGAGATCAGAAGCTATTTTGGATTTAGGAATCCAAACTTTTCGTGCTTTGCAAGATTTTTGAACATTGGAGTAGCGAGAACCACCCCCAGTTCGGAGCATTTCTTCATAGGCAGTCTGGTCGAAGTGTACAACCAGAGTCTTCTTGGTCGAACCGACCGAAACATCATCATATTGAGCAATTGCCTTCTCGTCAGAGGAGAAGGTCGTCCCCAGCAGAGTCGCCATTTTTGTTTCACTTAACAAAATGCCTGGAGGAATTGGCTTTTGAAAATAAAACGAGAAAAAAGTACAAGAAGTACAAATTTAATTCTGGAGAAGTATTGCTATGGAAGTCTGATCTGTAAATGATCACTTTGTTCCTTGGACCATATGATGATGATGAAGATCGCTGCTTGAAGTTGAACAACCGGAAGAACTAAGTCACCAGAAAGGTATCGACGCACTTGGGCACTGATGGCGAGGCCGAATGCTTTCCTGCTTTGCTTCACTCTGTTCTGAAAGAAAGGTTGAAGAAGAATGCTCTCGAAATCTCTAAGTTCTGATCTCTGTATTCTCTTCTGTCTCTCTGTGTGTGTGTCTTCTGAGAAAAATCAGCCCATTTATAGGCTTGGGCTCTTGTGCGTAAAAACTCAGCAAAAGTTCCATCTTTACGCTAATAACTGCCACCCACGGCTGAAGTCATCTTCTGTATGTGTTGACACATGTCCCGTCATTTTATTAAGAATAGGATGCACGTACACACGTTCTTCGAGAAGAATGGCATGAGAGCCACGTAGGCAAACCACGTTCCAAACTGGTGGAGGAGAATAGGGCGTAAAAATAGCTCCAATGTATTCTGAGCGTAAAGCAGTAGACTAGGCGTAAAGTAGCCCTGTCATAGACTTTCCGCGTAAAGTGGTTGTTAAATAACCTTGAACGTAAAAGTAGCTCAAATAGACTTTACGCACACGTCAACTGTTGAGCGTAAAAGCTCGTATAGTCTTCATGCGTAAAAGAAGCCATAGTATGAGCGTAAAGTAGCTCAATCCACACACTAAACGACAACATTGGCCTCTGTGTAAAAACAAATCCCTTTGAATTCTGTGATATATGCCATCATTAATATCTCCATGTCAGAGTTTGTATTAAATGCGAGACTTGACAGCTTTGTCCAGCGTAGGAGTGGTTGATCTTGTCCTTGGCGTAAAATCATGGGTATAGACCCGAGCGTAAAATGCTCTGCCTGCTTTTAGGCATAAAGTGATTAGCCTTGTCTTGGGCGTAAAGTAGTTAGCCTCTCTGCGGCGTAAAGTAGGTCAATTGGAGTGGAGTGATCTATCACTTTGACTCTTTCATTTTAGCACTTTTTATGCTCCTACACCTAGATTGCGCTCGTGCAAGGCGGATTCCATAACGGCCGATTTCAGCGGATGCGACGTGGTCGTCGCACAGAAGTCCCGTGCAGAGACATTGAATAATAGCAGCAGAAATTAGAACAAACACAAGTCATTCAGAAGAAACTCTTTTATTGATATTGAAACAAAGGTTACAGTGGGGCACAAGGCCAATATTACAATCACTCAAGCTCACTCATCTCACATTTATAAGTCACTCAGCTCTCTCTCATCTCTCAGTTACAAGTCTTGAGCCAGCGGATGCTTCGGAAGGCGACGTCCATACATTATGTCCTGTATAAGTCTTTACTCCATGCGGCCGCATGCTTCGAATCGCCAAGGAACTCCGTGCCTCGACGCATCCAAGCAAGCTCCGCGCCACGAGCTTCTACCTGTGCCTGTACATAAAAACTGTGTGGGTGTTAGTACTCAACTGTACTGGTGGAATGAGTTCCTCGCCCACCCATACAAACCCAACACGTTTGATTTACTTTGTGCAACATAGTCACTTTTTATCGATTGTCTTTCTAGTCTTGCCTTAGGATCAGTTTTATGACCGACGCCTTGCTTATTTTGTGTCTTTAGACCATCCCGGGCTCGCAACATCAATGTTAACTCAACAACGTTAACCTATTAAGTCGTATTTGCCTTGCTGCCATAATCAGAGACGCAACTACGCGATGAAGCTCCATTTCCGTGTGACCGTGCTTACAAATCCATCATACCGTGCCTGTGAAACCCATAATTTGTGTTTTATAATTAATGTTACTTTTAGTTTTTTCAAAATTATTATTATTATTAATATTATTACTATTAAATATTTTTGAGTGGAAAATAGTTTCAAAATTATAATAACGTAGATTTTTTGGTTTCCGAACCCAGACCCGAGTCCGAACCCAGACCCAGGCCTGAGCCCGAACCCTTTCCTATTTAATTCTGATCTGACTTGGTTATTATTATTATTAAAAAAAAACATTTTTGGAGAGCTGGTCCCGAAGGACCAGCACACTCCCCCAACTTCCCACGTTCCATAACCCCCTTATTCCTCTCCACAAACTCTTCCACTTCCCCCCTCTTATAACTTCCCATTTATTTCCCACTTTCCCCCACGTTCTCTCCAAACTCACAACAGAAGAGAATACTCTCATCTTTTCAACCACAGAACTCACTTTTACTCTCACCATTCTCACAGAAGCTTTGTAACCATCTCTCTCTCCCTCTCTCTGAGTTCCTTGGAGAGAAGCTCCCGAACCGTAACCCCATTCTCGGCCGACCGAGCTCCCCGAGGCTGCGCCCCCGCGGCCGAGTTCCCCACCGGCGCCTCCCCCGTCCAGTGCGCGCGGCTCCCCGAGCTCGCCGAACCCTCCCTGCACCGACCTCTCCAGCCAGATCCGCCGGCGCGCTCACCCGCGGCCGACCCCCTCCCGGCGACTCCTCCCCGCCGTCCGTGACCCGAGGCGCCGCTGTCCAGCGCGCAGCTCCCCGAGCGCGCCGCTGCCGACCCGCGACCCGAGGCGCGACCTCCCTGCGCCGAGCCCGACCGGCCCCCTCGCCCGTGGCCGCGCCTACCGGCGAACTGCCGCCGCCCACGCCGCTTTCCAGCGGGCCAGATCTGCTCGCGAGCCCCTCCCCCGCGGACCCTCTCCCGCTGTCCAGCGCTCTGTGGAGTTTCCGCTGTCCAGGATCCGCGACCCCGTTGTCCGAACGTCGTTTCGATTTTTTCCAAGCTTTTCCCGCGGCTCCCCGCCAACGAAATTTGGTAAATTCTTGTTAATCACAGTAGTTCGTCCCTCCCGTAGAGTCCATGATGAGAATCGGTCTCCGGTTTCCCTTTGGGAAATCCGGTTAGCTGCGTATTTTATTCGGTTAGCTGCGTTAGCATATTTTCTGTGATTTTATCTGCTGGTTGTGTGGTTTGGTTTGATTGCGTGATTCCCGGACATTTCGGGAAGTTCTGTGGATTAGGAATTATTTCTGGTGGTTTTGGAAATATTTTGATGGATATATTTGTGGGATTATTATTGGGTTGGAATAATTGCAGGTTTCTGTGGCGCATTTTCCAGTTTTGGGTTGTCCCGAAATAGAGGAAATGCTGCCCAAATTTTTACGAAACTATATTTATTTTGATTTCAAAATCGGTTTTCGAAAATGAATTTTAAACTGATTTTTCGGACGACGATCGTACCGGTCTGTGGGCCCTGGCGAAATGCAAACGCACCGGTCCGACCGGGCGTTGTGGTATTAGCTGGATTTTGATGATGGACCGAGTCTGAGACTCTTAGCATTTATTTTAAATTATTTTATTTAATATTTAGGCTATTTAATATAGTTATTTATTTATTGCACTTTATTTAGTAATTAAATCACTTTTCTCTTATTTGATGTAAAAGATAATTGTACAGGGCATAATCCCACTCTAGGATGTTTAGCTGTGCCCTTGTATGGTGTAGCGTAGATTTTTATTTTATTTTCTGGGTGGATGTGATCTTGGGTGGTTCTGATTTTGACGTGTAACCGTAACTAGATCGTAATATATTCTCGTTTTTGATTAATTAATAATTAATTAAAATGGATAAAATATTAGTAAATAACTAGTTCATGATTTATCACTAAAAGAAACTATATTTTTATAGATATATTACGAAAACACAAAGTTTTCCAAAGATAATCGGTTCTCATTATTATTTCCAAATAATCAAATTAACTGGTCTAATCAACGCACATAGTTGGCGACGTAAACGATAGCTGTAGCTTAATAACAACTAAAACCTGACTAGGACTTACTACTAGAGATTGCAACTAGCACACTTAGCTTGGTTATACAAAGGATCTAAGTCGAGTTCTCAACTGTAGGAACTCGAAGTTACAACTGACGTTCCTCCTCGGTACCGACTCGTCTTTCCAGTCATTCTAATACAAAGGCAAGTACATTTATGTTGATTACAATTATTTAATAATCACTTCACTGCAATTTTAAACCACTGTTCAAACACGAACTTCTTCGGGAGTATTGACTGTACTGTTGGGGACTGGGGGAGTAGAGTAATATTTATGACCACATCCAAATTACTGTAACTGACTGTATTAGCTTTCCTCTCTTCACACGGGGATAAGCCATACCGTATCGCTAGATACTACTGTAACCCAAGCCGGTCATATACATTGCCTATTCACATCACTGTACTATATTGTTTCAAAACTGTTCATCTTCAAACTGTTTAAAAGTGCATGATTTTATTGTTAAATTAATTATCAAGATTAGCATGAATTGTACTTTGCTCCCTTCTGACTGGAGACCCAACATTTTTGGTATCACTGATGAGGCTTTATTCCGCGATTCCAAGACGAGGATTTTGAGACTGATGAGCTGTTTGCCTAGAGTTTTCTTTTCTTCTTGATGTATGTAGAAAATGGTTTAAGTTGTATCTTTCATTCCATTGTAAAAGTTTAATAAAGTTTTAAATTTCTGAATTTTGAGTTTTGACAAATATAGTATTGTTGTATGGTTACCTGCTACTGAACAGCTTACTGCCGCCGTCTCAACAACGGTGCAGGCTGGGCATGATCCGGTTCGACCCAATTAGTTGGGATCGGGTCGTGACATGTTTTTAGTGGTGGCCCATGCAGGTCCACAACAACGACTTAGGAAAACCTATCTAGAAACAATTAGAACACTAGAACATTGATTTGTCACGACATAGGTCCGATTCATATATAAATAAATATTTTTGCTTGATTATAGACCGGTAGGCTACCTTGCTTATGTGTGCGTCCTAAACCTTCCAGAGAATGACCGCTGACCAAATCCTGCTGGCGATGAGGTGTCATCTCCGGATCATACCCTATCTCCTCAACCAAGCCCAGGGTCTTTTCCTCGCGGCTGTTTGACCATCCTCATAGTGCATCCAGTGAAGTTTTCGCTACACTGGCGATTCCTACCTCATCTCAACTAAGTTGTATTTCATTGGTGGAGTATTCATTTTGTTGCTCCACCAGTACCAGCAAACATCTTCCAAATGGTTGCCCTATTTCAAGAAATTTTGGAGTTCCAGAAATCTCAAGATGAAGCCCAGCAGGAACAGAAGAATATCACTAGAGAAGACATGAAGAACGTCAATGATGTAGCCTGAGTTATCTCCAACCAAGTTAGAGCAGAACTTTTGTCCTAGGAAGGATACCCCTGAATCTAGAAGATATTTGGGCCCTATCAAGTACTCTACTTTTCGGCAGCCTTGTCGTAAGAAGCTATGGGCTTGTAACTATTGCAAGAGGCCTGGTCATTAGGCTGTTAGTTGCCGCAAGAGATTGGGACAATGTTTGGCATGTGGATCTGCTGAACATCGGGTAAAGGACTGCCCCTTATTTTTTTTTCTCTCAAACCAGAGCCCATAACCCAGCAACACCTGTTAGGCCACAACCTAGGGACTCTCTTCCTATCCAGCAGACCTTGCCTCCTACAATAAGGCATGATGCATACTCGGGGTTCATAGAAAAGGAAGCAGTTGGAGACTGCTCATGCAAGAGCCAGGACCATGAAGAATAGTACCTAGAACCGCTGAATAGCATCATCTTTTGGAAGTTGTAACAGGATGTCCTTAGACCAGTCATAAGAGTTTTTGCTGTAATTCTCCACATGAATAGAAGTTTTTTAGTTACACCCTTATGGCAGATGTTTTTCTTGATAGTCTCCCCGGATTATCCCAGATCTAGACATAAGATTCACCCCTGACCTAGTCCCCGGCTTTTTCCCTAAATTCTAAAGGGAAGTACCTAACTTGTTGGTGCTCCAGAAGGATGGAACAACGGATGTGCATCGGTTACCAGACACTAAAGAACAAGTACTTTCTGTCCGGATCGAGGATCTGTTTGATCTGGTTGTGTGGAGTTAGGGTGTTTCGAAGTTTGACTTAAGATTTGACTACCATCAAATCAAAGTCAGGAAAGAGGATATTCCCAAAACGGCATTCAACACCAAGTATGGATTCTTGGTCATGTCGTTTGGAATGACGCATGTTTCTACTGTGTTCATGAATCTCATGAACAGAGTCTTTCATGAGTATTTAGGTTAGTTTTGTTGTCATCTTCATTGGTGACATACTGATATACTCGAAGGCTGAAGAAGAGCATGAAGAACACCTGAGGAAGTTTTGGAAACTTTGAGGAAAAAGAAGTTTTATGGTAAGTTACCTGAACGTGGAATTTTGACAGGATGAATTTTTGGCCATGTTGTCAAGAGAAGAAATTTCGGTAGAAGATAGCTGTTGTTGAAGAGTGGTATACCCCAAGTTCAATTCGGAAGTTCTTGAACTTGGTCGGCTACTATCAGAAGTTCGTGAAGGATTTCGCCAAGATTGCTGAGCCAGTGACGAAGCTCACTTGGAAGGATGAAGGGTTCATTTGAACGAAAGTTTGCCAGACGGCATTGAGGAGCTGAAGAAGAGACTTACCACTACACCAATTCTTGCGCTACCCGCAGGAACCGGTGGGTTCTCAATTTACAGTAATGCCCCTGGAAGAGGACTGCATTGCGTTCTTCGACAACATGGGAAAGTAATTGCTTACACGTGTAGGCAACTACAGACTCATGAGAAGAATCATCCCACGCCTAATTTGAATTTACTGCAATTATCTTTGAAGCTATGGAAGCATGATTTTTATGGAAAGGGAGTGAAAATATGTACGGGCTACCAAAGTCTGAAATATATCTTCACTCAGGAAGGGCTGAATGTTAGACTAAGAAGGTGGTTGAAGCAGATGAAGGATTACGACATCAACCTGCAGTACCATTCAGGTAAGGCCAATGTGGTCGCTGATGCACTTGGTCGATACTGATGGCGAAGTTTTTAACCAAGGACTAGCACCTGCTAGAAGACATCGAGAAGGTGGGACTGGAGGTTATACTACCTGGAGATAGAAAGACGGAGTTGGATGCTGATTCAGTATTGATGAAGTTCGAGGCTGGGGGACAAAAATCAATAGAACGTAGTTTCAAAACGAGGCACTTTGCAGGCTTAGAGATCAAGTGTTGGCAGGAACACTTGAGGGTTTCTAAATTAATCAGCATTGGAACTCTGAAGAATGGTGCAAGACTTTGTGTATCGGCTGGCAAACGGAGGAACGAGTTGATGAAAGAAATGCACCAGTTGCAGTATTCCATATATTCAGGAGATAATAAGATGTATCGGAATATGCCTCCATTGATTGGTGTTATGGAATAAAGAAGGACAATTCCAGGTATGGGATTAGATGTGAATTTGTCAACATGAGGAATTTAGCAAGAGGACAACAAGCTTGTTGGAGCAGCTGGACAATTCGGAGTGGAAGTAGAAGCATATAACAATGAACTTTGAGTAAGGATTGCCTTGTTCCCAAGGAGGGAAGGGCACCAATTGGATTATAGTAAACCAACTGACTAAGTCAACACACTTTATTTTCCTTCAAAGTTGGTTATCCACTAAGAAGTTGGCAGCATTGTACGAGAGGCACATTTACCGGATTCATGGAGTACCGCGGGACGAGCAAGCAGAGAGGTCAATCCAGATGCTTGAAGATGTATTGGGATTTTGCGTCTTGGAATTTGGTAGGTCTTGGGAAGACCAAATTGTATTTGGTGAAGTTTTCCTACCAGAGGAACAATCAGTTTTGACGGAGCTGGAAATTGAGGCCAGACGTTACATTTCGGATCCGAGTCACATTTTGGATAATTCAGAGCTGAAGATGGGAATCAACCTTTTCAGTGCCAGAGAAACCAGTTGCAAGCCTAATCAGAGATGAGAAGAAAATCAGATTTTGAGCCATCACTTAAACTCCTATTCCTTATCTTTTCTTTTTCCCGTTCTAAATTTGACTAATGCTGCTAAGTTAGCCTAGTTTTGCAAGCTATCTCTTTAAATCAAGCTTGATCATGACGATATTTTATTGGGTGCACCCACTAATATATTGTCTAATCAGGACCGGTGCATGATGGTCTGATCAACCTCGTGTACTTTGGTTCGCTTTTGTATTTTTCTGCGTGGATGATATCATAAATAAAAACTTGTCCCTAAACCGTCTCATCCACGACTGCCTTGGAAATTCTTATGGTTGGACCTGAGTTATGGGCACAGTACCCGTACAAGTTTGTCTTTTCTACCCTACCTTTAAATTTCGAGGACGAAATTTTCTAAGGAGGGAAGATTGTGAAACCCATAATTTGTGTTTTATAATTAATGTTACTTTTAGTTTTTTCAAAATTATTATTATTATTAATATTATTACTATTAAATATTTTTGAGTGGAAAATAGTTTCAAAATTATAATAACATGGATTTTTTGGTTTCCGAACCCAGACCCGAGTCCGAACCCAGACCCAGGCCTGAGCCCGAACCCTTTCCTATTTAATTCTGATCTGACTTGGTTATTATTATTATTAAAAAAAACATTTTTGGAGAGCTGGTCCCGAAGGACCAGCACACTCCCCCAACTTCCCACGTTCCATAACCCCCTTATTCCTCTCCACAAACTCTTCCACTTCCCCCCTCTTATAACTTCCCATTTATTTCCCACTTTCCCCCACGTTCTCTCCAAACTCACAACAGAAGAGAATACTCTCATCTTTTCAACCACAGAACTCACTTTTACTCTCACCATTCTCACAGAAGCTTTGTAACCATCTCTCTCTCCCTCTCTCTGAGTTCCTTGGAGAGAAGCTCCCGAACCCTAACCCTATTCTCGGCCGACCGAGCTCCCCGAGGCTGTGCCCCCGCGGCCGAGTTCCCCACCGGCGCCTCCCCCGTCCAGTGCGCGCGACTCCCCGAGCTCGCCGAACCCTCCCCGCGCCGACCTCTCCGGCCAGATCCGCCGGCGCGCTCACCCGCGGCCGACCCCCTCCCGGCGACTCCTCCCCGCCGTCCGCGACCCGAGGCGCCGCTGTCCAGCGTGCAGCTCCCCGAGCGCGCCGCTGCCGACCCGCGACCCGAGGCGCGACCTCCCCGCGCCGAGCCCGACCGGCCCCCTCGCCCGTGGCCGCGCCTTCCGGCGAACTGCCGCCGCCCACGCCGCTTTCCAGCGGGCCAGATCTGCTCGCGAGCCCCTCCCCCGCGGACCCTCTCCCGCTGTCCAGTGCTCTGTGGAGTTTTCGCTGTCCAGGATCCGCGACCCCGTTGTCCGAACGTCGTTTCGTTTTTTCCCAAGCTTTTTCTGCGGCTCCCCGCCAACGGAATTTGGTAAATTCTTGTTAATCACAGTAGTTCGTCCCTCCCGTAGAGTCCATGATGAGAATCGGTCCCCGATTTCCCTTTGGGAAATTCGGTTAGCTGCGTATTTTATTCGGTTAGCTGCGTTAGCATATTTTCTGTAATTTTTATCTGCTGGTTGTGTGGTTTGGTTTGATTGCGTGATTCCCGGACATTTCGGGAAGTTCTGTGGATTGGGAATTATTTCTGGTGGTTTTGGAAATATTTTGATGGATATATTTGCGGGATTATTATTGGGTTGGAATAATTGCAGGTTTCTGTGGCGCATTTTCCAGTTTTGGGTTGTCCCGAAATAGAGGAAATGCTGCCCAAATTTTTACGAAACTATATTTATTTTGATTTCAAAATCGGTTTTCGAAAATGAATTTTAAACTGATTTTTCGGGCGACGACCGTACCGGTCTGTGGGCCCTGGCGAAATGCAAACGCACCGGTCCGACCGGGCGTTGTGGTATTAGCTGGATTTTGATGATGGACCGAGTCTGAGACTCTTAGCATTTATTTTAAATTATTTTATTTAATATTTAGGCTATTTAATATAGTTATTTATTTATTGCACTTTATTTAGTAATTAAATCACTTTTCTCTTATTTGATGTAAAAGATAATTGTACAGGGCATAAGCCCACTCTAGGATGTTTAGCTGTGCCCTTGTATGGTGTAGCGTAGATTTTTATTTTATTTTCTGGGTGGATGTGATCTTGGATGGTTCTGATTTTGACGTGTAATCGTAACTAGATCGTAATCTATTCTCGTTTATGATTAATTAATAATTAATTAAAATGGATAAAATATTAGTAAATAACTAGTTCATGATTTATCACTAAAAGAAACTATATTTTTATAGATATATTACGAAAACACAAAGTTTTCCAAAGATAATCGGTTCTCATTATTATTTCCAAATAATCAAATTAACTGGTCTAATCAACGCACATAGTTGGCGACGTAAACGATAGCTGTAGCTTAATAACAACTAAAACCTGACTAGGACTTACTACTAGAGATTGCAACTAGCACACTTAGCTTGGTTATACAAAGGATCTAAGTCGAGTTCTCAACTGTAGGAACTCGAAGTTACAACTGACGTTCCTCCTCGGTACCGACTCGTCTTTCCAGTCATTCTAATACAAAGGCAAGTACATTTATGTTGATTACAATTATTTAATAATCACTTCACTGCAATTTTAAACCACTGTTCAAACACGAACTCCTTCGGGAGTATTGACTGTACTGTTGGGGACTGGGGGAGTAGAGTAATGTTTATGACTACATCCAAATTACTGTAACT
Organism: Iris pallida; assembly: GCA_029216955.1. NCBI lineage: Eukaryota > Viridiplantae > Streptophyta > Magnoliopsida > Asparagales > Iridaceae > Iris > Iris pallida. Next base: position 8,155,227 of record JANAVB010034218.1, read on the forward strand.
GACTGTATTAGCTTTCCCCTCTTCACACGGGGACAAGCCATACCGTATCGCTAGATACTACTGTAACCCAAGCCGGTCATATACATTGCCTATTCACATCACTGTACTATATTGTTTCAAAACTGTTCATCTTCAAACTGTTTAAAAGTGCATGATTTTATTGTTAAATTAATTGTCAAGATTAGCATGAATTGTACTTTGCTCCCTCCTGACTGGAGACCCAACATTTTAGGTATCACTGATGAGGCTTTGTTCCGCGATTCCAAGACGAGGATTTTGAGACTGATGAGCTGTTTGCCTAGAGTTTTCTTTTCTTCTTGATGTATGTAGAAAATGGTTTAAGTTGTATCTTTCATTCCATTGTAAAAGTTTAATAAAGTTTTAAATTTTCGAATTTTGAGTTATGACAAATATAGTGTTATTGTATGGTTACCTGCTACTGAACAGCTTACTGCCGCCGTCTCAACAACGGTGCAGGCTGGGCATGATCCGGTTCGACCCAATTAGTTGGGATCGGGTCGTGACAGTGCCTCGCAACTCAATGTGACTTCACCATATCGCCGCCTCGCGGCCATTGCTACTTCGATCACCAACAGACCCAATCAAGACTTCTGGCCTAAGTATCACTTGACCGACTTCGCCTTGCGGCATTTCCTGACTTAAACTCAAGACAACTCAAAACCATAACTTCTGCAACTTATATGCCAACAACTTAAGACCGACACCGTATCTCGTGCAGTAGCACGTCGCCTATGTTGATGCCAAATCTTAGGACCAAACCTTGTGTTCTAACTGTACACACATCCAACTGACTCAATCCAAAGGCACACACGCGGATTGCCGCCCGTGCCGACCCATCTATATAAATTGGTCACCAACATCACAAGCTATCCTGGACTATAGCCTTGCCATTCGGCGACCCTTTTAGCGCAAGTAGCTAGCCCCGCTGAAAGTTCCCGAATGACCCGAGCGGTTCGTCCAGCTACGGCTATACCTGTTTCCCTCCGGAACGCCGCGGTCCAATGGCGCCCAGGGTTGTCGCGCATGGAAACTCCTCCTTGTCGACAAGTTGTCCAATGACCATGCAAGACTCGACACAAACTGACGTCTCACACAGTCATTCCTTTTCCAATATTACCATCTCTTTCAAAACCAATATCAAACCATCTATCATTTGAGACCCCTCGACGACCCACGATCGCGAGCATTCTTTCTATCATTTGAGACCCCTCGACGACCCACGGTCGCGAGCATTCTTTCCATGTTACCATATCATTTCATTCAGCTCAATGCCTATTCAATAATCCTTTCTCCAAAATTCATTCAATCAACTGTGGTTCATGCCCTAGACACTAAGTCCGTGCATCGTGCCTCAAACCGACTTCCGTTCTACGTGACGCTATCGCCCAAGTCATAGTTTATATGACGGCCCTTGGGATCGTAGGACTATTTAACCTGACAACCGCAGAATGAGCGGGACAACACTTGGAATGACTTAGGTCGACCGACATAACTTGGCTAACTTACTCAAGCCTACAACTTAACGAGCAAAGGCCGCGCCAAGCCTTGCCTCGATGGAACGTGCCGTGCACGCGTTCAACTTTGAACGACCAAGTCATTTGGGTGCCTAGACTTATGGCATAAGCTGTGCAACGCAACTTAACTCATGGGGCAAGCCAAGGCTATGCCAAGCCTTGGACGACAGGACCGTGCATGCTTTATGAAGCATTCATGTGGGCGACGCCTATGACTTAGGCTATGTTCATAACTTCGCCGACTCAACCAACTTTCCTTCTCCCAAGCCACGGGACGAAGGATCGAGTGTCATTTTCAAAGCACGCCGTGCACCAACTCTAAGCCGACCGTTGGACCATTCCATATTCTAACTCAATTCGACCCGTCGAGATTATTCCTTTTAGCTATGTGGATTCGTCTCTTTTATTATCAAGCCTACTTGTGCAAATTGAAAACATGCGATTTATTATGTGAAGGCTAAGATGAGGCAAGTTCACCGAAACTATCCCACCTGAGCGAGTGGTCGCCTCGACCGAGCGATGTCTTCGAGCAGCCGTTGCAAGGCTAAGTCCAAACGCCGTCGGCGTTTCGATTCCTCCGATTGACTGAGCAGGACGGGGCACTACACCAGTCAACCCGGTTACGGAAGAGTAGCCCCACGTCTCGATTGCAACCATGGGAGAAGAAGCACAACTTCTAAATGACACATTAGATGGCGTATGAAAATAATATGATTATAAGGTGCTTGGATGCAAAATAGTTTACTTTCTCACAGGTTCCTTCGTAGGTAAAGTAGAGTGGGTTGTAAGGTTGCAAAGTAGAATTGTGGAGGGTTTTTTGTACAAAAATAAATTATTTTCAAGTTTGCTTGGCTGTGAATACAAAGTAATGGAGTGGGGGAAGGCGTGCCATCACTCATGGCGTGTCCTGCGGGATTCTCCAGCGCACGCCACCACCCATGGCGCGTCTCCACGCGCGTTACTACCCATGGCGCGTCCATGTGGCCCCCTGTGGGATTCTCCAGCGCGCGCTATCATCCATGGCGCGTCCATGTGCGCTCCATCGTCTATGGCGCGTCCCTTCTTCGCTGCGAGCCCGCGCCATCTCCAATGTCGTTTCGTTACTCGGAATACAATTTCACTAATTTTTTTTACTTTTTTTATAATTTGAATAAAATTCTTTACCCTTTATGAAAATTTCTGTTATTAATATGCTCAACTATTCAATTTTACAACTTTATATTCTAAATTTTTATATTATACCAACTAATATCTTGAAGTAGTGAGGAGTTATAAGTTGCTCCCTTCCCTTAGTTAGTAGCTAAAATTTTCATATAACTAAACAAAAATAAATTTTAGAACCAAATTAAATATTTTCCCTGTTAGACTGTGTTTTATTAATTATAATTATATTATATTACTTAATTTGGAAGTTAAATTTCTATTGTTCCTCTTCTGCCCATTACCTATCCGTTCTTTCTTCGTACCACAACCTACAATCGATTCCCCCTCACCATTGTCATCACCATCCCTATGTTCGAAAGCTTCCAATTGCTGTATTTGAGCATCGTGTTCGTAAGTCATACCAATGCGACCAACATCTCCCATACTAACAACAACCAACACAAGAATAAATCTCATGTTCAAGTTGCACGTCTTCGAATCTTGAGCTCCGTTCACGGGTCTAGGGATGAGCATTTCTCGATTTAAAATCTAAAACCGATCCGATCTGAGCCGAAATAGTGATTCGGTTCAATTTTCTACATTATGGTTCAATTTTCGGTTTAAGTTTTTAAAATTTAGATTCTTTCTATTTAAGTGTTCGGATATAGAATTTTGGATCCGAAATGAAAACCAAATTATAAATATTTAAAATTATTCTCTATGATTTTTTGTATTTTTTTATAATCTCTTCTATACCTATTTATGTAAATTTTTGGATCGTCCAATGATTCATCCCAACTTTTTTTCATAACTCTCAAATGTGATCATTTTTTTTTCCTTTATTCCTTATAATTTTAATCTAATTTTAGTTAAACCAGTCCAGTTATTTCTATAATATTTTCATATTTTAGATTTTTGTGTGCTATACTAAGAACAAAGATAATCATTTTACAATGTGCTTGGTTTTCTTTTAATTTATTTTTGACAAAAGTCCAACCCATCAAGGAAAGTCCCCTCCAACTAAAATAACCGAACTGAACCAAAATTTAGTATGGTTCGGTCCCACTTATTAATATGAATTTGTACTTGCATCACAATTTTTTTTTTGTTAGACTTCCATTCCAAATTTTTTCACGAAAAATATTTTCTGTAACAAAAAGTGGGATATAAGTCCAATAATAAAAAAGTGGGACGTACGTATAAATTCGTATTATTAAGTGGGATTAAAGTTAAAAATCCCTTTTTCATAACTATATAGGTACCTCCTTTAAAGCCTCTCATTTGGTTTGTGAAATCATGGGGTTGAAAAAAAAAAAGTCGTTACTTTTATATATTTGGGTGCAAAGGAATTGAGGAGGAAAAGAAAATGACTTCCAATAGAAAAAAATTTAGGAGAAAAATGGTTTCGTTCATTGAAGCAAAGATTTATTTTCCTACCTTAAAATATTCAATTTTACTTCCCATTTTATTTGCAAACTAGTTTTTCGGACTCCAAAATGTATTTTTAATTGGACGTACGAGATTTTGTGCATGCTGTATTGTATGTCCGTTTCCATCAAATAAATAAAATAATAGTAAACTCTCGTGATTCGATCCACTGATATTCTGTCATTTAGTTAGGGGATAAGCACAATAGTAACGGGCACTTGTAAATATCAAGCTGTGTCCGTCCAAATCTCTAGATTCATCAGATCCGACCAGAGGAAGAAGAAAGCGAAATGCACGGCCGGCCTCGGAAGCCCCCGTCGGCGGCGGAATCCGCCGCCTCCGCCGCCAAAGCCGCCAAGCTCCGCGACCTCCAGGCCCAACTCCTCCATCACCACCGCAACAAGCTGTTCGTATTCGTGTCCGTATCGTATCCGTGTCCGCGTAATATATATTTCAGTTTTTTTTTTCTTTCTTTGGGGGTATAGGTACACGAGGGAGGCGTTGGCGGCGAGCGAGAAGCTTCTGGAGATGAACCCGGAGGTCTACACGGCCTGGAACTACCGGAAGATGGCCTTCGAGTACCATCTCAGCTACGAATCCGAACCGGAACCCATCGATTCTCTGGTCAACGACGAGCTCAGAACAGTAAGATTTTGTTAATTTGATCTTCATATTGTGATTTTGAATGCGGCATGCCCAATTCTTGATTTAATGTAGAGGTGTCTCCTTTATTGAAAATTGTGAGTACCCAAATTATCGACTTGATCCCAAGTCATTTATTGTGAAAATGATGAGTAATTAGGTTATTTAAGGCAATTTATAAAGGCACGGCAAAAGTTACTCGGGCTGTCCAAGTATTTACATGTTTGCCACCCAAAGAAATTTAATAATGCTGTGTTTGGGAACATTTTTGAGGAGGGGAAGGAAAATTTGAGGGAAAAGAAAATGAAGGAGAGTAAAATGAAGGTAAAATTAATTTTTCCTTTACTTGTTTGGATGACCAAAAAGTAAAGGAAGAAATTTTTTAAACATAATATTTTATTTGTTTGTGGAAATAGATATAATTACCATTCAATCCTTGATTTTTTTTAAATTATAAATGAAACTAACTTTTTTGGAGGGTAGGTGGGTAATTTCTCCCACAATCCTTTTAACTCGCTCCATTTTCCTCCCACTTTTGGGAGAAAATTTTTGAGTAGGGCCCGCATGAATTTTTCTCCCAAAATTCTCTTCCTCTTCCTCCCTCCCCCTTCCCAAACACCAATACTTTTAATTTTTCACTCATTTTTTCCTCAACATTTTCCTTCCCCCTATTTTCTCCTCTTTCCAAACAATACCTAAAGGGTTGCCCACTAGGAATACAAGACTGTTTACCAATATAAGTTTTGGCAGCCAACATAAATCATAGATCCAGTCACATACGTTGTCAGGACTATAGAATTTATTCTATAGCCATATATCCATTATGTAGTGGGATCTGTCAAATTTTTTGACAATCCATTATATTGGTAGGACTGTCAAAATTTTTGACAGTCCTTATCTGTAGTGGGTAGCTCCTTAGTAAAAAAATTTTGAGTGACAAACTTGTAAATGCTTGGACAGCCCCGAATAACTTTTGCAGTGCCTTTATAAGTTGTCGTATATAATAATCTAAGTTGCTTCTGGTATTGAAAAATTGCATGGAGAGTGATGTGAATCGACCAGATCGATTCACAAATACTTTATAGAAAAATAGAAATAGAAGGAAAAGAACGATCTTTATTAGAGAAAAGAACAAACTTCCAACTTTGATGGACGGACAAAGTCTAAATCCCTCTGAATGACGCTTGAGAGTTTCTTCTCAATACAAGCATAAGCCATAAAAGACGGCTAGACCTAATATATATAGAAAAAGCAAAGAGGAGGGTTATTTGTGGTGAAAGACCAAAATAATCCTCCATAACTAAAATAAAATAAAGTAAATAAAATGCCTAAACGGCTCCTCTGCGTCTCCTGCGACGTGCGTACGTGATGACGCATCCACCACCCGAGGAAGGTGCGGCGCCAGGTGCGCTCGCATCAATACCCCCCCTAAAAGAGCCACCTTGTCCTCAAGGTGGAAATCCGGAAACTGTGTCTGGAATCTCGCATAGTCCTCCCAAGTCGCATCGCAGTCTGGTAGTCCCATCCAGTGAATCAGAACCTCCCTCGTCTGTCCTGGTCCCTGCCGAACTGCCCGTACCTCCAAAGGCTGGAAAGAATGTCGAAGTCATCGGTAGCACCATCCTCCCCTGATAGAGCAGTCGGCGACCCTCCACAATATAGCCCGCTGGACCGTCATTGCCGCTCTCTATCTGCTGTTGTATGTGCTGCAACCCTGCGTCATGCTCAGCCTCCTGCAACATCGGCTTCCAGTCCCGCCATATAGGTCGTGACAGTGCCCTCACCTCCTCAGGGGTCTCTTCCTGTGTCTCACCCTCAACCGAAAACCCCTGGAACTCTACTAGGTACCCCTCTCCTCCCGTCCGCAATGCTCGCGTAATAGCCTTGAGGACCACTACCGAGAAACAGAGAGTCGGGCCCCCCCTCAGCACCACCGTCTCGCCTCCCTCCAGGAACTCCATCCGTAGAAGTTTCCAGTTCACCTTCATCTCCCCGAGCTTCTTCAGCTACTGAACCCCCAATATGATGTCGACGTTGCCCAGCTCTAATGGTAAGAAGTCCTCCGCCAGCTGATATCCCTGCAGTGAGAGAGACCCCCTTGCATAGGCCCTTGCTCTCCTCCATCTTCCCGGTGCCCAGCAACACCGTGAACTTCTCCGCCGTACTCAACTCTAGGCCAAGCCGCTCGACCAGTCTCTGAGAAATGAAGTTGTGGGTTGCCCTACTGTCGATCAGCACCGTCACCGTCTGCTCTCCCAACGTTCCCGCCAACTTCATGGTGTGGTTCGGAGTGAACCCTACCACGGAGTTGAGGGTCACCTCCGCAACATCCATGTGCACATGATCCTGCTCCTCCCCAGCATCTGCTGCTATAGCGGCCTCTTCCTCCGTCGGATCCTCCTCCTCGTCGGGCAAGATCACGATCTGCAGCAACTTGCTCGCACATCGATGACCGGGAGTGAACCTCTCGTCGCATCTGAAGCACAAGCCAGCTGCTCTTCTCGCCTTCATGTCAGCATCCGACAGGCGCCTCCCCGGTACTATGGAGCCCCCTGTCCCGCCTGCGGGTCTAGGTGGTACTGGTGCTTGAGCCTCCGCTGCTGGTTGTGGAAGTACTGGACCCGTCTGACTGTGTTGTCCCGATGCTTCCCAAGCGCCCTTAAGACGTCTCTCCTCTGTCAATTTCTCCTCTGCCTTATGAGCCAGGCGGAGCAGATCCTCTAAGCACTGCGGACTCTGCAACCGGAGCTCCGCTCGTATGGAGGGCTTCAAGCCCTTCATAAACATCCCGATCTGCAGCTCATCCGACACCCCTCTGACACGTCCGGATAACAGTTCGAACCTCGCTACGAAGTCCCGAACCGTTCCCTCCTGTCGCAGAGAAGACCACTGCTCGTAGAAGTCTCCCCTGGCCGTCTCCTGGAATCGGTCCAAAAGGTATGCAGTCAACTCCTCCCAGATGCGGAATGGGGTCCTCGCCGACCTCCACCGGTACCACGCCAGGGCCTGGCCCTCGAAGTAGATCCCGATGCATTTGAGTACCTCCGCCTCAGTCAACTCCATGACCTCGAAGTAGCGCTCTGCCCGAAAGATCCACTCGTCCGGAGCCGCACCCTCAAACGTAGGTAGCTTCAGGCTTTCAGCTTCTTAAGCCGGCAATCAGCGCTAAGGTCTCCCTGCTGTCTGTCATCTCTGGCTCGACCTCCTCCCCACCGGCCTGTGTCTCGTCGGTGGGTCTCGTATGGAACTCCGTCACCTCCTCCATACCGCTCCTGGAAGTGAGCGGGAGCTGCCGTTCCCCCCAGAAATTGCTGCCTCCGAAAGCGCCTCCCACGGTTCCTGCCCCTCCTGGGGGCTCTGTTCTCCCTGTTCGACCCCCGTGGAGGGTTGGCTGCCCTAAGGCACCCCCCAAAGGGAGTGCTGTGCCGTTGGGCTCCCCCCACTCGTCGGCGGCCGGTCCTAGGACACTCCCCGCATGAGGCGGGGGCCCGCCGTGACCCGGGTAATCGGCGGCGACCGGCCAGCCAGCGACCGGCCAGCGGTCCTGGTGGTCGGCGGCGATCGGCCATCGACCCTGGCTCGCGTCCGCGGCCGGCCAGCGGCCTCCTCCCGCCGGCGCCGACCCGCCTGGGCTTCGGGTGGCGTCGGCCGTGACCGGCCAGCGGCCCTGGCGGTCGGCGGCGACCGGCCAGCGGCCCTGGCTCGCGTCCGCGGCCGGCCAGCGGCCTCCTCCCGCCCGCGCCGGCCCGCCTGGATCCTGGTGATCGACGGCGGGATCCTCGGTTTCGCCGAGGTTTGTCGGAGCAAACCCTAGACGGCTGCCTAGGGTTTGGGTTGCTGCCGCCTCCGGTTGGCTCGTCGATTCGGCGCCGGTCATCTTCTTGGAGATGTCTTGCAATATTGTCATCATTGCCGGAATCGTTGCCATCTCCTTCCGCATGCTCCGCACCTCGGTTTGAAGTCCCTCCTGCGTGGACGCTTGATCTCTGATTGCCGCCTTCAAACCCTCGATCTCGAGATTGAGATCCTCACGAAGACCTTGGATCTTCTCCTCAATCGTGTTCCTCGTCCCGTGCGCCATGGATTCGTAGAGAGCTCTGATACCAATTGATGTGAATCGACCAGATCGATTCACAAATACTTTATAGAAAAATAGAAATAGAAGGAAAAGAACGATCTTTATTAGAGAAAAGAACAAACTCCCAACTTTGATGGACGGACAAAGTCTAAATCCCTCTGAATGACGCTTGAGAGTTTCTTCTCAATACAAGCATAAGCCATAAAAGACGGCTAGACCTAATATATATAGAAAAAGCAAAGAGGAGGGTTATTTGTGGTGAAAGACCAAAATAACCCTCAATGACTAAAATAAAATAAAGTAAATAAAATGCCTAAACGGCTCCTCCGCGTCTCCTGCGACGTGAGTACGTGATGACGCATCCACCACCCGAGGAAGGTGCGGCGCCAGGTGCGCTCGCAGCAGAGAGCTGCACAATTCGATGGAATTTTGAACACCCAGTGTTAATTTGATGAAATTTTGTCTCCATGATCGAAAATATGAGGATACATTTTGAGTATGCAGTTGTTAATTTGATGCAAGTGTTGATTTGATATAAAATGTCTCTTCTCCTTCTTCAAATTTAGAGTACCCATTGGTTTAAGTTGATCCAAAGTTGCCTCCTTTAATATCTAAGCTTACAATGAGAAGTTGTTTCAAGACTACTGAAGAAGTTTAATAACCATTTGGGTGTATCGATTTTATTTGAAAAATTCTCAAGGTAGAGATGGCACTGAGGCGGAACCCCAAATGCTATGGGGCATGGCATCACCGGAAATGGGTGTTGAGCCAAGGTCTTATGGACGTTGACTTCGATCGCGAGTTCCGGCTTTTGAACCAGCTGCTGAAGGCTGACTCTCGAAATTTCCATGGATGGAATTATCGCAGGTTATCTTTTTTGAAGTTGTATTGGCATTTTATTGCTCCATAGTTACATTATTCTCATAGTTGTTGAAAGATTTATGTGTTAGATGTGAATTTTAACTTTACTTTGTATTTTTCTGAATGTTTGCTTGGAGTACCCTATGGAATCATTTGTTAAATTAATGAGCTATTTGTACTCTGATTAGCTTAAAGTTTTGCTTATGAATATCACACGACTTGCATATCTGTTCATGCAACTGCCATGGAATTTTCATTGATTTAAATGAATTAACATGCAAACTATTCACAAGATGTTCCTATATTACTCCTAGATTATGCATTTTTTTTATGTTTCAGATTTGTTGCAAAACTGAAGAATGTAGCTGAAGTGGACGAATTGAAGTTTACAATGGATATGATCAACACTAATTTTAGCAATTATTCCGCTTGGCATAACAGGAGGTACTTATATTATATAAATGTGTATAACTCAAGGCACAAATGTATATAACTTTGTATTTCTTTGAAAAGGCACATGCTTCACATAAATTGAGTCCATTATCTAGTTACTTTATTTAGTTGAAACATTTATTATCAATTTGAAATTTGTTAACAAATTTATTTCATTCTTTCAATGTCTTTGAGTCGGGTAAGTGTAAATTGAACCCAATGTGAAGAATTTTTTTGTATTTCACTTCAAAACCGATCAATGAATTTCTTATGTAACAGCAACTTAAGTAGTGAGTCAGTTTGTAACTCTGGTCTCTCCTCATTGGCGGACTTCAGAGTTTCCCTTATGATGAATTTCATTTAGTAAAACAAAATATTGACAGTATCTTTGCTTTCCTTATAAGCAGCCAAATTTCTTTTGCTAATGAAATAATAGTATTAGCTAATATTTAGATTTGTGTCTAGGAATGTGCTGCCTTAATTTTATATGCTTGGACAAGAGTTACTTTGTTTCATCTGATGTTTTCATATATCATATATCTGCTAGTTCTTTAATTCTTATGCCAGTGGACTTGCATTATATTTACGAAGCTTACAACTAAAAAACTTAATACTTGATTTCAGGACTTTTGATTAAATAAATCAATAGGATAAGAGTAGTGGTTTCACGAACGAAATGCCGGTGCTTGCAACCTATCAATGTAATTTAGCAAATGCTTGCTTATCTCCAGTCAATACTATTGTGATACAATTAATGCAATTATTGTCCCCAGACATAAAACACTTTGTTTGCTACCATTTTCTGTGCAATAAACAAAGCGTATGCATGCATCTTCAACTAATTGGAATAGACATTCCGATTTAAGCTTGTGTTTGGATATTGATGAGATGGCAATTTTTTGCTACTTTGTGTTCTTCCTGTAAAAGTTCTATAAACTCGTCATGATTAATGTTGTAGCCTTTTTCTATATTCCGATAATTTCTAACTGCTTGTACGTAGTGTACTTTTGTCCAACTTGCTGAAACAGAAGGCTGAAGGTTTTGATACAAAGGAAAGCATAATAACAGAGGAGTATGATCTTGTACGTCAAGCTCTGTTTACAGACCCAAGTGACCAAAGTGGATGGTTCTTTCATCGCTGGCTTTTGGATCAAACTGTTACCACAGATGATCCTCTGTTGATCGCTACATGGCCATTTCATGGGTCAGATTGGAATTTGTCTACAGATGGGAACTTAAGATGTTGGAAACTCATTCCATCCTCGTGTCCAAATATCCACTATTCTTTGCAAATGGGGATTTTGCCCATTATCCTCTATTTTAATCAAGCTGTGCGAGGAGTAAATTCATCAACTGTTACTGTAAGTTCTATGTTTGCGAAAAATGAAGATCTTATCTGGAGACCACTTTCCTCTACTAAGTCAGGAGGAGCCCAATGTTGGATGATGCGGTTAAACATTTCTGATGCAAAAACCAGTATCTCAGAAGCATGTATTTTTGAAGTCACTGTTGGCAGTTCACCTGATATCATATCATTGAGTGGCTCTCCGTACAACCAGCCTTTGAAATTGGTATTTTCTCTGAATACTAAGTCCTTGCATTCAGAGCAGCCAGGATGTGAATCTGGTGAAGAACTGTTTCACTGGAACACTAACCAAGAACTTGATGGGGAAAGTGTTCCTGAGATTTATTTTGATAAACTGAATAATACTAATGCCCATGTTCCAGAAATATTCAAATGGAATGTGGATACTTTAAATAACGAGATACTTCTTTTCAAAGAGCTATCAGAAGAAAATTGGTTAGTTTAATCTCATTATTTTCTAATAGAGAGGTCTTACATTACTTGGATGTTCATCTATAATTGTTGTTTGTGTTTTTTCATTTGCAGTAAATTTGTGAAGTTAAAACTCGCACAACTACTTGTTGCTCAGGATGCATTGATGTCGCATGGAACACTTTTCATGCAAAAGAGTTCCCACTCCGAAGAGGTTTTAGATCTCTTTAATAATTTGGTTAAGTCAGATCCATCTCATGCAAGATATTATATGGACGAAAGAAGCTTAGTTCTAATGAATCAGGTATATCTGTTATTTTAACTTTCTATTTTTTCAGAGAATCAATTTTGGTATGGAATATGAAAATGAGGGACCATTTGAAATTTTGCACTGAGCATAATTTATTATATTGGCAAAACAAAAAACAAGAAGAAACTAACAGAGCTTCTATCCAAGCTGTTTAGATTGGCCACATGGACACTTTCCTCCAAACAACTGTAGTAGGGTCCATTTCCTCTCTAGCATAAACATCTTCATTTTACTTCCTCAATCCATGATCATCTGGATCTACCTATACTCTTAGCAACTCCTTCGCTTGAGATCCCATCACTTCTAACTGAAGCTTGTTATCATCTCCATCTCACGTCTGAACAATATCAGGTATTTTTTCTCATGTTGTGTTCATGGTAACCACATCTAACCTCCTACGGATGGACACATTTCTTGTCCTATCTATTAAGTGTATTGCTGCTTATGCATCTCTAGATTCTCATCTCCTAGGAATGGACACATTTCTTGTCTTATCTAGTAAATGTATTGGTGCTTATGCATCTCTAGATTCTCATTTCTATTCCTTAAGATCAAGAAATGAAAATTTTAATGGTACAAATGTCTGAACTTTCAATCTGGTATTGTTTTTCAGTTATGCGGAGATTTAATCTTCGGCTAGTCTCTCTTGGGCATGGTTGCCACAATATGGTATCCGAGTAGGAAGTGATTTTGGAGGGAAAACAGTGTATGAAAACCTGGTGTAACAACCTAGAAATAAATTTTGCACTAGAAGAAATATGGACATAGGAGACCCGACAAGAACCAAACCATCGCCTATCGCATAAAACTGTCACCAAAAGTTTCAGAAACAAAGTGAAGTGTCTCAGAGGGGTGTCATAAAAGGTTTGATATCTAAGTTCCATCCATTGTGTTATAGAATGTTTTGACATTGCTGTTGATGACTGTGGGTATAGTATTTTTTTGGTGGCACGTATGCTGAAACCACATAAATAATAAGTACCATATGTAGTGGTTATTTTCCATACTCAAGGATGTGGTCCCAGTATATCTAATCTTTCTTTTGTATCTTTCCTTTGCATTCAAGTAATTTTTTAGGGAACCCGTTGAACGTTTTTTTTCCAATCCATAGAATTCCAAGGGATACAAGAACTGTACAGAGTTTTGTAGAAAAATCTTATGGGTATGTTTGTGTGATAATTTACATCGTTACACATTAGTCTCTGGATCATGTTTAAACCTCCTCTTGCTGCAGGGAAAAACCTCATATTTATGAATTCTTGTTTACATTTTCTCATGATGACAATTATCCATATTCTGCTAGCGTTTTACTACTAGTAGTAATTAATTTGCAGGCAACTTTTGATAAAGAGTCTATGATGAAACATTGTGGACATACCTGTAAGTCGACTTCCTCGGGTCCCTACCAGCATGCCTGTTTACGACTTAACAGATTATCATTGACACGGATCGGCTTCGTCGAGCATCTCTTATGGGTACAGAGGCTGGATCTTAGTTACAATGAGCTTAGATCAATTGAAGGTAAGGCATACTGATTTCTGTAACTTTCTTTAGACTTTATAAGCCTTTGTTCATAACCTAACGTAACAAGCATCTCACTAGCAGCAATTTGACAATTTCTTATCAGATTTTGTGTTGAGTTCTCTTTCTTGCTGTTTAATTTTGTATTATGCTTTGCTCACTCTTCTCGAGTGCTGCTGCCACTTTTTGGGAGAGGTTTAGATGATGGCGACGAAGAATATTATCTTCTTCACACATATTTACCTTATACCCACATAGTGGCATAATCTGGATTTTCCATTTGGGCATTTGGACTGTCATTTTTTGTACTTGTTACTCGTTTAATTTTGTATGTTGCTAGATGTCATGAATGAGCTCTCTTTGTAGGTCACACGAAAAATAACAGTTCGAGTGTTTTTTCTTCTTTTTTTCCTTCTCTTTCTGTTCTTCATCCTTTCTCCAAAACTGGCAGATACTAAATATTGTTCCCCTTATTATGTTGTTATGTGCTGAAAGTAAAGTTCTAATTTCTAAATTGATATTGGATACTGAACTTTGCTCCATACAGCCAAATGGAGATTCAAGTTAAGAGGGAAAATATATCAGAGGACACAATGGTTTAATGGGTCATTTTTCCTCTCTTTACAATTAGATAATTAAACGAAATTGATATTTGAAAATGTTAGCTTTTTGGGTATAGACTTGGATTATCTGGTCTGAGGCAAAGATAGATAGACTTGTGATCCACTGTTGTTAGGAAGCTCTTTATTACCAAGTATCTCATTGTTTTTTGAAGTGTCAATATCAGTTTTTAGGGGATTTTTAGTTTGAGGTCCTTCTTCCAACACTAGTAACTTGATATCATCACATTCTATAGGCTTTTAATTTCATTGGCTCGGCAAATTTTCAGGTTTAGAGGCGTTGCAACTCCTTGTCTACTTAAATTTAAGTAACAACCACATCAGTAGTTTCACGGCATTGGATCCTCTGAAGCTGCTGAACTCTCTGAGAGTGTTGAACATCTCCTTCAATGAGATTGGCGCTCACCCAGTAGACACAACAAGATACCTATGTTTATCCCCATTGTGGCAAACTAGAGACGCGAGTGAAATATTACAAGTGTCTAAGAAGGATAACATTGAGCCTGCGCACAACTGGGAAGCTGTACTCTTGTTTAAAGGCTTGAATCTCACTCAATTAGATGTGAGCGGGAATGCAGTTGTCAATGATTGTTTTAGAGGGGTGTTGAGGAAACTGCTTCCAACATTAAAATGGCTCGACGGTCAGCCTGTATGATGAATGTTCTGGACAGTAACAGTAGTGAATGATTCATTAGTATCTTACCGATTTATGTTAGACTTAACTTCTTACAGACTAGTGATTGTTCTTTTTTCTCGTGAATTCATGTGTAGTTTTCTAGTAGTTTAGCACTCATGATGTTGGGAGTAAGAAACTTTGTAAGTTGTTCACAGCGAGAGCCGAAATTAGAACTCACACTTCATGTTTTTTTTTACCACTCACTCTATACTGCTTCTTTCCCTATTTAGTTTCAATTTGCACTGCAATTGCATAAACCATAACATCTCAGTGGTCGAAGATGTGGCTTAAAGAATTAAATTCTTGATAGCCAAATTATGTATTTATAAAGTGAGAGTATTATAAATATTGTCGAATGGTAGCTGGGCCAATTGGCCAGTGAACAATTCTGGGAGGATCTATGTTACATTGCCAGGGAGCTGCACTGAACGAGTATACACCACACTCAGATGCTTAGCAGTGTGCTCACACTCCAGCCTTGTGGATCACTCCACCAAGAGGGTACTTTAGTAATCACCCAATTTGTTAGTTAGCCAGCCATTTGTTAGTTAACCAGCCACGTTATGGCAACTGTTGATAGCCACGCCACGTCAGCTATTCTGTTACAATAGCTGGACAGCTGCAAGTGGTAGAAACTACTATAAGTATAAGAATTGTAAGAAGAAGAGGTGTGTAATGAATTTTCATGAATTCCTACCTATAAACTTCTGAAGATCTTCTTCTTCTTCTTAACTCAGTCTTCCTTCCTCTTTTACTGATTCCTTTCTATCAGTTCTTCTTGTATCCAATGTCACAGATGTCCAATTTGCTCAGATCACCACCGTTTCCTGGAGCTCAAGGAAGAGGCCATAACAATTTGGTATCAGAGCCTTTAGATCCAGTGTCTGAAGGCAGCAGAGAAGGTAGCTCAAGCCATGGCGAGTCTGGAAGAGAATCTGCTGAAGGAAGACGACTCCCGATCGACGAAGAAAGGTTCCTGTCTCTCGAGAATACAGTGGGAGCATTGGCAGGTACTGTGCTGGATCTTAATGGCAAGTTTGAAAAATTATTCGAAGAGATGGTTAGATCTAGGCGAGACACTGAGGTTCATTTCAGAAATTTGAATCAAAACACACCACCAGCATCATCGAATGCTGTCCCTGTCAATGACAATCAATCATGGGGTTTTAATCCATCATTGGGAGCTTCCTCAATATTTTCCACTGAACAAACACCTAGTGTGCAAGGAAAACATTCCAATCCACCATTATTGCCAACACCTCCACATTTGAATGCCCATCACGAACCCAGTAATGTCAGGTCCAATGGGAGTCAACCTTCTCCTAGGCTGAAACTTCCAGAGTTTGATGGGGAAGGAGATGTGGTTGAATGGCTGATGAGGATCAATAATTACTTCAACTATTACAACACTCCTGAGATGGACAAGATCAAAATTATTTCTGTCCAGTTAAAAGGAACAGCTGCATATTGGCTAGATTGGTTCATGAATATAAAAAATGGGATGTTGACATGGGGTGAATTCTGCAAGGCCATTCGTATGCAATTTGGACCTTCCCAGTTCACCAACCATATAATTGATTTGAAGCTACTCAAACAAGATCACAGTGTGCATGAGTATAATACTCAATTTCAGAAAATCTCTAATAAGGTGCAGGGGTTTCCTGAAGACTGCTTAGTCAGTCAATTTATGGGGGGATTGAAGGAAGAAATCAGGTATGAAGTTCAAATTGCAAATCCCAGCACTCTTCTAGCAGCTATGCAATTGTCCAAGTTGTATGAAGCTAAAAATCTGGCAATCAAGAGGAACTACAAAAGCAATGTGTTCAATAACAAGGCTTCAAGTGTATCCAATTACACTCAAGAATCCTCAACTGAGGGTAATGAGCAGGCAAAGAAGAATTTTCCTAACCCTGCAGGAGCCAATGTTCTTCCTTTAGAAAGAAATTCCAGGAACACTATATCTCCTTCAGAAATCCTGAGAAGAAAAGGATTGGGGCTGTGCTTTCTCTGTGATGATAAGTGGTTTAAGGGGCACAAATGCAAGGAGAAGAAGCTGTTCATGCTGGTGGCAGATGAAGAAAACATGGAGGATAATGAAGTCAAAGACCTCTCAGAAGACATTACTATCAGTACAGGAGCTCCTCCCAGTTTATTTGAAATATCCCTACAAGCTCTGTCAGGTAACTCTCCTACTTCTACTATGAAGCTAAGGGGAACTGTTAGAAATAAACCTGTGTTGATATTGGTGGATTCAGGATCCACCCATAGTTTTATAGATTCTGTTTTCTGTGAGAGGTTGGGACTAACACCACAGGACAACAAGCTATTTGAGGTCATGGTGGCCAATGGGGAGAAATTGAGCAGCAAGGGGATGTGCACAGGAGTCAGTATTGATTGTCAGGGACATAAGCTCAAGGCAGATTTACTACTCTTGCCTTTACCAGGTTGCCAGATAGTCCTAGGCACCAATTGGCTTAGAACCCTTGGGAAAATAATCTGGGACTTTCAAGAACTCACTATGGAGTTTGAAGAACAGGGGGTCAACAAACTACTGAAGGGAACCAAAACTCAACTCCATCACCTCCAGGAACCTGATAGCAAGGAAATGAGGCAAAAGTCCCAATTCTACATCATCCAACTGTGCACCATAGAAGGAGATAGCAACTCTGAAGAGCAAGTTCCCACTGAGGAACCTGCCATATCTGCATTACTCAAGAGGTATGATCATTTGTTCGAAGAGCCAACAACTTTACCACCCAAAAGATTATTTGATCACCAAATTCCTCTTCTTCCTGGGTCAATGCCAGTATGTAACAGACCCTATAGACAACCTTATATGCACAAAAATGAGATTGAAAGACAAATACAAGAAATGTTGAAAACTGGTATTATAAGACCCAGTAATAGTTCATATTCATCTCCAGTGATCCTAGTAAAAAAGGCTGATGGATCATGGAGACTATGCATTGACTATAGGGGGTTAAATTTGAATACTGTGAAAGACACCTTCCCCATTCCCTTTATTGAAGAATTGTTTGATGAACTTCATGGAAGTCAGTATTTTTCTAAGCTGGATTTAAGAGCAGGGTACCACCAAGTGAGGATGGCAGAAGAAGATATCCACAAAACAGCCTTCAGGACTCATGAGGGCCACTATGAGTTTCTTGTCATGCCTTTTGGCTTGACCAATGCCCCCTCCACATTTCAAGCTCTGATGAATGAAGTCTTTAAGAGCTACTTGAGGAGGTTTGTACTAGTCTTCTTTGATGACATCCTTGTTTACAGTGCCACCTTGCAGGAACACTGCAATCACTTAGAAGCTGTATTCAACAAGCTGGAAGCAAATCAGTTGAGATTGAAAAGGAGTAAATGTATGTTTGCACAGAGGCAAGTAGGATATTTGGGACACATCATCTCTGGCAATGGAGTTGAAGTTGATCAAGATAAAGTCAAATCAGTGGTGGAATGGCCTATTCCCCATACCCTCAAAGAGTTGAGAGGTTTTTTGGGGCTCACTGGTTACTACAGAAGGTTCATTAAAGGCTATGGGTCTATAGCTAATCCCCTCACTGACTTGTTAAAAAAGAATTCCTTTCTTTGGAATCCCAAAGCCCAAAATGCCTTTGAAGAGTTGAAGTTAACCCTTACCCAGCCACCAGTACTGGCTATGCCAGATTTCACTGATGAGTTCACTGTAGAGTGTGATGCCTCTGGGTTGGGAATAGGGGCTGTCTTGATGCAGAAGGGAAGACCCATTGCTTACCTCAGTCAAAGTCTCAAGGGAAGGAACACAGCTTTATCCACATATGAAAAGGAAATGCTAGCAATCTTATTAGCAGTGAAGAAGTGGAGACAATATCTCTGGGGCAGGACCTTTGTAATCAGGACTGACCACAAATCTTTGAAGCATTTGTTAGAACAAAAAGTACACACAGAGGCCCAGTATAAGTGGATTTACAAGCTCCATGGTTATAACTACAGAGTGGAGTACAAAAAGGGAAAAGAAAATGAAGCTGCTGATAGCTTGTCCAGGAGGGGGGAAGTCTCATTAGCTGCTGTAACAGTGGTGTCTGCAGGATGGATACAAGACTTCAAACAACAGATGGAAGCCTCAGAGTATTACAAGAAATTGATGAGCAAATGGGAACAGGGAAAACTTGATCCTACCAAATATACAGTCAGGGATGAGTTAATCTATTACAAACATAGACTCCTCCTTGATCCTGACTCTGAATTTGTTCAAAGAATGCTGAAGGAACACCATGACAACTTGCAGGGAGGACATTCTGGAGTGGAGAAGACCTTGCACAGGCTAAGGAGAGTTTGCTATTGGAAAGGTATGAAGAGAGCAGTCAATTCTTATGTGCAATCATGTGAAATCTGTCAAAAGAACAAAGGAGAAAATGTGTCACCTGCAGGACTCTTGCAACCCTTACCTATTCCTGAAAAGGTTTGGGAGGACTTGTCCCTAGATTTCATTGAGGGTCTACCCCTTAGCCACCACAAAACAACCATAATGGTTGTTGTTGACAGACTTTCTAAATATATACATTTGTTTGCCCTTAGCCATCCCTACACAGCAGCTGATGTAGCTCAAGTCTTCTTGGAAGGAGTTTTCAAATTACATGGCATGCCTAGGACTATGGTTTCAGACAGGGACCCCATATTCACTAGTCAGTTCTGGAAGGAGTTCTTCAAGCTACAAGGAACCCAGCTGAAGTACAGTACTGCCTATCACCCACAATCAGATGGTCAAACAGAAGTAACAAATCGTTGCATTGAAGGATACTTGAGATGCTTCTGTGGACATAAACCCAGGGAGTGGAGTAAATTCCTGGTATGGGCAGAATTTTGGTTCAATACCAACTGGCATTCTGCCACCAAGATCACTCCCTTTGAAGTGGTTTATGGTAGAGAACCTCCTCACATACTCACTTATGTTCCAGGCTCTGTGCAAGATAGGGAGGTTGCTGCTGCAATCCAGACTAGAGACAACACTCTGCAGCTATTGAAGGACAATCTTCAGCTAGCACAAGACAGGATGAAGAAGATGGTGGACTCCCACAGGACTGAAAGGACATTCGAACCTGGGGATTGGGTATATCTAAAGCTACAACCCTATAGACAATCTTCTGTTGCCCACAGGAAACCTCAAAAATTAGCCCCTAAATATTATGGCCCCTACCAGATACTTGCCAAGATAGGGGAAGTGGCATACAAGCTTCTGTTACCTGAAGACTCTATGATACATCCTACCTTCCATGTATCCCAACTCAAAAGACACATAAGCAGGAGAGTCTCAGTTCAAATTGGGCAACCAAGTCAGATTGAAGAACTGATTCTAGAACCAGATTGGGTGTTGGACAGGAGACTAGTGCAAAGAAGAAACAGGGCAGCTGTGGACTTGCTTATCCAGTGGAAAGACTGCCCTATGGAGGAAGCTCAGTGGGTTCCCTATGAAGAGTTTGTCAAGAATTATCCTCACTTTGACCTTGAGACAAGGTCCAAATGAAGGGGAGGGCAGTTGTTACATTGCCAGGGAGCTGCACTGAACGAGTATACACCACACTCAGATGCTTAGCAGTGTGCTCACACTCCAGCCTTGTGGATCACTCCACCAAGAGGGTACTTTAGTAATCACCCAATTTGTTAGTTAGCCAGCCATTTGTTAGTTAACCAGCCACGTTATGGCAACTGTTGATAGCCACGCCACGTCAGCTATTCTGTTACAATAGCTGGACAGCTGCAAGTGGTAGAAACTACTATAAGTATAAGAATTGTAAGAAGAAGAGGTGTGTAATGAATTTTCATGAATTCCTACCTATAAACTTCTGAAGATCTTCTTCTTCTTCTTAACTCAGTCTTCCTTCCTCTTTTACTGATTCCTTTCTATCAGTTCTTCTTGTATCCAATGTCACAGATGTCCAATTTGCTCAGATCACCACCGTTTCCTGGAGCTCAAGGAAGAGGCCATAACAATCTAAGTAAGCTTTTTCATGTTTTTCTATTTCAATATCGAATTGTGAGTTTGTACATGTCTTGAAAAGCTAGATAAACATTTAAGCATCACTAATTGCAGATTTTGTTTCTATTATGTAGTTGATTCTAGAATTGTGTTTGGAGAATCTAATAAAATTCAGAATGCTTTTTGTATTTCTATATCTGTAGATCATTATTATGCTACAGTACTGTGATCCAGTTTATCATTATAAATAACATTATTCTTTCTGCATTGAGTTTATGGTCGTTATTGTGGTCAGTATTTTCCTTGTGATTCAAGGATTAGTTAAGAAGAGGCATTATCACTGGAGTTGCACATTCGGTCCATGTTACAATAATATATAAAAGATTTCAATTTTTGACACTTCTCCCTACAGAGAATTATCTCGTTCCAAAACCAGAAATAAATTTCGGGTCGGGAAAGGTTTTACACGAATTCGACCTGTTGACAGCCCTATAATTGAATACATGTATATGCTACTCCGTTGTGGAATATCTAGGCAAATGTTAAAGGCCACCCCCAAATTATTAAGGGCTGCCAACTTAAAATTTTAAAAAAATTATAAGTTTGCCATTTTGAAAACACTAAGGGCCACCCCGTTTCTGTCAATCGAGAATTGCAGGACTTGTCTGCAGTCCAAAGTGAACACAATGACTGCAGGCTTGGCCTGCAGTCCTATGTGCATTGAGGACTGCAAGCTAGGCTGCAGTCCTAAGTTGACAGAAGCTAAATGAGGAGCTCATTCTACCCAAAAAAGGATGGCTACAGTGACTGTAGGCTTGGCCTGCAGTCCTAATTTCTTTGAGAACTGCAGCCTAGGATGCAGTCCTATGTTAAAAGGAGGGACCTTTGTGTCGAGGGCCTTGAAGACGACGTTCCCTCCCCGAGCTGCTCCCTCTTCAAGTATCGAACGGCGACCTTCTTCTCCTCCTCCATAGCCGACGACGAGGAGATGTTCCGATGGGACGAGGCCATCGCCATGGCCATGGCCATGGGGAGAAGAGGAAGTGTTTAACGGTCAGATCTCTTCTTCTTCTTCTTCTTCTTCTTCTTCTTCTTCTTCTTTAATATTAGTGGAGTGGCGATCGAGTGCGAGGAGCGTATGCTATAGCAACGCTCATGGTCGCTCATGGTCCCCTGGTCACCACTGTAAAGGAAGAGGAAAGTGGCGGAACAATATAATGTGACGGCCGAGAGAGAACGGAGAAGGAAGAAAAAAGAAAAAGGAGGATTGATTTCCAACAATAAAAAAAAATAAGAAATTTTTTTTTTTTGGTTGCTCTTAGTAAACTTATTCAACTTTGGTTGCTCTTAGTAAAAAAAATTTTCATGGTTCCCTTTAGTAGGAGGGTTGCTCTTAGTAATTTGGGGGTGGCCTTTAACATTTGTCAATATCTATTGGTGCAATATATGTTGCACGTGTCCAAATTATCTATTTTCTCATCTTGCTCTTAATTGACACACTCTTGACTTTTCTATGAATGCACCTACTACTGCATTTAATCAACTACATAATAGAAACATTTAAGAAAAACAGTTCTCAGCTTGCATACGTGGAATGATTACACTGCTGGCGGGAGTTAGGAAATTTGTGCACGTTAGTTTCGTTGGCATTTATATTCACTTTATGGCTTGTACATATACTTAAGACATCCCTCCAAATTGTCCATCCAAGACATTCCTTATTATATGGCAGCTGACAGCTGACGTGGCATGTTAAATAATATTATATGTCATCTAACATGGCCAATAACATGGCAAATTTTAATCCAAAAAGTTAATTATCCAATTTTGTCCATGTTAATGTTAATATTAATGTTAATTTAACAGAAAATTGTAAACAGCGCATTATAGTTTCCTTCAATTATAAATAAAGTACTAAGTTTAGTGAAATAGCATTTCAAGCATCCGGCCGGACTTTACATGTCCGGATGCTTACATCATCTCCCTCCCAAATTTTAATCTCTCATTTAATCCTTTAACTCTCATAACTCTTATTTAATCTGCGGGCTTAATTTCTGAGAAAGAGAACCGAACTTTTAAAGTCCGGATGCTGACGTCAGCACATTTGATAAAAATCGGACTTTAAATGTCCGGATGCTGACGTCACTTTTTTTTTAAAGCTTGCTGTTTGTGTACAGCCTCTTGCAGTTCCATGTCATCAGACCACCATTGTTCCAGCCCATGAGCTTCCAGGAACTTCTGCTGCTCCTTCGACATCACAAATAGCTTCGCCTCCGCCCCCGCCACTTGGCTTCCAACCCCGCTCGTGCCGGCTGCAGCGACCGCCACAGTCCCAACAGTATCGTTGTAGTAGCAGCAGATATAGTCGTTGCTGTTCACATAAAGATGCGAACCCCATTTCTTCATCTCCGTAGTAGACCACCACCACAGTCTCTTCCCTCCATCCTCACCCTCCTCCTTCTGACGTCAGCACATTTGCTGAAAAACGAACTTTAACAAAAAATTCGGATTTCAAAAGTCTGGCTCTCTCCAAAAGGAGGTGACGCATGCATCCGGATTTTAAAAGTCGGGTCGGAATTAGCTTTTAATTAATTCCAGAATTAATCCAAAGATTAAATGGGGAGAACGATTGCGTCGGATGATGTAAACATCCGGACTTCTAAAGTCCGGTTGGGCGCTTGGGATGAAAAATCCCAAAACTTAGTGCGTTATGTAAAATTTAACTAAACTATAATGCTGTTCTTGCAATTTTCTGTTAATTTAATGTTAATGTTAATATTAATTAATATTAATATTAATTAATATTAATGTTTTTGTTGATTTTAATGTTAATGTTAATGTTAATATTATTGTTAATGTTAACGTTAATATTAATTTTAATGTTAATGTTAACATTAATTTTAATGTTAATTTTATGTTAATGTTAATTTTAATTTTAAATTTTTTTATGTCAGCTGCCACATCAATATGTCACGTCAGTTGTCACGTAAGGAGGGACAATTTGAAGGTACAATTTGGAGGGACAAATAATATTATTTTATACTTAAATATACTTATGAGTTGTAATAACTTTTATTGGATTTGTTACGACTACTTAAAGTTTTTTTTTTTCATGTGATGTTTGAAAAGTACAATTTAATTTTTGATATTGTGTTGACAAAGTTAATCTGAATATGTGAGATGTCGGAGACAATTTTTATATCCATCCTTCCAAATACACAAGGACAGTCCTTTCGCATCTCCTTAGGCAAAGGGGAGATCATTAGGATCATTTTGGTTCTATATGGATAATTGTACAAGAATATTTTAAGATCATTTTGACTCTCTCTTCATCCTTTCCCTATTGATTTTTGGGTTGTAAATGTAGTATCTAGTTTTGCAATCATTTGTGATGCAAAACCAAATACATGACCTATTTTGATATATCTAGTGTGCAGAACAAACTTCACCAAAACTTCTCCTGTCTGGTCGGGTTGGGTCGGGCCGGGCCGAGCCGAGCCGAGCCTTGAGTCGGGTCGGAATGGACCTGGTCTGGACTTCGGGTCTGACCTTTCTTATGGGCCGAAATATGAGATATGACATGTTCCGATATACTATGTTGGGCCGGCCTGAGCCCAAGATTATTCGGGCCGGACCAACACATGGGACATTTTTTTTGGTCGGACTCGAATCGGACTGGGCCAGTCCGGCCCAATTAACAGGTCTATGTAAAATGCACTATACATTCCTCCTACTAGCATTAGTATTACATTTAGGACTCATTCAGTTATGTTTTATGTTTTCTATGCACATTTAGAGTTAAGATATTATCAAAAAATGATGAATATAATGATGATACATATCTTTCACTACAGGGGCTCCCAATAAATGAAAGATTAATAAATGATAGAGTCGATGGCTTCCCCTTTCACTTTAAAATAGCTGGAAGTAGCTAACTTGTAGCAATGTTTTAGACAATGACGAGGGTGGTTAATCTTTTTTAGTATAAATCAAAATAATTTGACGATGATGACTAGATCTTTTGAGTATAAATCAAATAATTTGACGATGATGACTACGTCGGTGATTTTTTTAAGCCAAATTGTTTGTAATGGTTGCCTTGAATCTTGAAATGGCTAAAAGTAGTCAACTTGTAGCTATGTTTTAGATATTGAATCTTTGGATAATATTTAGATTATTTTGACAGTACATTGTAATTAGGAATATACTGTTCTACCAAATCATAAATGAAATTTTGGTTTATACATTTACATTCTAAGACATATAGATTTTTTTTTTTTTTTTGCTATTTCTATTTTTAAAAGCTATATATTTCCTAATTATTTGTGTGAGCCCTTCAATTTTTTGGTTGGAAAATATGCTCACTTATTTCAAACGTGGTCATCATATATCTTCTCCATTTTCACTTCATAACAACATCGAAACAAGTGAAATAGAAGGAGTTACATTTCAAGTTGAGTTTAACAAATATCCAAACAAAACTATGAATTTTTTCACTTTCAAGTTTTACCTTTTCAAAACATCAAAACAAATGAAGCATGATGCATATGCAAGAGTGCACTTTCACACTTCTGTTTCTGGCGAGTGATTTTCTACTTTTGTTCAAGTCCAATCTGTATCATGCATGAAGATATGCAACTCTGGAACATGGAAAGTTAAGTACATTGTAAGATATCAATAACTGTAACAAAATGGACTAGTCTATCAAGGATACCTTAAGCTCATTTTCGTCTTCATCAACATCAACATGGCCGGCCCTGGGGTAAGTCGGACAAGCCTTGGGGCTTGGACAACCCCCCTATGCTAGGCAACCCCCCAGGCTCAGTATGATCCCACCAAAGATCAGGATCACGAATGACCACCAGGACCAGCTGACAATAAGGTTCAAGGGGCAACCAAAATTAGCTTCAGGACAGGGCAACCCAACCCTCCGGGCCGGCCTACATCAAGGCTCTGATCAGAAGTCATATGAGCAAAAAGTGTAGTGATTAACCAAAACATAATAGATCTAGAGATGCCACATCTACTAAATGAAGAATATAGGTAGGAAATTCCGTTAAAAATGCTTAACAAATTACGAAGATTCACTGCATCTGCCAACATCTCTCCAGACCCACATAGCTTCCATGCTCAACTCGATTGGGAATTGAAAAAGGCTTTAGAGCATCTCCAACCCTATTGTCTTATTTTATGTTGTGAATCTTAGGTGGCATGGGACACAAGACAATGTCTTGTATATGTGGCAAGATTATATTCACAAATGACAATGAGTTTAAAAAGTCATCTCCAATGCAAAAGTATTGAGAAGACAATACAAAGTAATTTTTTTACAACTTTCAAGACAACTTTTACTCTTCTACTTCTTTTTATAAATATTTTTATTCACAAATGATGATGTGGACATAAAGACATTGTGAAGTGCATTGTCTAGATCTAGACAACCAACTTCACATTGTCTTTGCCATGTCATTGCCATGTCAACTCCACACTTTATTTCACATTTGCATTGGAGAAGTACTTTTGAAAAAAAATGGTTGTCATTCCTATGTGGCAACCATTTTTTTCAAACTCACAATAGGGTTGGAGATGCTCTTACAATAGCTTTATATATGGATGCTGACTTCACCTATTGATTCATTCAATAAGCATGGACAAACACTGTGACCTTAGTCTAGTTTTTAGTTTAAAACTACTCAAACTAAAATAAATTTATAGCAACCGAACCACAAACTCAAATTAACTTCACATGAGAGGATTTCCGAAGGGATCGGGATCAAGTGACACATACAATTTAACATCTAAAAAAGTAAGAAATTTTAGCCGCACATCAATAGAAATTAATGGTTCAGATTTGAAAACCATGTATGAAAAATAATTAATGCATACAAAATTTTCATAGTAGGTTAAAATTTTGTATATATTAATTTTTCATGCATGAAAATTATGACTACAAAAATCTACTTACTAAACTAAATAAATTTGTCATGTGTTCCCATTTTTTAGTATGTTGGACACGGTTCTACATTGACCAAATACGGTAAAGTATGGACATGATGAGATATGTACATGCCAATAATGGCACATTTATTTTTTAATAAAAAATAGGACATTTTAAATTCAGCTCAGGATAAATTAAATTCTTGGTTCTGCTCTTGACCGACGCATAGATGACAGAGGAGCCGGTGTCATCTATGCAGCTCTTCTGTAATATCGGTATGTTGCTCTGGCTGGAGTCGGTGCTCTTGAAATTACTAATATTTAGATATCATTCGGCAAACCCAAGTCCAATAGGGGACTAATTTGATGTCTGAAGAGTATCGTTTAATGATTTTCATTCTATAATTCTTTGATAAAGTAATTGATGATAATTCTCAGTACATAGTACCCCCGATGCCTCATTTGGTTCGCGAAATCAAGGAGTTGAAAAAAAAAAGTGATTATTTTTCTATATTTGAGTGCCAAAGGAATTGAGAAAAAAAAAAATTCTTAATAGAAGAAAAATTAAGAAAAATAATTTTATTTTCTTTCTATTTCTTTCTGCGAACTAAACGAGGCCCAAGTGATTCTGAAAGTTCACATACGGAGAAAACTTTGATACCGAAGGGGGTATCAAAGTTTTGATACCCTCTATGTATGACATGTGAGCCCCTTCCTCTTCGTAAAATGTGTAAATATATATATATATATACATAAATATTGAGGGGGTCCCACTTGTCATACATAGGGGGTATAAACTTTGATACCTTTTTCGGTATCAAAGTTTTAATGTCATTTCAGAGAACACCGATTTTTTCTTTTTTCTTCTTCCTTCTCAATTTTTAAAAAAATGGAAGTGATGTAGCTGATTAGTTGGGCGGTATGCGTTACACTGTTACAACCATAGGTGATTGGAGAGAACGCATTACTATATACTTGTGGAAAACGAGTGATTTTAGCACCATATATTATGAAAACATTACATATATGCATGAATGAATGTATATATATGCATGCATGCATGCCTTGGTCCTTGTGTGCTCATAAAAGCACCATGATTTTAGCACCATATATTATGAAAACATTACAAAGTGACCATTTAATGAAGAGACGGCTGAGTATAATTCCATACCGCATGCTTCATTAATGAAGCATGAAAACAACGATCGATCCTACTGTTGTAGTTTTTTTTTTTTTTTTTTCGTTCTTTGTAGTACCAGTGGGATAGAATGTTCACAGTTAGTGAGGATGAAGAAGAAATAATCAAAATCGTTCTTCTCTTTACGTTCGCAGACGCTACAATGAGAGAGAACGAAAAACAACAAGAGAAAAGCAAAAATCATCTCATTGCTGGGGTGAACATGTCGCCGTTGCTCAAAGCAAGATTCGTCCCATAAAAGATCTGCTCCCAGGAACCAGCAAGTTCATACAAGAACTTCTGGAAACGCTCTGGATCACTCTCGGGGAAGACTTGGAACTCAATCCGAGCCGAAGCTCACTGAGACGCATAGACCTCCTGGGGTAGGCGCATAGAGCCGCTGCTGCCCCATAGTCCCTCTGTACTGGAGTGGATTTTCTCTTTCTTCCAATCCTCCAAATGAGATGAGTCGAGCTCAATTTATAGAGCAGGCTGCCACTACGCATAAGAATTCTTATGCGTCCATACGCGTCGGTCAACCAAATTTCACAATATCTGCTGCACAGAGTACTATTTGCAGACACAGCAGCGCGTCGCACGTTGACCGCGCCGCACGTTGACAACGCCGCCCACGTCCAAATCAATAACAATGGACAGGCATGACATCGTCGAAAGAAGCTACCCACAACTAGGTGCATAGCCCTTGGACGCATAGAGCCTTGACGCATAGCGCCAAGACTCATAGCGCCAAGATGCATAGCTCCTGGACTCATAACACCTGACGTATAGACACCAAGACGCGTAGACGCCGAGCTGCATAGGCATCAGGATGCATAGACGCCATGACGCATAACCGCCTGACTCATAGACGCCAAGACGCATAGCATCGAGCCGCATAGCGCGTGGCCACATATGCGCATGGCCGCTTTTTTCGCCTAGACACTTAAACGCCTTGACGCATAGACATCTTGCCGCATAGCGCCAACCGCATAGCGCCAACCGCATGCATCTTGAGCAAGCAACTGTGCATGCAACTCGTGCATAAAGGAGCGCACGAGCGCCATGCGACGATGTTGATGTGTTAAGTGCAAAGTGTGCCATCAGAATGCCACATTATGTCCTTAGCCCGAGCCTGAGTCCGAGTCCGAGTCGCTAATTGCTCATAATTGCTCAAAGGTGAACGTTATATGAACGTTGGTTTTTTGAACTTGGTCTTCCTTTAGTTGCGGTTTGTTACATAGAATTCTGTCCGAATTCTGCCAGAGTTCTATCTTTGAAAAAACTATCAATAGAGAGGAATTCTGATAATTTAAAATCACTCATTCACTTTCATCTCTTCTTTTCTAAAGCTTACGTTTCTTCCGAAGAGTTTTCTAAAAGCTTTCATTTTCAAATTTCAAGCCAGTTACAATTCTCTAGTCAATTTGTCGGTACGGTGCGGTCTAGAAGATTTTAGAAAAATTGTAATCAGAGGCTTGATTGAAGAAAGACTCTTTAATAAAAAATATGACATTTTAAATTCAGCTCAGGATAAATTAAATTCTTGGTTCTGCTCTTGACCGACGCATAGATGACAGAGGAGCCGGTGTCATCTATGCAGCTCTTCTGTAATATCGGTATGTTTCTCTGGCTGGGGTCGGTGCTCTTGAAATTACTAATATTTAGATATCATTCGGCAAACCCAAGTCCAATAGGGGACTAATTTGATGTCTGAAGAGTATCGTTTAATGATTTTCATTCTATAATTCTTTGATAAAGAAATTGATGATAATTCTCAGTACATAGTACCCCCGTTGCCTCATTTGGTTCGCAAAATCAAGGAGTTGGAAAAAGAAAGTGATTACTTTTCTATATTTGGGTGCCAAAGGAATTAAAAAAAAACAATTTTTAATAGAAGAAAAATTAGGAAGAAAAATAATTTTATTTTCTTTCAATTTCTTTCCGCAAACCAAATGAGGCCCAAGTGATTCTGAAAGTTCACATACAATGTCATTTCAGAGAACACCGACTTTCTTTTTTCTTCTTCCTTCTCAATTTTTTAAAAAAATGGAAGTGATGCAGCTGATTAGTTGGGCGGTATGCGTTACACTGTTACAACCATATGTGATTGGAGAGAACGCATTACTATATACTTGTGGAAAACGAATGATTTTGACTTTTGTTCAACTGTTCAAGCCCAATCATTGTATCATCCGAAATGTTTCACTACTGATTTTACCTTAATATAAATACAAATGTAACTCTGGAACATGGAAAGTTATGTTCATTGTGAGATATCAATAACGGGTTAATTACACTGACCTACCATATGTTTCACAAATATTACAAAGACTACTCCTATTTCCAAAATATTTACGCTGGCAACTTTTCTCCTTTATACATTTTATTAACTGTAGGGGTGATTAGTGTTATTAGTTATATAGATTATAGAAACTATAGCAAGGATCCATGTAATTAATTTCAAAGGAGGAGTGGCTCGTATAAGAAGTGTAAAATATAGAGATAGTTAATACAATTACCCTATCAATAACTGTATCAAATGGACTAAGTATAGCATATTATAAGTACACCTAAAGGTCATTTTCGTCTTCATCAAGGCTATGATTACTAGAAGAGGTCCATATGAGCAATAGAGAAAACTTACTGATTAGATGGTACTCACTCGTCACAAACCGAACACACAAGATTAAGATCTAGAGACCATGCCAGGCGGTTCACAATGACTAAAAATAAGTAGCTTAAATAAGTGCGGCCATGGTCATGACCCAAAACAAATTAAGGAAACATGAACGCTTGCATGAGCTTCATAGTAGCAGACATATACCAAAAGGCCATTACAATATAGAGAGAGTCTAGCTTGCTACTAGATAGATAGATAGATAGATAGATGGTCATGCATGCATATAGCTTGCTTATTCTCGCTTGAGACCAAGCTCCTCCTTAGCTGGGTCTTCATCGAACGGAACCTGCACCTTCTTCGTAACCACATTAACTGCTACTGTAGTAGCCGTTACGCCTACGGGAACTGCTGCCATCGCAGCCACTACGCCAACTGAAACTGCTGCAATGATAACCACGGGAACTATTGCCATACACAAAAGGAAACCCATGTTGATTACCTCTTCCTCTACTTCGCCTTCCTTAACTGGTATGTCCGAGTCTGTGACTGTGATCGATCGATAACAAGAGTTAGTTCAAGAGTTTGAGAGGACTTATATATATTAGTGGTTTTGCATGGGAACTTTACATATTAAATTAATTAATGAAGAATTTGGGAAGGGAATTTCATGGCCAATATTAAAAATCAATGGTTAACGAATTACGAAGAGTCACCAGGCTGGCCAAATTAGAGCATCAAAAGCATCCAAATAGGTTCCAATATTGTTTAGCTTTCATGTTCAACGGGACTGGGATTGGATAAACCTTCACCGTCCCTTCAGCCAGATTTGAGTGAATGAATGAATGTGTATATATGCATGCATGCATGCCTTGGTCCTTGTGTGCTCATAAAAGCACCATGATTTTAGCACTATATATTATGGAAACATTACAAAGTGACCATTTAATGAAGAGACGGCTGAGTATAATTCCATACCGCATGCTTCATTAATGAAGCATGAAAGCAACGATCGATCCTACTGTTGTAGTTTTTTTTTTTTTTTTCGTTCTTTGTAGTACCAGTGGCGGGCGGGACTGTGTATGTATGTTGTTTATTCCAAATTATATAATACTAGCATACGTGCACGTGTCATACACGCAGGGGCGGATCCAGAAATGTATACTGGAGTGGGCTAGAGTAGGTTGGGGTGGGCTACATGTAGGCCAACTCACACAAAAAAATCAGCAAAAAAAATTTTATATGAAAAAAAAAAAGAAATTTTTTTTTTGGGGTGGGCTGGAGCCCACCCCGGGCTCTACCTGCATCCGCCCCTGCATACACGTATTTTAACATTCTTTTAATTAACTAATGAAGACTCTATAGGAAGACCAAAGAGTAGTCTTCGTAATTACTAAATTGTCCTTATTAAAATTAATGAACCATTTTTAATTAGTATAGACATGTAAGGATATTTTTGGAATTTAAAAGTTTCACCATCAAGTTTTCCTATTATATAGTAGAATAGATAGATAAATTGCCATCAAGGCATCAAGTACTCATAGACCCGTCCCGAGACGTACCAAGATGGGAACTAGGAATAGGAACAACAGAGCTTCATGCAAACTTTAAATGCGTTCTGTTTAATCCTAAAGGAGAAGTCCAGGGATTCATGCAAGAAACTTGCTCCCCGAACTTTACGAATCCAGCAAAACCAAGTTACAATCAAACAAAGAATAAAATTCGTTCTTCCTTGCAAACGCAGTTGCAATTGGGATAGAACGTTCACAGTTAGTGAGGATGAAGAAGAACGTTCGCAGACGCTACAATGAGAGAGAACGAAAAACAACAAGAGAAAAGCAAAAAATCATCTCATTGCTGGGGTGAACATGTCACCGTTGCTCAAAGCAACATTCGCCCCATAAACGATCTGCACCCAGGAACCAGCAAGTTCATACAAGAACTTCTGGAAACGCTCTGGATCACTCTCGGGGAAGACTTGGAACTCAATCTGAGCCGAAGCTCACTGAGGCGCATAGACCTCCTGGGGTAGGCGCATAGAGCCGCTGCTGCCCCATAGTCCCTCTGTACTGGAGTGGATTTTCTCTTTCTTCCAACTCTCCAAATGAGATGAGTCGAGCTCAATTTATAGAGCAGGCTGGCACCTATGGACGCATCAGAATTCTTATACGTCCATACGCGTCGGTCAACCAAATTCCACAATATCTGCTGCACAGAGTACTATGTGCAGACACAGCAGCGCGTCGCACGTTGATAGCGCCGCACGTTGACAACGCCGCCTACGTCAAAATCAATAACAATGGACAGGCATGACATCGTCGAATGCAGCCACCCACAACTAGGTGCATAACCCTTGGACGCATAAAGCCTTGACGAATAGCGCCAAGACTCATAGCCCCAAGATGCATAGCTCCTGGACTCATAACACCTGACGTATAGACACCAAGACGCGTAGACGCCGAGCTGCATAGGCGCCGTGACGCATAGCCGCCTGACTCATAGACGCCAAGATGCATAGCGCCAAGACGCATAGCGCCGAGCCGCATAGCACGTGGCCACATATGTGCATGACCGCTTTTACGCCTTGACGCATAGACACCTAGCCGCATAGCGCCAACCGCATGCGTCTCGAGCAAGCAACCGTGTATGCAACTCGTGCATAAAGGAGCACACGAATGCCATGCGACGATGTTGATATGCTAAGTGCAAAGTGCGCCATCAAAATGCCACTTTACGCCCTTAGCCGAGCCTGAGTCCGAGTCCAAGTCGCTAAGCCCCGACGGGGTTTAGCTCCTTAGGATTCCCAAAGAGTGTGCCAAAATAATAGATTTTTCCTAGTGACTTCCACTTAATGCTCTAGGAAAATCAACCCACATGGGCCACCTTAACCCATCTGTATACCCCAACACAAGTATAACTTTATATTGAGTTATACACCATGGTGGTTTTCCAATGTACTACTAAAAGTTTCCAAAGCCTAGTGAAAATACCAAAAATCTCCCACATATATCATAATATATAGATGAGCGTTCCTTAACTGTCATCATGCATCAGGATAGATGTCGCCTCCAACTTGAATCTTCTCGTATGGGTCGAACAACTGTACGATACAAGAAAGTCGCTACCGACTTGAATTTCGTACCATAGCTGCAGTTCTTCCAACTCACACATTGACATTAGCTGTGTTTCGGGTTGCACATTAAAGGCCCTGTGCTAGCCTGGTTTTGGTGTATGACTTTTGGGTGTTTACAAGTTTACCCTCAAGAGACGGCATGTATCTCTGTTCATACACTCTAATTGAGTTCTTTTGTTAAAAATCTCCGGCATGAAGCCTTGTGCTTCCTTGCGACTTGGTCCAAGACCGAGGCTTTACCCCAACAAGGTACCTCATCGTGGAGTCACTTCACTGTAGCATGAGGTCACAGGCCTCTTTGTAGTGTTGTACTACTCAGCATAGAGCCTTGCGCTCCTCTGCGGTGCTACACCATTGTGACATGGCTTGAAGCTGAGGCTTTACCCTACCTGGCACCTCATCGTGGTGTCACACCACTGTAGCATGGGATCATCGACCCCTTTGTAGTGCTTTCTACAACTCTCCATTCTTCCGCATTAGGCTACCTGCCTATATGCGATACTACGCCGCTGTGACATGGCCCGAAGCCGAGGCTTTATCCTAACAAGGTACTTCATGGTGGTGTCACCCCACTATAGCATGGAGTACCGTGCTTCTTTGTGGTGTTGAGCCACCCGTGCTTCCTGTAGAGCACGCCGGACATCCACGATGCCCGATAACTTATTAAGGTGTCGAAGCCATCCTCCCACAGGACCTGTTCTATTTAAAAAACAAATATTAGACCATATTGGTTCCGGGTATGTATCCCACACTGTCCAAAAGTACTACCCATTATACCTGATATTTTTTTCAGTCAATAGTCCTCCCTTGAACCAAAAGCTAGATGCTTAGTAGATTTTTCATTGAACTAATTATAGCATAAAAATTTATGGTAGGATTGCAAAGACATAATATCAGAGGTCCGTCAAGCCCATTTTGTGCTGAGTCCTCGACTAGCTGGCGCTTGAGGCCTTGTTGAACAGATCCGTCAGATTCACCTGACTCCGAACACCACCCACTGTAATGATCTATGCTGACTATGCTCATTTATTATCCTGGTGCCCTAGTCGAATAGTCCTTTTCTTATCATAGAAGATATTTTCTGATGCCACTGCTGTAGCCACCTGGTTGTTACATCGGCATCACCCGGATTTGTGCACCAACTACAGGAAGATCATTCCTGAATTCTCGAAGCTATTCTGCTTCATCTGTTGTAGCAGAAAGTGCACATAACTTAAATTTTTAATGAGATAAAGGTCTACTTCTTCGATTACATCGATATAGCAACACCACCCTAGATCTACTTTTTTGATTTTTACGATATAGTAGAGCCATTCAGAAGAATATATAACTCCTTCGTCCTCTCCTTCTGACTACTGACTAGCATCTCTGAAGCCTTCTACAACTGCTGGGTAACTGCTGTAGAGCATCCTTCTGAGTCCCTGAGAGATATCACTCTTTACATAGCTTTCTAAAGATCAACATCTTGAATGCTCGTGAACTGACTCGGCATGCATACAACAAAGGCCATGTCAGACCTGGTGGTACTAATATCCTACATCAAAATCTTGATAACACTCGAATACACCAACTGTCTGACCCCTGCTTCCTGATTATGGCTTCAACTTCTGATCATACCTCAGAGGAGTATCGATCCCTGGAAGATCCTGATATTCGTAGCATGTGATCATCATTCCACGTGGTGAGCTTGTGACAGAGCAAGCCTAGCTAACGTCCGGATTACATTAATCCCCAGAATGACATCCGCACCTCCCTCGTCCATCTTTTAGAACTATAGACAAGAGAAACTTCTTTGTTCTAGTGAGACATACCAAATCCGTGAACTGGATTTGTATGTAGTCCACATAGAGACAAACGAAGATACCTCTGTCACCAGCAAACTTTGTGTAAACACACTTCTAAGTCCCGCTGATCCTATATCCAGTTGACCTGTTGACAAGGTCCAACTCTTAGAGCTATCGATTGGGAGCTTGCATCTGGTCGTATATAGATTCACCAACTGCAGACTGTCTTCACAATCCTGAATGACATATCAATCTAGCTGTTGCTTATGAATCTCTTATGTCAAATCCCTATCCAGAATAATTGCCTTGATATCCATCAGATGAAGAATCAACTTCTAAGAATAGAAGTGTAAACCCCCTCCCAAAAAATATCGTTAATTATTATTATTATTATGATTATTATTATTATTATTATTGTATATACGTATTCAATGTGATTATTGTGTATATCTATAAATTTTAGCTAGTACAATTATTTTATACTTATATTTATTTTATTTTCTTTTAAAAAAATTACTTTTGAGTAATTATTTATTAGCTATATTGTAAGTGTTTATATATAAAAATATACATATCTTTATATATATAAATTGGGTGGTGATTAATTAAGTAAACTAGTACATGAGACTTATTAATCAAAATACTTAGTGTTATCAAATGTCCTGGGCCCATCAACTTATTCCATGCATTTGCATGCATATGCAAAACAGCAACAAAATAATTGAAGTCCCCACCACTTACACCTGGGTCCAACAAAACCTCTCTCATGCATTAATACATGCAAGAAAGAAGATGGCACAAGCAGCTGCCAAACTGAAGCAATTTTTTCCTCTTCACGAAGTCGGGCCCCACATTAATTGCATGTATTAATGCATGGATTAATAGAAAGGAGTAACAGACCCATCATAGCCGTCTCCTCTCTACAGCTCACTCGATCCCTTCCTTTCTTTCTTCTGTAACCTCTGAGTAACATCCGACCTCTCTTCTGTTGGGAAAGAAGCGCGGAAACCTTTCCCCAAATCGGAGAGTACCTGCGAGAGGACCGAGCAATACAACGCACGAATCCAAAAATAGCCACACAAAAACAATCACGCAGACACAGAGAATTTTTGACGTGGAAACCCTTGCGGGAAAAAACCACGGGACGATCGGAGTCCAACCCTGAGAAGCCTCCACTAATGGAATAGAAGAATTACACCCTCTACAAACTCCTCCCGATCCAAATCGGATCTCCACAACACTCAGAGATAAGAATAATAATTACAAGGCTACGAAGAGCGAGAACGACGAGTAGAGATTACCCGAACACGATCTCCTTCGAACAGCGACCTTCAATCCTCCGTCTTCTTCTCCGAAGTTGTAATGGCACTCTTGCCTCCTTCTCTCTCAAACTTGTGTTGTCCAATGCGATTATACGATTATGAATTAGGGTTGAGAAAACTCAATATATCTCCCTAATCCCGCAACCAACCTGGACCGTTGGATTAGATCCAATGATGAAAACTCATCCAGAAATCCGCTTCAGCCCCCCGACACACAGAGTTCGGCCAGAACTCTGTGTGGGGCAACCAGCACTGGGTGGCCAAACCCTGGAACGGCCAGACCGAGTTCGGCCAGAACTCGGCCTGGGACCGAGTTCGGCCCGAACTCGGCAGACTTGGTCCAGAACCCCTTTGGGGCAGCAGCAGCAGCAACAACTACTCCCGAGCTTCTCCGACATCGGACGGCGCTCGTCGCACTCCGGGATCTTCTCCACATAGGTTGGGAACCCCACCCACTCCAACATCTTCTTCCTCTCCCGTCATTTGTAACTTCCATTTACATATGTATATATATGCATGCATCTCCTTCATACAACCCAAACACACATCTTACCTCTAACTCCTAAAGCTACCCCGCTGCTGTACGTCCGCTTCGCCAGCCAACAACACCACGCAACAGCGTCATGCCGTCGCCGCCGGCGATAGCCACGAACGATCGCCCGAACACCAACCCGCTGACCCGACATTGCAACCGACCGACTGCCCGTTCCATCTCCTGTCTGACACCCCACAACCACCTTCTTTTCTTTCTCGATAAGAAACGAAACTCTAGCTCTTATTATAGTTTAAATCCAAGACGAACCCTGGTATAAACACCAACTCAATCTTGGCCCAATGGTCACCTCAGCGGCCTTCAAGAACTCCCTTGCAGACCTGAGTTCGAGTCCCCATTTAAGCATTTCTTTTAAAAATGAATACATTTAAGCATTTCTTTTAAAAATGAATACATTATATAGTACTTGGTAATATATATATATATATATATATATATTCTGGAGATGCAGCCGCTCTCGTGCTCGGACGATTTCGTCGGCACCGTCTAGTGCGGCCTGCCCGCAGCCGCGGGTTCTCGCAGTTGCTGCCCCCCCCCCCCCCCCCCCCCCCCCTTACTTTTTTGGGGATCGCTTCTGATCCGGCGCCTCCCCCGCCCTCTTTCCCCCTCATCCGGCTCTCGCCCTATCTCCCCCCTTCCGCCCCACGCTCCCTTCCCAGCCGTCCCCCCTCCCCTCCACCTCCTCCCCCCCTTCTCCCTCCTCCCACCACTTCCCCCTCCTCTTTTCCGACACCCCGTCCCAGGGGCAGCCCCCCCGCGTCATCCTCTCTAGCGCCTCCTCATCGGAGCTGCCCCAGCTCCCTTCCTCCCTCAGGTCCCCCACTGCCCCTAACCCCTCGGGTCCGCCCCCGTCCTCGGCCCCCCCAGCCTTCCCGCCCTCCTCCCCTCCTTCATTTTCCGATCTCCTCGTCTTGCACGCCCGCGTGGAGGAGGGGGGTGTGCCCCCTGGCACGACTTGGGGGCAGTGTGCCGTCTGGCCTCGTGCTAACGTCAACACAGCTGGGCGCAGCTGTCACGTGCTGTAGTGGTAGGCCCCTGCCTTTTGGCGCACCTTTGGGTGCAGTTCTCCCCGTGGGACCAGCGCTGTTTGGCGCAGTTGAGCGCTCTGCTTGGGGCGCGCAAGCTGGTAGGCCCTTGCCTCTTTTCCCACTTGGCACAACTCAGGATGAGTTTGGCCCGTTATTTTGTGGTGGGTCCCCGCCCTTTGGCGCACCTCCGGGTGCTGTTGCACCCTCGGGACCCGCGCTGGCTAGCGCAGTTGAGCGCTCCACTTGGGGCGCGCATTTTGGTGGGCCCTTGCCTCATTCCCTAATTGGTGCAGCCCAGGGTGGGGTGTTTCCCTCGGGGAACGTTCTGGGCGCAGTTTGGTTCGCATCTAGCCCTGGCGCAGTTGCGCCCTCAGCTTGGGGTACGCCTATTGTCGCTGCCTCCCGTTGGTCAGCCTCTTTTGGCGCCGACGGACCGGTCGGGGGCGTGCCTGTCGGGGGACCCTTTGGCGCGCCCGATGACCCTATTTGGGGTGCCACTTGTAGTGGCCTCCATCCTCCTCTGGCGCTTCCAGCGCCCCCTTCTCTTTCCCCGCCCTCTCGTGTGGCTCCATGGGGCGCGGCTCTCCCTTCCCTCCCGTCGATTGTGCCGGGTGTGGGCGCAACCCACCCATCCCTTTCCCCTCTGCTTGTGCCTCCCCACCCATCCCCTCTGCTTGTGCCAGCTCGGGGCCTTCCCCCCTCACCCTCTCCCCCCTTCCGCTGATGTGATGTTGCTCTCCGACGCGGCAGGTCTGCTGGCCGCTTGCCCCCGTTCTGGCGCCACCCTTCCTAGGCCCTCTCCCGGCCCCCCTCGGCTTCCAGCGAGCGTTCTTCCGGGGCCAGCTGGAGGTCAGCCCCCCCTCCCTGGGCGTTGGCCTTCCTCTCCCGGTCTTTGGGTCTTCGGCGAATGAAGGGGTCCAACAATGGATGTGTTGACCGTCAATCTTCTCAAGTTTGTAAAAACTTATCAGGAGAAGACGTGCACGGTTGTTCTGCATCTTTCTCAGATCTTGCTTTGAGATTGTTAGTCCCGAGGCGTACCAAGATGAGAACTAGATCTAGAAACAACAGAGCTTCATGGAAACTTTTCAGTATGCGCTCTGTTTAATCCTGAAGGAGAATTTTAGAGATTCATGCAAGAAACTTGCTCCCCGAACTTCACGAATGCAGCAAAACCAAGTTATAAGCAAACAAAGAATAAAATTCGTTCTTCCTTGTAAACGCAGTTACAATTAGGATAGAACGTTCACAGTTAGAGATGATGATGAAGAAATAACCAAAACCGTTCTTCTCTTTACGTTCACAGACGCTACAATGAGGGAGAACAAAAAACAATAAGAGAAAAGCAAAAATCATCTCCTTGCTGGATGAACAGGTCACCGTTGTTCAAAGCAAGGTTTGCCCTATAGACGATCTGCTTCCAGGAACCAGCAAGTTTATACAAGAACTTCTAGAAACGCTCTGGGTCACTCTCAGGAAGACTTGGAACTAAATCCGAATCAAAGCTCACTGAGGCGTGTAGACCTCCTGGGTAGTGTGAGGCCCGCCTCACTGTATCAGTATTTTATACGGATACATATTTATTTGAGCTGTATTTCGTATTTCCTGAATTTTGAGAATATTTAAAGTTGCTGAAATTGTCATTGTACGGATTTCTGACAATCGTCGGGTGACCCGTATACTGGCTTGTTTCATTTATTTTGGTATGAATCATGACTTGGTTTTAATTTGATTTGACTTGGTTTTATTTGTTTGGTTTAACATGGTTTGGTTTGGCTTGGACTTGGTTGGTTTAGTTGGTTTCTTATGAGAGAGGTGTATGGTTTAGATTGAGTGGAGAGGAATGAATGGTGGAGATTGCTTGGGCTTGTTATATAAGCCACCTACCACTCTCTCTCCTCCATTATTCATTTCATTTTCCATCTTCATCTTCTTCTTCTTCTTTCCTTCTTCACCAAGGAGGAGAGGCAAATACACCTTGCCGAACCTTGAACAAATTTACTTTTGATTGTTCCATCTTCTTCCTTGCATGATTCTAAGCATGTTTAGAACTTGGAGTTTTTGATTTTACCGGGTGGATTCTTGTAGATCTAAGTTTATATTATTTTCGGTTTTCTTGGGTTTTGATCTACCAAACTTACTTGTTTACGAAAACTAATAGTTCCATGTTGTAGAGAATTCAATTT
Source organism: Iris pallida (assembly GCA_029216955.1). NCBI lineage: Eukaryota > Viridiplantae > Streptophyta > Magnoliopsida > Asparagales > Iridaceae > Iris > Iris pallida. Next base: position 8,195,952 of record JANAVB010034218.1, read on the forward strand.
CATGCAGTTTTGGCTTTTGTTTCACTTGATTTCGGCTTCGGATGAGGAAGTTATGGCCAAAACAATTTCTGGTCATTTCTAGGTTCATCTGCAGCATAATCAGCATGTCGCGGTAGCCGCATATCATGTCGCAGAAGGCGCATGTCGCAGTAGGCGCATGTTGCAATGAAGCGCATGTCGCGGTAGCCGCATATCATGTCGCAGAAGGCGCATGTCGCAGTAGGCGCATGTTGCAATGAAGCGCATGTCGCGGTAGCCGCATATCATGTCGCAGAAGGCGCATGTTGCAATGAAGCGCATGTCGCGGTAGCCGCATATCATGTCGCAGAAGGCGCATGTCGCAGTAGGCGCATGTTGCAATGAAGCGCATGTCGCGGTAGCCGCATATCATGTCGTAGAAGGCGCATGTCGCAGTAGGTGCATGTTGCAATGAAGCGCATGTCGCGGTAGCCGCATATCATGTCGCAGTAGGCGCATGTTGCATGAACCGCATGTCGCAGTAGGCGCATATCATGTCGCAGTTGAGCCGCATGAGGCGCATATCATGCCGCAGTAGGCGCATATCATGTCGCAGTTGAGCTGCATATGGTGTCGCGGTTGCATGCATGTCGCAGAATAGGCCGCATAATGCATATTTTGACTATTTCTAACTGTTATGTGTTCTAAATGACTGAATTATGGCTCGAATTTCTTCCAACTCTCAACATGAAAGTTGTAGAGTTTTTCCTTGGCTTCAAGAATATATATATATAATATTAACTAACTGTGCAAGTTTCTTTTATTTTAATATGGAGCTCCTGATTGTACTGTACATTTCTATTCTTGGCCTATATTGCGACGACCCACTTAATAGCTTGTTATTTCTTAAATGAATGAAATTGTTTGACATGATGGTGACCCGTTGTAGTGCACTGTGATGTCCCAAATTCGTGATACGTATTTAGTGTACGTATACGTGTTTTGGACCCATATTTTATTTAGTCATGATTAATTATCTTGGTTTATTTTGCATTGGCTTGTTTTATTGGCATTGATAGTTCAAATGGTTTTATGGTTTACTGGTTTATTTCTGGGTTAGTGAGGCTTGGTTTATTTCATGGTTCATTTGGTTTAGATTGCTAGAGAGAGGGTTTATTGGCCTTGACTTGGTTCACCTTGGTTTATTTTGGGCTTGGTCTATTTTGGTTTGTCATGGAGAACCAACCCCACCCCCACTATATATATCAACTTCCCTCTCTCTCTCCTCATTATTTTTCTTCATCTTCTTTCTCAAGCTTCTTCCTCTCCTCCACCACCACCAACCTAGGCAAGTTGCACCTTGCTATCACTTGAGGGCTATATTTTATTTGTCCAATAGTTTTATTAGCTCATCTTGAGCAACATTAGAACTTGGGTTTTCTCCATTTGGAGCTTGGAATTTTGTAGATCTAAGTTGGAAGTATTTTCAGATTTTGGTAGATTTGATCTATAAAACTTGTTCCTTTTCTTGTTTTAATTGTTCCATGTTGAAGAGAATTGAATTTTACCCAAGTTAGAGCCTTGGAAGTCCGGATTTGGAGCTTGGATGGCCGACTTATGGTGTTCCAAAGTTTTGGAACCCATGGGTTCTTCTCCTCGGCTTGAGGAGGAAGACGACCCCCAGGCGCGCCTACTTTCCTGGCTAGGCGCGGACTGTGCCTACTTTTCTGGCTAGGCGCTGTTTAGCGTACTGCGCCTACTTTTCTGGCTAGGCGCTGTTTAGCGTACTGCGCCTACTTTCCTGGCTAGCGCGGACTGCGCCTACTTTCCTGGCTAGGCGCGGACTGTGCCTACTTTTCTGGCTAGGCGCGGACTGTGCCTACTTTCCTGTTTAGCGCGGACTGTGCCTACTTTCCTGTTTAGCGCGGACTGTGCCTACTTTCCTGTTTAGCGCGGACTGTGCCTACTTTCCTGTTTAGCGCGGACTGTGCCTACTTTCCTGTTTAGCGCGGACTGTGCCTACTTTCCTGTTTAGCGCGGACTGTGCCTACTTTCCTGGCTAGCGCGGACTGTGCCTACTTTCCTGTTTAGCGCGGACTGTGCCTACTTTTCTGGCTAGGCGCTGTTTAGCGCACCGTGCCTACTTTTCTGGCTAGGCGCATTTTAGCGCGTAGTTACCTAGGCGCACTTGGACCCTTGGACCTAGGCGCACTTTGACCCTTGCACCCTCAACTAGGCGCACTTTGTTGGTTCCGGCTTAAGCGCACTCCAGTGCACTTGGATCCTAGGCGCACTCTAGTGTGCTGCCACCAGGCGCACTCTAGTGTGCCTATTCCCTGGCACACCCTAGTTCATCTACACCCCTAGTGCCTTGGTGCCTGCTTTTAACTTGGTTTTATTTTGATATGATTGGAGCTTTTGAGATTTGATTGCTCACATGCACAACTTGACCAGGCCCAACACGTCTTGGCACGGACCTTGGGATTTTGTTTCTTGTTATCCTTCTTGGTTTTGCAGTAAATTGAAATAGAATCTTGTAACTTGTGACTGAACATGATTAACTTGTAACCTGATCACTTGATAGTGGCCCGTGGTGGCGCACTCCCGACTTGACATGACTTGATAACTTGACTTGACTTGGCATGACTCGGCTTCACTTGATAGTGGCCCGTGGCGGCGCACTCTTGACTTGACTTGTCTTGACACCGTGGGTGGTTCTTCTTGCTTGCTTGATTAATCTACTTGTCCAGTCTTGCATCATGTCTAGGATGGGACTCCTGAGTACCACGGTCAGGAGTATCTATTAAAAAGGCGAATTCAGGTTAACTACTAGAATAACACATTAGTCATGACGAGATTGACACGGCTACAGGCGATCCCGTTATCCCGGCCGCAATTGTTTGGACTTGTAGCCTGCCGACGAGTAGGGCACATTTCCAGCCCACCGTCGCGTGGGGCACATAATTCTTGATAACGGCTTAATGAATCTAAAAATGCCTGGATAACCTGGATTAGCTGCAGGGCTTGTGGCTGTGGGATAATCTCACTTGCATCTTGCTAGTAACTAGGATTGTGATAACTCTAGTTAGTTAATGTAGAAAGCCGTAGGCAATGATTGGCCGTGATTGATTGGATGAAGTCTAGTCCAGTATAGCATCGTCTAGAAGTGACTGATTGCCAGATTGTACCAACATGACTGAACGATTGTCACTATAGTGCTTGTACACGATTGTCACCATTGCGTATTGTACTTTTCATTGTCACTTTTATCATGATATCTTTCCCCCTGCATGATTGTCACCTTTAGCAATAAATGATCAGAGACTAAGTTCTGTTCAGGCGAAGGGTTACAATCTCGGTCCTTGTTTGATTTAAGGATTGTAACCTGGCTCCCGGAATAGCACCTTCGTCTTCTCTTCACTTATTGCCCAGTTTTATTTATTTAGCATGTTCTCCAATTTATCTTATGTCAATGTTGATTTACTTACTGTCTTTCTATGATCGGGACGAGTGCATTGGTACTGCACAACTTCCGATCCTCCTTTACTTACTTGCTTGTTGATTGCTAATGATTTGCTGGTTTTAGTCCTTAAGTGAAGCCTCCTTTGTGGCACTTGCTCTTTCTGGGGTCTGACCCAGCTGGTTTTGTATGGCCAGATACCGGAGCAGTACCGAAGGATCTTCCTGCTTTCCAGCCCGATGGTGACCACCAGGCGTAACCAGGGCATCGAGTGGGTTTCTTTTTGTTCTCCCACTGTATATTGTGAATTATTCTTTTGAGGCGTTTAGCCGACGAGCAAGTGTTAGCTCGTATTGCACTTTACTTATTGTCTGCCTACGGGCTGTAACATGATTGACAAGCCCCGGGGGTTGATCATGTATGACTGAACTCTTACTAGTCCTTACATTTTGTACGACTAGCTTCATGATCATCCGATATGTAATATTTGGGACGCCTTATATTTATGTATTTGATGCTCTGACATCTTGTGAACTATTTCTAGTTGGTTGAGATTGAGACAACAGGCTATTTTATGACCTTAGGAGACTGTTGGATTGTAGATAACCCTCACATGTCTAGACAGCCGTGACCGTATAGCGGAATGGTTGCCATTTCATTATACGTAGCTGGCTGTGTCCGCCCCCGTTCTCCAGGATTCTGGTTCTGGGGCGTGACATGGTTTAAGTGGTGGCCCATGCAGGTCTTGTCAATCAAGAAATGTGAGGGTTTACCGAATAGATGTCTCAATCAATACTCGTCCTTGATCTCCACTCGTATCCTCTTGATTCCTGAAATCCTTGTCCTGATCACATGCTTGTACTCGTTGATCTGTCCTGGTCCCTCCTTATTGTTCCCATGTCGTCTTCTTCAGTGGCATTATTCCTGGTTCTACCGATCAGCAAGGCGGAGCGACTCCCGTGGACCAGCAGCAACCAGAAGATCAGGTTCAGCACTCAGGAGCAGCCTCCCGAGTCATCCCTACCGGGGATCCAGTTCAGCCAGTTCAGTCTGCAGGGCCGGATGATGGTACCTTGGTAGGTCTCATCAGGACATTGTTAGCATCCCAAGATCGTCGAGGTGATGCATTGCACCAGGCAGTGGAAGATGCTCTGAATAGAGGCGGTCATCCAGGAAACCGTGCAGCGAACAGTTTCAAGCGTCTGAACCCTCCATTCTTCGACGGTAGTGGAGATGCGATCGTTGCAGATGCATGGCTCCAGGATATTGAAGTCATTCTAGAGGCAGCCAAGACCCCGGAAGATGAGAAGGTGGCTGTTGTGCGCCTACAGTTATTGGATCTTGCCCGCAGCTGGTGGGCAGCACAGGCCGTGGGACTAGTGGCCCCTATTTCATGGGCCGTATTCAGAGAGAGATTCCAGACTAAGTATTTTGATGCTGTGGCTCGGTACGATCTACAGACGAGGTTCGCCAACTTGAAGCAAGGAGGCAGAACAGTTGACAGTTATGCATCGGAGTTTTCTAGACTTAGTCGGTTTGCTCCCACCTTGGTGGCAACCGAGTACGATAGGGCCCAGCGGTTCCAGCAGGGGCTGCAATTGGAGATCTTGTTGGCAGTCGAGCAGTTTGAGCATGAGACTTTTGATGCGGTATTGAGAGCAGCAAGGAGGCATGAGTATACCTCCCAGAGAATAGTGGACAGGACCGGAGGACGGAAGCGGTCTCATGGCCGGGTGACCCAGTCTTCGGCACCAGTCCCGGCAGCTAGGGCTTTGACTATTGGAGCTCCGAGGCGAGCAGATTCAGTTACGACGGACCAGCACTCAACCCCGACGTACCCTCATCAGAAACAGAAGCAAGCGCAGTCTTCCGCCGTGGGCTGTACTTATTGTGGAAAGCCTGGACACGTGGTAGCAGAGTGTCGCAAGGCGTTGGGATTGTGTTTATTGTGTGGAGCACCAGACCATAGGGTGGGGTCCTGCCCATTCAGAGTTGATTCAGCATCGACAGTATCTAGTCCCTCGGTTAGGGGACCAGCACCAGTACCAGCTCCAGTTCACCAGCAACAGCAGTTCCCGTACCCGAGGCCATTGCCGACTCAGGCTCAGACTTTCCAGCAACAGAACCCGCAGCAGTTTGCCCTAGCCCAGGCTCAGGTCCAGAATCGTCCGAGAGGTATATGTGTCCTCTCATCTTGCTTTTCTACCGTCATTATGCGGGATGCATGACGTATTTCTTGTATCCCAATTGCGACGGAACATCCCGGGCTCGGGCCATGTCCTAGATCATTCGAAAAGGTTGGTACCAATAACCGTGACTATTCGTATGAGGAGAGGCCCGTGTTCATGTTTGACCAAAGAGAGAGACCTCAAGCGCAAGACTATCAGTTCAGTCCGTGTTGCTTAGAGCCATCCCTCTTTGGGAGAGTCAAACTTGGGAGCATGAGGATGATATCTGATCAGGTCATCCCGGCTGGTTTGACTCGTAAGGTGTAATATCTTCCTTATGCCTTACGCTTCGAATCCTTGCTTGCATGAATGATTGTATGATTGATTGGTAGTGGTAGATTGCCTGTGATAGAATAGCTCCCCGTACATCTCTAGCCTCTTGATTAAATTCCGAGGACGGAATTCTTTTAAGGTGGGTAGGATGTGATGTCCCAAATTCGTGATACGTATTTAGTGTACGTATACGTGTTTTGGACCCATATTTTATTTAGTCATGATTAATTATCTTGGTTTATTTTGCATTGGCTTGTTTTATTGGCATTGATAGTTCAAATGGTTTTATGGTTTACTGGTTTATTTCTGGGTTAGTGAGGCTTGGTTTATTTCATGGTTCATTTGGTTTAGATTGCTAGAGAGAGGGTTTATTGGCCTTGACTTGGTTCACCTTGGTTTATTTTGGGCTTGGTCTATTTTGGTTTGTCATGGAGAACCAACCCCACCCCCACTATATATATCAACTTCCCTTTCTCTCTCCTCATTATTTTTCTTCATCTTCTTCCTCAAGCTTCTTCCTCTCCTCCACCACCACCAACCTAGGCAAGTTGCACCTTGCTATCACTTGAGGGCTATATTTTATTTGTCCAATAGTTTTATTAGCTCATCTTGAGCAACATTAGAACTTGGGTTTTCTCCATTTGGAGCTTGGAATTTTGTAGATCTAAGTTGGAAGTATTTTCAGATTTTGGTAGATTTGATCTATAAAACTTGTTCCTTTTCTTGTTTTAATTGTTTCATGTTGAAGAGAATTGAATTTTACCCAAGTTAGAGCCTTGGAAGTCCGGATTTGGAGCTTGGATGGCCGACTTATGGTGTTCCAAAGTTTTGGAACCCATGGGTTCTTCTCCTCGGCTTGAGGAGGAAGACGACCCCCAGGCGCGCCTACTTTCCTGGCTAGGCGCGGACTGTGCCTACTTTTCTGGCTAGGCGCTGTTTAGCGTACTGCGCCTACTTTTCTGGCTAGGCGCTGTTTAGCGTACTGCGCCTACTTTCCTGGCTAGCGCGGACTGCGCCTACTTTCCTGGCTAGGCGCGGACTGTGCCTACTTTTCTGGCTAGGCGCGGACTGTGCCTACTTTCCTGTTTAGCGCGGACTGTGCCTACTTTCCTGTTTAGCGCGGACTGTGCCTACTTTCCTGTTTAGCGCGGACTGTGCCTACTTTCCTGTTTAGCGCGGACTGTGCCTACTTTCCTGTTTAGCGCGGACTGTGCCTACTTTCCTGTTTAGCGCGGACTGTGCCTACTTTCCTGTTTAGCGCGGACTGTGCCTACTTTCCTGGCTAGCGCGGACTGTGCCTACTTTCCTGTTTAGCGCGGACTGTGCCTACTTTTCTGGCTAGGCGCTGTTTAGCGCACCGTGCCTACTTTTCTGGCTAGGCGCATTTTAGCGCGTAGTTACCTAGGCGCACTTGGACCCTTGGACCTAGGCGCACTTTGACCCTTGCACCCTCAACTAGGCGCACTTTGTTGGTTCCGGCTTAAGCGCACTCCAGTGCACTTGGATCCTAGGCGCACTCTAGTGTGCTGCCACCAGGCGCACTCTAGTGTGCCTATTCCCTGGCACACCCTAGTTCATCTACACCCCTAGTGCCTTGGTGCCTGCTTTTAACTTGGTTTTATTTTGATATGATTGGAGCTTTTGAGATTTGATTGCTCACATGCACAACTTGACCAGGCCCAACACGTCTTGGCACGGACCTTGGGATTTTGTTTCTTGTTATCCTTCTTGGTTTTGCAGTAAATTGAAATAGAATCTTGTAACTTGTGACTGAACATGATTAACTTGTAACCTGATCACTTGATAGTGGCCCGTGGTGGCGCACTCCCGACTTGACATGACTTGATAACTTGACTTGACTTGGCATGACTCGGCTTCACTTGATAGTGGCCCGTGGCGGCGCACTCTTGACTTGACTTGTCTTGACACCGTGGGTGGTTCTTCTTGCTTGCTTGATTAATCTACTTGTCCAGTCTTGCATCATGTCTAGGATGGGACTCCTGAGTACCACGGTCAGGAGTATCTATTAAAAAGGCGAATTCAGGTTAACTACTAGAATAACACATTAGTCATGACGAGATTGACACGGCTACAGGCGATCCCGTTATCCCGGCCGCAATTGTTTGGACTTGTAGCCTGCCGACGAGTAGGGCACATTTCCAGCCCACCGTCGCGTGGGGCACATAATTCTTGATAACGGCTTAATGAATCTAAAAATGCCTGGATAACCTGGATTAGCTGCAGGGCTTGTGGCTGTGGGATAATCTCACTTGCATCTTGCTAGTAACTAGGATTGTGATAACTCTAGTTAGTTAATGTAGAAAGCCGTAGGCAATGATTGGCCGTGATTGATTGGAGAAGTCTAGTCCAGTATAGCATCGTCTAGAAGTGACTGATTGCCAGATTGTACCAACATGACTGAACGATTGTCACTATAGTGCTTGTACACGATTGTCACCATTGCGTATTGTACTTTTCATTGTCACTTTTATCATGATATCTTTCCCCCTGCATGATTGTCACCTTTAGCAATAAATGATCAGAGACTAAGTTCTGTTCAGGCGAAGGGTTACAATCTCGGTCCTTGTTTGGTTTAAGGATTGTAACCTGGCTCCCGGAATAGCACCTTCGTCTTCTCTTCACTTATTGCCCAGTTTTATTTATTTAGCATGTTCTCCAATTTACCTTATGTCAATGTTGATTTACTTACTGTCTTTCTATGATCGGGACGAGTGCATTGGTACTGCACAACTCCCGATCCTCCTTTACTTACTTGCTTGTTGATTGCTAATGATTTGCTGGTTTTAGTCCTTAAGTGAAGCCTCCTTTGTGGCACTTGCTCTTTCTGGGGTCTGACCCAGCTGGTTTTGTATGGCCAGATACCGGAGCAGTACCGAAGGATCTTCCTGCTTTCCAGCCCGATGGTGACCACCAGGCGTAACCAGGGCATCGAGTGGGTTTCTTTTTGTTCTCCCACTGTATATTGTGAATTATTCTTTTGAGGCGTTTAGCCGACGAGCAAGTGTTAGCTCGTATTGCACTTTACTTATTGTCTGCCTACGGGCTGTAACATGATTGACAAGCCCCGGGGGTTGATCATGTATGACTGAACTCTTGCTAGTCCTTACATTTTGTACGAGTAGCTTCATGATCATCCGATATGTAATATTTGGGACGCCTTATATTTATGTATTTGATGCTCTGACATCTTGTGAACTATTTCTAGTTGGTTGAGATTGAGACAACAGGCTATTTTATGACCTTAGGAGACTGTTGGATTGTAGATAACCCTCACATGTCTAGACAGCCGTGACCGTATAGCGGAATGGTTGCCATTTCATTATACGTAGCTGGCTGTGTCCGCCCCCGTTCTCCAGGATTCTGGTTCTGGGGCGTGACATGCACTCCAGATTGGTAACAAGATGATTAATAATTCTTGATAGTGGCCCGTCGTGGCGCACTCTTGATAAATGATAATGATAATTCTTGATAGTGACCCGCCGTGGTGCACTCCCGACATGATAACTTGACCTGATAACTTGACATGATATACCTGACATGATTGTGGCCCGCCGTGGCGCACTGTTGACATGATAAACCTGACATGATATATCTCGAATGCTGTTGCGACGGCTAACACGACTTGACAAGATTGAATAACTTGGACACCGTGGACGATTGTGCTTGTACAAATGAACCCGTCTTGTCTTGCATCACGTCTAGGACGGGGACCTCTGAGTACCACGGTCAGGGGTACCCACTGAAATCGACTAAGGTTAACAACTAGAATAATCCAGTAGTCATGAAGAGATTTTTCCAGCTAACAGGCAATCCCGTTATCTGGGCGCCCCACTTGGGATCTGTAGCCTGCCGACGAGTAGGGCACATTTCCAGCACACTGCCATGTGTTGCACCCCCTGACATGATATTTCGACCTGGATAACCTGGATGGTCTGCAGGGCTTGTGGCTGTGGAATAATCTCATTGCATCTTGCTAGTAACTAGGCCTGTGATAACCCTAGTTAGTTAAAGTATCAAGCCGTACTTGTTGCTTGGCCGTGAATGTTGGATGAAGTTCGATCAGTCTAGTCTTGTCTTGATCTTGTACTTGGTTGTTACATGTCCTGATTTCTTACCTTATCTTGCCGATAAATGGTGGGAGAAACCAAGTTCTGTTCAGACGAAGGGTTACAACCCCGATCCTTGTTTGGTTTACGGGTTGTAACCTGGTTATCTGAATAGTCCCATGGTTATCTCATCGTATATCACCTTCCCAGTCTAAGTCTTATTTAGATCCAGTTCCTAATTGTTTCCAGGATAATGATTGCAATGATTGTCACTCTAATGTATTGTACTCTGTATTGTCACTCCCTGTTTGTCACTCTCTGAGTGTCACTTAATGATTGTCACCTTTAGCAATAAATGATCAGAGACCAAGTTCTGTTCAGGCGAAAGGTTACAACCTCGGTCCTTGTTTGGTTTAAGGGTTGTAACCTGGCTTCCGGAATAGTACTTTCGTCCTCTCTTCGTATATTGCCTAGCTCTAGTTATTTAATATGTTCTCTAGCTACTTTATCTCACCTGTTCATATGACTACTTGCTTTGCATAACTCTTAAAAGATCGTTTGCTTAACAAGTCTACTTTTAATTGTGTTTACTAAATGCTTTACTTACTGCCTTCTTATGTTCGGGTTAAGTGCATTGGTACTGCACGAATCTCGATCCTCCCTTACTTATTGCTTTCTCTCTCTGTTGATTGCCTATGATTGCTGGTTTTAAGTACATTGTTCGGCCTCCTTTGTGGTACTTGCTATTTGGGGTCTGACCCCACTGGTTTTGTATGGCCAGGTTCTGATAGAAGAGCCCGAAGGATCTACCATACCATTCACTCGACGGTGACCAGCCGGAGCACCAGAGTGCCTCAGTGGGCTCTTCTTCATTCTTCCACTGATATGTAAATTCTCTTCTTGTAACGTTTAGCCCCGAGCACGTGTTTAGCTCGTGTTTTGGTATTTTCTTTGATATTGTAGCCTACGGGCATAAACATGATATGTGTATTCTAGACTATAGCTAGTCCTTATCATGTACGACTAATATTCTAGCTAGTCATCAGTTCTGTGGTACTGGCTTCATGATCAGTCATGTATATATGGTTCGGGACGCCTTACTATTGTATGTATGATGATCGTACTCTTGCTCTTGTATAATTGCCTGTGATTGAGATACCTAGGATTGTTAAACCATAGGATTGACTGATGGCATGTAGAGTAACCCCCATGTCTTGACAGCTTATACGTGATTTCAGAGTATTAACGTACTTTGGGATTGCGTAGCTGGCTATGTCTGCCCCTGCTCTCCAGTATTCTGGTTCTGGGGCGTGACAGGTAGGCATATATAGCCAATGCTGTCCCATAGTCCCTCTGTAGTGGAGTGAATTTTCTCTCTCTTCCAACTATCCAAATGAGAGGAGTGGAGCTCTATTTATAGAGCAGACTGGCACCTATGAACGCATAATAATGCTTATGCATCCATACGTGCTGGTCAACCAAATCCTACTATGTGCAGATACTGTTAGAGCCAGGGCACAATTTTCAATGGAAAATAAAAGAATGAAACAATTGTAAGAACAATGTTCCAATGCTACACTTCAACGAAGGTGCACAACCAGAGATCCTAGAAAGATTCTGGAATACGAGAATCTAAAAAGATTCTGTATACGTAGCAAACGACGAAGACACTTCTAAGAAGAAGATGCCGGCCGAATTTCTAAAGGCAACAGTAGCGATGACAGACGATAGATGAAAGTGGCCTGCTGGGGTGTTAAGAACACCTGTACTCAAAGCTAGATCCGTCGAGACGGTCAGCTTCCAGGAACCTGCTCGAAATGACAGGGACCGAAAAAGAATACTCATAGTGTTGTCGAAGGTGGTGGAACTCCAGTGGCTCGAGGAACTCTCTCTTCTCTCTTTTTGGAATTGTAGAATGATAATTCTCTGTTCCTCGAGAGAGAAGTGAGGCCCTGAATATATAGCTACTGCTATAACCGCTCAGATCTGCAATGTGCGCCACGAAATAATGTCAGATCCACTATTTCAGGATCAGTTATCGCATATTGCGGATCAGTTTGAATGAGGACAGCCACCACCTGTGCGCATTGTGCCAATGAACGAGTTGTGCGCGCGCCTACAGCCGTATTGCGCGTACTGCGCACGCTGAGGCGCAACTGGCGCAACTTGCGCAACTGGCGCAACTTGCGCAACTTGCGCAACTGGCGCAACTTGTGCAGCTGGCGCACCTTGCTCACTGGTGCAACTTGCGCACCTGGTGCACCTTGCTCACTGGCGCAACTTGCGTACCTGGCACACCTGGCACAACTTGCGCATCTCGCGCACCTGGCGCACTGGCGCAACTTGCGCACCTCGCGCACGTGTGCACCCCGTACAACCCAGCGCACCCGCGCACCCGCGCACCCTGGGTGCAACCTAGTCGTGCAACTGGGCTGCGCAACGTGGGCGCGCAACATGGCCGCGCAAGTGACTCGCGCAACAAGCACAACTTAAGCGCACTATGCGCCTAGCGACGATGCTGACGTACTAAGTACAAAGTGTGCCAACAAAATGCCACATTACGCCTCATGAGCCCATGAGCCCGAGTCCGAGTCCGAGTCGGAGTCGCTAAGCCCCTACGGAGCTTAGCCCCAATGGAAATTAATTTTCCAAGAGCAAAAAGCATGAATGCTTTTCTTAGAGCCTTATCCTTACCTCTTTAGTAAAATTACCCACATGGTTCCCTCCTTAGGGTCACCATCCCATGTGCATATCCCAACAACACATACTCATATATATGTTGAGATAACTCATGGTGCTTTTCCAATGTGGGACTAAACTTTACAAAGCATGTTGAGAGCAAGCTCTCTTCATGTCAAGGAGCAAGAGCACCAACAATCCCCCACATATTTCATCATATATATGTGTCTATGGTTGAGCGTTCCCCACAGTAACTGTTCATTTTGCATTAGGATAGATGTCGTTGACGACTTGAATCTTCCTGCATGGGTTAAATAACAATGCGATACAAGAATGGACTATGCCTTAAATTCTGCCCCACAATTGTAATTCATCCCACTCACAAAGTGTAGTTACATATGCTTTTGGCTGCACATTAAAGGCCTGTGCCAGCCTATTTTCAGTGTATAATTTTGGGCGTCTACAAGTTTACCCTCAAGAGACGGCCTGATATCTCTTTCCATACACTATAGGTAAGTTCTTTTATTAAAGAGACATGGCATGAAGCCTTGCGCTTCCTTGCGGTGCTACGCCGCTATGACATGGCCTAAAGCCGAGGCATTACCCCTATCTGGGAACCTCATCGTAGTGTCATACTACTGCAGCATGAGGTCACAGCCTCTTTGTAGTGCCACCCAGCATGAAGCCTAAGGCTTCCTTGCGGTGTTATGTCGCAACGACATGGCTTACAAGGCCGAGGCTTTACCCCTACCTGGGTACCTCATCGTAGTGTCGTACCACTGTAACATGGGGTCACCCTCCGCTTTGTAGTGCTATATACAACTCTTTAATTTCATCATACAGCATTAGGCTACCTGCCTATTTGCGGTACTACGCCGCTATGACTTGGCTTACAAAGCCGAGGCATTACCCCTACCTGGAAACCTCATAGTGTAGTCATCCCACAGTAGCATAGAGTTTTACTTCTTGTAGTGCTGCGCTACCGTGCTTCCTGTAAAGCACACCAAGCATTTACTCTGCCTGAGAACTTATTAAAGCATTTAAGCCAACCTCAATACAGGATCCGTTTTCCGCAGAAAACACATAGTAGACAACAGTGGTTATGGGTTCGTAACCCTTCCATGTTCCCAAGAACAAGTACCCACTGTTACCTGATAGTTTTCTAGTCAGTGGTCCTCCCTTGAACCGAAAGTTAGATGTCTAGTAGATTTCTCTTTGAACTAATAACATAAAACTTTATGGTAGGATTACAAAAACATACTATCAGAATGCCTTCAAGCCCATCTTTCCTGTTGTGTGTTCAACCAACTGACGCTTGAGGCCCTTCGTGAACGGATCTGCCAGGTTCTCCTGACTCCGAACATCGATGACTGCAATGACACATCTCTTGATGATATCGTTCACTGCCCTGTGTTTGCAAAAACAAAAGATGATTTTTATTTCACAACTTTGTAAGAAGATTACAAGAATTCTGGGAAAGTACAACTATAGGAATCCGATCTGAAGACGATCGCTTTATCCCTTGGACGATGTGAACTTCGAAGACGGTAGCCTCTGAAGAATGCAGCAGCACTTTGGCAAGAACTTCTGATCTCTGGTGATGATTTTGAATGATCTCTGATCTGATCTGGGGCCCGATAATGAAGGACTTGAAACTCTATTTATAGAGTTCTGGAAATAACTAATTTTTAGTTATTCTGAATTGCGCAAGATGGATTGCGCAGACATTGGACTGCGCAAGCAGCGAACTGCGCTGACAGTTACTCGATCGTGGACCACCTGTATGTGACGCGTGGCATTGTTTGATCAAAATGCGCTTGGTCGTGTACAGACGGTTGCCACATGGTGAGTAATTGATGGCATGTAGGCCACGTGTAAATTGTCAGTTGTCTTGATGGAGTGCGCCACAGGAACTGTGCTGGGATTGAATTGCGCTGCAGAGAGTCTAGCAGATTGCGCTTCGGTTGGGCTGGTAGCATGCGCTGGCTGTACAGCTGTCCTCGAGCGCTGTACTGCACGAGAAACGAACAGTTTCCTCATTCTTCGGGCTGTCAGCTGTCAGAAGATCTGATTTTCTGTCAGATAATGATGACGCGGCCACGTCAGCTTGCACGCTTGGATGTGTGCGCAATTCAGCTTGTGCAGTTGAATTGTTGTGCAATCTGTCTCCTGCGCAGTTCATTTTGAAAAGTGCACAACTTGATTTTCTTTGCTTTTTTGATGGGTACAACTTGATTTTTAGGACCTACAATGATCCACTACCCGCACTCTCAGTGCATAAAAAGGGTAACAGATCCACAAATTTGCAAAACGACCACGTCGATGTTACCTCTGAGTACTTTCACTTCCGCCAAAAACAAATTACCCCTCTACATAGAACTTCCATGTCCTCATTACCTCTGAGTCATTCTATGTACCCCTTCATGGAGTCCACTCCTGTCATGTCCTCATTACCTCTGAGTGGGAAGGCTCCATCGAAGAAACCCTCATATTTGCCATGTCCTCATTACCTCTGAGTAAATATGTTGGTCCTCCATCGACTTATTATCTGTACCAAAAAAAACCCCAGGGTACGCAAAGGATAATAAGTCCACAAATGTCCTCTGTTGACCACAAATATCCTCCCTTGAGTCCACTCCTACCATGTCCTCATTACCTCTGAGTAGGAAGACTCCGCGGTAAAACCCCCGTACTTGCCATGTCCTCATTACCTCTGAGTAAGTATGTTGGTTCCCTTTCATCTTATTATCCGTATCCCGAACCAGGGTACGCCAAGGATAATAGGCCCACAAATGTCCTCTTTTGACTACAAACGTTGTGCTAAGTTTCCTAGTACATGCACACCATTCCTCATCATGCCCCGGGAGCCCAGCTGCTCCATGGCATTCTTTCTTCCGATACCAGGAACGTCCATGACCACCTTACCGTGGAATTGTTCTAGGTATCCCCATCAAACTTGTTATCCATACCTAAAACCCAGGTATGCCAAGGGTAACAGGTCCACAAACAGTCCTCTAAGCTATCAAAGCGATCCGACTATTCAAGGCTAAACTCTTTGGATCCTGCCCCAAAAAGCGGCTTTAAATCTGACAGCAAATCAAAGGCAATCAATGCAAAAATTTGCACACGTGGCATGAAGACGTGGCAAGGAGCCTATGCGGCCAGACAGCCCATGCGGCTGGAAAGTCCATGCGGCTCAGATGGCCATGCGGCTAAGGAGGCCATGCGGCTGAGACATCCATGCGGCCAGAACATCCTATGCGGCCCGAAGAGTTTTTACATGGCCATGCTTCTTATTCAAAGTATTTCAATTTTACAAATTGAAAACTTTGAAGGGGGTCTTGTAGAAGCATGGAAAAGAATAAAGAAAGGCCTATGCGGCTCCGACAGAAAGATCCCCATACGGCTCAGGATCCCCATGCGGCTCAGAAGTCCATGCGGCTCAGGAGTCCATGCGGCTCAAGGGTCCATGCGGCTCGGATAGTTCCATGCGGCCCAGAAAGGCGCCACGTGGCCCTCAACAGTTCTTCTCTACAACTGGCCATGAACCAAATCGTTGCATTTAATGCCCTGACGGCTGACAGCCTTGACAAAGTGACAGACCTGACATAAAGTCGAGATAAAGACTCTGATACGATGGCGTACGGAAACGAAACGGAAACGAAGAAAATCTTTTTCTACAGCCGCCACAATCTACCAAATTCTAAAGCTCCCCATGCGGCCAGTATTCTCATGCGGCTCGTATCATGGGGGCAGTCTTCATGCGACTCACATCCTGAGAAGCCATCCTATGCGGCCAGTATCCTCATGCGGCTCGGATCATGGGGGCCGTCTTCATGCGGCTCACGTCCTGAGAAGCCACCCTATGCGGCCAGTATTCTCATACGGCTCGGATAATATGGACCATCTCCATGCGGCTCAAATGCCGAGATGCCACACTTATGCAGCCTTAACACGTGGCCAGGTTTATGCGGCTCAGCGGGAAACTACTCTCATGCGGCTCAGATTTCATAGGCCATACTCATGCGGCTGTCACCTTCATGCGGCTCTGTCAAGACACTCTGTTCCTGTAGCCCGCGGCTAGGACACGTGGCAGAAGATCAGTTTTCCCCGCTCGTAACATGGTGAGAGTAGGACACGCGGCACCAAATCAATCATGATTTATTCATTCAGATTCAGTACAATCATCATAATTATCTGGATCAAGTCAGATTTATTGCAATCAAGTGGAGACACGTGACGCTTTTCACGATGATTGAGACACGTGACAGTCTTATCTTCCTGGAATTATGGATGCTAACAAATCCTAACAAAATCAGAATTGTTGCAATCACCATAAGTGTCCAGATCAAATCAAATTGAGCAAATTAGACACGTGGCAGGCCATTACAAGTCGCGAATATTCATGGCAATCAACATTTATTGTCCACAGAGATTTAATGCAATCATATTAATTGCTTAAATCTATTATATTCGAGATGGACGGCCCAGATTAATTAACTCTCAGGCCGCCGACTTTTGAGAATGGGCAATCATTACAAACCCTAATGATGTCCCCCACTCTTATAAATAGCAAGGTGCCATTCCCTTGCAAACCCCCCACCGCCGGATCCAGGGAGAATCAGAGAGAGAATATACAGAGATCGAAAGGACAGAAGAGCATATACAGAAAGAACAAGGAGAGCATTTCTTCATCAACGCCAAGCAGTTCTTCTCCAGAGCCAAGGCTGCACCCGATCGTCCAAGGAGTAAGGCAGAGCTGCCGTCGCTTTCCCGAGCCTCTATCGTCACCCCCCAGAATCTAAAATAAATAATTGTACTTAGATTATTGTACCTAGGTTTTTGTCTCTAGGCTTTCTTTGTACAAGCGAGTTTGTATTGTAGAGTAAAAGTCCAGTCCTCCGATATAATTGTTCTGTTCTTTTATATTTCATGACAAACACCATCCACGTGGAGGCGGACGGCGGCAACTGAGCTCCAATTTTCCTGGTGACTTCTCTCAACAGTATGCTCGTGCGATCGTTCTGCTCCAGCGAGATCCGTTCCTCCACAGTGCTCAGCACGACGATTTCTTGATCAGCTTCTTCGACGACCAGGCGACGCGGTGTCCTCTCCAAATCTGTCCGAGTTCCTCATCTCAGTTACCGATATATTCGATCGACGATCGAGGTGTGTAATTTGAATTCTTGAAGAATTTGTGATTCTTTCGATATCGTTTGGTCAGTTGCTCCACTTTTATAAATCGACTTTGGATCGGTCCGGTGCAGTACTGCAGAAGGACGTTAGATCACATCTGGACACGGGAAGGGGTGTCCGACTCATGAGATTGTGTCATCACGCGGGAACTTCATTTCAGGTATAATTCTGCCCCTCCATTGCTGTAGTTGTTGCCAGGAGTTCATAATTTAATTGTGGTCGTTTGGTTGGGATTGAGGTCGGGATGCAGGGTGCGTTTGATTGTGTCCGGCTTTCCGTTGTGTCCAAGACTGGAGTCGTGTCCACTATTCGTGGGTTCGTGATCAGTATTCGTGGGTTCGTGATCAGTATTCGTGGGTTCGTAATCAGTGTTCGTGAGTTTGTGTCCAGTGTGCGTGGGTTCGTGTCCGGTGTATGCATGTCAGAGCATGGATTATATACTTCAGTGATTCGTGTCTGACTTCAGAATGATTCAAGTAATTGCTGTTGCAGGGGAGGCTGGGACTGATAGTAGCATAATTTTCTTATTGATTTTTATTTTGTAAATTCTATTCTTCTATTGTATTAATATTTTTGGGGTTCCTTTTTCCTTTCTATGTGACTAGTTTCATCCAAGGAATTTTGATGCTGGTTGTTATGTGATTTGAGATCATGTCCAGGTTGGATACTGACATGATGTCGAAGGAGAGATGATGCATGGTTAAGCAGTTGTTGTTTAAACTGTAGCTAGTTTGTGGATGTGATCATTTTTAAATTTATGACCGTTAGGTATAAGTGTAACCCCTCTTCCCAAAAATTTTGAATTATATTTTTTTTTATTTGAATTAAATGGTGAGTTTTAATATTTTGTAAATAATTATTTAGTAAATTATTACGATGGATGAGTTAAGTCTTTGTGGAGTTATGGAGAACAAACCGATTAGGAATCATGACGCGAATAGTGCAATGGCGTGATTTGACCAGAGTACTAGCCCTGGTAGGGAAGGTCGAGCCATAGCGATGTCCTAACTAGGAAAATCAGGCCAAGTTGCGACTTAACCCTTACCGAAGGTTTATTTATTTATTATTTATATTATTGAGTTTTTGAGAAACCAGTTATACCATTTTAGCCCGGACTGGACCCGAACTGAGTCCAAGCCCATGTACGCATCCAGTGTACACGAAGAGTCCATGTAAACATATTTTAAGTGGATGCAATGCCGATTATTGGATATTGTATTTCGTTCTTGTTATTACTATTATTATTATTGTTTTATTATCAATACTATTGAGGTTATTATTATAATAATATTTTAGTATTATTGGTTATACTATTTTTGACAAATAAATAGTATTATATATAGTCATTAGGAAAAGATATTATTGAGGTGTATTCAGATTTTATGGGGAATATTATATTAGTATATATAAATATATAGATATATGGATGCCTATTAAATAATTGTAAATATATATTCTCAGTATTAATTATAAAATAAAGTAAGTATTTAGATATGGGGTTATATAAGTATATACATGTGTATGTACAAGTATATATAATGTATGTGTATATATATATATATATATAAAATATATAAATGTGTGTATGAGTATATATATAAATATATATATGAAAATATATTGTGTATAAGATATATATATATATATATATATATATATATATATATATATATATATATATATATATATATATATATAGTAGTATAAAAAGAAATAGGAAAAAGGAATAAAAAAAAGAAGCAGTACAAACCCCGGCCCAAATTGCTCCTGGGTCCCAAACCCCGGCCCACATGGCCAAGGGCTCGGCCAAAACAGAAGCAGGCCCGAGCTCCACGCATAGAACCAGCGAAATAACCCGAGTTTTCTGTTCAGTTTCCGTATGCGTATATAGCACACACAGCCATTCATCAAACCCTAACCAAACGATCACCAGTGCCGACCCCCACCATTGGCGACCCTTCCCGACGCCTGGGCGCACCTCCGTGCGCCGCCACACAAGATGCCGGCGGCAACAGACCCTCGCGCGCGTGGAAACGGGGATGGGACACAGCAGCAAGGTACTGTGGCGACCACGACTTCGCGGTCGAAATCCACACCCGTCGCTCAATCATTTTCCGAGCTATTTACTCAGGTATGATCCCAATATATACGCTTTCAATCGCCTTCAAATAGATTCGTATAATACGCGGTGTGCGCGTCGAAAATCGATTCCCAAAGTCGAGAAAAATCTCGAAATTCTGAGTAGAGAGACTGTCCCAAAGTCCCCAGTTTGAGTCTCGATTTCTTGCAAACCAGTGATCGATTTCGAAATCTATTTGAATAGGTTTATAGACAACATATAGGGCTTCGCAGTCCTTTTTGTGGATTCGGAAATCGTCGACTACACGTCGAGAAATCGAATCCCAAAGTTTTCCAAAAACCTGTTTCAAAAACTAGAAAAACCATCCACACGACGTGCGTCCCGCCATTTTGGGCGACGTGGTCGCGAACCGAAAGCATCGAAAGGTGCGTAACAGTTTCGTGGTCGTGTGGGCTTCGACGGAGTTCAAATTGGTCGCGTGTGCGCGACGAATTTGATGCATATCCGTCGAAATTTACCGTATCGTGCACGTTGCATATTCGCCAATTATTTTGTGCATGCTCGTCAGATCGAGACGAAACTTGCGCCAACAGGACCGTATCGTTTTTCTGGTCCTACATGCCAAGTTTGGTCCAATTCTGAGACCGTTGATAAAATTACCGTTTTGTGGGCCCCCCGATCTGACTCAACGGGCAATTTTGTGCACGGCCCCTCGGAATCCAAAACTGGACATACCGTTGGGTTCGTATCGGAAAATTAGATCCATAGACATGTAGTTTGACAACTTTAGAGACCTTTGACTCTAGCACGCTTTTCGGTACAAAGCGGGTCTAACGGCGGACATCGTTTTTGCCCGAAATTACCGTTTTACTCCTGTGTCCAGAATTGGACTTAAGGACAGGCAATCCTAGCTATTTTGACTATTCTGAGATCATTGGTATTGTCTATTTCAGTATCCGGGGACTGTTGTACGGGTTTTGACTATTGTGGCACATTGCATAGTTCAGATTATCGGTTTCACCAGCACAGGACCACAGGCGAGTACAGTTTATTGTCTGCATTTCGATATTGATCTTTACTATATTTCATTGATTAGTCATTGGTTATGTGATTTTATACTCTATTATAAATTGTGGAGTCGGGAATGAGAAGTACCAAGGATGTGTGATCCGACCATAGACCGTGTTTATTTTCATGCAGTAGATCTCGTAGACCGTGTTTATTTTTATGCAGTAGATCTCGTAGACATTATTTATTTTATGCAGTAGATCTCGTAGACATTGTTTATTTTATGCAGTAGATCTCGTAGACATTGTTTATTTTATGCAGTAGATCTCGTAGACCGTGTTTACTTTTCATGCAAGTAGATCTCGTAGACCGTACGGTGTAGTGCCCCAGACCGATCACATATCAACGGTACTTCTAACAATTGGAGAAAGTATTTTGGGTCTATTTATTGCTATTGGTTTTCCGTATTTACTGTTTATTTTCAAAACTCATGATTGATGTCTAACATTTGTTTTATAGTCATTTTCTTTATTTGAAATTGCATTCAGTGAATTGTGCTCGTTCCATTCCTGACTGGAAACCAACATTTTCAGGTTAGCCGTGGATTCACTTAGCTTGGGGAGTGACGGGAATACTTGCAGACAAAGCCTAGAGACTAGCTAGATAGTTGAGTTGTAGACATTCCAATATTTGTACAAGTTTATATTTTCTGCAAATGTAAAACTTGTGATCATTGTAAATTAAATTAATTTTGTGAATGAGTATTATTTGTGATTTTGATCTTCATGGCCGTGACAGCGTTCTACCGCCGATACTGCAGCGTAGGCTGGATTGGACACGTCTCGTATCCGTTTAAAAAGAAAATGGGTGCGGGTCGTGACAATAAGTTTGCTTTGAATTTGTTTTGTCCAGATGGTTTGTAACAGAGACTTAGTAAGTTAGGTTTTAGTTCAAAGAGTTTTTGGTTGTACTGCTGATTTATATAGCACAACAATGGTAGAATGTTAAGTTGTATGTCCAAACCTGTTTTTAGAAGGCTGAATATAAGTTGTAGCAGAGTTGGGAAGTTGGTTTACTTATAAGTGGCAATATTTTGGGTTCGAATCTCATGTATAATATTTTCTAAATGAAATTCTATTGATTATTTGTTAAACTGAGTATATATTATTCTTTTCTATATATTAGTTTGAATATTGAAAGGTGTGGTTGATTTAGCTTGAATTCACTTGGGACATAAGTCATGTTGCCATGGGTTCTTTTGTACAAGACAAATGTGCTTTGAGTATTTGATGCATCATCTCTTTGCTAAGCCTGCTAAATTTGATTTGTTGTGGTTTTGAATCCACTAATTGTTTTAGGTTTTTCCTTCCTAGCTGGGTGTCAATTGCTGCCTATTACTGTAGTAAGACCTATTCATAATTTTGATGGTGAACATTAGCTTAATCTTGTGTGGATATTTCATAGTGCGATTTAGTCTTGAATATTTTACCAGCAGCATAGAACCTGAAGGTTCGAACCCAACAAGGGGATATTTCATGGTGTTTGTATGAGTTAAGTTGAGTCAAACTCTCATGTTCCAAGTTCTTAGAGTAGCAGTATCCCCTTTTTATGCAAATCTTCACTTGAACATATTTTAGTATGATATTTCAATATCAGTTTTGTAAGAACTTCCTCTTCACCTATTAGACACGTGTCACGACCCGCACCCTAGAGTAAGGACACGAGACGTGGGTACGTCCAGTCTACGCCGCAGTATCGGCGGTAGAACGCTGTCCTAGGTCACAACATCTAACAGATAAGGGTAAATAAATAGTTATACTCCCCGAATGGGGGTGACATAACATAATATATCTCAATCACATCTAAGGTAGAACATGAAAGGGAAGATAGATAAATATCCAGAAATGAAACACAGAGATACGATCCAGAATTCTAAGTGTCTAAATAAGTACATATCCAAATAAGTTCTCAGAAACTCAATACAGAATCCAAAAAGATAAAGACATCCTAATCTAGGAAAGTATCATCAACTGCTAGTAGGTCCAAGCCACTAGTGATGTCTAATGCTGCACCAAGAGGGGTAGACACCAGAGCCTCATCATTCACTATAAAATTTTTAACAGGTCCAGTCAGGACGGGAGCGAGCACATATCTCTCAACAGTTAGTAACAGGTTAGGAGTATAAATCATGCAATAGAGTAAAATACAGGAAGTGCTGAAAAGGAAGTACGAGTAAACAGGAGATATTTGTAACTGAAAGTAAATACATGATAAGTAGAGACTGTAAGTGGCTAAGTGATTTAAAGTACAATATGGTTATGTAAACGACTTAGGGGCACATAAATACAAATAAGAGGCACATTTATACAGCTACTGGGGATAATGATCACATAACCAATTCTACTCACCCCGCCCCAATCAATACACAAGGATCCATTCAAGTTACGTTATAAGCACATGAATACAGCTAAGGATACGTGAACTCATGTAATGAGTAGTACATGAGGCACGTGATAAAGCACATGAGAACATATAAAAATATGAACTAGTACGAGTACAAGGAGTACCTGATGCACATGATAAAGTACATGAACATAAAATACCCGATGCACCCGTAGAGGGATAACATCTCAGAAAGGGATCCATATAGTACTAATCCGTGAAAATACGTGTCAGCATCATGTAAAGTAATCTAGAGCAAGAATATAGTCCAGACAGGTATGAAAAGATCAGAGAATGTACTCGCCTGCTAACTGAATGTCCAAGATGAAAGTACTGTCCGAGGAGTGGTGTCTGGCTCCTATTTAGAACAGCACAAGTCACAACAAGTCCAGAATAGTAATAAGATGCACTACGATGCATACTACATGAATCTAGGTCAATCTAGTCAACTCTTGGTCAACTCTGGTCAACCCTAGAAGTCAAACTAGGTCAACCAAGTCAAACCTAAGTCAAACTAGTCTATACTAGGCTAACAAGGCTATTCTAAGTCTAACAAGACTACACAAGTCTAATCTAAGCTCACTAGCTAAGCAAACACAATCATAGGCCATAGGCTAAGAGACTAGGCCATGGGCCAATAGGCAATACCATATTCAATATCTATATCTAAAACAATACATATATATATACATACCACACAATCTAATATAGGATATCTATATTGATATATATATGCTCCTATTCACATATTAGATACATACATAATATGACAATATATATATATATATATATATATATATATATATATATATATATACACACACACACACATTGATGTGTTGTATAATATAACTTAGAATATATACCTATATGCTAATATATGTATACAATACAACACTATATGCCAATACATATACATATACATATGTAGAGAGAGAGGGACACATGAACATGTGTCCAAGTGTATGTGTGTGAGGGGATGAGGGTGTGTGTGTGTGAGTGAAAAACAGTGAAGAACAAACAGTATAACAGTAAGAATGTGAGTGTGGGCTTGTGTGTGTAGAGGACAGTGAGGCATGTGTGTGTTTATGTGTGTGTGAAAAGTGTGTAAAATCAGTGAGATATAGAGTGTGAAAACAGTGTAAAATCAGTGAGAAACCCACATCCCAGTTAAAACAGTCCCCTAAATCAATCTCAGATTTTCAGCCATATAGCACTCTCAGTTAACACACAGAAGAACCCCCCTAAAACCCAGTTTGCAGTCCCATTCCATTTTAGTTCATCAATTACAGAATTAAAACATTAAACAGCAGTTCAAACAAACTCAGGATAACACATAAAAACCATTTAACAGTCCCCATATTGAAATTCCAGATTTTGAGCCCAATCCTCATCAAATCAAACCCAAATTCAACATACCATTAGATAGGTGAACATAATAGAGGTTTAAAATCATGCAAGTAACAGTTTATAATAGGTAAAAATTGATGCCAAAACTCAATTTTGAAATCTGAAATAACAGGGAAAATAGGACTGAATAAGTAGGTATCAGAATTTTTAGGGAAATGAGAAATGAACAATGCAATTTAAATTAAAACAGTAAATTAAGGTTGGTAAAGTATAAACACATTGTACACGTGTCATGTGATGTGTTTGTGTCCACCCAAGTGGACACAAACGTGTCCAATCGAACTGAATACGAAAATAGTGCAAAAACAGACCAATCATCGTGCACGTGTTCACGGTGTCCGTGCACACGACACGATACGACACAACCCACGTGATCGTGTCCACGTGTCAACCAAGACTAGGGCTAGAGCTAGGACACCCTGCCACGTGTCCACGTCGCGTGTACGTGACACAAGACACGCGTATCAGTGTACAAAAATGCTAGCCTGCAGCACAATACGATTTCTGTCACCTCCAGTTTTCGAATTAGGGGTATTTTCATTATTTTTCAAGTTTTATAATTTTTTAGGAATTTTTATTTATTTTATGTGATTTTTTGGGATTTATTTGGTTTGGTTTGGATTTTATCCAATTCGAACTCAAATTGGAGACCCGGGTAGCCTGGACCCTAGTGGGACCCACATACTAGCTGGGTTTGGCCCACATACCATCATAATTAGGTTAGAAATTATAAACCTAACTTCTATGGCTTAATTAGTCATTTTAGAGACTTAATTAGTTAATTAGAAACAAACCGAACCAAACCGAAACAAACCGAACCCAACCTAATTCTAATGGGTTTGGAGGGCTATTGGATCCCACCCAAACCCAATAACCCCCCCCCCCCCCCCACTTGGCCGGCCACATATAGGAGCCCCCCTTTTTTTCTCCACTAAGTAACACTCTCTCTCTCTCAAACTTCATTCATTTCTTCAAGTTTTCTTTCTTCCTCAAGCAACCAAGCTTAGGTAAGCTCATTAATTCCCTATTTATTCCTCTTTACCATTTATTGCCTTCACAATAATGATAGAAGAGAGAATTCTCCACAGTTTGCCCCTAGAATTTGTAGATTTCCTAAAAATCTAGGTTAGAAGTTTTATTTGGGGGTTTTCTAACTAGAGTGGTATATATATATATATATATATATATATATATATATATATATATATATATATATATATATATATATAGATATATATGTGTATGTATATAGATAAAAAAAAAAAAAAAATATATATATATATATATATATATATATATAGATATATATGTGTATGTATATATGTATATTGATATGTATTAGTGTCATGGGGATGGTGGTGGTGTGTGAGAGTGGTAGGGAGTGTGTGAGTGCTTGTGTGAGTGTGTGTGAGAGAGTGTGAGAGGGTGGTGTGTGTGTTTGAGTGGTATGTAGATAATATGTATATATATATATATATATTATATATATATATATATATATAAAAAATATATATATATATATATATATATATATATATATATATATATATATATATATATATATATGTGTGTGTGTGTGTGTGTGTGTATATAATTATAGGTATATTTGTGTGTGTGAGTGTAGAGGAATGAGAGTGGTGGTAGTGGTTGTCATGAGATGGTGGTGAGAGTGTGTGTTTGTGAGTGTGTGAGTGTTT
This sequence comes from Iris pallida, assembly GCA_029216955.1. Classification (NCBI taxonomy): domain Eukaryota; kingdom Viridiplantae; phylum Streptophyta; class Magnoliopsida; order Asparagales; family Iridaceae; genus Iris; species Iris pallida. The sequence goes on from JANAVB010034218.1 coordinate 8,222,450, forward strand.
GTGTGTGTGTGTGTCTATATTTATATATATATCTATATGTGTGTGGGTGTATTTATATATATGTAGAGATATGTGTGTGTGTATTTATATATATGTAGATATGTATGTGAGTGTATTTATATATATATAGATAGATGTGTGTGTTTGAGTATATATATATATATATATATTATATATATATATATATATATATATTATATATATATATATATATATATATATAGAGAGAGAGAGAGAGAGAGAGAGGTAGATGAGAGGGAGGAAGAGGAGAAGAAGAAGAAGAGGGTCAGCAGTAGCAGCAGCAACAACTGGCAGCAGCTGCTGCCAGTTTTTCCCCCCTTTGGCCCCCTATTTAGCCTAAACCCCCCCCCCCATATAAGTATATATATATAGATATGTATATGTATATATAGATAGAAATTTGATAGTTAGAAAGAAGAATAGAGGAAGGATTAGAATAGATTAGAAAGAAGATTAGAAGAAAGTAAGAAAAAAGTTAGGAAGAAGACTAAGAAGTTCAAGAAAGTTAGAAAGAAGTTAGAGAAGAAGGAAATTAGAAGAAGTTAGAAAATTAGAAGAAGAATAGGAAGAAGGAGTTAGAAGAAGAATTAGAGGAGGAATAGGAAGAAGAAGTTAGAAGAAGAGTTAAGAAGGAGAATTAGAATAGGAGCTAGAAGGGAGTTTTAGAGAAAATCGAGTTAGAGAGTGAATTTGAGCTCCGAGTATCGGAACACGATGAAACTTAGCGTAGACCTAGATTATATGAATTAGATTTTGCGGGTAGGCTCCCGAGTGGAAATCGGGATTGTAGGACGCCGGTATCGTACCGTACCATTGCGTATCGCGAGAAATTCAAGATACCGGCAATAGGCCGTAAGATGGACTAGACGTCCACTTTACCTAGGTATCTTGGTAGGTAATATATGTATAGGCTAGTACCTTACTACCCTAGGGAGATCGGGTCAAAATACCAAGCGTAGGTAGGCTAACTAGGTTTCCACCTAGGCTAGAAATTTACCTTAGAAAAGGTAAATTAGGAAATTGGCCTACGGCCAAGTTTTGAGTTTTGAAGTCCAAGATGGACTTGGATATGGGTTGTAGAGGTTGGTAATGTTTAGAAATAGTCGCCTAGACCTAGTCTTGACCCCGGTTGACCACGGTTGACTTTTTAGACCAAAAGTCAACTATGAGTCAACATTTTACCCAATTTAGTCCCAAATTCCATTAGACTTGAGTAGTTGACCAAAAGTCAACTATTAGTCACCATTGACCTAGGATTGACCAGAGTTGACCGGAGTTGACCAGAGTTGACCAGTTGACCAAAAGTCAATAGTAAGTCAACTGTTGACTCAAATCGACCTAGATTAATTTCGTTTGACTTGCATTGACCCAGTTTGACCTGGTTAGGCCTAATATGACTTAGGTTGACCTCGTACAGTCTAGTTTGACTTGTCTTGACCTAGAATTTGCTTAATAGGGTTTAAATTAATTTGACTTTACTTCCTAAACATAGTATTGATACGTCTTGTTCTCTATAGGTCCTCGAGACGCTGTGTTGGATCCCGTTGACATATCATATCTTATTACAGGCGAGTACATTCTCTGACACTTTTCCAATTTACGATGATTGTTATAATTCATGTAATTAGTGTAGATATGCTTGTTTTCGACACATTGGTCACACGGATTGGTATTCATGGATCCCGACATGAGATGTTATTCCTTGTTATCTTGGTATATCTTGTGCAAGCCCTTGTAGTTCTTGTGTAATATATGGACACCGATTATCGAGGAGACTTGCTTCCTTCTCGTAGAATCTCGTGTCATAACGTGTCTTGCTTGGATCCACTCTACCAGTCGGGGACAGGGAGTACTAGTGTAGATGTGTGGTCATTATCCGCCTTGTTTATTCTTGTAGACCTTGAATGCTACCAATCCTACACTCCACGTAGGATTGACTGATCAGTAGACCTTGTGCAGACCCAAGTCGGCCACATATTGTAGCTAGTACTCACACAACTAGATATATGATTCTTGATTCTCGTACATGCCATGATCAGTTTACTTGCCTTGTTCTAGCTCTAGTTTTACAGCTTACCTTGCCATGATACTCACATGTATATTCCATGATTTTCTTGTATATACTCTCTATTTACAGTCTTATAGCTTTTGTCATATCTTGTGAACTGTTGTTAGTAGATTGTACTCGTTCCATCCTGACAGAATATGTTGACAAATATTACAGATGTCGACGAGGGGGATTACTGTACCTACTACGGTCCGGATGACATAGTGGGCATAGACTTGGAGACGTTGGTCAGCATGGCTTAGCTCCGCCTGACGAGACCTTACTATTGCCTAGTTAGAGTAGGTCTTTTGTACTGGACCTTGTCTCCAGCTACTTTTGAGACTGTTTTATATATGGATTGTATTAGAGACTTGGACTTGTATATTAATCGTGTTTGGACTTGACAGGTTATATATTTTATCGTCTTGTTGTCTTTATCTTTAAGTCTTTACTTTATCATCTTAGAGTTGTGATTGAGTACTCATATATTCATTGCTTGTCCTCCGTTCGGAGTTGACCATATTCTCGACAGGTTTTTGATATATATATATATAAACTGTTATTAGAGTAGAAAACCTACAGCGTTCTACGTCGTTTTACGGTGAGGGATGGGCGTTATCACGTGCACGTACCCTTATAGCGGTGCGGGTCGTGACACATTTTAGTGGTGGCCCACGCAGGTCGTGAAGTCGCAATTAGTACGATGTCGTGGCGGCACTCGTCTTAGAGTGTTGACTACGAGCCTATGTTACACATAGAAGGTAGTAGGCTAAGAGTGCTCAATCACAGTAGGATCTTTCCTTGCTTATCTTGCTTACCGTCTTTGATATTGATTTACTGTTTTCTAGCTGTCCTTCTTTGATATAATCCTTCTTGTGCCATATTGATATCTTCTTTAATTCTATCTTCAGGATGGTGCAGACCAGATCCCAGCATCCTGAGTCTGCGGACGCAGAGAGGTCTGCTATGACTCGCGGACCTGATCCGGACACTCCTGCTGCAGTCGGGGTGTCGGCAGCAGCAGCTCTTGGGGGCGATCCTCCGCTGGTTACGAGGGCTGACCCCAGGGTTGCTACGACTTTTCTCGCAGCCAGTGGTTGATGCGGGCGCTATTCCTCCTGCCGTGCAGCAGATTCCTCCGCTAGTTGCAGACATACTTCCACCTCCACCTCCTCTGCCTACAGATATGGGGCAGATGCTTACCTTCCTCCAGCAGATGCTGGAGACTCAGAGAGCCCAGGCCGAGGCTCAGGAGAGGCAGACAGACGCGATGCGTCAGGGCATGGAGGATGCCCATCAGTTGGCCCTTGCAGCCGTGGAGCAGAGGGCTCCGCATCCGGGGACGCGACCGAGGTACGGAGATATCCAGGACTTCAAGAAGCTCGGGCCCCGTGACTTTAGCGGGACCGAAGGTGTGGTCTATGCAGATGATTGGCTCGAGGATATCGAGCGGTAGATGAGGGCCTCCCGTCTGGCACACGACCTGAAGGTCGAGGCGGTAGGTTTACAGTTGCTAGACATTGCGCGCACCTGGTTCAGAAACGAGCCAGCCCTAGCTGGAGAGGGCCATACTTGGGCAGAGTTCAAGCTCCTCTTCAAGGAGAAGTTCTTTTCCCCACGGACAAGATTGACCTGGTGCGACAGTTCCAGGATCTGCAGCAGGGCAGTCTATCTGTGGAGGAGTACGCAGGAGTTCGACCGTCTGAGCCGATACGCAGAGTACATGGTTCGAGACCCGAAGATCAGGGCGAGCCATTTCAGGGAGGGACTGACTTGGGATATCAAGATCCTCATTCCCTCCTTCTATGAGACTTATACCCAGATCTACGCGGAGGCCCGCAAGGTTGAGCGGGAGTGGGGCTTGAAGCCCAAGAGGAAGCGTGATCTTTTCTCGGGGGCTACTAGCAGCGCAGGGGCTGCTAAGTGCCCTCAGCTTCAGTATCGTTCATTCCAATATCACCAGCCGTAGGTGCAGGCCAGAGTACCAGTTCAGCAGCAGGTGCAGCACACTCAGCCGAGGCAGGCACAGCATGGGGTTCCTTACGGCTACTGCAAGAAGCCCGGTCACATCTGGGAGGTCTATCGGAAGAGGCTGGATATGTGCCTCTATTGCGGGGGAGGCTGGACATCAGTTGAGGGATTGTCCTGCGAACCTTTGCAGGGTAGCCCGTGGAGTAGTAGCAGCTCAGGGGGTACCGGCGAGAGTACCTGCAGTGCAGCAGAGGGGTCCACTTTCGACCCAGCAGCAGCGGTTTGTTCAGCACCACCAGCAGCGGGGTGGTCAGGGTTGAGCCTTTGCTCTTGCAACTGAGGAGATGGAGCCTATTGCGGATGTTGTCGCAGGTTCTATTCTGCTCGATTCTTTTCCAGCTTTAGCCTTGTTTGATTCTGGTGCTACGCACAGTTTTGTGTCTGTTTCTTTTGCTCTTAGGCACAATATCATTGCTGAGTATCTTGGTAGGACTTGCAAGATTATGACTGGAAATGGCATCATCCTAGTTAATAATGTTTGCAAGGGGCGAAGAGTTTCTTTGAGAGGCCGGGAGCTGAGTGCGTATTTGCTCGTAATGCCACTTTTGAGTTACGATGTGGTACTCGGTATAGATTGGTTGAGCATGCACCACGCTAGCATCGACTGCAGGGGGCGGAGGATTCTGTTTAGGCCACCGGGAGAGCCAGAGTATGAGTTCACCAGGGGTGCAGTGGAGCAGGGAGATGGATTCTGCAGAGCATTGTTGGCGGGGCCGGTGTTGCCACATCCACTCATTGCTGAGTTCTTGGATGTCTTTTCTGAGGAGCCCGGGATACGGCCAGATTGTGATGTTGAGTTTTCTATAGACCTAGTGTCGGGCGCTGAGCCTATCTTCCAGCACGTCTATAGAATCAACAACAGTGAGTTAGCGGAGCTGAAGAAGTAGGTCGACGAGCTGGAGGACAAGGGCTTTATTCGATCTAGCTCTTCACCTTGGGGCGCGCCAGTTCTTTTCATCCCTAAGAAAGATGGTACGGTACGTCTGTGTATTGATTATGTTTGCCATTAAAATTGTTTGATTGAAAACTTTAATACAAACAGAACAGTGTTACAATGTAGGACTTAGATGTAGTCCTAGGAGTACACTTTTGTTTAAGCTGGGTCCTTAGTGCCAATGGAGCGAGTGGTAATACGTTGACTCCGTTGACCGGCTGACGACGGTTATCGGTTCTCTGAAGGTGTGGATTGCTCTGGGTGCTGGAGCTTGCTGAGAGGAGGAAGACGTTGAGTGTCTGTATCTGCCTCTCTGGTGATTCCTTGTATGTTGTTATGGATTCTGTCTGTGTGTGTGAAGGAGAAGATTTATTTATAGTTTTGCAGGCTGGCTGCTCATGCGCGCATGTAGGATGCGCCGGTGTGTGGGGACGCCACGTGGAAGTTGCTGATGGGGGCGCGTAGATGATACGCCCTGATTGGGGGGAGAACTCTTCATACTGCTGTTGTGAGCCGGCATGTAGCAGAGGAGAAGATCTTTCTGTTGCTAAAATCTTGGACGAGTTGAGTCAATGGACACGTGTCATCGACCCATGGCTCGAAGATCTCGGATTTGGGGGGGTAGTGATCTGGTGAGCTGCGCCTTGATTGGGCGCAGGAGGAGGTTGCGGCTCATAACCTTTAGGAGTTACAAACCATTTAGGGTGCATGGCTTTTAAGGCGCATGCAGGTGACCTTCCTTCTGTCTTTCGGGATCAGAGATCAGTCTGGGGCGCATGGCTTCTGAGGCGCATACAAAGCTTCAACTGGAGACTCTTCTTCTGTCTTTAGGGATAAGTGAAGGGTCTGAGGCGCATGGCTTTTGAGGCGCATGCTGGTTTGGATGCATGGCCGTAGAGGCGCATGGCGATTTGGACGCATGGCCATAGAGGCGCATGCGGATGGCCACGTGGCAGTAGCCATCGGAATAGAGTCATGATGATGCTGACGTTGCCGACGCTTCATTCTCTGAAAAAAGCTGTCAACTGTTCAGACTTTGGGAAGCGTGCTGCTAACTCTGGTGTCAGTTCAATATTTAATGTTTGTGACGTTCGATGGACAGCTGAGTGGGCATATTGGTTGGTGCCACTCGGCATGGAGATGTGAGGGAGGGCACATCCTCTGTGATGCGCCGGGTACTGTAGGGCGCGTTGTGATGCGCCTGATGTTGGAGGGCGCGTCCATGTGATGCACTATTTGGCTGGCACATCCGATATGTCCTTTAATGATGCGGCTGTCTCGCTCCTCGAGTGCTATAAATAGCCGTTTGGCTGAATTCGAGGCGTCCGGTTCATCCATTTAATGCAAATTCATTGCACAGAATTTGAAGAGTCATCCACTTGGCGCGTGGGTTTGATTTGCCCGGCCTATAAATAGTGGCATGGAGAGAAGGTTTGCTCCTCATTCCCTCACGTACTTCCAACATGAACTTGGATATGTGGGTGCATTCTGTTGACGAAGTGCTCCCGAGGGTAAAGATGAGACGTCGTGTTGTCTTCGATGCACTTGAAGGTGACTGTTACATCCAAAAGACGGAGTCGAGGGCTTCTGAGGCAGGCGGAAGGTGCCTGTTGCATCCAAAGATAGGGATGTTCGGGCCTCGTCTCCGTTGTTCCGGAAGAGCCGTAGATCGGAATGGTGGTGCTAGGCTCTCTCTTTCTTCAAAGTGGGTGCCGCCCACTTTGATTGTGTTGAAAGCTCCTTGTGCCATGATTTCGATCACGGTCTTCCTTGGTCTTTGGAGGCTCTTTCGAAGCCTCCCCTGGCCACAGCATTTGCGGTGCTCTTCTCTTCCTTGGTTCCAGCCAGAGGGTTAAATGCTTTGCTTGGCGAAGCACTTATCAGGTGAGCCTGGCTAGAAAAGCGGCACATAACTGGGCTCTGCTCGGCCAGGTGAGCCTGGTTGGAAGAGTTGCTCATAACTGAGCTGCTGAAGGGATGCACATAACTGAGCTGGATATACATAACTGAGCTGCTGAAGAGATGGTAGGATGCGCCTGGCTGGAGGCGCATGACATCTGCTACGCCTGGCTGACAGCGCATGGTGACTGCTGCGCCTATCGGAAGGCGCATGGTGGTTGCTGCGCCTATCTGGAAGGCGCATGGTGGCTGTTGGCTATAGATCTAGGATCCTTCCTTTGTAGAAATTCTCCTTTGTACAACCTTTTCTAGACATGTAATAGACTTTTATATATATAAATAAAAAGTCCTTTTTCGAATGTCTATGGCTTATTTGATTAGCTGTCTGAGTTCTGGCGCATAAAATGCCTGGCGCATGGGCTTTCTGGTTGTGAAATTCCATGCTTCTACAAGACCCCCTTCAAAGTTTTCAAAACTTTGAATAAGTTTTGGAATACTTTGAATAAGAAGCATGGAGGTCAGGGCGCATAATTTTTGGACGCATGCTTGTTCGGGCGCATGCTCCTTTCAGTTGATGATGATGACGCCTTGGTAACCCAA
>JANAVB010034218.1:8260037-8405037 GCA_029216955.1 Iris pallida
AGTTCAAGACCACTGAGTTTGCCTCTCTCGACTTGGTCGTGCACGCAGTAGATGCGCCCAAGCGAGATGAGGACTTTGAAGATCGACTCGTTGTTAGTGCAGAAGCACTTGAGTCAACCTTGTACAGCTTGCCATCGGCAGCGCGCGTGATGACGAGCGCGTGCCTCTGGCCGGCTGCTGGCATAGCACGTTTGTGGCGCATGGCCCGTGTCGCCTTGGATTTCTTCGTACCAGCCCGCTGGGGCGCATAGTACTCAGCATCCAAATTCTTCTCGCCATTACAGCGAGTGAGTCTGTCAAAGACAGAGGCTTTTTGTGACGCATCAGAGGTGATGCGCGGGGCATTGGCTGCGCCCCTGCTCCGTCGACGTATCTTCCTCGCCTGAGAGGGAGATAGCTGGGGAACGTGGTCGGCCGTACGCTTCCCCAAGAGATGCGCTGCATCGGCAGGCGCACCTTGGTTGCTGAGAACGTCAGCAGGAAGGGAAGACTGGATTGTTGCATCCCCTTCAGTGGTGGTGCCCGAGGCGTCGACCTTGCGCACCCAGGCCGTGCGGATCTTCTTCGGCTTTGGTAGCCGCTTCGAAGGACTCGCACTTCCTTCAGAAATGAACTCCTCGTACGCCTGTTGATTGAGGCGCACGACCAGCGTCTTGTGGGAGGAGCCCACCTTCACGTCGTCGGCCCGTGACACGACTTTCTCGGAAGAGGAGAAAGAAGTCCCCAGCAGAGTCGCCAGCTTGTTTGCCATTAAAATTGTTTGATTGAAAACTTTAATACAAACAGAACAGTGTTACAATGTAGGACTTAGATGTAGTCCTAGGAGTACACTTTTGTTTAAGCTGGGTCCTTAGTGCCAATGGAGCGAGTGGTAATGCGTTGACTCCGTTGACCGGCTGACGACGGTTATCGGTTCTCTGAAGGTGTGGATTGCTCTGGGTGCTGGAGCTTGCTGAGAGGAGGAAGACGTTGAGTGTCTGTATCTGCCTCTCTGGTGATTACTTGTATGTTCGTTATGGATTCTGTCTGTGTGTGTGAAGGAGAAGATCCCTCTATTTATAGTTTTGCAGGCTGGCTGCTCATGCGCGCATGTAGGATGCGCCGGTGTGTGGGGACGCCACGTGGAAGTTGCTGATGGGGGCGCGTAGATGATACGCCCTGATTGAGGGGGAGAACTCTTCATACTGCTGTTGTGAGCCGGCACGTAGCAGAGGAGAAGATCTTTCTGTTGCTGAAATCTTGGACGAGTTGAGTCAAAGGACACGTGTCATCGACCCATGGCTCGAAGATCTCGGATTTGGGGGGGGTAGTGATCTGGTGAGCTGTGCCTTGATTGGGCGCAGGAGGAGGTTGCGGCTCATAACCTTTAGGAGTTACAAACCATTTAGGGCGCATGGCTTTTAAGGCGCATGCAGGTGACCTTCCTTCTGTCTTTCGGGATCAGAGATCAGTCTGGGGCGCATGGCTTTTGAGGCACATGCAAAGCTTCAACTGGAGACTCTTTTTCTGTCTTTAGGGATCAGTGAAGGGTCTGAGGCGCATGGCTTTTGAGGCGCATGCTGGTTTGGACGCATGGTCGTAGAGGCGCATGGCGATTTGGACGCATGGCCATAGAGGCGCATGCGGATGGCCACGTGGCAGTAGCCGTCGGAATAGAGTCATGATGATGCTGACGTTGCCGATGCTTCATTCTCTGAAAAAAGCTGTCAACTGTTCAGACTTTGGGAAGCGTGCTGCCAACCCTGGTGTCAGTTCAGCATTTAATGTTTGTGACGTTCGATGGACAGCTGAGTGGGTATATTGGTTGGTGTTCCACTCGGCATGGAGATGTGAGGGAGGGCGCATCCTCTGTGATGCACCGGGTACTCTAGGGCGCGTCTGTGTGATGCGCCTGATGCTGGAGGACGCGTCCATGTGATGCGCTGTTTGGCTGGCGCATCCGACATGTCCTTTAATGATGCGGCTGTCTCGCTCCTCGAGTGCTATAAATAGCCGTTTGGCTGAATTCGAGGCGTCCGGTTCATCCATTTAATGCAAATTCATTGCACAGAATTCGGAGAGTCATCCACTTGGCGCGTGGGTTTGATTTGCCCAGCCTATAAATAGTGGCATGGAGAGAAGGTTTGCTCCTCATTCCCTCACATACTTCCAACATGAACTTGGATATGTGGGTGCATTCTGTTGACGAAGTGCTCCCGAGGGTAAAGATGAGACGTCGTGTTGTCTTCGATGCACTTGAAGGTGACTGTTACATCCAAAAGACGGAGTCGAGGGCTTCTGAGGCAGGCGGAAGGTGCCTGTTGCATCCAAAGATAGGGATGTTCGGGCCTCGTCTCCGTTGTTCCGGAAGAGCCGTAGATCGGAATGGTGGTGCTAGGCTCTCTCTTCCTTCAAAGTGGGTGCCGCCCACTTTGATTGTGTTGAAAGCTCCTTGTGCCATGATTTCGATCACGGTCTTCCTTGGTCTTTGGAGGCTCTTTCGAAGCCTTCCCTGGCCACAGCATTTGCGGTGCTCTTCTCTTCCTTGGTTCCAGCCAGAGGGTTAAATGCTTTGCTTGGCGAAGCACTTATCAGGTGAGCCTGGCTGGAAAAGCGGCACATAACTGGGCTCTGCTCGGCCAGGTGAGCCTGGTTGGAAGAGTTGCTCATAACTGAGCTGCTGAAGGGATGCACATAACTGAGCTGGATGCATTTAACTGAGCTGCTGAAGAGATGGTAGGATGCGCCTGGCTGGAGGTGCATGACATCTGCTGCGCCTGGCTGACAGCGCATGGTGACTGCTGCGCCTATCGGAAGGTGCATGGTGGTTGCTGCGCCTATCTGGAAGGCGCATGGTGGCTGTTGGCTGTAGATCTAGGATCCTTCCTTTGTAGAAATTCTCCTTTGTACAACCTTTTCTAGACATGTAATAGACTTTTATATATATAAATAAAAAGTCCTTCTTCGAATGTCTATGGCTTATTTGATTAGCTGTCTGAGTTCTGGCGCATAAAATGCCTGGCGCATGGGCTTTCTGGTTGTGAAATTCCATACTTCTACAGATTACAGGGCGCTCAACAACCTTACCATCAAGAACAAGTATCATTTGCCAAGGATTGATGACTTGTTCGACCAGTTGAGCGGGGCGAGAGTGTTCTCGAAGATCGACTTGCGCACCGGGTACCATCAGCTGAAGGTGAAGCGGGATGACATTCCGAAGACTGCCTTTCGGACTTGCTATGGCCAGTATGAGTATACCGTCATGGCGTTTGGGTTGACCAACGCCCCGGCGGTATTCATGAACTTGATGAACAAGGTATTTCATCAGTACCTTGACAAGTTCGTGGTGGCCTTCATTGATGACATCCTCATCTATTCGAAGATGCCAAAGAAGCACGAGGAGCACCTGAGGATTGTGTTGGACACTCTCAGGAGGGAGCAGCTGTATGGGAAGCTGTCCAAGTGCGAGTTCTTCTTGGATCGCGTGGAGTTCCTAGGCCATGTTGTCTCTGGCGAGGGAATTTCAGTAGATCCTAGGAAGATTTCTGCGGTGGAGTCCTGGTCTACGCCGAGCTCAGTAGCAGAGGTTCGGAGTTTTCTGGGTCTGGCAGGTTATTACCGGAGGTTCATGCAGGACTTTTCCAGGATTGCCCAGCCGATGACCCGCCTTTGTCACGCCCCAGAACCAGAATACTGGAGAGCGGGGGCAGACATAGCCAGCTACGTATAATGAAATGGAATCCACGTCACTATACGGTCACGGCTGTCTAGATATATGAGGGTTTAACTACAATCCATCAGTCTCCTATGGTCAAGATCAAACCAATTGTCTCAATCACAAGCAAGTAGTAGCAGTCATAAGATATTAGAGCATCAATATACAATAGTAAGGCATCCCATACATTACATATTTGATGATCATGAAGCTAGTCGTACAAAATGTCAGGACTAGCAAGAGTTTTAGTCAATACATGATCAACCCTAGGATTTGTCAATCATGTTACAGCCCGTAGGCAGACAGTAAATAAAGGTGCAATACGAGCTAACACGTGCTCGCCGGCTAAACGTCTCAAAAGAATAATTTTACAAATAGAGTGGGAGGACAAAAGAAACCCACTCGTTGCCCTGGTTACGCCTGGTGGTCACCATCGGGCTGGAAGACAGGTGGATCCTCTGGTGCTGCTCCGATATCTGGCCACACAAAACCAGCTGGGTCAGACCCCAGAAAGAGCAAGTGCCACAAGGGAGGCTTCACATAGGAACTAAAACCAGCATATCATAATAGAATATTAGAGATAATAAATAAAGAACTGATAATAATAGAGATAACAATAGTAAACTGAGTACGAGAAAACTATTCAAGTAGCCAGATCACAACCCTTAAACCAAACAAGGACCGGGGTTGCAGCCCTTCATCTGAATAGAAACCCGTCTCAAATACTATTGGTACAGTAAAGACAATAAACGAAGAGAGGACACAGAACTGCTCCGGGAGCCAGGTTACAACCCTTAAACCAAACAAGGACCGGGGTTGTAACCCTTCGCCTGAACAGAACTGGACCCCTGATCTTTATTGCTAAGGCCAGCATAATTAATCAATCATGCTGTTGGAATAAGGTAAAACATGACGAGCATATCATGAGGAAAATAAGACAATATACGAAAAGAGGACACAGAACTGCTCCGGGAGCCAGTTACAACCCTTAAACCAAACAAGGACCGGGGTTGTAACCCTTCGCCTGAACAGAACTGGACCCATGATCGTTATTGTTAAGGCAGGCACAATAATCAGGACGATATATGATGAGATAACCATGAAACTATTCAGATAGCCAAGTTACAACCCTTAAACCAAACAAGGACCGGGGTTGTAACCCTTCATCTGAACAGAACTTAGTATCCCATCATTTATCGATACAAGAAGTCATGTCATGATACAATCTTATACAGGATCATGACAAACTAGACTGGGCTGGACTCCATCCAATCAATCACGGCCAAGCAATACGTACGGCTTGATACTTTAACTAATTAGGATTATCACATGCCTAGTTACTAGCAAGATGCAATGAGATTATCCCAACAGCCACAAGCCCTACAGACCATCCGGTTATCCGGGTCGAATGTCCATTATGAAGAATGCAACACGTGACTGTGTGCTGGAAATGTGCCCTACTCGTCGGTAGGCTACAAGTCCACTTAATGCGCCCAGATAACGGGATTGCCTGTAGCTGAAAATCTCTTCATGTCTACTGAATTATTCTAGTTTATTAACCTTAGTCAATTACTGTAGGTATCCCTGACCGTGGTACTCAGGGATCCCTATCCTAGACATGATGCAAGACAGTACTGATTTATTTGTACAAACGTAATCGCCCACGGTGTCCAGGTCATTCATACTTGTTATGTCAGGCTAGCTGTCGTAACAGCATACCGAGATATATCATGTCTGTTTACTTGTCAAGAGTGCGCCACAGCGGGCCACTATCGTGTTCTATTCTTACAATAGTATGAATGAGAGAAACTTGCATAAAATAACTAGAGACATATTCTTGCTGCTAAGGAAAAGATCTACAACTTCCACGTTGGGAGTTGGGAGAAATTCGAGCAATAATTCAGTCAATTAGGACATATAACAGTTAGTAATAGTCAAAATATGCATTATGCGGCCTATTCTGCGACATGCATGCAACTGCGACACCATATGCGCCTACTGCGACATGCGCCTTAATGCGGCTCATGCGCGACATGATATGCGCCTATCGCGACATGCGCCTCATGTGGCTCAACTGCGACATGATATGCGCCTACCGCGACATGCGCCTCATTGCAACATGCGTCTACTGCGACATGCGCCTTCTGCGACATGATATGCGGCTACTGCGACATGCGCTTCATTGCAACATGCGCCTTCTGCGACATGCGCCTTCTGCGACATGATATGCGGCTACTGCGACATGCGCTTCATTGCAACATGTGCCTTCTGCGACATGCGCCTTCTGCGACATGATATGCGGCTACCGCGACATGCGCTTCATTGCAACATGTGTCTTCTGCGACATGCGCCTTCTGCGACATGATATGCGGCTACCGCGACATACGCTTCATTGCAACATGCGCCTTCTGCGACATGCGCCTTCTGCGACATGATATGCGGCTACTGCGATATGCGCTTCATTGCAACATGCGCCTTCTGCGACATGCGCCTTCTGCGACATGCTGTTCCTGCTGTAGATGAACATAGAAATGACCAGAAATTGTTTTGGCCATAACTTCCTCATCCGAAGTCAAAATCAAGCGAAACAAAAGCCAAAACTGCATGAAATTGAATTCTCTACAACATAGAAACACTAGTTTTCGAAAATAACCAAGTTTTAGAGATCAAAACCAAGAAAAACCAAAAAGTTTACAAACTTAGATCTACAAGAATCCATCCATCAAATCCAAAATGTCAAGTTCTAAAGAGGCTTAGAATCAAGTAAGGAAGAGAATGGAACAATAAAACTTGAGATCCATCATGAAGCAAGTTTGCACTTGCCTAAGCTCTCTCTCTCTCTCCCTCTTCCTGGTAGGTGAAGAAGTAAATGGTGGAGAAGAAGAAATAATGAAGAGAGAGAAAGAGGAGTGGGCTAATAAATAGGGAGGGTTGTGGTAGGTGGGGGTTTTCTTTTGGTTCATGATGAACCCAAAAGCAAACCAAACCTAGCCGAACCAACCCAAAATAAACCGAGCCAAGCCAAAAGATATACAAATACAAGAAAAAATACGTACACGTATTCCAAGATACGTAATACGAACTACAGGCATTACAACTCTACCCACCTTAAAAGAATTCTGTCTTCGGAATTTAATCAAGAGGCTAGAATTGTTGGGACAAGCTATACTAATCACAGGCAAGCTATAACTAGGCAATCATTCAAGCAATCATTTGTGCAAGCAAGGAAGCTAAGGGTGTAAGGCATAAGAAGGACACTATACCTTACGAGTCAAACAGGTCGGGATATCGCGATCGGATATCATCCTCACGCTCCCACGTTGACTCACCCAAAGAGTGATGACCCCAAGCAACTCAGACTAACTTGATAGTCTTGTTCTTGAGTGTCTTCTCTCTTCGGTCCAATATGGACACGGGCCTCTCCTCATACGAAAGGTTGGTACCAACAACCAATTCCGAATGATCCAGGATGTGGCTCGGGTCCGGGATATACCGTCGTAGTTGGGATACATGGAATACGTCATGCACCTCACGTAGCGACGGCGGAAGAGCAAGACGATAGGATACATCTCCTACTCGCTCCAGAATATCGAACGGTCCTATATACCTAGGACTAAGCTTTCCTCGTACGCCGAAACGAATAACGCCGCGGTTAGGCGAAATCCTCAGGAATATATGGTCGCCGACAGAAAACTCAAGAGGGCGCCGATGAGAATCGGCCCAATGACGCTGGCGATCTTGGACAACTCGAAGATGATCTCTGACTTTTCTGACCACTTCAACCGTCTGAGCAATCATTTCCGGACCAAGCATCTGTCTCTCGCCAACATCGTCCCAGGCTAGCGGGGATCGACACTTCCTACCATACAGTGCCTCGAACGGTGCCATCTGGATACTGGCCTGGAAATTGTTGTTGTACGAGAACTCCACCAGGTGCACGTGATCTTCCCATGAACCACCGAAGTCGAGGGTACATGACCGTAACATATCTTCAAGAGTCTGGATCGTACGTTCTGATTGGCCATCTGTCTGCGGGTGATAAGCTAAACTGAATTGGAGGTGAGTTCCCAAACTTTCTTGCAAGCTACGCCAAAAGTGCGACGTAAATCTTGAATCTCTATCCGAAGTGATACTGACTGGTACACCGTGCAATCTGACAATCTGTCGAAGATACATCTCTGCTAGCTGAGCCGTCGACTGACCAACTCTGAACGGGAGAAAGTGAGCCACCTTCGTGAGCCTGTCTATGACAACCCAAATAGCGTCTCTGCCAGCCGGGGATCTAGGCAATCCAGTCACAAAATCCATGGTTATATGCTCCCATTTCCACTCGGGAATCGGCAATGGTTGAAGTAGTCCAGCTGGTCTCTGATGTTCAGCCTTAACTTGTTGGCAGACTAAACAACGAGAGACAAACCGGGCTATCTCCCTCTTCATGCCATTCCACCAAAAGTGCTGGCGGATATCACGGTACATCTTCGTGCCACCAGGATGAATGGAATACTGCGAACTGTGGGACTCTGCCATGATCTTATGTCTGATATCTCCACTGGGTACACAAAGACGCTTACCATGTCGAAGGGTACCGTCTTCATGAATGCATAACTCTGGTCTTCGTCCTGCCTCACACTCTGCTCTGAGTCGCTGAAGCTTGGAATCTGCTGACTGCACCATCTGGATCCTCTCGACTATAGTGGACTGAACTTACATGCTGGCCATCAATGCCACACTGGAAGGGAGGACAACTTCTATACCCATCTTCTGAAGATCGGCTAACAGTTCTGGTTGCGCTGTCAGGAAATAAACTCCTGCCCTCCTGCTCAATGCATCTGCAACAACGTTGGCCTTTCCTGGGTGATACTGCAGGTTGATATCATAATCCACAAGCAGCTCCAGCCATCTCCTCTGACGCATGTTGAGATCCTTCTGGGTGAAAACATACTTCAGGCTCTTGTGGTCGGTGAAAATTTCCACCCTATCTCCGTATAGGTAGTGCCTCCACAACTTAAGTGCAAACACTACTGTTGCCAGCTCCAAGTCATGGGTTGGGTAATTTCTCTCATGATCACGAAGTTGCCGTGATGCATAAGCTATTACCATCCCATGATGCATCAGAACACATCCTAAACCTCTGTCCGAAGCATCACAATACACTGAGAATCCTCCAGTTCCATCTGGAAGTGTGAGAATAGGAGCCGTCATCAAGCCTCGCTTCAACCTCTCAAAAGAATCCTGGCATTCTGCTGTCCAAGCAAACTGCACATCCTTGCGGGTCAACTGGGTCAATGGCGCAGAAATTCGAGCAAAGTTTGAAACAAATCGCCGGTAGTAACCGGCCAATCCAAGAAAACTGCGAATCTCTGCCACTGTGCTAGGTACCGGCCACATTTCAATGGCCACGATCTTCTGAGGATCCACTTCAACTCCTCCTCGGGTGATGATATGATCCAAGTACGAAATGCGATCGAGCCAGAACTCGCATTTACTGAACTTGGCATACAACTGGTGCTCTCTGAGAATCTGGAGGACAACTCAGAGATGCTGCTCATGCTCTGCTTCACTCCTGCTGTAGACCAGGATGTCGTCTAGGAACACAATCACGAACTGATCCAAATAAGGCATAAAGATACGATTCATGAGGTCCATAAATACAGCCGGCGCATTGGTTGCTCCAAATGGCATCACAAGGAACTCCCAATGCCCATATCTTGATCTGAAAGCTGTCTTCGGGATGTCCTGCTCTCTGACTCTGATCTGATGGTATCCTGACAGCAAGTCGATCTTCGAAAATACTGACGCCCCTCTGAGTTGATCAAACAAGTCATCTATCCTCGGAAGAGGGTATCTGTTCTTGATTGTCACTGAGTTCAAGGTACGATAATCAACACACAATCTGGACGTACCATCCTTCTTTTTCACAAGAAGCATCGAGGCTCCCCAAGGCGATCCACTAGTACGAATGAATCCCTTGGTTCTGAGTTCTTCAATCATCTTGTACAATATCTCTAGCTCTGACGGCGCCATCCTGTAGACTCTCTCTGACACTGGGGCTGTCCCGGGAATCAAGTCAATGGTAAACTCGATCTCTCGCTCTGGCGGCATCCTTGGAAGCTCTTCTGGGAAAACATCTGGAAACTCTTCGACTATCCGAGGTAACTGTACTACTGCCACTGCCATCCGTAACACTGGAGGAGAAGGTTCAACTTCGCCTCGGAGAAAGAAAACTCTGGCTCGCCTGGAATGCTAAAAATAACCCTGCCAATGTGGCAGTCTATCCTAGCATACTGGTCCCTCAACCAATCCATCCCTAAGACCACATCATAATCGGCCATCGAAAATTCTATCAATCTAGCGGGGAATTCTCTACCGCTAACTACGATCCGACACGAGAAAAATACTCTATCTACTCCCATAAGTCCGTTACCAGTAAGTATATTGAGTCTTACTGATAATGACTCGGGCTCCAGTCCTACCCGTGTCGCAAATCGTGCAGACATAAATGAATACGAGGCACCAGAATCAAATAATACTGAAGCTGGAAAGGTGTTGACGAGAATAGTACCTGCCACCACCTCACCTGGTGCTATTCCTTCTTCTCCCATGGTCAATGCCAGCACTTGACCATGTCCTCGGGGTACGGGTCCCCTCTGCTGAAAATTCCTCTACCTGCTCTGGATCAGGGCTTGAGCTTGGGCATACTACTGCGGTCTCTGCTGCTGGAACGCCTGGGCCTGCGTCGGCAATGGCCTAGGGAATGGGTACTGCAGCTGCTGCTGCTGCTGGACTGGTACTGGTCCTCTAACTGAAGGACTAGAGAAGGCGGATGAACTCCCCCTGTTTGGGCAATTCCCAACCCTGTGGTCCGGGGCACCATAAACCAAGCACAAACCCTGTGCTCTACGACACTCGGATACCACATGCCCTGGCTTCCCGCAGTGTGAACGTCCCACTACGGAAGACTGCTTCTGCTTCTGCTGCTGAGGATGCGTCGGGGTGGAATGCTGAACCGACGTCACTGAGGCCGCCCGCCTCGGAGATCCAATGGTCAAAGCCCTGGCTGCCGGGGCTGGTACTGAAGACTGATTCATCTGGCCGTGAGATTGCTTCCGACCTCCGGTCCTATCCACGATCCTCTGGGATGTATACTCATGCCTCCGAGCTGCTCTCAACACTGCATCAAAAGTCTGATGCTCAAACTGCTCTACCGCCAATAAAATCTCTAGGTGGAGCCCCTGATGGAACCGCTGGGCTCTATCGAACTCGGTCGCCACCAAGGTGGGTGCAAACCGACTAAGCCTAGAGAACTCGGTCGCATATCCATCGACCGTCCTGCCCATCTGCTTCAGATTGGTGAACCTCGTCTGTAGATCATACCGAGCTACAGCATCAAAATACTTGGTCTGGAATCTCTTCCTGAATACTGCCCATGAAATAGGGGCCACTAATCCATCGGCCTGCGCTGTCCACCAGCTGTGGGCAAGATCTAGTAACTGCAGGCGCACCACGGCCACCTTCTTGTTCTCTCGAGTCCTGGCTGCTTCTAGAATCACCTCTGTGTCCTGAAGCCATGTATCTGCAGCGATCGCATCTTTACTGCCGTCGAAGAAGGGAGGGTTCAAGCGCTTGAAGCTGTTGGCCGCGCTATTACCCTGATGACCTCCTCTGGTCAAGGCATCTGCCACCGCCTGGTGTAAGGCATCTCCGCGACGATCCTGGGAAGCTAATAGGGACCTGATGAGATCCACCAAAGTGCCATCATCAGGCTCTGCAGGCTGGACGGGCTGAACTGGGGGTTCTCCTTCAGTAGGCATAACTCTGGAGGCTACTCCTGAATGTTGGGCTTGATCTCCAGGTTGTTGCTGGTTCGCGGGAAGTGCTTCGCCTTGCTGATCGACAGGTCCAGGAACAATGCCGCTGAAGAAGACGACATTGGGAACAATAAGGAAGGACCAGGATAGATCAACGATACAAGCATGTGATCAGGTCATGATTACAGGGATTCATAAGATACGAGTAGAGATCAAGGGCGAATACTGATTGAGACATCTATTCGATAAACCCTCACATATCTTGAATTACAAGACCTGCATGGGCTACCACTAAAACCATGTCACGCCCCAGAACCAGAATACTGGAGAGCGGGGGCAGACATAGCCAGCTACGTATAATGAAATGGAATCCACGTCACTATACGGTCACGGCTGTCTAGATATATGAGGGTTTAACTATAATCCATCAGTCTCCTATGGTCAAGATCAAACCTATTGTCTCAATCACAAGCAAGTAGTAGCAGTCACAAGATATTAGAGCATCAATATACAATAGTAAGGCGTCCCATACATTACATATTGGATGATCATGAAGCTAGTCGTACAAAATGTCAGGACTAGCAAGAGTTTTAGTCAATACATGATCAACCCTAGGATTTGTCAATCATGTTACAGCCCGTAGGCAGACAGTAAATAAAGGTGCAATACGAGCTAATACGTGCTCGCCGGCTAAACGCCTCAAAAGAATAATTTTACAAATAGAGTGGGAGGACAAAAGAAACCCACTCGTTGCCCTGGTTACGCCTGGTGGTCACCATCGGACTGGAAGACAGGTGGATCCTCTGGTGCTGCTCCGATATCTGGCCACACAAAACCAGCTGGGTCAGACCCCAGAAAGAGCAAGTGCCACAAGAGAGGCTTCACATAGGAACTAAAACCAGCATATCATAATAGAATATTAGAGATAATAAATAAAGAACTGATAATAATAGAGATAACAACAGTAAACTGAGTACGAGAAAACTATTCAAGTAGCCAGATCATAACCCTTAAACCAAACAAGGACCAGGATTGCAGCCCTTCACCTGAATAGAAACCCGTCTCAAATACTATTGGTACAGTAAAGATAATAAACGAAGAGAGGACACAGAACTGCTCCGGAAGCCAGGTTACAACCCTTAAACCAAACAAGGACCGGGGTTGTAACCCTTCGCCTGAACAGAACTGGACCCCTGATCTTTATTGCTAAGGCCAGCATAATTAATCAATCATGCTGTTGGAATAAGGTAAAACATGACGAGCATATCATGAGGAAAATAAGACAATATACGAAAAGAGGACACAGAACTGCTCCGGGAGCCAGGTTACAACCTTTAAACCAAACAAGGACCGGGGTTGTAACCCTTCGCCTGAACAGAACTGGACCCATGATCGTTATTGTTAAGGCAGGCACAATAATCAGGACGATATATGATGAGATAACCATAAAACTATTCAGATAGCCAAGTTACAACCCTTAAACCAAACAAGGACCGGGATTGTAACCCTTCATCTGAATAGAACTTGGTATCCCATCATTTATCGATACAAGAAGTCATGTCATGATACAATCTTATACAGGATCATGACAAACTAGACTGGGCTGGACTCCATCCAATCAATCACGGCCAAGCAATACGTACGGCTTGATACTTTAACTAACTAGGGTTATCACATGCCTAATTACTAGCAAGATGCAATGAGATTATCCCAACAGCCACAAGCTCTGCAGACCATCCGGTTATCCGGGTCGAATGTCCATTATGAAGAATGCAACACGTGACTGTGTGCTGGAAATGTGCCCTACTCGTCGGTAGGCTACAAGTCTACTTAATGCGCCCAGATAACGGGATTGTCTGTAGCTGGAAATCTCTTTATGTCTACTGAATTATTCTAGTTTATTAACCTTAGTCAATTACTGTAGGTATCCCTGACCGTGGTACTCAGGAATCCCTATCCTAGACATGATGCAAGATAATACTGATTTATTTGTACAAACGCAATCGCCTACGGTGTCCAGGTCATTCATACTTGTTATGTCAGGCTAGCTGTCGTAACAGCATGCCGAGATATATCATATCAGTTTACTTGTCAAGAGTGCGCCACAGCAGGCCACTATCGTGTTCTATTCTTACAATAGTATGAATGAGAGAAACTTGCATAAAATAACTAGAGACATATTCTTGCTGCTAAGAAAAAGATCTACAACTTCCACGTTGGGAGTTGGGAGAAATTCGAGCAATAATTCAGTCAATTAGGACATATAACAGTTAGTAATAGTCAAAATATGCATTATGCGGCCTATTCTGCGACATGCATGCAACTGCGACACCATATGCGCCTACTGCGACATGCGTCTTAATGCGGCTCATGCGCGACATGATATGCGCCTATCGCGACATGCGCCTCATGTGGCTCAACTGCGACATGATATGCGCCTACCGCGACATGCGCCTCATTGCAACATGCGCCTACTGCGACATACGCCTTCTGCGACATGATATACGGCTACTGCGACATGCGCTTCATTGCAACATGCACCTTCTGCGACATGCGCCTTCTGTGACATGATATGCGGCTACTGCGACATGCGCTTCATTGCAACATGCGCCTTCTGCGACATGTGCCTTCTGCGACATGATATGCGGCTACCGCGACATGCGCTTCATTGCAACATGCACCTTCTGCGATATGCGCCTTCTGCGACATGATATGCGGCTACTGCGACATGCGCTTCATTGCAACATGCGCCTTCTGCGACATGCGCCTTCTACGATATGCTGTTTCTGCTGCAGATGAACATAGAAATGACCAGAAATTGTTTTGGCCATAACTTCCTCATCCGAAGTCGAAATCAAATGAAACAAAAGCCAAAACTGCATGAAATTAAATTCTCTACAACATAGAAATACTAGTTTTCGAAAATAACCAAGTTTTAGAGATCAAAACTAAGAAAAACCAAAAAGTTTACAAACTTAGATCTACAAGAATCCATCCATCAAATCCAAAAATGTCAAGTTCTAAAGAGGCTTAGAATCAAGTAAGGAAGAGAATGGAACAATAAAACTTGAGATCCATCATGAAGCAAGTTTGCACTTGCCTAAGCTCTCTCTCTCTCTCTCTCTCCCTCTTCCTGGTAGGTGAAGAAGTAAATGGTGGAGAAGAAGAAATAATGAAGAGAGAGAAAGAGGAGTGGGCTAATAAATGGGGAGGGTTGTGGTAGGTGGGGGTTTTCTTTTGGTTCATGATGAACCCAAAAGCAAACCAAACCTAGCCGAACCAACCCAAAATAAACCGAGCCAAGCCAAGAGATATACAAATACAAGAAAAGTACGTACACGTATTCTAAGATACGTAATACGAACTACAGGCATTACAGCCTTACCAAGAAGGACGAGGAGTTTGTTTGGTCGGATGAGTATCAGGCCGCCTTCGAGGAGCTGAAGGCGAGGTTGACTACAGCTCCTATCTTGACGCTGCCATCTGGATCTGGTGGTTATACAATCTACAGTGATGCTTCAGGACGGGGTTTGGGTTGTGTGCTTCAGCAGCACGAGAATATAATTGCCTATACATCTAGGCAGTTACATCCTCATGAGAGGAACTACCCTACCTACGATCTGGAGCTGGCAGCGGTCATCTTTGCTTTGAAGCCGTGGAAACACTATCTGTATGGAGAGGGAGTTGAGATCTATACTGATCACAAGAGCTTGAAGTACGTGTTTACCCAGAAGGAGCTGAATATGAGGCAGAGGCGATGGTTAGAGCTGATGAAGGATTTTGATATATCCTTACAGTACCATCCGGGGAAGGCCAATGTGGTCGCGGATTCTTTGAGCAGGTATCCCGTGGCCATGTGTTTGACGATGGATCATCACCTTCTGGCTGATCTGGAGAGCTTGGGCATAGAGGTGATAGTTCCTGGGTTCGAGATGCAGATGTGGGGTCTCCAGGTGCAGTCGGAGCTGATGGAAAGAGTCAGGGCAGCTCAGTTTGAGGATGAGGCTCTGAGGGTCATCAGGGAGCAGGTCCAGACAGGACTGTTGGAGGAGTTCTCTATAGCAGGGGATGGGTCGTTGAGGTATGGTACCAGATTGTGCGTACCGAGCGGAGGACTTCGGAAGGAGGTTCTTCAGGAGGCGTACCGTTCTCAGTACTCTATGCATCCAGGAGCCAACAAGATGTATAGAGACTTGAGACAGCATATTTGGTGGTATGGCATAAAACGTGAGGTGGCTCAGTTCATTTCGAGATGCTTGGTGTGCCAGCAGGTGAAGGCCGGGAGGCAGAGACCCGGTGGATTGCTCCAGCCACTACCCATTCCTGAGTGGAAGTGGGAGCATATCACTATGGACTTTGTATCTGGGCTTCCGCTCTCTCCAGGAGGAAAGGATGCAATTTGGGTCATTATTGATCGATTGACCAAATCGGCCCACTTTTTGCCTTTCAAAGTGGGTTTGTCAACGGAGAGGTTGGCCGAGATGTACGTGCGGCAGATAGTCCGATTGCACGGGGTTCCAGTGAGTATAGTCTTGGATCGGGACAGCCGATTCACTTCCCACTTCTGGTGGAGTTTACAGCTTAGCTTGGGCACATCGCTCAAGTTCAGTACCGCATACCACCCCCAGACAGACGGGCAGTCGGAGAGGATAATTCAGACCCTCGAAGATATGCTGCATACCTGTGTCTTGGACTTCGGGGGATCTTGGGAGGACCACCTTCACTTGGTAGAGTTTGCTTACAACAACAGCTACCAAGCCAGTATAGAGATGTCACCTTTCGAGGCTCTATACGGACGGAGGTGCCGTACTCTCTTGTCTTGGGATGATGTCGGCGAGAGGGTTTTGCTTGG
This sequence comes from Iris pallida, assembly GCA_029216955.1. NCBI lineage: Eukaryota > Viridiplantae > Streptophyta > Magnoliopsida > Asparagales > Iridaceae > Iris > Iris pallida. The sequence goes on from JANAVB010034218.1 coordinate 8,276,392, forward strand.
CCCTGAGATGGTAGTGGATGCTGCGGAGAAGGTCAGGGTTATCAGAGATCGACTTCGGGTGGCACAGGATAGGCAGCGGCATTGGACCGATAGCCACCGGAGGCCGTTGGAGTTTGAGGTATAGTTTAGATTTTCGAGTATTTGAGTCTGATTGTGATTGTTATAGATCAAGCTCTAAGTCTTGTGTTTGTTCTAGGTTGGTGATCTTGTGTTTCTGCGGATTTCTCCGACGCGTGGCACGATTCATTTTGGTGGCGGCGGGAAGCTTAGCCCACGATACATCGGACCATTCCATATCTTGGGCAGGGTCGGTGTAGTGGCTTACCGACTGGAGTTACCGCCCGCACTAGAGGGAGTGTACTGCGTGTTCCACGTCTCACAGCTGAGACGGTACGTGGCAGATCCCAGTCACGTCTTGGACCACTCAGAGATCGAGGTGGGACCGACACTCAGCTATCCAGAGAAGCCGGTTGAGATCTTGGACCGAAGCGAGAAGGTGCTCCGGAACCAGGTCATTCCCTTGGTTCGTATTGCATGGAGACACCACTCTCCAGGTGAGTCCACCTGGGAGAGAGAGGACGACATGCGGGAGCGATTCCCATATCTCTTCGAGCCTTGAGGTAAAATTCTATCTTTTTCCTTTCTTGTTCTATTCATGATTGCTGTGTTAGTTCTCATTCAATTTCGAGGACGAAATTTTTTTAAGGAGGGTAGATTTGTCACCCCCAGTTTTTGAATTAGGGGTATTTTTGTCATTTTTTAAGTTTTATAATTTTTAGGAATTTTTATTTATTTTATGTGATTTTTTGGGATTTATTTGGTTTGGTTTGGATTTTATCCAATTCGGACTCAAGTTGGAGACCCGGGTAGCCTGGACCCTAGTGGGACCCACATACTAGCTGGGCTTGGCCCACATACCATCATAATTAGGTTAGAAATCATAAACCCAACTTCCATGGCTTAATTAGTCATTTTAGAGACTTAATTAGTTAATTAGAAACAAACCGAACCAAACCGAAACAAACCGAACCCAACCTAAGTCTAAGGGGTTTGGAGGGCTATTGGATCCCACCCAAACCCACCCCACCCCCCCCCCCTCCCACTTGGCCGGCCACATATAGGAGCCCCCCTTTTCTTCTCCACTAAGTAACACTCTCTCTCTCTCTCTCAAACTTCATTCATTTCTTCAAGTTTTCTTTCTTCCTCAAGCAACCAAGCTTAGGTAAGCTCATTAATTTCCTATTTATTCCTCTTTACCATTTATTGCCTTCACAATAATGATAGAGGAGAGAATTCTCCACACTTTGCCCCTAGAATTTGTAGATTTCCTAAAAATCTCGGTTAGAAGTTTTATTTGGGGGTTTTCTAACTAGAGTGGTATATATATATATATATATATATATATATATATATATATATATATATATATATATATATATATATATATATATATATATATATATATGTAGATATATATGTGTATGTATATGTATATTGATATGTATTGGTGTCATGGGGATGGTGGTGGTGTGTGAGAGTGGTAGGGAGTGTGTGAGTGCTTGTGTGAGTGTGTGTGAGAGAGTGTGAGAGGGTGGTGTGTGTGTTTGAGTGGTATGCAGATAAATATATATATATATATATATATATATATATATATATATATATATATATATATATATATATATATATATATATATATATATATATGTGTGTGTGTGTGTGTGTGTGTGTGTGTGTGTGTGTGTGTGTATATATAATTATAGGTATATTTGTGTGTGTGAGTGTAGAGGAATGAGAGTGGTGGTAGTGGTTGTCATGAGATGGTGGTGAGAGTGTGTGTTTGTGAGTGTGTGAGTGTTTGTGTGTGTGTGTCTATATATATATATATATATATATATATATATATATATATATATATATATATATATATATATGTGTGTGTGTGTGTGTGTGTGTGTGTGGGTGTATTTATATATATGTAGAGATATGTGTGTGTGTGTGTGTATTTATATATATGTAGATATATGTGTGTGAGTGTATTTATATATATATATATAGATGTGTGTGTGTTTGAGTATATATATATATATATATATATATATATATATATATAGAGAGAGAGAGAGAGAGAGAGAGAGGTAGATGAGAGGGAGGAAGAGGAGAAGAAGAAGAAGAAGAAGAAGAAGAGGGTCAGCAGTAGCAGCAGTTACAGCTGCAGTAGCAGCAGCTACAGCTGCACCAGCAGCAGCATCAACTGGCAGCAGCTGCTGCCAGTTTTTTCCCCCCTTTGGCCCCCTATTTAGCCTATAAACCCCCCCCCCCCATATATGTATATATATGTATATATATATATGTATATGTATATATATATAGATAGAAATTTGATAGTTAGAAAGAAGAATAGAGGAAGGATTAGAAGAGATTAGAAAGAAGATTAGAAGAAAGTAAGAACGAAGTTAGAAAGAAGAATAAGAAGAAGACTAAGAAGTTCAAGAAAGTTAGAAAGAAGTTAGAGAAGAAGGAAATTAGAAGAAGTTAGAAAATTAGAAGAAGAATAGGAAGAAGGAGTTAGAAGAAGAATTAGAGGAGGAATAGGAAGAAGAAGTTAGAAGAAGAGTTAAGAAGGAGAATTAGAATAAGAGCTAGAAGGGAGTTTCAGAGGAAATCGAGTTAGAGAGTGAATTTGAGCTCCGAGTATCGGAACACGATGAAACTTGGCGTAGACCTAGATTATATGAATTAGATTTTGCGGGTAGGCTCCTGAGTGGAAATCGGGATTGTAGGGCGCCGGTATCGCACCGTACCATTGCGTATCGCGAGAAATTCAAGATACCGGCAATAGGCCGTAAGATGGACTAGACGTCCACTTTATCTAGGTATCTTGGTAGGTAATATATGTATAGGCTAGTACCTTACTACCCTAGGGAGCTCGGGTCAAAATACCAAGCGTAGGTAGGCTAACTAGGTTTCCACCTAGGCTAGAAATTTACCTTAGAAAAGGTAAATTAGGAAATTGGCCTACGGCCAAGTTTTGAGTTTCGAAGTCCAAGATGGACTTGGATATGGGTTGTAGAGGTTGGTAATGATTAGAAATAGTCGTCTAGACCTAGTCTTGATCCCGGTTGACCACGGTTGACTTTTTAGACCAAAAGTCAACTATGGGTCAACACTTTACCCAATTTAGTTCTATTAGACTTGAGTAGTTGACCGAAAGTCAACTATTAGTCACCATTGACCTAGGATTGACCAGAGTTGACCGGAGTTGACCAGTTGACCAAAAGTCAACTGTAAGTCAACTGTTGACTCAAATTGACCTAGATTAATTCCGTTTGACTTGCATTGACCCAGTTTGACCTGGTTAGGCCTAATATGACTTAGGTTGACCTCGTACAGTCTAGTTTGACTTGTCTTGACCTAGAATTTGCTTAATAGTGTTTAAATTGATTTGACTTTACTTCCTAAACATAGTATTGATACGTCTTGTTCTCTATAGGTCCTCGAGACGCTGCGTTGGATCCCGTTGACATATCATATCTTATTACAGGCGAGTACATTCTCTGACACTTTTCTAATTTACAATGATTGTTATAATTCATGTAATTAGTGTAGATATGCTTATTCTCGACACATTGGTCACACGGATTGGTATTCATGGATCCCGACATGAGATGTTATTCCTTGTTATCTTGGTATATCTTGTGTAAGCCCCTTGTAGTTCTTGTGCAATATATGGACACCGATTCTCGAGAAGACTTGCTCCCTTCTCGTAGAATCCCGTGTCATAACGTGTCTTGCTTGGATCCACTCTACCAGTCGTGGGCGGGAAGCACTAGTGTAGATGTGTGGTCATTATTCGCCTTGTTTATTCTTGTAGACCTTGAATGCTACCAATCCTACACTCCACGTAGGATTGGCTGATTAGTAGACCTTGTGCAGACCCAAGCCGGCCACATATTATAGCTAGTACTCACACACCTAGATATATGATTCTTGATTCTCGTACATGCCATGATCAGTTTACTTGCCTTGTTCTAGCTCTAGTTTTACAGCTTACCTTGCCATGATACTCACATATACATTCCATGATTTTCTTGTATATACTCTCTATTTACAGTCTTATAGCTTTTGTCATATCTTGTGAACTGTTGTTAGTAGATTGTACTCGTTCCATCCTGACAGGATATGTTGACAAATATTACAGATGCTGACGAGGGGGATTACTGTACCTACTACGGTCCGGATGACGTAGTGGGCATAGACTTGGAGACGTTGGTCCAGCAGGGCTTAGCTCCGCCTGACGAGACCTTACCTATTGCCTAGTTAGAGTAGGTCTTTTGTACTGGACCTTGTCTCCAGCTACTTTTGAGACTGTTATTATTATGGATTATATTAGAGACTTGGACTTGTATATTATTCGTGTTTGGACTTGGCAGGTTATATATTTTATCGTCTTGTTGTCTTTATCTTTCAGTCTTTACTTTATCATCTTAGAGTTGTGATTGAGTACTCATATATATTCATTGCTTGTCCTCCGTTCGGAGTTGACCATATTCTCGACAGGTTTTTGATATATATATAAACTATTATTAGAGTAGAAAACCTACAGTGTTCCACGCCATTTTTACGGTGAGGGCTGGGCGTTGTCACGTGCACGTGCCCTTATAGCGGGTGCGGGTCGTGACAATTTCAGTGCACGTGCTCGTGCGTGTCCAACATGACACGTGGGGCTCTGAAAGGAGCCCCATGTCAGTGTCGGCCTCGTGCCACACGTCAAATTTGACGTGTCGAAGTGCAGTGTCCAACGCGCTGTGTCCCCCGAAGTACAGGGCATGCACAGTCCCCGTGCACGTACGCGCGCGACCCTGTGTTCGCGTGTCCGTGTGGACTCGACACAACACTAAGACTACACAAAAACACCAGAAACGTGTAAGCGACATCAAACCCTAATTTTCTATTCAAACACTTTCCTAAAAATCACACGAAATGCCCATTGGGGCATTTCATCAAACACTTGGTATGTGACACTGATACGTGTCCAAAAAGGACACGAAATGGATATGAATTTTAGGGCTTCCTATTCCTACAGTTAGGTTAGGTCTAGGGCTCCCTAAATATGCAAGAAATTTAGAATTCTATGGTATAGATTGGAATATACCTATGTGTATCAAAATCCTCAAAAAGCTTCAAAGAGATGTGCTCCTCTTGATGGCCAAACTCCTCCAATGTGCTCCCAAGCTGAAAATACTTATTGCCAACAGCAAGAACAGTAAAATTAGGTCCTAATGCAATTAGTTTGGAGGAAAAACGAATTAAAATGGATTTTCTAGGGATTAGGGAAGATGGAGGCTTACCTCTTTCTAAAACTTGGCAAAATTCCTAATGGAGGCTAGCCCTAACTTTGAGGAGTATTAAATAGGATGGAGGAGACCAATATGACCAGCCATGGGCTGATTAGGGTTAGGGTTTGGCTACATGGTGTGGGCCTATGGGCTTTAAGGCTCAAGTCATTAGTCATGACTTATGAAGTCATAAGCCATTCTAGCCTAATTAATTCCTAATCTCTCCAAACAAGTTCCAATGAGTTAAACCTCACTAACTTAGGTCAAGCTAAGGTTACTTAACCTAACCAAGTGGTCATGACCTAGGTTAATCTCTAGGTTAGTCTCCTAGTCAACACTAGTCAAAGTCAACTATAGGTCCAAAATCAATTATACTAAAAATCACATTAATTCTAATAATTTTAATTAATACTAACTATCACTAACCATGGTTAGTTAAGACTAGCTGTGACTAATCTAGGTTAGGTCCAAACCAAGTTAGGCTAATCACAAAACATGGCAATCAATTAAATAATATTAAAATCACACCATTCTTAATAATACATTAAATTCCAAATAATATATATTAAATTCAATTAAATTCAAAATGACAAAAATACCCTCAAACTGGAAATGATAAATAAAATACCCTAATCACATGGCTAGGCTCTACGTTAAGCTGTCTCTAGTGTTACACTATCAAAGCACCAAAATCATAAGTCAAGATTTAAAATAGTTTTAAAATGATTTAAAAATTACCAAAATTATATCATGATTTAAAATATCATTATTAAAAGATTAAAATTACAAAATTTCAAAATTACCCTCATTTGGAAAACTGGGTGTTACAATCTTACCCACCTTAAAAAAATTTCGTCCTCGAAATTAAGATGATCGTACCCCTTCTAGGTTAAACCCAAGCAATCAAGGTCAAAAGAGAACTTATCTAAATCATGCAATTGGAAGGATAACATATAGGATTTGGTAAGTGGTATCAGTCTGAGGTCTCATCTAGCCATTCTAGTCATATTAGATCAAGAGCAATCATAAGGTATCAAAACATACAACAATATGGTAGGGTGCATCATTTTCAAGACTGGCTAAGATATAGGTCAAAGACTCACCTCCAACTAGGTCTGGTGGCTGGAACTCCCTCCCGAAGGCGGAGTCTTGGCTGGGATAAGTGCAGTAGGACAGTCTCGCAGCCTGTGTGCAGCCGACCCACATAACAGGCACACCCCTCTTCTCTTCCTACAGTCGTCCCGCACATGTCCAGGCTTCTTACAGAAAGGTAGGCACTCTCTCAGCTGGCCTCTGCTGAACAGGAGTCTAGACTGGGTAGGCTGGTCTAGGCTGATAGTCTGGGTGCTCACGGGGCTCTGGGTATACACTGCTCCTCGGCCGCTTAGAACTAGGCTCTCCCCCTGAATGTACCAAATCCCACAGCAGTTGGATCCCGCAGCCCTGCTCCTTCAGGATCTCAGCCTGAACTCTCTGTGTCTCCAACACATCCCGGAGAAGTCTGGATATCTGAGCTCCGTCAGAAAACAAATATGCCGAGGGTATGGTATGGGGTACCGCTCCTGGAGGCAGAGAAGGAGGCGGGGAAGGACTCTTGGTCTCAGATGAGACTGCAGCTCTCTCCTGGATAACAGGTGGTGGAGGGAAACTCTCTGGTAAGGATGCTAACACCTCCTCGATGGCGGGAGGTGCCACTACCCTTGGGTCAGCCTGAGGGGTCACTACCTCCTGAGTAATAGGAGGTGGAAGCACACTATCAGTAGCTGCAGCTGCTCTCAGGCGACAGGCTCGGGTCATGGGTGCCATACTAGAAGGGATAAAAACACAACAATCATTAAGGCTGTACAGCAGTCTACCATCCTATCTATAAACCGGTAATTATCAAAAATAAAATAAGTTATCTACTAATCATCTATAAAGAGGTACTATTTTAAGAAAAGCAGAACCACAAGTTTAAGGAACGAAAGTCAATATCATTGAATCCAATCACAATATAATATATATAGAAGGAGAGAGTGTTAGAGAAGGAAAAACTAACATTATGTAAATATTATGTGGTTTGTGTGAAATATACATGAAAGTGTATAGGAGGATTTGGGTCTCAACTATAGCTATCAAGTTACACTATTCATGGCATATTGGTTAAGTAATCTACAAGGCACAAGCTATTTACTCATAACATGTATGGCTAACCGTATATATAAGTATCTATATGGCTACATGAACATAACATAGAGATGAAGGGTTAGGTTTTCATGGCAGTTGTGAACATTAATGTCAAGTGTACATGGGTTAAAACTTGAAATAAAGGGTTCAATCATTCAGTTTTAGTTCAACATTACATATTAATCCGAAATTGAAATACACATTTGAAAGCAATGAAAGAAAAAAAAATGTTAACATGTATTCAGTTTTCAAAATTTAGAAGAAATTCGATCATCAAAACCTACTCAATGTTTACCACAACCACAACCTAACATGTAAGAGTATGAACCTAACATTATATACCTGCACACAACCATGTATACGGCTCAAAACATTACACTTTAAAACTGCAATTTGAACTAAACACTTAGAATCCTAGGTTAAGGGTTTACTATGTACACAGTCTCAGATTTGACAATTCAACACAAAACTCAACCAATTTCTTTAAGAAATGAAACCCTCTATATAACATACATGTGTAGTGATGTAAGCAAAACTAATAACATGAAATCTAAATTTAAATTACGAATTTAATATGGAGAAACAGAGAACTAGTCACTGATACTGCACTATATTAGAATACTAGGATTTTGAGAACTTAACATTAATCATATTAACATGCATTTAGATAGGTTGGTAACATGTGTAGTATGCATACGTGTCAGGCAAGTATCTGTGTCCACTATATATATATTTAAGGTAATACAAGAAAAAATGGCAAGAAGGAAATAATGATAAAATCTATTCTGCTTATCTGTTTAAAAGAAGGAACCATTTGAGCTATAATATCAAATCCAAGTTAAGGTCTAGCAAAACCATCGATTCATTGTATTAGGAAGAATTTATAGCAAGAAGTTACACAAGGTTATAATAATAGCTAAGCTACTCCTACTCATACTCCTACTCCTAAGTTATTTGATGATGGGGTACAATTTATACAACAGAATGGTAGGATAGAGATGATATGTTTAAAAACCTTCTCAAGATACAATCTGATAATCATATGCGTCTGTCCAAAATCATGTTACTCAGAGTCCTCGCCATGCCAGTAAGCAAGGCTGCGAATAACGATAGATTCCATAACTAGGGTATGCACCTCTACAATCATGTCGTCTGGAAATCTCGCTATGCTGACTAGTATAGCTACGACAAATTCTAAATCTCATAACCAAGATACGTACATCCGGAGCCAGGTCTCCATGTTTCTGCCATGCCAGCTAATATGGCTGCGATAAACTACAGGTTCCATAATCATGTAGACGTTTTACCATCCCTGTATTCCCGTCAATATGTGTTATCAGAAAATATCGTAACTCAGGCCTTAAAATTCATTTCGATAGAAAAATCAAATCAACAACGATTCATCAAAATCAAATTCAACAAACAAGGAGTGAGAGCGAACAAAACAAGGGAAAGGATTTCAAATTGAAGTTTAAATAAGATTCTCAAGGGTCGTCCCAGGAATCATTCAAGGAATCCTAACTGTGATTGAGTACCCTCAGAAAATATATCATAATCCTACTGCAGGCTATAGTGATACTCTAGTTCGAATACCACTACATAAACTCGACCTGCATGGGCCACCACTAAAAACGTGTCACGATCCGCACCCTAGAGTAAGGGCACGAGACGTGGGTACGTCCAGCCTACGTCGCAATGTCGGCGGTAGAACGCTGTCCTAGGTCACAACATCTAACAGATAAGGGTAAATAAACAGTTATACTCCCCGAATGGGGGTGACATAACAGAATATATCTCAATCACATCTAAGGTAAAACATGAAAGGGAAGATAAATAAATATCCAGAAATGAAACACAGAGATACGATCCAGAATTCTAAGTGTCTAAATAAGTACATATCCAAATAAGTTCTCAGAAACTTAATACAGAATCCAGAAAGATAAAGACATCATAATCTAGGAAAGTATCATCAACTGCTAGTAGGTCCAAGCCACTAGTGATGTCTAATGCTGCACCAAGAGGGGTAGACACCAGAGCCTCATCATTCACTATAAAATTTTTAACAGGTCCAGTCAGGACGGGAGCGAGCACATATCTCTCAACAGTTCATAACAGGTTAGGAGTATAAATCATGTAATAGAGTAAAATACAGGAAGTGCTGAAAAGGAAGTACGAGTAAACAGGAGATATTTGTAACTGAAAGTAAATACATGATAAGTAGAGACTGTAAGTGGCTAAGTGATTTAGAGTACAATATGGTTATGTAAACGGCTTAGGGGCACATGAATACAAATAAGAGGCACATTTATATAGCTACTGGGGATAATGATCACATAAACCAATTCTACTCACCCCGCCCCAATCAATACACAAGGATCCATTCAAGTTACGTTATAAGCACATGAATACAGCTAAGGATACGTGAACTCATGTAATGAGTAGTACATGAGGTACGTGATAAAGCACATGAGAACATGTAAAACATAAACTAGTACGAGTACAAGGAGTACCTGATGCACATGATAAAGTACATGAACATAAAATACCCGATGCACCCGTAGAGGGATAACATCTCAGGAAGGGATCCATACAGTACTAATCCGTAAAAATACGTGTCAGCATCATGTAAAGTAATCTAGAGCAAGAATATAGTCCAGACAGGTATGAAAAGATCAGAGAATGTACTCGCCTGCTAACTGAATGTCCAAGATGAAAGTACTGTCCGAGGAGTGGTGTCTGGCTCCTATTTAGAACAGCACAAGTCACAACAAGTCCAGAATAGTAATAAGATGCACTACGATGCATACTACATGAATCTAGGTTAATCTAGACCAAAGTCAACTCTTGGTCAACTCTAGTCAACCCTAGAAGTCAAACTAGGTCAACCAAGTCAAACCTAAGTCAAACTAGTCTATACTAGGCTAACAAGGCTATTCTAAGTCTAACAAGACTACACAAGTCTAATCTAAGCTCACTAGCTAAGCAAACACAATCATAGGCCATAGGCTAAGAGACTAGGCCATGGGCCAATAGACAATACCATATTCAATATCTATATGTAAAACAATACATATATATACATACCACACAATCTAATATAGGATATCTATATTGATATATATATATAGGCTCATATTCACATATTAGATACATACATAATATGACAATGTATATATATATATATATATATATATATATATATATATATATATATATATATATATATATATATATATATATAATATATATATATATATATATATATATATATATATATATATATATATATAATATATAATATATATATATTTTTTTTTTGTATATATATATATATATATATATATATATATATATATATATATAATATATATATATATTTTTTTTGTATATATATATATATATATATATATATATATATATATATATATATGTAAAAAAAATAAAAAAAATAAAATATATGTAAAAAAAATAAAATAAAAATAAAATATATAATATATATATGTATATGTATTGGCATATAGTGTTGTATTGTATACATATATTAGCCTATAGGTATATATTCTAAGTTATATTGTACAACACATCAATGTGTGTGTGTGTGTGTATATATATATACACACACACACACACATTGATGTGTTGTACAATGTAGAGAGAGAGGGACACATGAACATGTGTCCAAGTCTATATGTGTGAGGGGATGAGGGTGTGTGTGTGTGTGAGTGAAAAACAGTGAAGAACAAACAGTATAACAGTGAGAATGTGAGTGTGGGCTTGTGTGTATAGAGGACAGTGAGGCATGTGTGTGTTTATGTGTGTGTGAAAAGTGTGTAAAATCAGTAAGATATAGAGTGTGAAAATAGTGTAAAATTAGTGAGAAACCCACATCCCAGTTAAAACAGTCCCCTAAATCAATCTCAGATTTTCAGCCATATAGCACTCTCAGTTAACACACAGAAGAACCCCCATAAAACCCAGTTTGTAGTCCCATTCCATTTCAGTTCATCAATTACAAAATTAAAACATTAAACAACAGTTCAAACAAACTCAGGATAACACATAAAAACTATTTAACAGTCCCCATATTGAAATTCCAGATTTTGAGCCCAATACTCATCAAATCAAACCCAAATTCAACATACCATTAGATAACATGTAGGTGAACATAATAGAGGTTTAAAATCATGCAAGTAACAGTTTATAATAGGTAAAAATTGATGCCAAAACTCAATTTCGAAATCTGAAATAACAGGGAAAATAGGACTGAATAAGTAGGTATCAGAATTTTTAGGGAAATGAGAAATGAACAATGCAATTTAAATTAAAACAGTAAATTTAAGGTTGGTAAAGTATAAACACATTGTACACGTGTCATGTGATGTGTTTGTGTCTACCCAAGTGGACACAAACGTATCCAATCGAACTGAATACGAAAACAGTGCAAAAATAGACCAATCGTCGTGCATGTGTTCACGGTGTCCGTGCACACGACACGACACGACACAACCCACGTGATCGTATCCACGTGTCGACCAAGACTAGGTCTAGAGCTAGGACACCCTGCCATGTGTCCACGTCGCGTGTACGTGACACAAGACACGCGTATCAGTGTGCGAAAATGCTAGCCTGCAGCATAGTGCGATTTCAGTACACGTGCTCGTGCATGTCCGACACGACACGTGGGGCTCTGAAACTTGGGGAGCCCCGTGTCAGTGTCGGTCCCATGCCATAGGTCAAATTTGACGTGTCGAAGTGCAGTGTCCAACGCGCTGTGTCCCCCGAAGTGCAGGGCATGCACAGTCCCCGTGCACGCGCGCGCTCGACCCTGTGTTCGCGTGTCCGTGTGGACTCGACACGACACTAAGACTACACAAAAACACCAGAAACGTGTAAGCGACATCAAACCCTAATTTTCTATTCAAACACTTTCCTAAAAATCACACGAAATGCCCATTGGGGCATTTCATCAAACACTTGGTATGTGATACTGATACGTGTCCAAAAAGGACACGAAATGGACATAAATTTTAGGGCTTCCTATTCCTATAGTTAGGTTAGGTCTAGGGCTCCCTAAATATGCAAGAAATTCAGAATTCTATGGTGTAGATTGGAATATACCTATGTGTATCAAAATCCTCAAAAAGCTTCAAAGAGAGGTGCTCCTCTTGATGGCCAAACTCCTCCAATATGCTCCCAAGCTGAAAATACTTATTGCCAACAGCAAGAACAGTAAAATTAGGTCCTAATGCAATTAGTTTGGAGGAAAAACGAATTAAAATAGATTTTCTAGGAATTAGGGAAGATGGAGGCTTACCTCTTTCTAAAACTTGGCAAAATTCCTAATGGAGGCTAGCCCTAACTTTGAAGAGTATTAAATAGGATGGGGGAGACCAATATGACCAGCCATGGGCTGATTAGGGTTAGGGTTTGGCTACATGGTGTGGGCCTATGGGCTTTAAGGCTCAAGTCATTAGTCATGACTTATGAAGTCATAAGCCATTCTAGCCTAATTAATTCCTAATCTCTCCAAACAAGTTCCAATGAGTTAAACCTCACTAACTTAGGTCAAGCTAAGGTTACTTAACCTAACCAAGTGGTCATGACCTAGGTTAATCTCTAGGTTAGTCTCCTAGTCAACACTAGTCAAAGTCAACTATAGGCCCAAAATCAATTATACTAAAAATTACTAAAAATCACATTAATTCTAATAATTTTAATTAATACTAACTATCACTAACCATGGTTAGCTAAGACTAGCTGTGACTAATCTAGGTTAGGTCCAAACCAAGTTAGGCTAATCACAAAATATGGCAATCAATTAAATAATATTAAAATCACATCATTCTTAATAATACATTAAATTCCAAATAATATATATTAAATTCAATTAAATTCAAAATGACAAAAATACCCTCGAATTGGAAATGATAAATAAAACACCCTAATCACATGGCTAGGCTCTAGGTTAAGCTGTCTCTAGTGTTACACTATCAAAGCACCAAAATCATAAGTCAAGATTTAAAATAGTTTTAAAATGATTTAAAAATTACCAAAAATTATATCATGATTTAAAATATCATTATTAAAAGATTAAAATTACAAAAATTTTAAATTAACCTGATTTGGAAAATTGGTGTTACAACAGGGAGGATTAGTAATATAACTAGTTAGCCATAGTTGTTGGAGGTTATGGTTAGTACATTTAATCATACTATAGATAGTTGTGATTAGAGAATAAATAACTAGTTGATAATTGTGTAGAAATTAACCAACTTGTACCAAATTAACAGGAGGACATCTAGCTCCGATCTTCACACGTACTTCCTGGAGCAAGGCAAGTACATTCCGTGGTCTTGTGCATTTCATTATATCCTGTGCTTTCTTGATTGACACACTGCAACACGACATGTATTTCTGGTGCTCATGTTCCTTATTCTTATTACTTGTACCTGGGGTGGAAAAATATATTATTATGTGACCAAACCCAAGAAACAACTCAGGTGTGTTTAGCTTAGACCCTGCATCGTGCACACGGGTCCTAAGCCGTACCATTTATATGCTTTCATGTGCTTTCATGTGCTTAACCCTAGCCGGTCACATACTTAGTTATATTTCAAATATTGTGCACACATGTTCAGGAGATATATCATGTACTTAGTTCCTGTGATTCCTGAGATACCATGTTCTTTCATGTTCTTACACACCATGTTCTTTTGATGTTCTTACATACCATGTTCTTTCATGTACTTATACACCATGTTCTTTCTTGTACTTTACATACCATGTTCTCTTGTACTTTCATATCATGATGTCTTGTTCATTACCTAGAACTGTACTTTGCTCTGCTCTTGACTGGATAAGTTGCAGGTATGCTTGCAGGATATCATTCTACCTTATATGCCAGAGCCCAGGATCTTAGCTGAGCAGGATGGGTCATGACTTAGCTTGAGGTTTCAGGTTTAGACTGTTAGCCTTACTTTTAGATATTGATTTAGAATTCATAGTACATTTCACTCTTGATGACTCGTACATTTATATACATAGAATTGTGGATTATGGTGATCATTCTGGGATACGTTTTTTTAGATATTGTGATTATATATATTTATGATTATCTGATTAGATTTCGCTAGTTTGGTACAGCGTACTTCGTCGTGTCTAGCGACGAAGGCTGGGCGTGTCCGACTCGTGTCTGATTATTCGGGAGCGGGTCGTGACATGTTTTTAGTGGTGGCTCATGCAGGTCAATCCTAATGGTACCTAGGTCTTAGCATACTATTGGGGGACTTGATTAACTCGGGAAACTTGATCACAGCATAGGAAAAATCAAAAAATAAGGGTATATCAGGTATATCAGGTATATTGATATTCTATAAACACGTTGTATTTAGGTCTAGGTTATTTTAACAGTTTTCTGTTTTACAGATAGTTCAAAAGCATGTGACACCAGAACCGTTGATCCACCTACACTTGAAGGTTTCGAGCTTCCACTACCTTCTATCGCCACTACTATCCCCATGGGTAGTACGCAGTTGACGGAGACGTTTCAAGAGTTCCTTGACACCAGCAGGCCGTTCTTTTCCAATTCAGACTTACAAATGCATTTTCTGAGTTAGAGAGGACTTCTGACTTCCAGACTCTCAGACCTTGGATTTCTCGACACCGAGCGCATACTTTGCACCGAGAAGTAGATCGAGAACCTGGAGCAGCTACTAAAGAGCATACAAGCCCTTGAGGAACCAACTCCTCTGAAGATTAAAGTCATCAACCGGGAGACCCAGCTCGTAGCACATACAACAAGATGGGAAGCTGAAGTTCAGGAGGAACATGAAGACTTATGATGAAGATAGCAACTACTGTGGATCCGTAAAGCGTCAACACACTCAGACCACGCTTCTTCACCCCAGCGGGAGATTCAGATTCAGCCGGCAATTATTTGTATTTCTGTCGCAGCTCAGGACACCACTACGAAGAGTGCTGCAAAAGACGAAGGCTATGCTTGTACTGCTAATCGCCTGCCCACAAAGTCAAGGACTGCTGGAGACCGCTGATCACACTGTCCAAGGACAAGTACGAGGAACACCAGTATCACAGAAGGACCCGTCTCTCCAGATTCAGCAACAGCATAGAGCACTACCATAGGGACCAGTCTACGACAGAACAGTTGAAGAAGGTTGAAGAGATTCCAGTTCCGAAAGAATACTGAAGATAGACTGAAGACAGAAGACTCTTTTGCATGGTTGGAGAAAACCATGGATCAAGATTCATAATCCAGTTTTTCCTTAGATTCCTCTTGCACCTAGTTTGTTTCTTAAAAACCTCCTTGTTCCTATTTAAGGATAATTAGATTTTATTTCCTTTTCTGAACCTTGGTCGCTATTTGAGATGTATTTTGAAAGTTTGTTTCCATTCTTGTTCGTAACGCTGCTCTTATTCGAGATTTTCTTCCTGCTCGATAACTTGTTTCCTATGGCGTCATTTTTTCTAATTCAAGATTTGGTTCCCTATTCAGACTATGTTGATATTTAAGACTTTACTTCGGGATTACCTTCCTATTCAAACTTATGCCATTCAAAACCTTGTTTGAATCTTGCTTCTATTCGAGATTTCATTTGCAGATTTCGTTTTCTATCTTTGAAATTTTGACTCGTTCCCTACAAGATTTTATTTCTTATTCGTGAATTGTTTTTTTTTTGTTCTATTCACGATCTTGTTTGATCTTGTCTCTTATTTTGAGATTTCACTTGTTCCCAACTTTGTTTCGATCTTGTTCCCTATTTGAGGTATCGCTTGTTTCATGGATAATTGTTTTCTATTCACCCGTTGATTCTCTTTTCCTATTCATAACTTGATTCCATTCGAGATTTTAAGATCAAGTTTCCTATTTTCGAGACTTTGTTTTGTTCGTGATTTTGTCTTATATATCCAAGATTTTTCAGACTTTGAAACTTCAGTTCCTACTCGTGACTCGATGAGCCCTTGTTCCCTATTTGATATCTTGTTTCCTCGTCAAGATTTTCTATTCGAGATTTTATTTCCTTATTCACGACTTTGTTGATACTTGTTTTTCTATTTTTCTTTCACTGTGTACCTTATTGGAGAATTCATTTTCAATTCAAGTTTTGCTCGAGATTTCATTATTATTCGAGATTTTATTAAAACTTGTTTCCAGTACGGAATTTTATTCATCTTGGAACTTGTCTCCTATCTGATACCTTGCTTCAGTTTACCCTTCGAGACTCTGTTATTCCTTCGGAATAATGTCCCATATATGGAATCTTGTTACCATTCCAGATATTAATTAAAATTTCGTTATAATTTGAAACTTCGCTCCCTGTCTGAAATTTTAAATCTCCCTGGTTGCCCTTTTGTACTCACTAATTGGATTCCTTGTCATCTCTTAGTACCTCATAAACCCTTGTATTCTAATAGTCAGATAATCTCACCATTCTCGTGACTTGGACTATTGAAACTTATTTTGATTCCTTGAAATTTTCTGTGGATAAAGTTGAAAGACTATTCGATGACCTACTAGGGCGTGATAGTTGCGCGCTGCAGCCGTTATCTGGATTACGGAGACAGAAAGTTCACTGCAGCTAGCAGCACACTGGCGGGGCAGGAACTCTAAGTTGAAGTGATTTCAGACATTCATAGGTTTCGGGTATTATGGAGACTTGTCCTAAATTCTTCATGTCGTGATCTCTTGGGTTGCTTCGTTAATGATTGTTGGAAAAATAGATATAGTGCACAGAATATTCGGTGACATATTGTTATTTGAGTCACAGCGCCGAAAGTCCACTGCAATCAGATATATACTAGCGGGGTAGGAATTATAAGCAAAGTGATTTCAAATACCTATATGTTCTCGGGTATCATGGAAATTATATTCCTTTTTCATATGATTATTGGTTTTCGAGAATCACAAATCCTTGCACGTTTATCCTGATTTGATACTGTATCTCCTGAGTATTTCGTACGTTTCCTCAATCAACTCTTGCTAACTTTCCTTTAGCATTTTATCGTTAGATCATTTTATTCCTCAAAATTATACATTGCTAGATTTTAATTCCATACTTCGTTTATGTCTTGTCTAAACTTCAATCTTAAATCATGCATATCTGACCATGATTTTTCTATCTTGTCCTAGTCCACTTTTGATCATACTTAATAGTTTGCATCTTCACGATTTTGCTCCTCTAAGTTGAAATTGAAATTTTATTCTATCTCGTGCCTATTTGATTCTTGAACATTGATCGTGTTATTCCAACTTTTTGTATATAATTATCGTACGAGGTCTCAAGGCTCAGGGAGCACCTCAGAGTTGCGCAGGATTGACAGAAGCACTAGACGGACAACAGCAGGTGGCCACCGGAGTTCACAGTTGGAAGCAGAGTGTTCCTGAAGAATCTCGTCGACCAGAGGCACCATTTGTTTTGGCAGAAGCAGGAAGCTCAGTCCGAGATTCATCGGGCCTTTCGACTTGACGGTGCGGATTGGCGAGGTGCCATATCGACTAGCGCTTCCAGCCAGCTTGGAGAGAGTGCACGACGTTTATCACGTGTCCCAGCTTCGACGCTACTTTCCAGATCCAAGCCATGTGGTGGATTATTCAGAGCTGGAGATGGGTCCGAACTTGACCTACGAGGAGCAGCCAGTGGAGATCTTAGATAGGAGGGAGAAACAACTGCGGAACCAGACTATTCCACTTGTCTGCGTCATGTGGAAACAGTACTTTCCGGAAGAGTCCACATGGGAGCGTGAGGATAAAATATGGGATCGCTATCCTAGTTTGTTTTCTTGATTGTACTCTTGTGTTTCAGAGAATTTATCTTTCAATAATTTTTTTTAATATTTTAGCATGAACCATTTTTGAATTGATAAAAATGTTTATTTTCCTTAGAATTTCGAGGACAAAATTATTTTAAGGAGGAGATTTGTAACTCCACCTCCCTGTTTCGGGAAATTAATTTGATTTTAAAAATAGTTTTAATATTAATAATAGTTGATGATTAAGTTTCAAATAATAAGTTTTTGATTTTAAAATAATAAATATGGTGATTGATATTTTTGGAGGGAAATTAATTGGGCAGAAATTATTTTTTTTAAATTTTGAAAGTTGTTATAACAAAATTTGGGACCACCATGTGACTTTTTAACTGTTTTTTTCATTCATTCCGCAATAAGTGAAAATGAAGAGGGGGATAATGTAAATATTATTAGGCGGAGGGGCTGTTTCGTAAATTAATTAGATCGGAGGGGTTATTTGCAAAAGTGCAAATATTTTTTTAAAAAAAAGCTGGTGAATGGAGAGAGAGTCCTTTCTCAGTAAATTTTTCTCTCAGCTCTTCATTCTTTCTTCCCCAAATCGATTTCCCGAGCCCTAACCCTAATCTCTCCGGCGACGGCCATGGCGAGGCTCTCTTCCAGCAGCACTGACCGAGCCATCTCCTCTCCATAACTAGGCAAGCATCGACGATCGACAGACTTCTTCGATGACCGTGCCTTCCTTGGTGATGGCGACGGTGGTGGTTACCACGAGTGGCGACGGCGGTGGTTTCCACGAGCGACGACGGCGGTGGTTTCCACGACGGCGAGCATGACGTTGGTGGCGCACGGCCATCCACGTAGAGGTGGACGGCGGCGACTGAGCTCCAATTTTCCCGGCGACTTCTTTGAACAGTACGCTCGTACGATCGTTCTGCTCCAGCGAGATCCGTTCCTCCACAGTGCACAGCACGACGGTTTCTTGATCAGCTTCTTCGACGTCCAGGCGACGCGGTGTCCTCTCCAAATCTGTCCGAGTTCCTTATCTCAGTTACCGATATATTCGATCGATGATCGAGGTGTGTAATTTGAATTCTTGAAGAATTTGTGATTCTTTCGATTTCGTTTGGTCAGTTGCTCCACTTTTATAAATCGACTTTGGACCGGTCCGGTGCAGTACTGCAGAAGGGCGTTAGATCACATCTGGACACGGAAAGGGGTGTCCGACTCATGAGATTGTGCCATCATGCGGGAACTTTATTTCAGGTACAATTCTGTCCCTCCTTTGCTGTAGTTGTTGCCATGAGTTCTTGATTTAATTATGGTCGTTTTGTCGGGATTGAGGTCGGGATGCAGGGTGCGTTTGATTGTGTCCGGCTTTCTGTTATGTCCAAGACTAGAGTCGTGTCCAGTATTCGTGGGTTCGTGATCAGTATTCGTGGGTTCGTGATCAGTATTCGTGGGTTCGTGATCAGTGTTCGTGGGTTCGTGATCAGTGTGCGTGGGTTCGTGTCTGGTGTATGCATGTTAGAGCATTGATTATATACTGCAGTGATTCATGTCTGACTTCGGAATGATTCAAGTAATTGCTGTTGCAGGGGAGGCTGGGACTGATAGTAGCATAATTTTCTTATTGATTTATATTTTGTAAATTCTATTCTTCTATTGTATTAATATTTTTGGGGTTTCTTTTTTCTCTCTATGTGACTGGTTTCATCCAAGGAATTTTGATGCTGGTTGTTATGTGATTTGAGATCATGTCCAGGTTGGATACTGACATGATGTCGAAGGAGAGATGATGCATGGTTAAGCAGTTGTTGTTTAAACTGTAGCTAGTTTGTGGATGTGATCATTTTTAAATTTATGACCGTTAGCTATAAGTTTGCTTTGAATTTGTTTTGTCCAGATGGTTTGTAACAGAGACTTAGTAAGTTAGGTTTTAGTTCAAAGAGTTTTTGGTTGTACTGCTGATTTATATAGCACAACAATGGTAGAATGTTAAGTTGTATGTCCAAACCTGTTTTTAGAAGGCTGAATATAAGTTGTAGCAGAGTTGGGAAGTTGGTTTATTTATAAGTGGTAATATTTTGGGTTCGAATCTCCTGTATAATATTTTCTAAATGAAATTCTATTGATTATTTGTTAAACTGAGTATATATTATTCTTTTCTATATATTAGTTTGAATATTGAAAGGTGTGGTTGATTTAGCTTGAATTCACTTAGGACATAAGTCATGTTGCCATGGGTTCTTTTGTACAAGACAAATGTGCTTTGAGTATTTGATACAGCAGCTCTTTGCTAAGCCTGCTAAATTTGATTTGTTGTGGTTTTGAATCCACTAATTGTTTTAGGTTTTTCCTTCCTAGCTGGGTGTCAATTGCTGCCTATTACTGCAGTAAGACCTATTCATAATTTTGATGGTGAACATTAGCTTAATCTTGTGTGGATATTTCATAGTGCGATTTAGTCTTGAATATTTTACCAGCAGCATAGAACCTGAAGGTTCGAACCCAACAAGGGGATATTTCATGGTGTTTGTATGAGTTAAGTTTAGTCAAACTCTCATGTTCCAGGTTCTTAGAGTAGCAGTATCCCCTTTTTATGCAAATCTTCACTTGAACATATTTTAGTATAATATTTCAATATCAGTTTTGTAAGAACTTCCTCTTCACCTATTAGACAGGGAGGATTAGTAATATAACTAGTTAGCCATAGTTGGTGGAGGTTATGGTTAGTACATTTAATCATACTATAGATAGTTGTGATTAGAGAATAAATAACTAGTTGATAATTGTGTAGAAATTAACCAACTTGTACCAAATTAACAGGAGGACATCTAGCTCCGATCTTGACCCGTACTTCCTGGAGCAAGGTAAGTATATTCTGTGGTCTTGTGCATTTCATTATATCATGTGCTTTCTTGATTGATACACTGCAACATGACATGTATTTCTGGTGCTCATGTTCCTTGTTCTTATTACTTGTACCTGGGGTGGGAAAATATACTATTATGTGACCAAACCCAAGAAACAACTCAGGTGTGTTTAGCTTAGACCCCGCATCGTGCACGCAGGTCCTAAGCCGTACCATTCATGTGCTTTCATGTTCTTACCCCTAGCCGGTCACATACTTAGTTATATTTCAAATATTGTGCACACATGTTCAGGAGATATATCATGTACTTAGTTCATGTGATTCCTGAGATACCATGTTCTTTCATGATCTTATACGCCATGTTCTTTCATGTTCTTACATACCATGTTCTTTCATGTACTTATACACCATGTTCTTTCTTGTTCTTTACATACCATGTTCCCTTGTACTTTCATATCATGATGTCTTGTTCATTACCTAGAACTGTACTTTACTTCGTTCCTGACTGGATAAGTTGCAGGTATGCTTGCAGGATATCATTCTACCTTATGGGCCAAAGCCCAGGATCTTAGCTGAGCAGGATGGGTCATGACTTAGCTTGAGGTTTCAGGTTTAGACTGTTAGCCTTACTTTTAGATATTGATTTAGAATTCATAGTACATTTTACTCTTGATGACTCGTACATTTAGATACATAGAATTATGGATTATGGTGATCATTCTGGGATACGTTTTTTAGATGCTGTGATTATATACATTTATGATTATCTGGTTAGATTTCCCTAGTTTGGTACAGCTTACTTCGTCGTGTCTAGTGACGAAGGCTGGGCATATCCGACTCGTGTCCGATTATTCGGGAGCGGGTCATGACACTCTATTTTGGGGCTTTTCTTGCCATTTGTCATACTATAAGTAAACCATCTAAATTGTGTTTTTATTCTAATTTCTTTGCATCCTAGCCTAGATCTAGGTGTCCCCTAGCTGTCCCTCAAATTTGGTTAGAAATCGTGTCCATTTCGTGTCCGTATCGGACACGTATCAATGTGTCTATGTATGTGTTTCTTGAAATGCCACAAAGAACTTTTTATTCATATTTTTGAAAACTATTTGAACAAAAATGTAGATCTATGTGTGTGTTTTCATTCTTCCTAGGTCTGAACACGAATTTGTGTCATTTTTGTGTCAAAAACGATCGTGGACTCGATGCACGCCACAGCCGCACGGGTGCCCTGCTACCCGTATCCTGTTTCTCTATGGACATGCCACGAGGACACTTTATTTTCAACACAGAGGTGGGGGCCATCACTGACAGACCCCCCCTCGAGTCTCATGGACTCTCGTGTCGTGTCGGACACGAAATCTCATGTGCATTGGTTTTACACAGGCACTGTATAGTCGAATTTCTTCGACTGACACTCACTTCGTGTCTCGTCCTGACACGACGAGGACACCAAATGAGGTATCGACCACATAACCCTAGACCTAGTCTAACACTGGACACGAGCACATGGTCTCTCGTATTGTGTGTTGTAATACCTGTAGTTCGTATTACGTTTTTTGTTATATGTATACGTAATCTCGACCCGTAATTAGACTTGTCTTGCTTAGCTTAATCATGGTTTAATCTTACCTTAGTTTATTTTGGGTTCATCCTGGATCGACTTGTCTTGACTAGCTAGCCTTGGGTTCAGCATTGGCATGAGTTAGTTAGTATTTCATGGTTCTGGCATGTATCGGGTTCGGTTGGGTTTGGCTTGATTGGTTCGGGCAGGGACCCCTGAGTACCACGGTCAGGGGTACCTACTTAAATTGACTAAGGCTAATAACTAGAATAATCCAGTAGTCATGAAGAGATTTCCCAGCTACAGGTAATCCCGTTATCTGGGTGCCCCATTATGGGATCTGTAGCCTGCCGTCGAGTAGGGCATATTTCCAGCGCACTGTCATGTGTTGCACCCTTCAAGCTACTTAAGGGTACATGTGTTCTTGGACAATGTACCCACATGAATTCAACCCCTAAATTGCATCCAGATAGCCTGGATGGTCTGCAGGGCTTGTGGCTGTTGGAATAATCTCATTGCATCTTGCTAGTAACTAGGCCTGTGATAACCCTAGTTAGTTAAAGTATCAAGCCGTATTTATTTGCTTGGCCGTGAATGTTGGATGGAGTCTAAGTCTTGTCATGTCCCGGTACCTGGTTACTTCAATAACATGATTATTTATGCTTACCTTAACAATAATGATCAGGGGCCAAGTTCTGTTCGGGCGAAGGGTTACAACCCCGGTCCTTGTTTGGTTTAAGGGTTGTAACCTGGATCCCGGAGCGGTTCTGTGTCCTCTCTTCGTTTATTGCCTTATTGCACCCCACGTCATGATCGACATGTTTTACTTACCAACAAGAATTTGAGACGGGTTTCTATTCAGGTGAAGGGTTACAACCCCGGTCCTTGTTTGGTTTAAGGGTTGTGACCGGGCTACCTGAATGGTTTCCTCGTACTCAATTCTCTGTTGTTGTCACTATTATTATCAGATTCTTATATAATTATCTTTAATATCCATTTATTATATGCTGGTTTTAGTTCCTATGTGAAGCCTCCTTTGTGGCACTTGCTCTTTTTGGGGTCTGACCCAGCTGGTTTTGTATAGCCAGATATCAGAGCAGCTCCAGAGGATCTACCTACCTTCCAGCCAGATGGTGACCACCAGGCGTAACCCTGGCAACGAGTGGGTTCCTTTTGTTCTCCTATTTTATTGTATAAATATTCTTTTGAGGCGTTTAGCCGACGAGCACGTGTTAGCTCGTATTGTACTTTTATTTACTGTCTGCCTACGGGCTGTAACATGATTGACGAATCCTAGGGTTGATCATGTATGACTGAAACTCATGCAAGTCTTGACATTTTGTACGACTAGCTTCATGATTATCCAAATATGTAATATATGGGATGCCTTACTATTATATATTTGGTGCTCTGACATCTTGTAACAGTTACTGCTTGTTTGAGATTGAGACACTAGGCTTATTCATGACCATAAGAGACTGATGGCTTGTAGTTAAACCCTCATGTATCTGGACAGTCGTGACCGTATAGTGAGGTGGGTTGCACTTCAATATACGTAGCTGGCTATGTTTGCCCCCGCTCTCCAGTATTCTGGTTCTGGGGCGTTACATGGTTTAAGTGGTGGCCCATGTAGGTCTTGTGAATCAAGATATGTGAGGGTTTACCGAATAGATGTCTCAATCAGTACTCGCCCTTGATCTCTGCTCGTATCCTTTAAATCCCTGAATTCTTGACCTGATCACATGCTTGTATCTTTGATCTGTCCTGGTCCTTCCTTATTGTTTCCTATATCGTCTTCTTCAGCGGTATTGTTCCTGGTCCTACCGATCGGCAAGGCAGAGCACCTCCCGTGGACCAGCAGCAACCTGGAGATCAAGTCCAGCATTCAGGAGTAGCCTCCAGAGTCATGCCTACTGGGGGTCAAGAGCCACCAGTCCAGCCAGTCCAGCCAGTCCAGCCCGCAGAACCCGATGATGGCACCTTGGTGGGTCTTATCAGGATATTGCTAGCTTCTCAATATCGTCGAGGTGATGCATTGCACCAGGCAGTACAAGATGTTTTGAGTAGAGGAGGTCATCCAGGTAACAGTGCGGCTAACAGCTTCAAGCGTTTGACCCCTCCCTTCTTCGATGGTAGCGAAGATCCTATTGCCGCAGATGCTTGGCTGCAGGATACAGAGGTGATTCTAGAAGCAGCCAGGAATCCATAAGACGAAAAGGTGGCCGTGGTGCGCCTGCAGTTATTGGATCTTGCCCGCAGCTGGTGGGCAGCACAGGCCGTTGGATTAGTGGCACCTATTGTCAGGACAGTATTTCGTGAGAGATTCCAGACCAAATACTTTGATACTGTAGCTCGGTACGATCTACAGACGAGGTTCACCAATCTGAAGCAGATAGACAGGACGATCGACGGGTATGCGGCCAAGTTTTCGAGACTTAGTCGGTTTGCTCCTACCTTGGTGGCAACCGAGTTCGACAGAGCTCAGCAGTTCCAGCAGGGACTCCACCTGGAGATCTTACTGGCAGTGGAGCAGTTTGAGCTTTTGATACAGTATTGAGAGCAGCGAGGAGGCATGAGTATACCTCCCAGAGGATTGTGGACCGGACCGGGAGTCAGAAGAGGTCTCACGGCCAGATGAACCAGTCTTCAGCACCATCCCCGGCCGTTCGGGCTTTGACCATTGGAGCTCCGAGGCGGGCGACTTCTATTACGTCGGTCCAGCATTCGACCCCAGCGTATCCCCAGCAGCAGCAGAAGCAGTCTTTCGCAATGGGTTGCACTCATTGTGGGAAGCCAGGGCATGTGGTATCAGAGTGTCGCAGGGCACAGGGGTTGTGCTTGGTTTGTGGTGCCCCGGACCACAGGGTTGGGAACTGCCCGAACAGGGGGAGTTCATCTTCATCAACCTTTTCTAGTCCTTCAGTTAGGGGGCCAGCCCCCGTATCAGTCTAGCAGCAGCAGCAGTACCCGTTTTCGAGGCCCTTGCCGTCTCAGGCCCAGGCATTCCAGCAGCAGAGACCGCAGCAGTATGCCCAAGTCCAAGCTCGGACCCAGAATTGCCATAGAGATTTTCAGCAGAGGGGACCCGCACCCAGAGGACATGGTCAAGTGCTGGCTTTGACCATAGGAGAAGAAGGATTGGCACCAGGTGAGGTAGTGGCAGGTACTATTCTTGTCAACACTTTTCTGGCTTTAGTGTTATTTGATTCTGGTGCATCGCATTCATTCATGTCTACACGATTCGCGACACGGATAGGACTGGAGCCCGAGTCATTATCAGTAAGGCTCAATATACTTACTGGTAACGGTCTTATGGGAGTAGATAGAGTGTTTTCCTCGTGTAGGATCGTAGTTAGCAGTAGAGAATTTTCCGCTAGATTGATAGAGTTCCCGATGGCCGATTATGATGTGGTCTTAGGAATGGATTAGTTGAGAGACCAGTATGCTAGGATAGACTGCCCTATTGGCATGGTTGTTTTTAGCATTTCAGGCGAGCCAAAGTTTTCCTTTTCCCGAGGCGAAGTTGAACCTTTTCCTCCGGTATTACGGATGGCAGTAGCAGCAGTGCAGCTACCCCGGATAATCGAGAAATTTCCAGATGTTTTCCCAGAAGAGCTTCTAGGAATGCCGCCAGAGCGAGAGATCGAGTTCACCATAGACTTGATCCCAGGGATAGCCCTAGTGACAGAGAGAGTCTACAGGATGGCGCCGTCAGAGTTAGAGATATTGTACAAGATGATTGAAGAACTTAGAACCAAGGGATTCATTCGTGCTAGTGGATCGCCTTGGGGAGCCCCGATGCTTCTTGTGAAAAAGAAGGATGGTACGTCCAGATTATGTGTAGATTATCGTACCTTGAATTCAGTGACAATTAAGAACAGATACCCTCTCCCGAGGATAGATGACTTGTTTGATCAACTCAAGGGGGCAGTCGTATTCTCGAAGATCGACTTACGGTCAGGGTACCATCAGATCAGAGTCAGAGAGCAGGACATCCCGAAGACAGCTTTCATATCTAGATATGGGCATTGGGAGTTCCTTATTATGCCATTTGGAGCAACCAATACGCCGGCCGTATTCATGGACCTCATGAATCGTATTTTCATGCCTTACTTGGATCAGTTCGTGATTGTGTTCCTAGATGACATCCTGGTCTACAGCAAGAGTGAAGCAGAGCATGAGCAGCATCTCAGAGTTGTCCTCCAAATTCTCAGAGATCACCAGTTGTATGCCAAGTTCAGTAAATGCGAGTTCTGGCTCGATCGCATTTCGTACTTGGGTCATATCAACACCAGAGGAGGAGTAGAAGTGGATCTCCAGAAGATAGTAGCCATTGAGACATGGTCAGTACCTAGCACAGTTGCAGAAGTTTGCAGTTTTCTTGGATTGGCCGGCTACTACCGGCGATTTGTTTCAGACTTTGTTCGAATTTCAGCGCCATTGACCCAATTGACCTGCAAGGATGTACGGTTTGCTTGGACAGCAGAATGTCAGGATTCTTTTGAGAAGTTGAAGCGAGGTTTGATGACGGCACCCATTCTCACACTTCCAGATGAGACCGGAGGATTTTCAGTATATTGTGATGCTTCAGGCAGAGGTTTAGGATGTGTTTTGATGCAGCATAGGATGGTAATAGCTTATGCGTCACGCCAACTTCGTGATCATGAGAGGAATTACCCAATCCATGACTTGGAACTGGCAGCAATAGTGTTTGCACTTAAGCTTTAGAGACACTACTTGTATGGAGATAGGGTGGAGATTTTTACCGACTACAAGAGCCTGAAGTATGTGTTCACTCAGAAGTATCTTAACATGCGTCAGAGGAGGTAGCTAGAGCTACTTGTGGATTATGATGTCAACCTGCAGTATCATCCTGGGAAGGCCAATGTTGTTGCAGATGCGCTGAGCATGAGAGCCGGAGTTTATTTCCTCACAGCGCAACCAGAGTTATTAGCAGATCTTCAGAAGATGGAAATTGAGGTTGTCCTTCCTACTAATGTGGCATTGATAGCCAACATACAAGTTCAGTCCACTATAGTTGAAAGGATCCGGATGGCACAGTCAACAGATTCCAAGCTTCAGCAACTCAGAGCCGAGTGTGAGGCAGGGCGAAGACCAGAGCTATGTATCTATGAGGATGGTACACTTCGACATGGGAGGCGTCTTTGTGTACCCAGTGGAGATATCAGACAAGAAGTCATGGCAAAAGCTTACAGTTCGCAGTATTCCATTCATTCTGGTGGCACGAAGATGTACCGTGATATCCGTCAGCACTTTTGGTGGAATGGCATGAAGAGGGAGATAGCCCAGTTTGTCTCTCGATGTTTGGTTTGCCAACAAGTTAAAGCTGAACATCAGAGGCTAGCAGGACTTCTTCAACCTTTACTGATTCCAGAATAGAAGTGGGAGCATATAACCATGGATTTCGTGACGGGATTTCCTAGGTCCCCAGCCGGTAGAGATACTATTTGGGTTATTATAGATAGGCTCACGAAGGTGGCTCACTTTCTCCCGTTCAGAGTTGGTCAGTCGACGGCTCAGCTAGCAAAGATGTACGTCAGGCAGATTGTCAGATTTCATGGTGTACCAGTCAGTATCACCTCGGACAGAGATTCAAGATTTACGTCGCACTTTTGGCACAGTCTGCAGGAGAGTTTGGAAACTTACCTCCAGTTCAGCTCAGCTTATCATCCGCAGACAGATGGTCAGTCAGAGCATACATACGAACTTTAGAAGATATGTTGCAGTCTTGTATACTCGACTTCGGTGGTTCATGGGAAGATCACCTGCACCTGGTGGAGTTCTCGTACAACAACAGTTTCTAGGCCAGTATCCAGATGGCACCGTTCGAGGCATTGTATGGTAGGAAGTGCCGATCCCCGCTAGCATGGGACGATCTTGGAGAGAGGCAGATGCTCGGTTCGGAAATGATTGCTCAAACTATTGAGATGGTCAGAAGAGTTAGAGATCATCTTCGCGTCGCACAAGATCGCCAACGTCATTGGGCCGATTATCATCGGCGTCCTCTTGAGTTTTCTATCGGCGACCATGTATTCCTGAGGATTTCGCCTAACCGTGGTGTCATTCGTTTCGGCGTACGGGAAAAGCTTAATCCTAGGTATATAGGGTCGTTCGATATTCTGGAGCGAGTAGGTGATGTATCCTATCGTCTCGCTCTTCCGTCGTCATTACGTGAGGTGCATGACATATTCCATGTATCCCAATTACGACGGTATATCTCGGACCCGAGCCATATCCTGGATCATTCGGAATTGGTTGTTGGTACCAACCTTTCGTATGAGGAGAGACCGTATCCATATTAGACCGGAGAGAGAAGATACTCAAGAACAAGACTATTAGTTTAGTCCGTGTTGCTTGGGGTCATCACTCATTGGGTGAGTCAACGTAGGAGCGTGAGGATGATATCCGATCACGATATCCCGACCTGTTTGACTCGTAAGGTATAATGTCTTCTTATGCCTTATGCCCTCGATTTCCTTGCGTGCATGAACGATTGCTTGATTGATTGCTTAGTATAGCTTGTATGTGATTAGTATAGCTTGTCCTTGCCTCTCTGGCATCTTAATTAAATTCCGAGGACAGAATTCTTTTAAGGTGGGTAGAGTTGTAACGCCTGTAGTTCGTATTACGTATTTTGTTATACGTGTACGTAATCTCGACCCGTAATTAGACTTGTCTTGCTTAGCTTAATCATGGCTTACTCTTGCTTTTGTTTATTTTGGGTTCATCCTGGATCGACTTGTCTTGACTGGATAGCCTTGGATTCTGCATTGGCATGAGTTAGTTAGCATTTCATGGTTCTGGCATACATCGGGTTCGGTTGGGTTCGGCTTGATTGGTTCGGTTTGGGTTGGAATGCAAACCCCTACCTACCACCCCTCTCTTCCTTTATTAGCCGCATACCCATTCTCTCTCCTCATTTACTTCTTCATTAATTCTTCTTCTTGCTCCATTACTCCTCCACCTAACATGAGGCTTAGACAAGTGCAACTTGCTTCATGGAGGAACTCAGATTTTGTTGTTCCATTGTCTTCCTCATGAGATTCTAAGTCACTTTAGTATTTAGCATTTTCGAATTCCATGGCTCATTTCATGTAGATCTAAGTTTTTAGCATTTTTGATCTTCATGGTTTTGATCTTCTAAAACTTGGTTGTTTTCGAAATGGAGAGTTCCATGTAGTAGGGATTTCGATTTCACGCAAGTTTGGCTCTTGAATGGTTGGATTTCATCAAGATTTGGCCGAGATAGGGCTTGCTTGAGTTCGTGAGCTTTTACGCCTGCTTATACCGGCCTTGGGGAGAAGATGAAGTTTTACGCACACGTTCTAACGTGCTAGCGTAGTGTTTAGCCTTTACGCCCACGTTTTACGTGACAGCATATTATTCAGCCTTTTACGCACACGCATTTGCGTGCCAGCGTACTTCGTTTTACGCCGAGTTTATTCGAATTTTACGTTCGGGGCCCTCCCTCTCGCGTAAAATCGTGCTCGCGTAAAACTCTGGCTTGAGCAGACTCTCGCGTGCATAAAGTCTTGCTCGAGAGTTTCACTCGCGTAGAGTTTCACTCGCGTAGAGTTTCACTCGCGTAGAGCCTCGCTCGCTTACGGCTGGCTAGCTAAGGCCCTGGCTCGCGTAAAACCCCACCCGCATACACTCTTGCTCGCGTAGAGCTGCCTATCCTTAGGTCTTGCTCGGGTAGAACTGTTTTACGCTCAGGTCCATTTGGCCTAGCGCACCCTTGCTCGTGTAGAGCTATCTCACCGTGCTCTTGCTATGCGTATAGCCACTTTACGCTTGGGGCCCCTTGGCCTAGCGTAGTAGTGCGTGCGTATAGATTTGAGTCCCTATGGCATACACCTTTACCCTTTTATATCCTTACGCCTTTTGTCATAACTTGATAATCATGAATTTATTTAATATGTTTAAAATGATAATTGTACACGGCATGGTATGAAGTTAACATGACCTGACATGACATGACAAGCAAGCATGATGGGAACTATTGAAAGCTGTTGCGACGGCTAGCATGACATGACAAGAATGAATGGCCTGGACACCGTGGACGATTTTGTATGTATAAATGAACCAGTACTGTCTCGCATCATGTCTAGGGCAGGGACCCCTGAGTACCACGGTCAGGGGTACCTACTTAAATTGACTAAGGCTAATAACTAGAATAATCCAGTAGTCATGAAAAGATTTCCCAGCTACAGGCAATCCCGTTATCTGGGCGCCCCATCATGGGATCTGTAGCCTGCCGTCGAGTAGGGCACATTTCCAGCACACTGTCATGTGTTGCACCCTTCAAGCTACTTAAGGGTACATGTGTTCTTGGATAATGTACCCACATGAATTCAACCCCTAAATTGCGTCCGGATAGCCTGGATGGTCTGCAGGGCTTGTGGCTGTTGGAATAATCTTATTGCATCTTGCTAGTAACTAGGCCTGTGATAACCCTAGTTAGTTAAAGTATCAAGCCGTATTTATTTGCTTGGCCTTGAATGTTGGATGGAGTCTAAGTCTTGTCCTGTCCCGGTACCTGGTTACTTCAATAACATGATTATTTATGCTTACCTTAACAATAATGATCAGGGGCCAAGTTCTGTTCAGGCGAAGGGTTACAACCCCGGTCCTTGTTTGGTTTAAGGGTTGTAACCTGGATCCCGGAACGGTTCTGTGTCATCTCTTCATTTATTGTCTTATTGCACCCCACGTCATGATCGACATGTTTTACTTACCAACAAGAATTTGAGACGGGTTTCTATTCAGGTGAAGGGTTACAACCCCGGTCCTTGTTTGGTTTAAGGGTTGTGACCGGGCTACCTGAATGGTTTCCTCGTACTCAATTCTCTGTTGTTGTCACTGTTATTATCAGATTCTTATATAATTATCTTTAATATCCATTTATTATATGCTGGTTTTAGTTCCTAAGTGAAGCCTCCTTTGTGACACTTGCTCTTTCTGGGGTCTGACCTAGCTGGTTTGTATGGCCAGATATCGGAGCAGCTCCAGAGGATCTACCTACCTTCCAGCCAGATGGTGACCACCAGGCGTAACCCTGGCAACGAGTGGGTTCCTTTTGTTCTCCCATTTTATTGTATAAATATTCTTTTGAGGCGTTTAGCCGACGAGCACGTGTTAGCTCGTATTGTACCTTTATTTACTGTCTGCCTACGGACTGTAACATGATTGACGAATCCTAGGGTTGATCATGTATGACTGAAACTCTTGCTAGTCTTGACATTTTGTACGACTAGCTTCATGATCATCCAAATATGTAATGTATGAGACGCCTTACTATTGTATATTTGGTACTCTGACTTCTTGTAACGGTTACTGCTTGTTTGAGATTGAGACACTATACTTGTTCATGACCATAAGAGACTGATGGCTTGTAGTTAAACCCTAATGTATCTGGACAGCCGCGACCGTATAGCGAGGTAGGTTGCACTTCAATATACCTAGCTGGCTATGTTCGCCCCCGCTCTCCAGTATTCTGGTTCTGGGGCGTTACATGTATCGAGTCCAATGTGGCTCGACATGTCCCCACGAGACAGTGCTTTTACTGGTTCTCTGGCACAGGTTTTGACACATATTTTGACACAATTGGACACGATTGGTGACACAATATGGACACACACTGACCCCCTATGCTGGCACACATGACCCCCATTTTTGATTCGTCTGTTGTTATGGTTTTTCAAATAGGAAATTGGGTTCGAAAATGGGATTTCCTGATACAGTGCACTGTTCAGTATAATTTCGAGTTTAATTAGGTTTTAATTCAATAATTAATGATTAATTTGTTGTTATTAATATGTGAGCATGTGTGGGATAATAGTTTACACCTCTGGGACCAACTGTGATGTGTTTTTAGGTTTTAGTTTGAATTTTGGTTTTCCAGGAGATTGAATGAAATGTTAACTTGAGATAGTATGTTAAGTTCACTGAAAATTTGATTGGATTTGTGGCTTGGTTCCTTTGAATTGGTTTTATGTTATATCCTAAGATGGCTCGAGTTGTTTTGTATGATGTAAAGTTTAATTAAGGAGAAGGGTTCCTGTATCAGTCAAGAACAGGGGGTTTCCAGATTTGGGGATATACATAGAAGTCTGAAAACTGTTATCTAAATCTGAGAATTTTCCCAATTGTATAGAACTGAGGATTAATTCCTATATGTAAACTGAGAATTCTTTTTCCCTTATTGTTTAAAACATGTAAATTGAGATTAAATGGAACATTTAAAGCTGAGAACACACACTCTTTATTGTTTATATACTCACATGGGTACATATTGTGTACACATACACATACACAGGTACACACAAACTGGAAACCCATATACACACACACACTGTTATGTGTACACTGATTCTGAAATTACACACACACACACATTGATACACCATTGTATGCTGCCACACACACACACATGTGCACACAAACTGAAAACTCACAAGCCTGTCACTGATGCACTAATTTCCATATTGCACACACACACACACATATGTACAAGCTGAGAACACATCACCCTACACTCATCACACCATGTATACACACACACAGTGAACTGAATTTGGAGAAGGTTGGGTTTGAATATGTAAAAAACTGAGATTAATGCTTTTAAACTTGTGTATTGAGTTGGGTTGATTGGTTTGAATGTAATGTTAAAAACTAAAATTAGATTTTACATGTTAAAAGGAAAACCTGAGATTATATATATATATATATATATGTAAGTAATGAACTAAATCAAAATGCATGTATATAGGTGATGATATATAGGTTTTGAGTTGGGTTCTAACCCCCCACCTTCACATGTTCCCCTTTCACATACACCACTGTCTACACATCAAACACACACACACACACTCATGTTCTTCCCTCTTCTTATGCAATATAGGTAATGTATGCATGATATGTAAAATATGTAGGTAGGCATGAATGCATATATGAATACATGTATGTATGCAAGCATGAATGGATGTAATGCAAGCATGTGGGTAATGCAAGGTATTGTAGTGAAACATGTATGCAAGTATGCATATATGAATACATGTAGTGTATGAATGAATAAATGTAATGTATGATGCATATAGTAGTGCAAGGTAAGGAGTGAATGCATAAATGGAAATATATATGTAAGCATCTATGTAATGAATGATTGAAAACATGCAAGTTTGTGTGTAAGACTAATGAATGCAAGCATGAATGTAATGTAATAATGGATGGAATGTATGCAATATACAAGTAAATGAGATACAATGTTCTATGTTAACACAAATCCCATATTATCTCATGTACCTCCTTACGCTATGTTGACACTATCACTGTGACACAAGTTCACATTGATGCATGTTGCACTTGGCACTTACCTACATGTTCACTCACCCCTTATCCCTATATATATATATATATATATATATATATATATATATATATATATATATATATATATATATATATATATATATATATATTGTGTATGATTAGCTTAGCTTGGTTTGGCTTGTGCTTATATTCGATTGCTAGTCTAGGCTTGGTTAGACTTAGTGAGACTTGCTGGGTTAGGACTGACCTAGTTTGACTAGTGTAGTTGACTAGAGTAGACCAAGTGTTGACTTTAGTCTAGTTTGACCTAGACAGCATGCAGATGCATTGTACATTTCATCTATCATCCCCTGTATACATCTTGACTTGTGTTGCTCTGAATAGGAGTCAGATACCTCATCCCGGACAGTATATTTACTTTAGACATTCAGATACCAGGCGCGTACATTCTCTGATCATTTCATAACTTGCTTAGGATTATATTCCTGCTCTAGATTACCTTATTTGATGCTGTCACGATATTATCACGGATTGGTACTATATGGATCCCTACATTGAGATGTTATCCCCCTCGGGAGCATCGGATACTTCATGTCATGTGTTTCATGTACATCATGTATTCCTCGCTCTCATGTTATTCATGTTTCTCATGTGCTTCATGTATGTTCATGTACGCTCGTGTACTCTCATGTGCTCTCATGTACGGTCATGTTTCTCATGTACTTCATGTGTAACCTATACTTTATGTGTACTCCCTTCATGGGCCTTCATGTGAAATTCATGTGCACTCAGTTTTGAGCCCTCATGTATACTTCATGTACACCCATCTATGGGCTTTCATGTGAAAATCATGTGCGTAACATAACTTGTCTGGATCCTTGTGTATTGATTGGGGTATGGGGGAGTATAAATAGTCATGTGAACAATTCCAAAGTAGTATAACCATGTGAGCCTCTTTTGTATATTCATGTGCAATTTCAGCCGTTCAGATGTCGACTTTGTACTCTACATCACTAGTCACTGATAGTTCTCTACTTATAGTAGATATTTCTATTACAGTTTTTTCTTTTACATCATGTACATTCTTTCAGTTTTCATGTATCGTACTCTCTTGCATGTTTATATTTTCTAACCTGTTATGATCTGCGTGAGATATATTATGCTCGCTCTCGTCCTGACTGGACCTGTTGAAAATTTTACAGAGGATGATGAGGAACTCTGTACCCCTTACTATAGAGATTGCCTAGATGACACTCGCGACCTGGACCCTTGGGAGGTTCAGGCAGCTGCTGAGGATGATACTCATGCATAGTATAGATAGTCTAGACTGTTCTTTCTTTTCATGTTAGTTGATGTCCTTGATTTCAGAGTTGTATTATTATGGAGATGTTGAGACTTGTGTTTGTTAACTTTGATTTATGTACTTATGTTTGCACCTCAGTTTTGAGGATTTCCTTATCTATTCCATCGTGCTATATTCTACCTCTAGATTGTGATTGAGTTGTACCTTCTGTGACTTGGCCTCCAGTTGGAGAGTATTTTATATTGTATTAGTTATGTTCATGACCTAGAACAATATTCTACCGCCGACAGTGCGGCGTAGGCTAGGCGCTGTTACGTGCTTGTACCCTCACAGTGGGTGCGGGTCGTGACAAATTGCACATGTGCTTCATGGATATCTTTCACAACGAATGCCATTGTCAAACATCTATAATACGTTACAAAAAATTATGGAATAAGATAGAAGAAACGAACACGATGACCGGCTTGTAACAAATACATATTTCTTACCTCGATAATGGAAAAAATTGTAGATAACATACAAAATATGGCTAGATCTGACCTACGAGAGATCAACGGAGAGAAAGTCAACAATTTTTTTTTTGTATATTCACATCTGACCTTTTTCGTGTCGGCGTCAATTAGATCCGGCCTTTCTTCTTTATTGGTTAGAGTCTGGTGCTGATGAAATCAGAGAGAGAGAGAGAGAGAGAGAAATTTATAGCCCGAAAAGAAATGTGTACGTAGCTTTTTCTCATTGATAACATATAAAGAGAGAATATGATTTCTCATTGATAACATATAAAGAGAGAATATGATAGAGGTTGTTGTTGGTATGGATAAGGGCATCCATATTTGGGTCTATCCAAATGACAACAAAAATAATATATTTCGATGAGAAATAAATTTTGATTCTTTGAATGTTCCTTCTTGTGTATAAAATTATTCTTGCGTACAATAATCAAAATCAACAATACTACTTTGATAGCATTCTTGCTGCTGCTGTGCTCCGTCGCATGCGTGCACAAACGTACGCCAAACAGCTTTTTTTATTATTTAAAGTCAAAATTTGAGTGGCATCCCACTTTTTTTAAAATCCTAATTCAAGGTACACCCAACACAATTACAATAATGTAAGGTACCACCCACTTTTGACAGAAATCGTCATCCACTGACGGTCAACTGGTTTAACCAATTTTTTTACGAGAATACCTTCGTCTTCTTCTCCGTATCCCTTCCTTTCCTCCTTGACTGCCCCCTCCCCACCGCCGGCGTGCCTCCGCTCCCCCCTCTTCTCTCTGGCGAGAGCACCAGCAGTAGCAGCCAGAAAATGCTTCCATAAAGCAAATGACCTCAAGCAAATAGAAGGTAAACAAGAAAGAGCTTTCCTTTTCTTTCCAGATCTCAAGCAAATGGAATGGATATGAAAGTTCTCGAGATTCCAAGAAACGGTAGTGGAAACATATGTAATATATTTTAGAAAGAATAAGTTAGGTTAGTTATAAAGGCACTTCACTTTTTTATCAGGGCTATCCCATTTTAAATTTTGTATTATTTACAAGTTTGTCATTGAAAAAAATGATTGGGGCTATCCCACTCTTTGGTATAAAAGTCACTTTTTTTTCTATTCTTTCCCTCTTCTTCTTCCTCAACCCATCCAAGAAGAAGAAGAAGAAGAAGAAGAACAACAACAACAACAACAAAAATGTTAAACCCTAATATTGGTGGAAATCCTAATATTGTTATCCCTAATTTTTTTCTCATTTCCAATTTCGATGGCACCCAAAGGCTCCTCATAATATACGAACCCTAATATGGGAGGAAATCCCAATATTGCAGTTCAACTAGTACAAACAAGGACTGCCCAATTTTCTGGCAGTCCTACAAACTGAATGGACTGCCATAAAACTGGGCAGTCCTAAGTCACAGCATGTGAAACAAAGGACTGTCCATTTTTCTGGCAGTCCGTACAGTATGTAGGACTGTCCAGTTTTCTGGCAGTCCTGAATACAGTAAGGACTGCCAGAAAAATGGGCAGTCCTTTGTTTCACATGCTGTGACTTAGGACTGCCCAGTTTTCTGGCAGTCCATTCAGTTTGTAGGACTGCCAAAAAATTGGGCAGTCCTTTGTTTCACATGTTGTGACTTAGGACTACCCAGTTTTCTGGCAGTCCATTCAGTTTGTAGGACTGCCAGAAAATTGGGCAGTCCTAGTCGACGCAGAGTTTTTTTCGTTCGTGCATAATTGTGTTTAATTTAAATAGATAATTTTCTACTCCGAATGTAGTTTAATTCAAATGGGCTACAAACAATTGAAATAAACAATGTAATGGATGCTTGAATTTTTCAATTTAATTTCTAGGATTTTGGAAACAAATAGAGAAAGAATTTGGGTGCCATCGATCTTCTTGAGAAGGAAATTTGGAAGAGAAGAGGAAGAAGAAGAGAAAATTTCTAGGAAATTTCAAATTAACTTCTTGCTTGGGGATGGAGAAATGGTGGAGGAGAAGAGGAAGAAGAAGAAGAGAGGAGTTAGGGTTTAGGAAGAGAGAGAAATTTTTTTGCAAATGAGAGAAAAAATTTGGGTTTGGGGGAATTTCACTTTGGGACAGCCCTAGATTAAAAAAATGGGTTGTCCTGAGTAAAACACAAAAAAATCTGGGCTAGCACCAATCCGGACTAGCCCTGATAAAAAACTTAGGTGCCTTTATAAAGAACCATAAGTTATTGATTTACAAAGTGATGCTCACTTAAAAATTGACATAATGAAGTGCGCCAGAAAACAACCAGCCAAATTGAGCATTGTAAGCATTGACAGTCTTCTGTGCACTGTAGTACGCTTTCCAACTGAAGTGCGTCAGCGACAGCAGCGACGAGGGACTGAGTGGGTGGTGGCGCTGGGGAGGGGGACCGCCGACGACGAGGAGGGGGCGGGAGGCGGTGGGGAGGCGGCCTGCCAGCGGAGGGGGACGGGGGTATGGGCGCAGGATAGAGAAAAGGGAAAAAGACAAGGGTATTCTCGTCAAAAAAATTGGTCAAACCAGTTGACCGTTAGTGGAAGACCATTTTCGTCAAAAGTGGAGGGTACCTTACATTATTGTAATTGTATGAGATGTACCTTGAATTAGGAAAAAAAATTGGAATATCACTCAAATTTTCTCTTATTTTAATTATTGTAATAAATTTGACCGATACGAAATTGAACCCAAATCGAAACCGATACGTAGTATATAGCGATACCAACGAAACCCGGAACTCCGATATTTGTGCAGCACATCTCCAACCCAAACTCCTCTCCTTCCCCGATAGGAGAAGAAACCCTGACCTAGATCCAAACCCTAACCCTAAAGAAACCATAATAGCACACCCTAGCCCTAAGATCAATGGAGAACCATAGGGCGTCGGCGTCCGCGCCGATCCTCGGCAAATTCCGTGCCTTGGTCCGGGACGAAGGAGACGTGGTGGGGGCCTACGAGGAGCTTCTCTCGGAGCTGACGTTCAACTCGAAGCCGATCATAACGGAGCTCACGATCATCGCCGGCGACCAGAAGGAGCACGGGGAGGGGATCGCCCACGCGATATGCTCTCGGATTCTCGAGGTGAGGCTCTCGTTTCGGTCGATCTCGAGAGGAAAGGGGTTTGGTTATTGTTTGGATTTGGTGATTGTTCATATGCGATGGGTTTGTTGTGGAGCTCTGATTGAAGAAACTCTAATCAAAATCTGTACTTGGAGTTGTATGTGCTGTTTTTTTTACCGACAATTGTAGCAGAAGTATATTAAGAGTAAACCCTGATAACACTGGATAATGGTGATGCAATCACAATTCCACCTTCTTCAGCTTGTATATGCTTTATTTAGGGTTCCATCTAAAACTCAAGAAGGGAGGGTGTGGATGTTGGTTCTGATGTATTGGTGGTTCTTCTATTGTTCTATTGGTAAAAACCCTCAAAATGATTTATTTGGACAAAGAAATCGACTTCAAATCAAGAATTTCACTATCGGACGGCCGTTCGTATCAGTTCTGGCATGTTCGATCTGGTACCAGGGGCGGATCTATGTACAGAGGAGTGGGGGCTTGATGCCCACTGGATTTTCAAAAAATAAAATAGCATGTAGGTATTTTCCAAAGAATTACGATAAGTTATGTATATATTTTACCCTTACTTATAATCATTGATAAGGCTAGGTCACTTCGTTAAGTATTTGAGAGTATATTTTGCAGGTTTTGAGTTCGATACCTCTGAAATACATTTGAATAATTTCTTTTCCTGGCCCTCACACACTCACTTTTCTTTTTCTTTTTTTCAAGCCCTCACTCACTGAAGTCCTGGATCCGCCCCTGTTGGTACCGACCCTTATCGATACGAGTAGCTTCGGAAATTGGTGCTTTCTTTTTCAGCCAATTCGACAAAGAAAAATAAAAGAAAATAAAAAGATAATATGCATAAGCAATGTGGATACAATGGTTAGTTCATGCCGAAGATCAACCAAGATCAACATAGTAAAGTGTGTCGATAAAGTTCCTTATCAATGCACAATAATCAATATCATTTTCAATGTATTTATAAATCCACAATGTTCATACATAATGTTATTCCATTTAAAACTATTTATTTCAGAGGTACTTTGTCTAAAAACAAGTACAACGAACAACAATATCTATTGCAGTGAATGATTAAGCAAAATTTGAATATTATTAAATTCAAAACTAATGGAAAATAACAAATAATACATAAGTTCGTTCCTAAATTTAGCAAATCTACCTACTTCTTAAAAATAACTTCTTACTATTTTTTTGGCTTAATGAAACCATTAACTCAGAAATTTTGATGCGAAATGGAAGAAGCATCGAAAA
Organism: Iris pallida; assembly: GCA_029216955.1. NCBI lineage: Eukaryota > Viridiplantae > Streptophyta > Magnoliopsida > Asparagales > Iridaceae > Iris > Iris pallida. The sequence goes on from JANAVB010034218.1 coordinate 8,316,586, forward strand.
CCGCTAATATAGATACCCATAAGAAGACTTCGAAACCGATACTGCAAACCTTGGTTCATATTACAAAATGTAACCAACTTGAGCCTTTTGCACATCCTATTAGAATGATATAAATGACAAATATCATGTTGGGCTTATTACTAGTAACTATCTTCTTCTGAGGTGCAAGAGTATCTGAAACTTTGACTCGAGGGTTTGATTTCTTAAACATTTTAGTTTTCAAGGTTTTTGGCCTCCTTGCAAATATTTTCAACTTTTATTGGGGTATTTATTTACATATATGGTCAAATTTCTGACTTAGTTATTGATGTTGTTCGCTAGGAGCATTGCATTGGGGTACCATAGCTCCAAGGACCTCATTATTTAGCTAATGATGTATTTTGCCATCTAAAGGGAAGACTAGTAGAGTTACTCTGCGATGTCCACTGGTCTTTGAGTGCGGAAAAAAAAAGTTTAAACTGCATCGGCGTTGTCTTTGAGTATGGAAAAAGCTTAGAGATAGAACTGATAATTGGTGCCCACTAATAAGAGTGAATCCCACCAATCCCATGTGAATCTTACTAAATCCCGATTAGATAAGAAAGTGGCTGGTTGGTAACAGATAAGCAATGGAATTGGTTCTATCCTGATGCGACCTAATCCTTTTGCTTGAGTATGTTGCATTACCTAAGGCTTTGACTATATTGGTCTAGAACTCAGTGCTGCTATGCTTTAGAGTTACGCAGGGGCATATGTTGCGAAATATAGATTTTCTATTAAATTACTAAATATGGTTAAGTTGCAGAGATTGATTCTATGATGGATTATTTGTAGATTTGATGTTAATCAAAATCTCTAAAGCATTGTCTATTTTAGAATCCCAACTCGTGTTATAGTTCATAGATGCATTTCTTGTAATTCCTATAATGCAATACTGTTATATTCTGGTGCAAATCCTCGAAGCATGACATGTAGGACACCAAAATACTTATCATGAAGCATGATACCAATAGCTTTAAACAACCATAAATACAATAGCTTTAAACCGTCAAAGCATGACATGTAGGACAGCAAAATTTCTCCTGGTATTACGAAGATGATACTAATAGCTTTAAACACCATAAATCCAATATCTACATTATGTTACAATCCAATTCCAAACCATCAATCTCCCCCGCATAGTGAAAAATGGTGTTTGGCAAAAAAGACCTATTGACTTCTATTTGAACCAAAGACTAACACCATCCCAACTGAATGCTGTAACTTGTTTGAGTTGCATGACCTAAAAGAACTTGGAAGCCCCGAAGGTAGTATTATGCACGATGGTTGATAGGCATCTGACCACTACATTATTCCTCCTAAAAGTAGATATCTGCTGCTTATATGGAGGAAAATTCTTTTGCTGCTAGTATTGATGGAAACAACTAGTTTCTATCATCATTTCTAATACAGACCACTTTCTTCCATCTTGTCCACCCTTTTTGGGGTTACAAGCTTAGGATTTGCTTACATCAGTTACAGATGGGAATACCAGTTAGAGGTGCGCCTTTTTCAGTATATATTTATCTGATTAGTATTTAGATGTTACTTCTTCTCATTGCTCATAGTTTCTTCCTTTCTTAATTGGTCGTAGTTCACCCTTGTTTTGGCCCCACGTAGCACTTCAGTTTCGTACATATTTATGCTTTCACATTACTTTTTGCAGGTTCCAGTAGATCAAAAGCTGCCTTCCTTATATCTCCTGGATAGTATTGTGAAGAACATTGGCTGCGAATATGTTAGGTACTTTGCATCTCAACTACCAAAGGTTAGTGCCTAATATGAGACCCCTCATGTTTCCATCCATCTTTCACTCCCTATTTTAGGTAAACATGATAATATATCTCCTATAACCCTGTCGATCTGTAGTTTGTTTGTTGTTATTCCAATATTTTTGTAATCGTTAAAGCGATACTATACTAGTTTACAAAAACCTAATTATACTTGTTAACTAGTTTATATTTAGTTGTATGTGGCCTATAGTAGGCTGAGTTGTTTTGTTAAATTCTCTTCAATGAAACACGCAGAAGACTTTCTCCCACCGGTTCTCTCTCTCTCTAATTTTTTTTTATATTTCAATAATCTATTATACCTTTGAAACTACTTTTAAGCATTTTGTCAAGTTTTAATGGGGAGCAAGAGAGTCTCATAGTGCAAGTCTGAGACATCTTTTTTTCCTTTTGGGTTATTACAAGGTCTTCTGCGAGGCATATAATCAAGTTCAATCTAGCTTGCATCCTTCTATGCGTCACCTCTTTGGGACTTGGTCAAAAGTTTTCCATCCTTCAGTGCTCCGCAAGATCGAGGATGAATTGCAGATATCTACAACTGAGAACCAACGATCAGCTGCCTTGGCAAAGACGAGAAACACTGAATCTGCATCACCACGTCCATCTCATGGTATTCATGTTAATCCGAAATACTTGGAGGCACGACGACAACTTGAAAGTTCTGCTGCTGTAAGTTATGAGTTTACTAGTATCCCATTCCCATTCGACATGAATATTTCATTTTCTGTTGCACTGACTGGCAATTATTCGTGATTGCAGATGGGAACTATGGATGCTCAGAAAGATGCAGGTGCTACTGAGTTTGAAGATGATGCAGTGGACACACTTGCTGCTGAGAGCCCTAAAGGATGGTCTGGAGCTTTTCCAAAAGTTCATGTGCATCTCCAGGCTCTCTTCCTCCTTTATCTACTTTAATTTGTTGCCTTGAAAGCTGTGTTATTTACTCGTCTAGACTTAATATTCTAAATGATTATACTTTTGTCCACAATTACATTTTAAGCACAACTCTTAGCACTATCTAAGACATCTTTGCTATCCCGGACACTGTAAACAGCTTGAACATGTCTACTTATGTAAAAGGACAGACAATTATTAATAAGTTATAAGTATAATAGTTAAGGCTAAGGGAAGGAATCATCACCACCTAAAGGTTACTAAAAACTACTAAAGTTCTTTGGATATATTACGGTAAATTCCCCCCCCCCCCCCCCCCCCCCCCCCCCCCCAAATAAAACTAATATTTATTAACAGAATTGAGTAGTAAAGAGAAGATACATGAGATAATGTGTGCAGAGTTGGCAAATAAGATGATTATTTTGGGGACTCAATGAAGATCTAGATGGTAGGAGTGTTAAGTATATAAGAGTTAAGTGGTTCAAGGTTTCATGAGTTTCTGAGAGTTGTTTTGTGGATCCGCAAGATGTTATATTGGTAATCTTTTAACTGAACTCTCAAAATTTCTCTTTATTGTAATTAATAAAATCATGTTTCCTTATTTGAAACTATCCACTATACTCTAATGAGTATAATGAGAGTTTTAGGAGTTGCAAACTTTTTCCACTGCAGGTACGTTCTCCTTACTATACATGGTAATTTTGAAGACATGTTCTCTCTGACCCTCTGTTTTCATTCTAGTTAGTTCCTTTAGTGGTTAATAATACAATGAACATTCATCAAGAACTTGTAAGGCTTCAAATGTTTGGTTACAATCACCTATCAAAAAGATGCACGATTGGTCTAAGATCCACTGTTCAAGTGATTTGCACGCCTTAAAATTATGCAAATGAGAAATCATGAAGGAAATTGTCTTTAGGTGGTTTGGACATGTGCAACGTGGACCAACAGATGCTCCCATAAAGAATAGCGATAGTATAGTAGTTAATGGAGCGGCTAGGACTACAAGTTGGCCTAGACGAACATGATTTGAAGTTCTAAAGAAGGATATGGTTTTTGTCAATGTTACAGATGATATAGTCCTTAACAGAGCCGAACGGAAGAAGAGGATTCAACATACAACCTGGGATAAAGCCTTTGTTGTTTTTGTTGTTATTAATGAAAAAATCATGTGGATTAAGCATATTTGACTGATGCAACAAGCAATCTCTTTTCTGGTATAATTTTTTGTTCATTTGGGAGGTACTGAATGCATGGGTTGGAATTGTCAAATTGCAAAACTTTCATTTGAACTATATAGATTTTTGGTAGGCGGGGAGTAAGGAAGTAGGTACATAATGGGATTGTTGAGCAAGGAGTTCTGTTGACCACGATCCACAATCATTTTGGCCATCAAATCGGTGATTGTCACCATTCATCTTTCTCTAAACAACAATGATTGTCTATAAACCAAAAGGCAAGGGGATTAGATAGTCCTAACCTATGGATCAAGAGAGGGATGAATTGTCCTTGTTGTAGACAAGGGGCCTCAAGACAGATAGGAAAATTTTGAGGTTGCTTAAAATTAGGTGGATGGGTGCTACATTATGGTTATTCTAAGTATATTCTCATGCTTAGCTTCATATGAGTAATTTCTTCTTTTGCTGCTTCGAGGAGCTACTTAAATTGGACAGACATGGAGACAAATTCGGAGATGGACACAATACAGATTTTAAGACAGTTCTTTTTTTTTTTATAGAATATTAAGGATATGGAGACATCTGGATAAGATTATACATGCACATGAACACATACCTATATACATTTTATATACTATATTTGATCAACATATGTTTTATGCTTGATTGGGGTAGTAACCTGGGTTCTAAAATATTCTACATTCTACTGCAAAAGAAATGTTAGTTTCTCATATCTGGATTATATTTTGTATGAACTCGCAACCATGCCAAATCACTTTTAGCTATGTTTTCCCTTTGGAAATTATGCATGAGTGGACCATATCCAATATGAGTGTCGATGGTACTGTGGCAGATACTTGTCGGTTGTCGCACATGGTTATGTACTAGGATGAGGTCCTTAGGAGTATACGTGCAACCTACATATAGTTACAGTAGGTTATATGAAATTTTAGTCTGATGTGTAAGCTTATTAGGTGATAGAAGGTGGCACATGCAATAAAAAATGATGCCTTATGAGAGGTGTAGAGACTCTATAACAGAAGAAATATTTACGATCTATGCTTCCTGGTCAGAAATACGACATGTCAACACTGACACGACCATCATTTTGTTGTTATAGTCTATTTTGGAGTTTGTATCATGCTTGATCTGTGTGCAAGAGGACACAACCATGTACATGGTTCAGTTTCTGGGGTACCCGTGCTTCCTACATTACGAAAAAAATAGAAGCATGGCTCTCTTGAAGCAATGAGACTGAATATCTCAAATGCAGGAATGATCTGACTAGAAAGTCATTCAAAACTTGATCGAAGAACCATCGTTTTTTAAGAAGCAATATAGTTGATTACAAAAAGAACCATCATTTATTGAAGAAGCAATAGTCGATTAAAAAAGTACTAGTTTGAAAGGCTCATTGGAATTACTTCGCTACAGAATTTACATTTCATTCCTTTTGCTTCACAACCGATTTTCAATCATTAGCAGGCCTTATAATCGTGCAAGTTTCCCTTTTTCCCTTATTTGGTTGAACATAGAATTGAACTCATAAACTGGCAAGAGAATTTCTAGCATTTCCATTTACTATTTATTCCTTATTTTGATGGTTCATACTAGAAACACGTTTTTTTGGTTTCTCGTCTCTTGAGGTGCTATCTTAAGTCTCAAAGTTTCCTTGTTATAGTATTTGTGCAATTTGGGAGTAAGAAAAGCCTGCAGCATAGAAATTTGGGACTTGAGAAAATTCTGCAGCATAAACATTCTGTCCTTATGTATGAGTGTCACCTATTACTTTAGTTAGAATGATTTTTGTTAACCCCCCAGATTGTAATCATTTCTCCTTCATGAGGGACTGCCTCTCTCCAATTCACCACTGAGGGGAACTATGAAAGGTTCACCATGCATTTAATTCTAGTGTTAGTAAGGAAATTTCAATCTTTTCTCTTGATTGAGGTTTTATTTCAATAATTCCTTTGGAACGTGTTTAACCTTTGGATCTTTAATATAATTCCATGTTTAGGTGTAATGAAATGCAGTAGCATGATCTTATATTTGCAGGGTGTTGGGCAAGCTACTGGAAGTTCCTCCAGCATACATGGGTACAGGCAAAAATCTAAATCTCCCCTACAATATGATGATTATGAAAGACCAAAGGTACTTCCTCCACATCTTGGAATATCAAAAACAGGCTCACCGTACACTACAACTGTGCGGGCATCTGCTATGGATGGGGATGAAGATCCAATGCATCTCGTAAAAGTTGAAGTTTCAAACCATTTATCTCCTCGATTAAGACAGAGGTCTGCATCTCCACTTGATGATAACTTCCCAAGGGGAAGCTCTTCTTGGAGGCCCGCTGAAATAGCCTCTTCGCCTAATTCTCGACTCGGGTTTGTGCCGAGCAGATCAGCTATTGATCAAAATGGTTGGATGGAAAGGCACTTGTCATCTAATGTTGGTGTGAGGCAAAAAGAAGCTTCAACAGCATATGACTGTAACAATGGATACAGAAAGAAGCACCTAAGAGAACTGATCGATGCTTATGGGAACTACAGAGGGCTGAGCACTTCCCTTGAGAAGCCTCCAAAGGTACAACGAATTGATGTAAACGGCATGGACAAGGAAGTTGTGACGAAAAATTGGCGGAGTTCTGAGGAAGAAGAGTATGTTTGGGAGGATATGAGCCCTACATTAGCTAATCAAAGCAGAAGGAACAGCCTGCCATTGGGGCCTGATTTAGGGAGCTTAAGCAGAAGGGTTGCATTAGGTAGACCAGATGCCACGATTCTCGAACCAGATTGCAACAGGAACACTTGGTCTGGCCAAACTAAACTCCATCCAGTTGATGATCCTGCCATAATTGTCGATGATAGACCCGTCCTAGGAGTATGGTCCTTTACCTTTATTATTGTCTTTTTATCCTGTACTATTTCCGTTAGTGATGAGGATTTAAGCATTTATTTACTGCTCGTATTTCAAGCCTTCTTCATTAGTTGTATTGTTAACAATGATAATAGCAGATCAAAGATATTTGTGCACTTCTGTCATGAAGTTGGACAAAGGTTTGGTATACATGCCTCTTACGGAATCTTCTGTATGAGATGAAGTGCAGTAACTTCATGAGTATTTACCAGCAATAGTGTGTATGGCTTCTCACATGTGGGCATGTGAGTTGTATGCTTGCTTTCAGTTATCTTTCGTATGGTCCAAATTATAGCATAGACTATTCTCGTATATTAGTTATTCTTCTTCTCGTCTTTCAAATACAAATTTTGTCAGGCAGGTGCTGCCACCAAAGTGCCAGCAACTACTTTGCAGTCCTCTTTCTATCAAGTATTCATTATGTCATGAAATCATTATAAACTTGCACTTAGTCACATCTCTTCATCATAGAACCTGATCTCAACTATCAAACTTTTCTCGTACAATTGAATGCTTGGCCAAGGCTAAGTTGTTGTTATTTTCCTTCAGAAAACATGCTGGTTGTAACTTTAAGGTTAAACCTAGTAAGTATTGAAGTATTTCTGGTTTATCTTTAGATATCATTTTTTTAATATTTGGACTTAACAGTTTTGGAGGTAATCTCTCTTGCAGTCTGTTCATGGATCCATGAATAAGAAGTTTCAAGATGGTGCAGGAAGTTCATTTCGGCATTATCACCGCGTTCGAGAACCAGAGAAATTTCCATATTCATACCAGCAGGGACTCAACTCCAGGTCACAAGGATGGGGAGCTCCAGAGCCTTTTGCTTCTAGTAGTGTAACATTACCAAATGGGCAGAAGGTGCCTGGTCCCTATGAGTATTCTCCAGATGTTGAAATACCATTTCAGAGATTCTCGAGCATTCATTCTGACTCTTCGAATGTTGAGGCGTCACCGATTGATAAACACATGACAATAAGACCACCCTCTCCCCCTTCCGGTCCAGCTATATGGCCTCCTGTCCATAAATCTCAGGCATCACATTTACTCCCTATTCCTCCAAATCAGAAACATCTCAACAGTCCATTTAGTTTTATGGAAGTTAACAAGCCAATGGTCAATCAAGGACCCAACTCTTCTGTGTTTTTGCCCCAACAACAGTTTGATCCTGCTGATAGGAAATTCTCAAGCAAGGTGATACCTTTACCTCATGAACTGCCAGGAATAATCCAAAAGAACCAGCATACTCAGGAACAGTGCATTGGTATGGCAGTGCAGTCTCAGGAAGCTCATGAGGGTTATGTTCCCCCTGTACCACCAGCTCAATTTTCATCTCAGACATCGGCTCGGCCCCTTGAGCACATACCGATGCAAGGACAGGGACTTGTCAAGGGTTCAGTTTTGGCAAATTCATTACCTGCTATGGCCACTTCTATAGCTACCCAGAACGTGCCTGATGCCTCTTGGATTCAACATGGTGGGATATTGCCTCCATTACCTCCTGGTCCGCCTCCTCTATCATCACAGATTGAACCTACATCTGAGTGTTCTGGCTCTATAATATCTAGTTCTCCTTCAAGCGCTTTTTCAGGTCTGATCAGTACTCTTATGGCACAAGGGCTGATTTCATTGACACCTCCCACCCAATCTGAGGTATATCTTTCTGATTTTTTTTTTTCAATTATCAATTAAGATAAAGCAATACCCTGATTCACTTTCCTATTTCCCCCCTCTGCTTGGAGTTTAAGTTGCCTACGTTCTCCTCTTATGCAAAGTTCAACATGGATACCCGTTTATTCTTTCCTTTTCTAAATGACCAAAAGCCTTTATTAGTTGTACTATGTAAAAACCAGCACCTGAAAGAAATAACATTACAGGATTTAAATGTTGTTGTGTTTTCAGGGCTCTGTGGGGACTGACTTCAACGCAGAACTTCTAAAGGTGCGACATGAATCTGTAATAAATGCTTTGTATGCTAATCTTCCAAGACAGTGCACAACATGTGGCTTGCGGTTTACATGCCAAGAAGAGCATAGGAATCACATGGATTGGCATGTAACCAAGAACCGCATTTCTAAGAACCGCAAGCAGAAGCCATCTCGTAAGTGGTTTGTCAATGCAAAGGAGTGGCTAAGTGGTACAGAAACAGTAGGAACAGATGTTGTTCCTGGCTTTTTGCCCACAGAAACTGCTACAGAGAAGAAGGAAGAGAAAGAAATGGCTGTTCCTGCAGATGAAAACCAGATCGTGTGTGCATTATGTGGGGAGCCTTTTGAGGATTTTTACAGTGATGAGACTGAAGAATGGATGTACAAGGGTGCAGTATATCTGAATGCCGTAGATGGACATATAGAAGGTTTAGACAGATCTCACTTGGGTCCCATTGTACATGAAAAATGCAGACCCGGTTCTTTTGAAGGTTCTTGACGAGCTCGAGGGTTAGTTACTCATACATTTTATATATTAGATAAATTGTTTACAGAAATTATCAGCACCCTTGCTCATTCATGATTAGCTTGCTCTTATGTTTTAGCCCTTTACTTTGTGGACTGCTAGTAGTTTTTTGGATTCTTTACATATATTTAGAATGTACCAGACTATAGTTAAACCATTTTCCTATGTATTCCTGAGCAAGATAGATCAGTCGAATAACAACCATATTGTAATAATGAGTTATTTGGTATGTTGTATTGAAATTTAGCATCAATGAAACTATTTCAGCTTTACATTTAAACACACACATGAACATGCAGACACAGTGACAAGTCGTGAGGAGGGAGGGAAATCACAATATTTGTTGTGCTTGTGGCAAATTGATCCATATTGAATGGACTTCATATTTAATTAAGCTACCCTTGTTACAAGCAAATGTTGCACATTGCTGAGATAAACACATACAGATACAAGGGAAGGGGGAATCTTGTTTGAGGGTGACATGATTCAATCTGGACTTTGCTGTTTTGTGTCATCAAACCAAAGGATGAGAGAGTGGTTTTGTTTGTTCTGCTCTTCTGTTGTTCTCAAAAAGCCTTCCCTAATTTATATCTGTACTCCTTCCCCAGAGAAGCATAGACCTGCTCAGAAGCCTTCCCTATATACATAGATATGCACACACACACCTACAACAATAAAGTATATACCAAATATTTTCCAGGCAATTACATGAATCCTTCTTTCAGTTGGCCTTATAAGGGCCGTATCCTCTATAAGGTTAGGTTTTATTGCTTAGTAACACCTACAGATCATCACCATTGGATCAAATATGATCTATTATGTGATAAGTAGCAAATTTGGTAGAAAATCAGAACGTTGTAGTTCTAGCGCCCTGGGATTTTCTGCATAATCTGGTATTTCGCCAAAATAGATCTTATATCATCTAATGCTCATAATAGAAATACATGAAATAATGTAAACCAACACTTAGTTTCTTATCATCCAATGATCATCTTGTATTTTCATAGAAATTTGGGGTAATATAGTCGTTACGTAAGGGCGAGCCTATCCAACTTTCAGGCATCAAGATACATCTAAGGGATGATTATCATAAAATATTTCAACATATCATAAGATTAACGTTCTTGAAAATAAGCACTTTCTCCAAATCCTGAAAACTGACGGGATTCTAGGATTACTTCTTGGGGCAAATACTTGTATGCATACCACCGATTTACCTGCTATACTGTATTTTCGTAAGATGATATGCACCAGCTAACAATCCGCTTGGTGCTACATCATAGGCACACTCGGAGTGTGTGTGTATATATATATTATTGTGTGTGTGTATATATAAACACACACACACACTTCATAAAAGGAGAGTGCATCTCCTTTCCCTCTTTTATCGCCATTAGCTGGACATCCGAATTGTAGAGTCAAGTGAAGCCATAAATAGGGAGGAGTCTTTTCAGTTTTAAACTACAAATCGTATCGAACCAAATTAGCCTATTCGGTTCGGTTCTTCAATATGTGGTTCAGTTTACTGTTTGGAACATGAATAATGTAGTTTGTGTCATGTCCGTGTCCCCGCCGTTTCGTCGCCTTGCGTGACCCCGAGGCTGAGACAACCCTTCGGTTCTCGCTTCTCAACATTTCGGTAAGCCTCCTGGACCTTCTGTAGTTTATTCCAGAAGAGAAAATCCAATTTCTGTTCGACCGGAATTGACATAATAAAGCTCTGTCAATTCCGGGATAGCTAGTTTCCTAATTTAGATTATGTGATTGTGATTGTGATTGTGACCGGTCTGTCCGCCGAGCCGTCTCTCGAGATGGCGTGGAAGCAGAGCCTGGGCTGGTCGCTGCCGGGCTGTTGCTGCATGCACTTCCTGCAGAAATTTAGTAGTAATTGTTGAAAAGTGGAGGAGAAGGGTAATTTTGTCCTTTTTGAAATTTTGGGTATCAAATTGAAAATATGAAATAGTTGATGGTATCGAGTTGTCGAGTAAAAAAGTTTAGGGTATCAAGTTGCAATTAAGCCATATATATATATATGTGGAAGCGGATCAAAAGTCCCCCTTAGAAAATTTCCTAAAAACTCCCTCACTCTCAGCCGTCCATTTAATGTTAATATTAATGTTAATATTAACGTTAATGTTAATGTTAATATTAATGTTAATATTAACATTAAATACTAAAATTAACATTAAACTTAACATTAAAATTAATATTAACATTAATATTAATATTAAATTAATATTAACATTAACGTTAACATTAATATAAAAATAAAAATAAAAATTAATATTAACATTAATATTAACATTAACATTAAATGGACGGCTGAGAGTGAGGGGGTTTTTAGGGGGTTTTCTAAGGGGGGCTTTTGATCCGCTCCCTATATATATATATATATATATATATATATATTATATATATAGACACGCACGCACACACACACACATGGTGACAATTTATTTACCAGTTTGTCACCGTGTGTGTGTGTGTGTGTTATGTCAAATATCTATCCCTAGTTTCTCTAATTGATCCCATCCGTTGCCTCTCTCCAGACCAGGTTCGCATCCGCTCTCTATTGCTCTCATCTCCATTTCTCTCCACCTAAAGAGAACCACAAACCACAATTTATTTATCCATTTGTCACCGTACTTATGTGTATGTATATTACATATATGTTATGTCAAATATCTTACCTACTCTCTCATTGATCCTCAAGCATTGCCTCCCTCTAGACCAAGCTTCATCTCAATTGCTCTCCTCTATCCATTTCTCTACATTGATGAAAGAAGAACCCATAAATAATCCTATTCATTTCTAGCCATGGATGAAAGGAGAAGAAGAGAGAGTGTATTAAAGGACACAACTCCCTCCAATTTTCTTCTTCTTCTTCTTCTTCTTTGTCTTTTCTCTAGATTGTGATTTTCTAATCTTTTTCTCTTAGTCTAAATTGCATACGGTTTTTCTGATGGAATTCATTTTGAATAACAAATTAGTTTGATTCATATATGAATTTTCTTGGAATTGGATTTTGTCAGAAATTAGTTTGAATCCCATATGGTTTCATGGGAATTGAATTCGGTAAAAGTTTGAATCTCAAATATGTTTCTTTTGGAACTTGATTTCAGCAAGAAATCCATATTAGCAGTTGTAGGGAATTATAACAAAATCTATTCCCCAAGATATTGCTCCCGCAACAAATCGACAAATCAATAACAAATCTGGTGTCCAATTCTTGCAGAAAACAAAGATCACAAATACCAGAAACAAAGACACGTGGATTATAACCACATGAAGAGTGAGATATAAATCAAGGTTACAAGACAATTTACAAAATCTACTAAACTTCTAACCTCACAATAAGCCAACAAAACTATAAGAAAAAATTACTATAAATCAAGGTTACAAGGCAATTTAGGCTATGTTTGGTAGGAAGGATGGAAAAGTGGAAGGAAGAAAAATCAGAAAGATTTATTTTCCATCCATATGGAAAGGAAAGACTATTTCCTTCTTTTGTGTTTGGTAGGATGGAAAGAAAATGGAAGTGATATATTTTCCTTTGTTTGGTATGGAAAGAAAAGTGGAAGGAAGAAAAATAAAAAATATAGAATTTACAAATTATATCCTCAACTAACAACATTTATTTACCATTTGACTTTATTGAACTACTTTAAAATAATATAATTTCTATAGGGTATAATTGTAAATTAAGATGAGTATGAACTTTTTCTTCCACTTTTTCTCCCACTTTTGGGGTGATTGATTTTCTTAGGTTATGAGGGAAAACCAATCCCTCCACTTTTCCTTCCATCCACTTTTCTTCTCATACCAAACAAGAGAAAATGTTTCCTTCCTCCCACTTTTTCCTCATATATTTTCCTTCCTCCCACTTTTCCCTCCTACCAAACACATCCTTAGAAAATTTACTAAACTTCCAGCCTCACAACCACCCAAAAAAACTGCAAGAAAAAATTATCGAGGAATTCGAGAGAAGTTGAAAACCGAGAAGCCGAAAGATCCGAGAACTACAATAGATAACCCCATTTTCTTTTATTCACTCTCTCCACTTTCTCTCTCCTGTTTCGTACTTTTCTTTCGTTACTACATAGTACATACTTCCAACATCAAGCACACCCGGATCTAAATAAGAACCACCTATATATGATAATAAGTTGTCATATTTATCTATGTACTTGTGCTTGATGCTACATATGTCCAACACCAAAGCACACGCGGACCTAAATAAGAACCACCTATATTTTGTAGGAAATCAACAATATCCTTTTTAAATGATACAACCCACCTAATCCCTTCTGATTTTGTTTACTTGGAAATCTTTTCCAAGTCCTTCAACATTTATGATTAATTTTCGAGTCCCTACCATATTTGGAAACATGAACAATCCCAACAACATCCCAACTGAACCGTTCTAGTTCAGTTAGCTTTTATTCGCCTTTTGAAAATGTATGATTCGTTTGAGTTCTTTTACGGTTTTCCACGGTTTTGGAAACTACGGTTCCCTTGAACTGAATAGACAGAATTACCTAATGCACACCCCTGGCCCTAGCCATAAATAACGGGTGTAGTTGGTAATTTGACAAGTTTAAGGTCTGTACCAATAACAAGAGAACTGACAGTTCTGAGTGAGAAGATGCTTTCCCCTCTTACGAAATATGAAAATTTAACTATGTACGATCACCCATTAGATGATACACGTTGTTCATATATCCTGATCTCCATCTTCAAAAAACATGTGGATAAAACATCGTTCGGCTTGTAGATATGTAACCCTTAAATCAAGTTGTCTCATTTGTTTTTTAGTTCGAAAGTCGCTAAAATGGTATTCACTTGATCGGCAGTCAGGACATGAATATCACGATGAACGATAGGAGGAACGGTGCATATCATCCATGGGATGGCATAGTGAGTGTTTGCAACAATTCTCCATCCAAAAATCATGAATGCAATTGAAATATAAATCTGAGTTATTGAGGTATTAATGCATATTATGTGCAGATATGACTATAAAGCATTTTTTAATTCATGTTTAATGCGTAATGTAGGAATAACGAGCATGTAATTACAAATATGATCTTTAAAAGAGCAATTAAACATGATCTAATTGTATTGCAGGAGACTACTAACTGTTCTCTTCAAATTTGTACTGGAAATCTGAGATTCGCATATGTTTTAAGGGTTAGTCTTTTGATCTCTTAGAACGTCTCAATCATCCAGCTCATATGACGAAGTTAGACAGATTTGTTGTTGTCAATATTTAGTTTGCGTACATCGAACGTAGTTACAATTACAAATACATTCTAAACTAACCAGTGCATTTTCCAGAGTAAAGTATAATATGGCTTTGTGTCATAGAAACACCCGTTATATGAAAGATAAATTACAAGAACCCCTATGGTTTGCATTCTTATCAAATATCAAGCAGCCCCTCCCGTTATTTAGTGATCGAATGCCCCTTTGACTTCTAGTCTTCATTTAACATTATTGAAAAGGCCATATTATCCCTGAATATAAAAACATTAAAAAAATAGAAACAGAATAGATGTAAGTATAAATTTCAAAAATCCCTCTGTTTCTTCGATGCTCCCTCCGTACCACAAATTGTCACTACATGCCACCCCCAACACAATTTCGACCCATCGTGCATGCTCCTGATTTTCTTCCCCCATCTTTTAACCCTCCAACCCTTCCCTTCCCAAAAGAAATTAAGGCAAGAGTTCATGATTGAAAAAAACCCTTAGGTGACTGCCTTATAAATGCACAAACTGGAACACAAATGAGACTTAGTATGGAGCAGTGGACTTCTAAGGAAGACTTAGTGGAACGTGATTTCGGAATGTGGCACGTGTCATTCTGAATAATCGTCTTCCGATGAGTGTGTTTGGGTTTTATGTATATTACATGAATCCGACCAGAACCCAGCCTGTTGACTGCCTACTGTGTTTGTGTATACATAACACAGAAACTACACTTTCACATCTTGTGTTGATGTATGCACCATTCGGTTTAGGTTGCAACTAAGGGTCTATGACATTTTCCTCTCTGAAATGTTTGGACAGTTTGATTGATTGTTCACCAATGATACCTATTCATGCTCGGGTAAAGAAAGTTCAAAAACAACAAATGATATCAATGCTTGTCTGGTATATATGCAGAAATTTAGGTTGTTTCCCTGTACCCTAGTATAATATTTTTAGATTGGGAGGCAGCAAATGTGGTCAACCTTTATTTGAATAATGAAGATTGTCCAATTCATCCATAACACTTATATATGCCTTCGTGCCCACAGTGGTAAGATAGATTAAAAGCTCAATAAAGTCTAATTTGGCTTCCTTATTCACTTACAGTAAATCCGGAATAGAGAAACAGTAAATGGGTAAATAACTCGGACCTTCCTTTGTTTCAAGCAACAAACTAGCACTCCTCATAAATGACATTTTTGAACCTTTTGGCCTTGCTGCCAGTTTGGCCTTTAAAAAGAAAAGACAAACCACACTCCATTCCTTAAAAAGATAAAGAGAAACATATATGTTGATAAACCTTCTCTGTATCCTCCTGTCTAGCCGACGCAACATCTTGTCATGGATTTAGTTCCACTCCACTCCCCTTATGGACCATATTTCTCTTCCTCGAGTACCCTTGAAACACCAACCCACCTCCCCTGTCCCCCAACACCCAATCACACCTCCCCTAACCCCCACCTCCCCAATCTCCAAGTTTCTCCTCACCAGCATGTTTTCGAGGTACCACGACCCTTTATCAAACCCTACCATATCACCACTGCATTCCATCCCTTCATGCAGGCTCTAGAATTCAGAAAATCTCTGCAAAGTGCAAAGGTTATCATCCACGCTTAAATAAAATGCAAAAAGGGTTGATCATCCCTGAGCCCCATCAGAAGGGAAGGAGGAACCAACTTGAAATGCAGCTCAATATAGCCTTTGAGGCCCTCACTGCTCTAGTGGTCATATAAACGTGGTTGTAGATATTGGCTGACATGTATGACATGTCACTTTCATAGGTTAATCGAAACAATTTGCCAAAAGAAAACTGTTTGTCATTTTACAGGCCCGATATGTCACAACCGACATATAGTTTTTTGTTGAGCTTTCTGAAATGAAGGGTTAATTTTAAGTTACTTGAGACTCATAAGTTAGACTCTTATATTTTACTTAGACTGTTAAATTACTTGTATATTTGAAGTATTAAATTATTTGGACCAGAAAGTACTTAGACTCCTAAAACTGGTTTTTTATATTTGTAAATGTCTCCTACTTACTCTTTAGTTTTACATTTTAATGTTAATAGTTTTCGTATCTGTACTTAATAGTTATGTTGTTATTTTTGGACATTTAGTACATTTAATTAGGACGTGTAGTTTTTAATATTGACAGCTACCTCTGCAATTTTCTCCATTCTTAATTTTGGTGTCTTCACATGTTCCCTTGGAAGAGTGAGATATGAAATTGCTCGAGTTTTTGGGTAAGAAATATAGGATGAGTGTGTACTATATTTTGTTAGTATAAATTGTTTATTAAGTTCTTTTTTTTCATCTTGTAAGTTAGATTGTAACAGTTGCTTCTGTTCGTGAGATTAGTATACTATATCGAATTCATAATTGAGTATAGTGGAATTGGATATATAAAGATTCTGGGAATGCTGGGAAACCAATATAATTGGCTTTAAAATGCTAAAAAGTTCCAAGATCCTAAGAAACTAAATATAATACTTGGAAGCTATGTTGTTCAACTTTAAAGGTACCTTTTTCTTAGTATACAATATAGGATACATATCTTACGATATACAAACTAATGATACATGATTGGCAATTCTTTTATGATACAATTTCTTTATCATAAGATACTATATGTACACCTGATATGGTATATTATTCGATACAAAAATTATCAAATTAATATGAGTTTGAACATGTTCAAGCCACGACTTCTAACTGGTTTGGAAATTAATATTTTTATAACCCGCCACTATAACTTTATTAGCTCTATCCAAATACCCTTGACCTTTTACAACTCACTTCTTTATTCAACCTCCTCTTTTGTGAACTCTTTGAACATGTCTTATTTCCGACATCGTTCATCGACTTACAACATCTCCAACACCACCACCTAACATCTTCAAAGATGATATCTAGCATATTTGAACACTTCAACCACTTAGATGAATAATTTTATCTAAAAAGATTTTGTTTTTTAATATTTATCTCTCTTCTAAGCTTTATTGAACCTTCTTTATGTTTTTTTTTAGATTTTTCGTGGAGTGCTATTACGCCTCAGTTTTCGAGGATTTTAATAAGTTATATATTATTTTAGGAAGGATGCAGGTTTGAGTCATGGAAACGACCTCTCTCTACGGTGTGAGGCTGCGTACATCTTGACCCTCTCCCTAGACCCTACATAAGCAGGAGCCTCGTACAACTTGGATGCCCTTTTTATGTCATTTAGAAACTATAATGCATAACAAAATGTTATTTGAATCTCAAAACACTGACCATTAATAATCAAGTTCTTACTGATTCTAATTGATGCAATGATGCTATACTTAATAAATAATGTAATATTCATGTTATATTTTTTTATCTTAATTATTGACTTGATGATGAACTTGTCAATTATTGCTTGACAATGCTCATTATTGCACAACATGTTCAATTTATCCATATATGTAGGGTTATATAAAATTTCAATCTAATTTTCTATGAAACAATGTAATATGTATCTTACAATATTATATATGATACAGTACACTATATGATAATCAAGTGAACCGATACACAATATGTATCTCGATTTTCCAACCTAGCTTTCTACTATAGCTGAGGATGTGGATGTAAGCCATTGACAATTTGCCATCTAGTTGACAACTTGCTTCCAAAACACCCATAGCAGACTTGGAGCTTCCATCAGCCAGAAAAGTTTGTTTCCGTTGATAATCTTTTCACTTTTATCAATCTTAATGAGAACAATATATAAGAGATACCAAATCTTTTATGATTTCTCTTGATTTTCTTAGATTGCTTATCTATATAACGTGACATGAATAAATGAACAATTACACAGATAAAAAGTTAAAAGTAAAGGGAAGAACAAATGAAACATTTTTTTTGAACACATACATATATCTCAGTTGTTCTTGTAACATAGCTCGGTTTTAATCTAGGTGGTTGAGTTTGCTGCAGAATAAATTACTGAAACATTTTAATTGAGTCCAATTTACGAGAATATTTGGAACGTATTTATAGGTTGCTATAGGTAGTTACACTCCATCACAATTTGTATCGTCTAAGATGTAATCAAAGTAATGCAATGTTATAATTTGATGGAAACACCTTGTTTTCAAATATGTATTTTCTCGAGAGCAAAGAAGAGTCATTCAATTTGTTAGATTGCATGCAATAATGAAATGAATTAATTTTATGGAAAAAATTCCATACAAGTGAAGCTTTGCTAAGTTCAGACTTACGCAATTAATTGGTTGTCTTATCTTGAAATCTCCCAATGAGTATTTTCATGTAGAGGAGAGATTTTGGATAGTAAGTTAATTATAATATATCTACACTTTCCATGCATATTTTAATCAATGGATTCAATGCCAATGATTATGCTTAAGCATATCATGGTGAATTTTACCATTGAGAATTTAGAAATACTCGAGAGGGACTCTACAGAATTTGTTAAATGGTTTTGGTTGATTTAATTGGTCGTTTTGGCGGGTCATGATTTCCATTCCTATTAGATATCAGACTTCCAGTTGCTACATAGTATACAACAACTTCCTTAAGAATGTTTATACGTGACAGTTCGAGTTTGTTCTATATCTTCCTTGTAGAATAAAATAACTTCTGTTCAAATCAGAATATTGAGTCAATTTGATTATTAACTCAATATTTTGATTTGGCCTAAACTTGTATTCTTTTCTACATTACACATTCTAAAAATAGTAAACATTTTCCTCCTATGGTTTAGTGGTAAGATTCCTTATAAATTTTGAGTGAAGATACCTATCTTCTTCCTTTTTAGAACATTTTCCCAAAATCTTAGTATCAGAGGCCTGGAAAATTATTAAAATCATCTGTGTTTCTGATCATGCCAATGCTTAGTGGACATGTCATGAATACGTAAATTGTTATTGAACTGGCATTAAGAACATCTGCAGCGGCATCGTACTATGTATATGATCTTATTATATATTTATATGGTCCTCTGGTTAGGTGGAATTTCATGTATATGGGTTCATCTGAAGATCTGGCATTATTGTTAAAAGTTCTCAAGTTTTCTTACAAAATGTAGTTTTTGGAGCTGTAAGGAGGGAAACAATTCATGTGGCGAACCCGAAAAATTGGGGATGGAGGCTTTTTGTTGTTAAATTTAGGCTTCTAGGGCTTTTTTTTTCCTCAAGAATTATGACAATCTTTGTGCATCTTTCCATCCTTATTAAGTTATGATATTTGTCAAAATGTCCTCGCTGGAAAGGATGGTCAAATATTACTAAGGATCTGTAGTTAAACACAATTTAGAGTGCAGATGGAGGATCGTGGGAGCCGACATTAGAGATCCAAAGGATCTGTAGTTAACACAATTTAGTGTTACCGCCTTTCAGATAGGCACTTAGATGTCAAGTCTAAGTGTTGAGAGCTGTCCCACTAATAACCACACCAGTAGAGAATTGTAGTTTTTTTTTTTTTTACAAAATGGAGTTAAAAGTATTACAATATTATGAAATCTAGCTTTCCTGGACTAGTAAGCCAATCAATAAATCGAAATATATGATGCCGATGTTGTCTTGATTTGTCAATCATATACACTGTAGAGTAATCAGCCCAAGAATAATTTAAGTGCTAATTTGTCAGCAACCCAGTAGTTTTTATTCTGATGCTAATAATATTGACCTAGCAGATAATGAAGACCGTCTTCCTACTTGCAGGAAACTAATGAGAAGAATTACTGGCTAGAAAGGGTGTCACAGGAACATGTCTAATAGATTACTCCGAGCACCAATATGGTAATTGTAGCTTGTTGTTTTTTCTCCTCTTTAGCGTGCAGATGGAGGCATATGATGAAAATATTGTACATGGCAAGTTAGACCTCACCAACTTACTCCAACAGCAGAGGGTTCTAAGTTAAACGATATATTATTAGCATCGTTTTTTTTTTTCCTTCTCTTTTTTATTTTGACTATCACATAACTCTCTTGTTGGGGTTTTTTTATTTTTTTTTTATTTTACCATTCTTGTATTGGGGGTTATTCTGTAATCTTCTTTCTTTATGTTTCTGTGCCATTTAAAGTTTAATGCAGGGAGAGACTGAGCAGCTATGTTTGAGGGTTGGCTTTTGAACCTTCTGAAATCACATCCCATGAGGAAATTGGTGGTTTTGCGTCCATTCTAGTGAATCTTGTGATAATAGCAACTGGATGAATAAATTCCTTTTTTTAGATTGCTCCGGGTTGTAACAGCACATTTTTTTTCTTCCGTTATCCTGTATGTTTAGAGACAGAAGGATGAAACTCTGGTACTTCTGAATCTCTATGTAACAATTTTTTTTTTACTATGTTCTCTGCGAGTTGGATGTTTTGCTTTAAATATAACTGTAGATCAAAAATCGCATTCATAGGTGCATTAATAGTTATCTTGTTGTGAAGTCAGTATTAATAATTACATTTTTGTTGGTACCGACAATTACAGTGGTAGTTACATTTATAGTTTCATTTTCATTTGTACTTAAAGTGGGAATTTGAATCGAAGAACTAGTGGATCCTCCCTTATCCATTGGAAGATTGTTATGAGAAAATGGGTGGAGAAAAATGAGCTACCATTTGCATAGTCCTTGACCTCGATCGAATCCCCTAAGCTCACTCGAAAGTCCTTTTTTGCTCTATTCTATAAATGCTATGGAGGAAATATAAGAAAAATATCTTTCGGATGGCTTGTCCATTGTGTTTCCAAAGGCCTATCAAGACAAACCTTTACCAAGTAGGATAGTTGAAACTTGTGCTCCTGGCAATATTGAGAATGATTTATTTTTTTTTTCCAAAAGGATGCTGATACCTACGAATGGATTTGTATTATACTCTAATCTACAGTTGGAAATTTTTTTAAAAAAGGCTAAATTTTAATTTGATACCCTCAACTATCCATGTTTTGCAACTTGATACACTAAACTTTCAAAATAGCCAACTTGATACCCTGAAAAATATATTTTCCAAAATGTCACCTCCTCTCTCTCTCTCTCTCTCTCTCTCTCCCAGCCTTATCCCTAAACTCCCTCTCCCCCTCTTGCCGATAACCCCCCCCCCCCCCCCCCCCCCTCTCCTGTCTCGTGTCGCCCCTCGTGTGCGCCGTCGGCCAGCAATCGAGCATCCCGCCCGCCTGCACCCACCGTTGTTGCTGCGCGCCCGTCGCTGCTGCTCCGGTGCGCCTCGTGCGCGCCGCTGGCCAGCGATCGAGCATCCCGCCCGCCTGCGCCCACCGCTGCTGCTCCGGCGCGCCGCCCTGCTCGGCCCCCACGTTCCTCGCAGGGGAGAGAGGGGGGGGGGGGGGGGGGGAATGGAGGGGGCAGGGGTATTTTCGGAATTTTTTTGGTTTTAGGGTATGAAGTTAAAAATATTCAATAGTTGATGGTATTAAGTTGACTATTTTTAAAGTTTAGGATATCAAGTTGCAAAACATGGATAGTTGAGGGTATCAAATTGAAATTTAGCCAAAAAAAAAAATGGAGCACGAGTTGAGGCAATTACAAATGCATCAAAGAAATTAATAAAATGCAGCAAAAGTACGATAAAATGTACATTGTGGCGGGGCATACAATTTGATGTTGGAGAGTGCCATTTCTTTTCTTTTTTTTCGTTTGGAAATGCCAAGAAAATTCAAAGGGAAAGTGCATACTTGTTTGGGTGAACCACTTTTTTTCTTAATTTTCTTTTCATTGGGAATCAGTTTTCTCACGAGTCTGTGAACCAAACGAGGCCTGGGTTGAGATCTGCTATCCACAAAATGATGTCTCCAAATCTGTCCCCTCTCACATGAAGACGTGGGTTCCATGAGTTGTGAGTGTTATTTTTCAACTTGATTCTCTCTCCCCCACGCTGATTGTAACCCCCCCCCCCTCCCTCTCTCTCTCTCTCTTTGGGCACGTGCGCAGCCGGCGGAGGCGGCACCGTGGAGAGAGAGGGGGAGGGGGTGTAGCCGGCGGTGGGGGGAGCGGGGGCGGGCCGAGGCAGCGAGGGGTAGGGGTGGCCGGAGAGGGGCAAGGGGGTGGAGGGGACAGGAGAGCGGGAGAGGAGGGGAAGATAGGGACTGTGGTGAAGACAAGGGTATTTTTGTCCAAAAAAAATTCATGGTATCAAGTTTTTACAAAAAATAAGTTTAGCGTATCAAGTTAAAAAACATGAATAGTTGAGAATATCAAGTTGCAATTAAGCCTATTTTTTTTTAACAAAATTGGTGGAACCTACATCTTCATGTGAGTGGGGACAGGTTTGGAGACACGAGGTTTGGGTTGAGATTTGCTGTCCACAAAATGATGTACCCAAATCTGTTCCCTCTCATATGAAGATGTGGGTCACCATCTGTTGTGAGAGTTATTTTTAAATTTTTTTGATGAAACCTAATCTTCATGCGAGGGGACGAAAGGACATGTTTGGAAACACCATTTTGTGGACATCAAATCCTAGAAGGGATAGAATTCCTTCATAATTTCCAAAAAAGTTATTTAATCCGGGTATTCATAATTACCATAAACAATTTTTTATAAGCTAAACAAACATAAAAATAGGTTTTCATACTATTTTTATCCAGAAATTGGAAAAAAAAAATATTTACCAAAAGCCTAAATGTTAACAAAATTTTGTGAACATTTAGTTATGAACTTGAGCAGATTGGACTGAACTTTTTGTTATTGGAAATTACTCACCATTAAGTGGTACAAGAAAATGACAGAAGCCCCTTCCGGTTCAAAGATTATGGCATACAAGAAAATGAGTTGATTCATATTCATCATATAAATTATATTCAGAATGCAAAATGCAGCACTGGAGACTCGAAATTCCTGCAAATCGAAACTAGACTGCTAAAAATTAAGGCTAATTATAAGGGCACATCACATTTTGCTAGGAGCTATCCCAAATTTTTTTTTTTCAAATATTTACAAATTTGCCACTCATTTTTACCAACATTTCTTTTGTTGCTCTCAAAATAGTTTGATTATAAAGTAGGTTAAAACAAATTTAGGGTTCATGAATGTATCTTTCGAATACAATAAATTAATTTTTTTTGCATCAAACTCTAATCCTAAAATTATTGATTTTGACCTACAGTCGGCCACGAAAACGACTGCATGCAGTCTTGCAATAGAGTATGACTGCATACAGTATTGCAATCCTACTTGGAGTTGGGAGAATGGAGAAGGAATTTAGGGTTAAAATTTTTGGGAGTAAAGTTGTGGAGAAGAGAAAAGAGTTTTAGGGTTTGAGAAATTAGAAGAGAGAGAAAGAAAATGATAAAATGAAGTGGAAGAAAGGGTTTAGCCCCAAGTAAATTTCAGACTGTCCCATTAAAAGTTCCACTATGATAGACTGTCCCCTAGTAAGGGACCCTAGCAAAAAGTGATATGCCCTTAAAATTAGCCAAAATTTAACAGCTTAACGTTCTCCACTGAGAAAGAGGAAGGCAAAGATGGTTACTAGATGGGGTCTTCTGTCCTGCTGCTTTGCAAACTTGAATAAGAAAAGCAAGCCAGAAGAATGATATTAGAGCAAATATGAAAAGACGGAAGATAACATGAGCAAATAGGTTGCAACTTGCAAAAATTTCAATCCCTCGTCACGAAACCAAAAATCTGAGTAGTAAGCAAATATCTCGTACTGCTACAGATTGTTTAATAAAACAAGCAATATCCAACATAGTTCAAACACAAACAGAACAGCAAGTACTATTTAACTAAATGGGCACTAATCCGATGATGGTTGATTGCAACGATGAAAACACCAAACTTAGAACAGAGATGTTCCCTTGCCCTTCTTGTCTCCGCCAATCTCAAAATGCTTGCACCTCTGCAAAAGCCACCAAACATTTAGAAAAGCAAATATAAATTTTTTAAAAGTTCTTAAAGGATGCATAGATGTGCAATAATACCTTGATTGGGTGCTGTGATACATGCTTGCAACTCTGACACTGCAGCTTCAAGACAATCTTCTTGGTGGTTTTTGCCTGCAATGACAAACAATTAGTATAGGAAACTGGTTGATAATCAGCCAGAAAAGAGTGACACTATGATGTGAGGGAAATTAGCGACGCCTAAGATGAGAAATGAATATGCTTATGACGTATGAGGTGTAACAATGATCACTGCCATGTAGATTTTAAAAAGAAAACATGACTACCAGTGTAGTGAAACTTAAAAATGACTGTCATGTAGTGATAATAAGATGATAAGAAATGAGAATCTTGTGTCAGGTGTAGGAGGTGAAACAATGATTTACTGCCATGTATCCAGGAAAGAATGGCTATGTTGTGTAGTGAAAGGTAACGAAACATGTACAAATTGCACTCCGGAATTGTCTGAATTCCTTCACCTTGAAATAAGGGGAATGGACAAGTAGACATCTAGATATGTGGTTTTGAAAACCAGAGGCGAGCTGTTAGTTATGCAAGGATTTGACAATAGTTTGCTATAGCAATGAACCTAGCACTCCAAAGGAAGGCATGGGAAAATGGAGCCACAGAAGGCAAAACTCAAAATTTTGGGACAAGATGGTTATGGCAATGTAGACAATAGTAAGGTGCAAAAGAAATTGTACTGAAAAGCAAGTTAAAAAAAGTGGAAGATACTCAAAGGATTGATGGCATGCCTAGGAAATAAAAGACTACGAAATAGAGTAATAAAAGACTAGCTACTATAACCTAATAGTACAAGGAGCAAGGAGATACCTTCTTGTGGAAAACAGGCTTCGTCTGTCCACCATAACCTGACTGCTTACGGTCATAACGGCGCTTGCCTTGGACACACAGACTGTCCTTCCCCTTCTTGTACTGGGTTACTTTGTGCAGGGTGTGCTTCTTGCACTCCTTGTTCTTGCAGTAAGTCTTCTTTGTTTTCGGAACATTCACCTACAGAATTATATGTTTGCAACTTTGTCTATCAAGAAAGGTACATACTATATAGAGCTCTCGGTGAGATGCTAAATGATTTCAAGGAAAAAAATTGGTCATGAATTCATTTAACCCTACACGATTTCCTTGCTAGTGTACTTCAAAATTGAAATTCTGTTGTAAAGAATTGCTGCTTTAAGATAAATGTGGGGCAAAAGGAAGATTATGTGATGAAAATATAAATAAAAAATGGACATTTTGACAATATCAGCAATGCTAATCCAACTTCAACCACTTATCTCATGCCACCTAAATCTCATAAAGGGAGGATGTGAATGATGAAGCTATCCAAGTAAAAATGTTCTAACTTCTATGAATTGAATCAAAATGAAAGCAAATGAACATCTTGCATGGCATCCAAGGCTCCATTATTTGGACCAAAAGCAACGGGCTAGCTGTTTGGCTAGACCACCATTCCATCTGGGACAAATGCCACATTCTTTGGGGGGCGCAACCAGCCATCATTTCCAAAATGCTGGCTCAGCAAGCATTTCGGAAATGGCGTTTTGAGGTAATGCCATCCCCACAACTGTAATCCAAACTGACAGTAGGCAAGATGTTTGAGAACCATTAGAAGTACCATAGTGGCACAGGCAGCAACAAATGCATTTGGTTCAGTACAATCAGTAAAATTTCACATATGCAAAAAAATGTGCAGCTTCCTTAATGAAAAACTATACACTAAGGCAATTTTTATTTCAACAATTTCCATGAATGACAATAAATACTGGATTCAAACATAATGTCCAAAATCAATTGAACATTACAATCCTCTCCAGATGTAATTCTTTACACTTTTCTTTCTCAAGACTAACATTTCAATTAGAATTGGCAACCAAACAAATGATTGCAACAAGGCACCAGAATATCCAATCCATACACTCCTAGTCACGCTCAGATGTAAGCAACTAACCATACAAGAAATAGTGGTGTTAACGAACCAAGCTATTCACAAGCCAGTTCAAGCTTGGCTTGCGGAAAAGCTCGTGAGCCAAGCTTTTCAACTCGAGAGCACAAGCTCCAGCCTAAAAATAGGCTCCTTAGATAGAAGCGCCCAAACAAGAGCTTAGAGGTATTCGGCTTGTGAGCTAGCTGAGCTGGCTTGTTTTTTATTTATATACTTATATTAAAGAAATATCTAATACTAATAGACTTTTCCTGTTTGGTATGAAGTTCATTTAAATTTTTTAGTTTGATGGTAAGCTTACAGAGCTATATACTTTTGGTTTGGAACAAGATCATGAGTTCATAAACAAGCTCAATTCAAGTTCATCAAGATTTCAAGTTCAAAAGAACGGCTCGCGAATATTTTGGAGAGCCGAGCTTGAGCCTAATTTTAGGCTCTGAAAGCTCGAGCTCTATTTTTCCTTTGAAAGCCGAGCTCAACCAGGGGTGTACTCTCTCAAGATCAGCTCATTAGCACCCCTAAAAAGGAATTTAATTTTCTATTCTCTTATGTTCATCAATTCCTATTCTGTAGTCACATGATACATCCTTGAACGTTGTTCAACTTTTTATAAGCCCTACTCTTAAACTTTGAAAATAATTAGCAAAATATAAGACTAGAATAGTAACACTTACTAAAAAAATATGGCTATAGTGTATAAATATTTACTGCACTCACAAAATTACTATAAATCCTAAATTAGAGAGATAAAAAAGAAAAAAAAAAGACTAGAACATTAACACGCTCTCCAGAAATATGCCCATAATGTATACAGATTTACTGTCCTCACAAAATTACTATAAATCCTAAATTAGAGACATGAGAAAAAAGAAACAATTATATAACATACAATTTTTCTCAAGTTTATTCATAAAGCCAAATACCCACACGGCAATCAATACGCAAAGATCGATATCTGATACTAGAAAAATAATATATAATTAACAGCAAACAAACTCGGAAGATGACTCTAAAGGACGAGATAATAGTATTTGAAATGACTAAGGGCTAGTTTGGATTGCAGTTACGTTTCAGCCCATTTGCTCAAACGCCCATTTCATGGATGCTCGTTGGGCTAGCATTTCAGAAACGCCCATTTGAGCCCCCCAAAGAATGGTAAATTTGAAAAAACGTCCATCCGAAACGGAAGGCGTTTGGCACCAAACGGAATTCCGGATGAGACGTAAATGCAATTCAAACTGGCCCTAAGTATCCAATTACCGCCTCATTGAATCAGAATTTACAATTAAGTTTTAAGTAACATAGGGCAATTGCAGGCTACTGCCCATCTGAAAGAAGCTAAACTCATTGGGAGAAATCTCTAGCAACCAGGGCAAGGGAAGAAAAGGAAGTCACTATGGCTGAATAAGAATGGTAGCATCATCCTTACAACAAAGGTTAGAAGTCTATCGGGTCAGGTCCATTTCCAATTTGAGAAAGGCCAAGCAAGGATTAGATCAGGTCTAGTCTCTAAGCAAAAGGTTGAGCCATCATCTCTATGGGATGGGTTTGTACTGGGTTCCCACATCGCAATTGATGCAATTGATGATCCTTGCACACTAACTTGTTGTGCCCGGTCTGCTACAAATAAGACTCTTTCTAAATCACAAAAAAATATCTCAAACTAAAGTAGAGAAGGATCAACTGCTATGGGTGCATGTACGCCCTTTTGTCAAGATATAGAATATGAAACCAAATCAGATCATTGTGATATTGCACAGAGCATGTCCCAAAGATGTGTCTAACCTAAGACAATGTGCATTCAAGGAACACTAACCGTATAAATAGATCACGAATAATGAAATATACGGTGCAAGTGGTAGTATATACAACATCCCATCAACAAATGTGAGGTAAATCTAGGATTACCACTAGAAAAATGTAACCAACGTCCGCAACCACAATAATTGCACCTTGTACAATGAGCTAAAAATTATATATATATATATATATATATATATATATATATATATATATATATATATATTATACAAAATACAAAGGTTTTTGAATCCTAGGGCTGACTGTGCCAAGATAAAGAGTGGTTGGGATTTAATCTTGGTGAATTAACGGTTGTGGGATTTTATGGGGAAGAGCATTATTGGGAGTGGGATTTTATGGGGAAGAGCATTATTGGGAGTGGGGTTTTATGGGGAAGAGCATTATTGGGAGTGGGGTTTTATGGGGAATCCAAAGATGGGGATTTAATATTTTGATGGTTGGGATTTAATATTTTGATGGGGGCCTCATAATGGTTGTGGATGAGCATTATTGAGATGGGAATTTTATGGGAAATCCAAAGAAAATTCACATCCAGCAGTGGTTGGGATTTAATATTTTGATGGGGGCCTCAAAATTATTATTGTTCGTTTAAAATTGGGGGTCCAAGATTTTGAGGAGGAATACCTTAAATGAACCATGCCCTATGGGCACGGGTTATGACTAGTATATATATATATAGTACTTGAAGAAATTATACATTTTCATTTCTATAATGAACAACAAGAAAACCAGTACCTAACCAAACATCAGTATCCAAAACCAATTCACCATTTTCATATTACAATTAAAACTAGTATACATGCGCGTGCTTTGCACAAATTTCATACTACTTGGGAAGAACAAACAATATTTTCAGCAAACAATATTTCCTTAATTTTTTTTTTTTAAAAGAGCCAACACCAACCCCTTAATTTTTTTACTTATGTAATTAACTAGCTGCCCATGTTAAATTTAATGAACATTTTAATTAGTAACATAGATAAGGGTATTTTTGAAAAAACTCAAACCTTTTCGTAGTATAGATATGCTCACACACTATTATTCCATAGTGTCACAATAACCTAAGACCATTCATCCTAAACTTTCTTTTGATAATTTTTTCCCCAAATTACATGATGCAACTACAAATTTATTTAATTTGTTCCACAAAAGTAAATCCTTCTCTACAAGAACACCAAACTGGTACTATCATACTGCAAAATGGAGTCAATCTGAAGATCAAGAAATCAATAATAGGTCTAAAAAGACTCCATCTTTACATCAAATTAAGAGAAGAAAAGGAGGGCAAATTGCATATTTAATGGATACAAAAGGATTCGTACCATGGCTACTGCTGATTAAGGAAACCCTAGATTCGCCGCAAATTGAAAGGGAGAGGAGGAGAAGAAGCAGCAGCCGCTGGCTTTCTTATGCTCATATTTATACATACGTCAAAGTAGGGTTCACTGGTCGGGTCTGGGTCTAGGAGTAACCCTAAACTACCCGACCCGATCAGACCCGACCCGACCCGATAGCAGCCCTAAGTTTAAGCTATAACGAACCAAATAATAAAGAGAAGGAAAAAGGAAACGGAGGATTCGAAGAAAGAGGAAGCAAAGGTCAGCCCTAAATCTCTGACTAAACCCTAAAAAAATTTTTAGGGTTTCTTTTCCTCAGAACTTTTGATCAATTTGAATTCTATGAGGATTCCGAGTAGGAAAAATGAGCACTTGTAGATCTTTGTAAATTAGTCTGGGTTTCGCATCAATTTTCTAGCACTGGTCGGTTCGCCGTGGTTGATTTTGAGTTTAAAAAAAAAAAAAGAACTAGCAAATTACATAAGGTTTTACACGACACTATACGGACTCGGCGTGTATTTAGGGGTCCGCGTTGTGTCCCTGTACCACATTACACGGACACGGCACCGAGTTTGAAGTGTCCGTGCTTCCTAGGTTACACATTCTCACTGCGTATTCCAGATATGGGTGTTTCGCCCACCGGTAATGGGCTAGCCGGACTGAGCCTATATATCGAAAATATTGCTGCTGAAAGATCCTTACTTTGAACATTTCCCGGTTCTAAAATTATGGGACTTGTCTGGGAGTTGTTTTGACTTGGTAGAAAGCAAACAGTTGACAATTACGGATATGAAGACGACCATCGATTTTGTCATAAGTATTTTGCTTGCAATCAGCCATATGAATCATTCTTTGGCAACGTTTTCTTTCAAATTCTGCGATAGTCGTTTGGATTCTTCACATTCCGTGCCGATATAGCTCTTTTCATCCACGGAAATTCTAGTATTGGAGGAGGCTTGGAGCATATTTCCATTGGTATATCCGTGTTATAAGGGATACTGTGAAAAACCATTGCCCATCTTCTCTATTCTTGCTAAACCACTCATCCAACTTGTCTCTTGGTTTGCTTACACCTCCCTTGCTGATCCAAAATGCTTAACCATCCAACTTGCATGTGATTGTTTTAGTTGAATTGGTTGAACTAACATAGACATCTATATGCGCAGTGTGGTCTTGATTTAGGTTGAGACGCGAATGAGTACCAGGCCTGTTCCAAGGAGGGAGAGCCCCTGGGGGCTGCCTGAAGGTGATACACGGGAGCCTAAAGCCCACAGATGTAACGACAGAGCAGAGGATGTAATCCAGGTAGCCCGTCTTGTATCTGATTATTATTTGAAATCTTAAAAGTACAGAGTTGCATCTAGGTATACTTTTCAATTTCTACATATAATGTTAAAATACTTAAAAACTACAAAGCATAGGTTGATTCTTGAATAACTGAAACTAAGTGCATAGTGAGAGGAAACTAAATTAAGCAATTGGCTACAAAACATATTTCTATCTTTTACCTGCCCTCTTTAGCTTCTTTTTACTTTACATGGTGGCATGACTATCTTTATCAGGTACAAAATGTATTCAGTTCATTCCCGTGTTTATATTGCTTTCCTTAGATGATAGATACTGTGTGTTTGTAATGTTGGTTAATGTTTCGTTGATATGCATTAAAAGATTATATTTATTTCACAGTAAGCTTAGGGGAAGCTTTTAGAGGTAAACTCGTGCCACTAAAGCTTATAAGTGAATGTCACTTATTCTGTATGGAACCTCACTTATAAGTGAATTTGGTCACAACCACTTATAAGTGAAAATCACTTAGAAGTGCGATTTTTTCACTTATTGGATTGCTCAAGTACGTACTGCATCCGTAAAGTCCATTACGCCTCTGTACAAACTTAAAAATTCTTTCAATTGTTCAAATTCTAATAGAAATTGGTTTTCCTATATATAAACCTAATCACCCCTTCCTCTCACCTTTCCCTTCCTAACAACCAAGAATCTCTTTTATTTTCCGTCCAAATTTTAAAAGTATTACTAAACATTTTGGTATTTGTAGTACAATATTTTGGCATGCATATTTTTGGATTGTCATCTATTATCCATGTTTATATGAGAGGGCATAATGGCAAAATAGCACTTATAAATGCCAAAAAAAAAAGAACATCAAAATCACTTGTAAGTGGAAAAAATCACTTACAAGTGAAAAAAAAAACATGTTTTATAAGTGCACTTATAAGTGAAATGGAGTAAGTGGCACTTATAAGTGGCCCTCACTTATAAGTGGAAAAAAAAAAAAAGGAACACCCCCTAATTTAAACCTCAGATCTTTTTAGTCTTTTTTAAAAAATCTTGAATCAATCTGACTATTTTATTGAATATTAATTGGCATTTAAAACAGCAGAGTTATGGTTATCAAGATGTAATCATGAAGATCTACTGACTTAAACGAATACATTGCAAGATGTCCTCTCTTTTGCAGCCTATTTTGGTCAATAGCTAATGTTTTTTTTATTATGCACCTGTGTAGGCTTGTTTCGAAGGAAATCCATTTAAGACAGTTCCAGGTCTTTTCAAGCTCTTCTGGCGATGCATGCGGTCAAACCCCGGGTAATGTGATCTTGCTTTATCTTCTTCTTCAAGGTTTTACATGAAAAGTTGAAAGCCATTGTTGTGGAGAACAACTATAACTTGATAAGGCTCGAAGAATACTGACCAGGTGAGTAGGAAAACAGACCTAAATTATGAGCTTGTTGCTTAAGGCCATGCAACCACATTTCACAATTCTCCTAACAGTCTCGGGAAGAGTTAGGAGTAGGACTAGCTACCCAAATAATCTCTTGTACTTAATTAGCCAAAAGAACTAGATTCAAACACATCCTTACTTTGGGCTTGGATTATACTTCACAAAAATAATTCAACAGTTGAAATATTCAATCTCAATATGGGGCATTTTCGAGATTTTTCTGTTAGCTATGTATGGTATTTCCCCTTATCAAAATGCTTTTGTTTCCCTCCATTATCCTTTTCGTTTTAGGCTATCATGGAGGCGTTCTCGCTGATTCTTAGTGTTGTGAGGACACACGGCAGATGTCAAGCATCCAGGAGACGCCTGAAGTGGGCGGATCAGTTGCCTTAGCATGTGTGCGCACTTACAGATGTGTTTTTGTGTCATGGGGGAGAGGGTGGTTGTGTTTACTGAATTTTCGAAAAGTAAAATGTTCACTGAACGGTTAATTGTCCAGTCCATTTTTAAGAAAAATGATCAGAATATCATATGCTGGAGTAGGATATGTCTACATAAACAAAGTCATATGTTTTATGGGGATGGTATCATTGGATTCATTGTGAAATTGTTGTATACTTGGGCTGTGTTTTGTTTGAGGGAAAGCAAAGATAAAAGAAAAAGAGAAATAGAATGTGTTTGTGTTGTTTGGTTAGAAAGAGAAAATGAAAAAAAGAAAGTGAAGAGAAAATATCTAATAGGAATTTCCTCTATCATTTCCCTCCTAAAATGGTGGGATTCTATTTTCTCTCTCAACTTAACACCCTCTCACCTTTCCACCTGTCTCTCTTTCTCTTCCCACCCCCCCCCCCCCCCCCCCCCCCCCCACCCCCCCCAAACCTCTCCCCACTCTCTCTCACACACAATTTTCGTCTTCTTAAATTTTCTTACCAACCAATTTTTTTTCCCTTTCTTTTCTCTTTCCTTTTCATTCTCTCTTTCTCTTTCTTTCCCCAATTTCTCAGAAACCAAACACAGCCTTAGTGACTCAACTTTCCAGGTTTCCAAACAGTTGACACATCAAGAGATCTGAGATTTAAAACTGTGCAAGGGTAGTGATATGTTTATATGGACTTAAAACTACCTAATTAGCTTTGGTTGTAAATATGTCAAATTTACAGTTCTCACTAAAGGAGAAACTTCTTGTTAACCCTTGTTTCGAATATTATTAGCTAATAAATTTGTGCTGTCTCCATAACTTGATCCAATTAATTAATCTTGCAGGGAGGAGCCAGCTGAGCCTTTCTACTACTTGGACCTGGATCCACCAAAGAGAGAAGAAGCCAAGCTCGAGTAACTAATAGAGAGAATATCCCAAGATAGTTAATGGATCTACCCAATAAAACATATGCAGTAGGAGAGGGTTGGATGTGCTTTCGAGTTCTCTTCACCTGTTACCATGTATCATGGCAGTCTTTCCTGAACATGCTATAGATGTTGAGAAGATGAGCATATTAAGAGTTACTATCGATACCTTGTCTTGTCAGTAAACTCAATTTGGTAATAGTAATGTTTTTGTTCATTTTCTGTTCAAAAAGTTTGGACATGGTGAAAAAAGGCGTTGTAACTGTTGCCATTTATTTTGCTGCATGAACTTGCTATAATAAGATTGGAATTTGAGCTTTCTATGCATTTTTTTTGACAGTGTAAGATGAGCTTTCTAAGCATTGTTTAGTAGACACAGCTCAACTTGAGACAGTGGCAACCACTGTGATTATAAATGATGGCAATGAACGTCTATGAAACTTTACAAACTTTGAAAGTGTAGTGTTTTCAATTGGTTGGGTTCGTTTAAGAGTTAGTTTGTAGGATGGACACTTGGAGCTGAACGATAATTACAGATGTTCTGCAGTTTTCATAATCCAGTTTATGCTCAAGAGAAGCTAGTTTCTTCTTGCTTGCCAAGCAGTAAACACTATGAAGGCCATGCGTTGGGTGTCTTCTTCATGGTGAAGAGTAGTGTACGGCCGTACTGGTCAAGATTGATACCAACATAAAAAGACCAATCGACAAGGGTGTAGAAGTATAATAAGCTTGTAAAAGAAGAAAAATTATCTGTCACAAGTAAATCAATTGGTAAAAATGACTATTTTTTATTCAATTTAAAACTACTAAAAAAATACTTAAATTATGCCAAAATATATAAAAATATTTTTTCTAAAATTTTAATAATTTATTATTTGTTTTTCGATACCAAAAAAATTTGATATTCTAATCCGAAATCGCCGACACCGTCAGTCCCGATACTCATACCCGATACCACGAACCTCGAGCAAAACTCATGTAGTTATTTGCTCTACAACTCTGTAATTTCTACAGCAGCAACAAAAATGTATGCACAAGACAACAGTGGATACCTGAGAAAACCTTCTTTTTTTTAGGTGGAGCAAATGCCACAGTATGTTTGCAACTCCCAGGATGACATGCATTATATAGGCCAACAGAACTTGCCAAGAATTCTGGTGTCAAATAACTTACCTATGAAGTTGAGGTCTTCACAATGCATGTCAATTGCCCAAGATTTTCTCAGTAGGAAAACAACATAGAACGACAGCAAACATTATACCAAATTTTAGCAGTCAGCAGAACATTCATGAAAATCTTAAAAATTTACAACTTCCGCCTTTACAAACTATTGTCTCAGTAAGACTAAAACAAAAGATCTGAGTGGCTTTTGTAACATTAATCTCTCCTTTCTTCTATAACAATTACTAAACTCCCCCGAATGCTCCTCTTTCTGCATTTATGTCCCAGAAGTTACCATATATAGTCGAGCACAAGGCATAACCATTAAACTCATAGCTGTATTGTTAACAATGTTTGCCGTATCGGTATCAGATCCTTCTTATCAGTATCGGGATCGGCAGACGGTTTCGGATCAGAAAAAAACGATTTTTTTTAGATCAGAAAACAAGTATTTATTAATAAATTATTGAATTTTTAGAAAAAATTCAATATGTTTTTTTTTGAAAAGTCCTGAATCTTTTCTTGATAAAAATAAAAAAGTTGACTCCTCCTTATATCCAGCTCAAGGTGTATAATGAGCCCGGCGGTCCGGAACTCAGTCCGGGCCCGTCCGGTCAATGCCGGTCTAGGTCGGTCCGGACCCGGTCAACGGACTGGTCCGGCTCTGCCCATACCCATAACGAGTCCGGACTGGGTCCAAATTTTTAGGCCGAAAGCCCAGTCTGGCCCGGCACTGTTCAAACCCCGGTCCAAACCAATCTAGTCCGAATAATTCGGCCGACCCGGTCCAGACCTGGTCTGACCCAAATTATTTTATTTTATTTTATATCTGTTGGGGGATATTTTGACCAAAATACTCTCATTTTAGTGGTTGGTTATCTTCGTTTTAGGATTATTTTTATCATTTTGCTAAAAATAACCAAAATATCCATATAACAACTATATTTCAGGAGTATTATGGGTAATTTTATAACCAAAAATTCCTATATAAATTATCAAAATTAACCACAACAAATTTCTTCTTTCTCTTACAATATATAGAAGTAAATAAAATTTTCAAGGTTGAAGTAACAAGTTTCTGGAGCTTGAAGTTACAATTTTCTGCATACTGGAGTACAATTTTCTAGTGTTTAAAGTACATTTTTCTGGAGGCTTCACATTTTGGAGGCTTCAAGTTCACTTTTCAAGTAATTTTAATATTAAAAAATAGTTTTCTTTCTCTCTTTTTTTTGTGAATTTTCTTCTCTTTTTTTTTTTTGTTGGAAAACAAGTTCTTCTAGATTCTTTTTTTTTTCCCTAAAATCTATTTTTAAAAATATGGATGCTACTGGTTGTAACCATCCTCATCAAGGTGCTTCCGAACAAAATTATACTTATTATACTTTTTTATATATAATAATCATGTTCCGGATTCTGATTTTGTGCCACCGATACAAATGTCCCCTATTGAAGTAATTAGAATTATGGCCATTAATGCTACAAATATAAAAAATCAGTTTTATGGAAATTACATGTTGAGCGATAATGAGGGCGCACCGATTTTAGATCCAAAAGAACAAAAATCAGTATCTACGGTGCACAATGCAAGAAATGCAGAAAAAAAATTAAATGAAAAAATGATGGCACGGGCACTTTATAAAGACACTATGAAAATTGTTATGGTAATGACACATTACATGCTACACAAACACAACTAAGCATTGGTGCTCAAAGATCTTCTATAGGTAACTTTATTTATTCTGCTGCTTGTAACAAAACCGACTAAAATATATCATTTGTGATGATCAACCTTTTACATTTGGTAAGAGTGAACTAAATTATGATTATACAAGTAGTTGTCTTAATCATTGTTGTAGTAAAGTTTCTAGATCTTTTACTAGAGCATAAGCTGTCAAAATATTTCAAAAAGAAAAGGCAACTTTGAAAAAAAAATTGTACATGTTAGTAAATTTGATTTAACTTTTGATATATGGACTAATAAAAATAATTATCCTTTTATTTGTATGACGACACATTATTTAGATGTAAAATAGATTTTGGAAAAAATAATTATTTGTCTAAGACCTTTGAAATTTTCACATACTGGTTCTGCAATCAGTGGAGCTATACTGCAAGTTTTACGTGAATATGATATTCATAAATTTTTTGTTTTATTTCTTTTGGTAGTGCTAGTAATAACAATTATTGTATTAATATTTTAAAATCGCAATTTTTGCCTATAGTAGAAGGATAATTTTTTTTCATGTTAGATGTGCTTGTCATATTATTAATTTAATTGTCAGATAATGCCTTCAGTTCTTTCAAACAAATTTAGAAAAATATTAGACCTTGTTTAATTAGTTTAAACACTTATGTAAGTAGACAACAAGATTCTAAAATATTATGTGCACAATATGGTATGAACTTTAGGAGATTTGTTAAGGATTCACCACATAGATAGGATTCTACTTATTTAATGTTGAAATATTGTACTAAATTTAATGTTGTTATTACACATCATTATAATCAAACTTTTGATTTTTCAAGTATATGAAAATAATTGGTTAATTGCTAGTTCAATTTATGTTTTTTAAAATTATTTTACAATGCTACATGTATTTTACCTGAAGTTTACTATACAATTTCTTCTTTAGCTTTAAAAGAAATGATTAACATGTCTCATTTATTTTTTCTAAATATAGACATACTCCTGATTCTAATTACGTTGTTCCCAAAATGGAAACATTATTTCTAAAATATTGACATGATATATCTCTTCTATGTTGTTCTGCTTCGATTTTTTATCCTAAAATTAAATTAGATGGTGTATTTATATTGTTAGACGATTTTAATGATAATATAAATGTTGAGGTAGGTAGCTTAAAAGTAGAAAGTAGAGATATTTTATATACTTTAATTATTTTATATGAATAAAAGTTGTATCGAGCCGACCCAATACAACTGTTCAAGGTAGTAGTAGTTCCGGTTTAATGTCTAATATATCCCATGGTAAAAGTATACTGCAAAGGAAGAAACAAAAATAATTTTTCCTACCAACTCAAGAAATGTCATTGTATTTAAATTCTTACGAAGAAGATGAACATGATTATGGATTATATTTTTCAATTTTAGAATGGTGAAAAATGCACGAAAAAACGTATCATATATTTTCTTATTTAGCATGTAATCTTCTAAATTTTTCGATGTCCACTGTAGCATCAGAATCTTGTTTTAGTGCAGGTTCAAGAATGTTAAGCAAGAAGAGGAGAAGGATGCTACCAGATATTTTGGAAGTCTGCGTCTGAGTTCAAGATTGGATTCGTGCCAAAAAAGAACTCAACATTTAAGAGAAAAGTGCCGACATCGATGAGCTGGACTTCCAGTCCCATACTTTGGACGAAGATACTAGAGGAGGAGCTGAACAATAAACATGGACGGAAGATGAACGATGGAAAACAAAAGAAAAGAAAAGACTTACATTTTATTACAAATTTTATGGAAATAAAATCTCTATTTTTTGTTAGTTATAAAAAATGTTATACTATATTTAAATTATAATGAAATTAATGTTATAAATATGGATGTCCCATGACTCTTAGTCATCCATAACTTATGTAACTCATGTCCTTTGATTTCATAACTCATGGCCTTTGGCAATCCATTGTAAGCCTATATAGGCCATATTGGATGAATGAAAAGACACACAACTTTCTTCTCCATTTTCTTTTGTTGCTCTCTCTAGTTTATAACACGTTATCAGCACGAGTTTGCTCAAGAAAATTACAATGGCAAACATCACCAAGCTTGAGTTCGCTACTCTTGATATTTCCGGAAGAAATTATCTAACTTGGGTTCTTGAGGCTGAAATTCATTTGAGTGCAAAGAACCTTGCACATGCAATCAAAGAAAGAAAATGAGGCAAGCGAACAAGACAAAGCAAAAGCAATAATTTTCATTCGACATCACCTCCATGAAGGGCTGAAATCCGAATATCTTGGAGTGAAAGACCCAGCCGTTCTATGGAAAAACTTAGAGGAACGTTATGATCACCAAAAGAGTGTGATACTCCCAAAAGCTCGCTATGATTGGATGCACATGAGGTTGCAAGACTTCAAATCGGTAAACGAATATAACTCTGCAATGTTCAAAATTGTGTCTAAAATGAGATTATGCGGAGATAATGTTACTGAAGAAGACATGTTAGAAAAGACATTAACTACTTTCTATGCCACGAACATGCTCCTGCAGCAGCAGTATCGTGAAAAGGGATTTAAAAAATATTCTCAGTTGATCTCATGTCTTCTTGTTGCCGAACAAAATAATGAGCTCCTAATGAGAAACCACAATTCCCACCCTACTGGATCACAGCCATTCCCTGAAGCGAATGCAAATAACTATGGACAAGGACGTGGTCGCGGTCATGGTCGTGGTTATAATCATGGTAAAATTCAAAACCATGGTGGTCCTAACCATCAACCCTTCAACAAGAAGGTTGGGCCATACCACTTGAAGTGGAACAAAAATGGCGAAACAAGATAAAAAAAGGGTGTAAAAGTTGATTCTCTGAAGAATTATGAAGAAGCTTGCTACAGATGTGGAGCAAAAGGGCATTGGTCTCGTACCTGTCGTACACCAAAGCACCTAATTGACCTTTACCAAACATCTATCAAGGGTAAAGAAAAAGAGAAAGAGATCAACTTTGCAGATTTCAGTAACATTCTTGAAGATGAAAATGATCCAATGGAATTCACTCATTTGGATGTTGAAGATTATTTAAACGAGCCAAGTGGAGGAATTAAGTTTTGGGGTGATGATGCTAATGATGGCAACGAAAATATCAAAAATGATTAAGTTGAATTTGAGATTATTTAAACTTTTCCAGTTTAGTTCTACTTTTATGTTTGTTTTATCATGTTTCTAAGTATCCGTTGTTATGCTTGTTTTAACCTTTGGTTTTTATCAATAAATTAAATGTTTCTTACTTAATTTATTTGTGTTTATAGAAATATGGAAAATAATGATGCTATGAACAACTCCAATGGTGGAGATATATGTTTGGTTGACAGTGGATCAACGGACACTATTCTTCGAGATCGAAAATACTTTTCGAACTTAAATTTGGCAAAAGCAAATATTAGTACAATTTCTGGTACTACAAAATTAATTGAGGGCTCTGGAAGAGCAAATATTATATTACCGGGTGGAACAAATATTTTTGTAAAAGATGCTTTGTATTCAAGCAAGTCAAAAAGAAATTTGCTAAGTTTCAAAGACATACGTCTCAA
The DNA here is from genome assembly GCA_029216955.1 of Iris pallida. Taxonomy (NCBI): domain Eukaryota; kingdom Viridiplantae; phylum Streptophyta; class Magnoliopsida; order Asparagales; family Iridaceae; genus Iris; species Iris pallida. Next base: position 8,356,590 of record JANAVB010034218.1, read on the forward strand.
TGGTTTCCATATCAAGACTATGAATGAGGGGAATATGGAATATCTATGCATTACATCCAATGATTCATGCCAGAAGCATGTGAAAGAAAAATTTCCAGTTTTCTCATCAAGATTGTATTATGCAAAAATAAGTGCCATAGAATCTAACACTGCGATAAACTAGAAGTTCAATGATCCAAAACTTTTTATGCTTTGGCATGATCGGCTTGGCCACCCTGGATCTAGTATCATGCATCGAATAGTTAGAAACTCACGAGGACATCCTTTAAAGAACCAGAAGATTCTTTTACCTCGTGATTGTGTGTGTGCTGCATGCTCAGAAGGAAAATTAATTATAAGACCATCTCTGATGAAAGTTAATGTTGAGTCACTTATGTTCTTACAAAGAATACAAGGAGATATTTGTGGACCTATTACCCACCTTGTGGACAATTTTGTTACTTTATGGTCTTGATAGATGCATCATCTAGATGGTCACATGTATGTTTATTGTCAACAATAACGGTTGCTTTTGCCAAACTTCTTGCTCAGATTATAAAGTTAAGGGCTCAATTCCCTGATTATTCTATTAAGACAATTCGTCTTGATATTGTCGGTGAATATACATCTCAAGCATTTAATGACTATTACATGTCAATTGGGATTAACGTTGAACATTCAGTTGCACATGTCCATACTCAAAATGGACTTGCAGAGTCTTTTATTAAAAGATTATAATTGATTGCTAGACCTCTACTTTTAAGGTCAAGTTTACTCACTTCTGTTTGGGGACATGCAATACTACATGCAGCTGCATTGGTCCGTATTCGACCAAGTTTATTTAATCAGCATTCACCATTGAAAATTGTTTCTGGCCAGCAGCCTGATATCTCTCACTTAAAAATTTTTGGTTGTGCAGTTTATGTTCCCATTTCTCCATCTAAAATATAGTGCCCCGTCCCTACATCGTACCCCGTACTCCGTCCACGGGGTGCGCAAGAAAGGAACACTATCGCTATCGATTCGGTCGGAATCGATAGGTCGGGATCAATCGAATCGATCGAACAGAAACGGTTGAATTAAGATCCATTCCTCGTTATGGAATGTCTTCTTCAGAACCAAGTTCCATATTCAGCGGGTTGCGCCTCAAGGATTGACTCTGCGGCTGAGTCGGAAGAGACCTTCCGTTGCCCTGCTTTTCACGCCGCTTGCGTTGGTTTTGGCTTTGTTTTTTGAATGCATTTTCGTGAATGTTTTCGATAGTTTTCATGGCTTGCATTTCGAACTCGTATTTTCTATCGAACTTCTTGAATAATGCAGTGTTCTAATCGGTTGCTTGTATGATTTCAGGTAATCGCGTAGGCGACGTCTAGCGCGACCAACAAGTTCTCTCGCCTGAAGTAAACTCAAGGTGAGTGGCTGACCCTTCTCTTCTCGAACCCTTCTTAGGTAAATCGATAGTGTTGTTGCGGATGAAAGGATGAATGCAAGGGCACGGACACGGTAAAATGATCAAGTTTCAAAGAAAATGTAGGCTATGTCTTAATAACTAAAAACATGTCTTTGCACGGTCACAGACAACTTGTCGACAAGGTGAGCATTTTCTCGCACGACAACCCGAGGCCACGGGACTGTTGCGGCCGAAAAAGGAAATAAGTAATTAGCTGTGCTGGACATGAGTTAGGCGAGAACTTGCAGCGGGGCTCGCTACTCACGCTGAAAGGACCCCGTCTAACAAAAGCTAGAGGAGTCCACGATGGCTCTGGGAGCCAGTGACCAACCACACGAAATATTGCACTTGGTATGAAAATGATGACAATTGACAGGAAAGAACATGGTGAGTTTCATAAGGCACGGCGCGGTCCGCCGTGGGTGAGTTCACATGTATTTTACATTATGCTTGTCATATGCTTGTTGAAGTTTATTAGGATGGTTAGAAACATTAATGAACTAAGTCATATAAACTCTTCAACCAAATGAGAGCTTGGAACTTAAATAGCTACGCACCAGTACAAAGTGTAATGTACTGATCCTCGCTCTCCACGCAGGTACCCCGAACCACGAAGGGTGTGCCACTTAAAGCTCAAGGCGACGCAAACACTTTTGAAGTCTCGTCCGTGTGTAAAAGGCTTATTTCTGGATTCCTTTTGAAGAAGACCCCGCACTCAGTCCAAAAGAAGATGACGACTCGACTCCCTTCGATAGCAGGTGGAAAGTGTTATATTTTGTTTGTAAAAAGGGATGTAATGTATGGAACGACTATCTCATCGACGTTCATTTTGTAAGTCGAGTCATGTTGTAGCCCGCGCTGCAATAATTGTAAAGAAGTTTATGTAAATGAAGTTTTATTATTATCAATGAAAAGTCTACTTCTATTTCAAATGTGTCAATTAATTTCTCTGCGTACTCTAACTTGATGTTGTATTTCGGATGACCTTATGACTATGCCTTGTGCGATCGCAACTTAGGTTCGCACGACATCACGCCCGGGGGACAACTATCGATTCTACGGAATCGGGGCGTGATATAATGGTATCAGAGTGTCTCGCCGTGGGGTGTGCCCGTGCTATTTGTGAAGAAGAAGGATGGATCGATGCGGCTCTGCATCGACTATCGGGAATTGAATAAAGCCACCATCCGGAACAAATACCCCTTGCCCCGCATCGACGACTTGTTCGACCAGCTCCAAGGTGCAACGGTGTTTTCGAAGATTGATCTACGATCGGGTTATCACCAACTCAAGGTCAAGCCAAATGACGTACCGAAGTCTGCCTTTCGTACTCGTTACGGCCACTACGAGCTCTTGATAATGCCATTCGGTCTGACAAATGCCCCTGTCGTCTTCATGGATCTAATGAATTGGGTGTTCCGTCCGTTCGTTGACAAGTTCGTAGTAGTCTTCATCGACGACATCCTCGTCTACTCAAAGGATCGAGCGTAACATGCAGAGCATCTGCGGACGGTACTCTAAACCCTTCGAGAGAATCAGTTGTATGCGAAGATGAGCAAGTGCGAATTCTGGCTGAACAGCGTCTCATTCCTTGGGCACATCATCTCCGCCGCGGGCATCGCAGTCGATCCAAAGAAAGTTGAGGCAGTCGCTGATTGGAGACGGCCCGCATCAGTTAGCGAAATTCGAAGCTTTCTAGGCTTGGCGGGATACTACCGACGCTTCGTGAAGGACTTTGCGAAGATTGCATCGCCGTTGACTCGCCTCACCCAGAAAGGAGTCGCGTTCTAGTGGTCAGACGACTGTGAAGCTTCCTTCCAAGAGCTCAAGCAACGGCTCATTTCGGCCCCGATACTTGCACTTCCTGAAGGGACGGAGGGATTTCAAATCTTCAACGATGCTTCTGGCCAGGGCTTGGGGTGTGTGCTCATGCAGCGAAATAAGGTGATATCTTTTGCTTTCCGGCAGTTGAAGCCGCACGAGATGAACTACCCCACGCACGACCTAGAATTAACAGCGATTGTGTTTGCGTTGAAGCTGTGGCGTCACTATCTCTATGGCGTGGCGTGCAGGATTTATACGAATCATAAAAGCCTCAAGTATCTCTTCACCCAGAAGGAACTGAATTTACGGCAGAGGCGATGGCTCGAGCTGATCAAAGACTATGACTTATCAATCGACTACACGTCGGGCAAGGAAAATATGGTAGCGGATGTGCTGAGCCGAAAGTACTTAGCTTCGTTATGCGTCAACGATCGACTGTTGTGTGACTTGGAAGGAACGGGCATTGAACTCCGAGTTCGTTTCAGAGACATGAAACTGTCATAGCTGCGGGTGGAACCGAGCCTGTTGGAGAGAATCAAGTCTGCTCAGAAGGACGACCCATACCTGGAGAAGATGCGGAATCTGATATCGATAGAAAAAGCGTCCGAAAGCTGATATCGACAAAAAAGCGTCCGACTTTGTAAAGGACGAGTCGAAAGTGATGCGAGTGATGGGATAGCTATGCGTTCCGGATGACGCAGAACTTAGAAAGGAGATAATATCCGAGGCATATTATACAAAATATTCTTTGTATCCTGGTAGCACCAAGATGTATAAGGACCTCCGCGTTGTCTTTTGGTGGCACGGCATGAAGAGGAACGTAGCGCTCTTTGTGTCAAAATGTATGGCTTGTCAGCAAGTCAAAGTCGAGCACCAGCGACCGGACGGGGAGATGCAGAACCTTGCCATTCCAGAGTGAAAATGGGATCACGTTACTATGTACTTCGTTGTTGGCTTGCCGAGGACGCCGTGGGGAAACGATGCCGTCTGGGTCATCTTCGATCGACTAACCAAGTCAGCGCACTTTATAGCCATCAAAGTTACTTGGAGCGTCAACCGCCTTGCTCAGATATACCTTAATATGATAGTTTGGCTGCATGGGGTCCCAGTATCTCTCATCTCTGATCGGGATGGACGGTTCGTAGCGCACTTCTGGATTAGTCTTCATTCAGAGTTGGGGACCAAGTTAAAGTTTAGCTCAGCTTATCATCCTCAGACTGACGACCAAACAGAGCAGATGAACCAAATTCTTGAAGACATGTTACGGCTCTGTGCGATCGACTTGAAGTTAAGTTGGGACGTTCATCTACCGCTGGCTGAGTTTGCATACAACAACAGCTATCAGTCCAGCATCCAAATGGCACCGTATGAAACTTTGTACGGCCGGAAGTGCAGATCGCTCATTTGCTGGGATGAAGTCGGGGAACGGCAGATACTTGGTCCGGAGCTGGTAGAGCAGACGATGCAGAAGGTCAAGTTGATACGGGAGAGATTGAAGATAGCACAAAGCCGGCAGAAGAGTTATGCCGACACGTACCGACGTCCCCTCGAGTTCTCGGAAGGCGACCATGTATTCCTGAAAGTAGCGCCCATGCGTGGAGTTTCCAGGTTCAGTACGAAGGGGAAATTGAGCCCAAGATTTGTTGGTCCGTTCGAGATATTGAAGCGAGTCGCCCCGGTAGCTTACCAAATTGCCTTGCCGCCTGTATTGTCAGAGGTACACGACGTCTTCCACGTCTCGCAATTGCGGAAGTACGTGTACGATCCGAGCCATGTGGTAGATTTAGGTAAGCTGGACCTGAAGGCGGACTTGACATATGTCGAAGAGCCGGTGCAAATCTTGGAGCGCAAGGATAAATTTCTCCGCAACCGTGCTATTCCTCTCGTCCCGTCCTCTGGAGAAACCATTCGGTCGAAGAGTCGACGTGGGATCTTGAGTCAGAAATGAAAGAAAAGTTCCCTTCATTGTTCTCGTAGAGGTAGGTTCTATTCTTAAGTTTCGAGGACGAAACTTTTTTTTAGTTGGTTATGGTGTAGTGCCCCGTCCCTACATCGTGCCCCGTACTCCGTCCACGGGGTGCGTGAGAAAGGAACACTGTCGCTATCGATTCGGTCGGGACCGATAGGTCGGGATCAATCAAATCGATCGAACAGGAACGGTTGAATTAAGATCCATTTCTCGTTATGGAATGTCTTCTTCAAAACCAAGTCACATATTCAGCGGATTGTGCCTCAAGGATTGACTCTACGGCTGAGTCGGAAGAGACCTCCCGTTGCTCTGCTTTTTACGCCGCTTGCGTTTGTTTTGGCTTTGTTTTCTGAATGCATTTTTGTGAATATTTTCGATGGTTTTCATGGCTTGTATTTCTAACTCGCATTTTCTATCGAACTTCTTGAATAATACAGTGTTGTAATCGGTTGCATGTGCGATTTCAGGTTATCACGTAAGTGACGTCTAGCGCGACCAACAAGTTCTCTCGCCTGAAGTAAACTCAAGGTGAGTGGCTGACCCTTCTCTTTTCGACCCCTTCTTAGGTAAATCGATAGTGTTATTGCGGATGAAAGAATGAATGCAAGGGCATGGACACGGTAAAATGATCAAGTTTCAAAGAAAATGTAGGCTATGTCTTAATAGCTAAAAATATGTCTTTGTACGGTCACGGACAACTTGTCGACAAGGTGAGCGTTTCCCCGCACGGCAACCTGAGGCCACGGGACTGTTGCGACTGAAAAAAGAAACAAGTAATTAGCTGTGCTGGGCATGCGTTAGGCGAGAACTTGCAGCGGGGCTCGCTACTCGCGTTGAACGGACCCCGTCTAACAAAAGCTAGAGGAGTCCACGATGGCTCTGGGAGCCAGTGACCAACCACACGAAATATTGCACTTGGTATAAAAATGATGACAATTGACAGGAAAGAACATGGTGAGTTTCATAAGGCACGGCACGGTCCGCCGTGGGTAAGTTCATATGTATTTTATATTATGCTTGTCATATGCTTGTTGAAGTTCATTAGGATGGTTAGAAACATTAATGAACTAAGTCATATAAACTCTTCAACCAAATGAGAGCTTGGAACTTAAATAGCTACGCACCAGTACAAAGTGTAATGTACTGATCCTCGCTCTCCACGCAGGTACCCTGAACCACGAAGGGCGTGCCACTTAAAGCTCAAGGCGGTGCAAACACTTTTGAAGCCTCGTCCGTGTGTAAAAGACTTGTTTTTGGATTCCTTTTGAAGAAGACCCCGCACTCAGTCCAAAAGAAGATGACGACTCGACTCCCCTCGACAGCAGGAGGAAAGTATTATGTTTTGCTTGTAAAAAGGGATGTAATGTATGGAACGACTCTCATCGGCGTTCGTTTTGTAAGTCGAGTCATGTTGTAGCCCGCGCGGCAATGATTGTAAAGTAGTTTATATAAATGAAGTTTTATTATTATCAATGAAAAGTCTACTTCTATTTCAAATGTGTCAATCAATTTCTCTACGTACTCTAACTTGATGTTGTGTTTCGGATGACCTTATGACTATGCCTTGTGCGATCGCAACTTAGGTTCGCACGGCATCACGCCCGGGGGACGACTATCGATTCTACGGAATCGGAGCGTGACATAAAAGAACAAATATGGGCCCACAAAGGCGTCTTAAAATTTATGTTGGTTTTGACTCACCATCTATAATAAAATACATTGAGCCCCTCCCTCTCTCTCTCTCTCTCCGTCTGTATTGGTTGTTGGTGGTTTGGGGGGTACGGGTGGCTCGGAGGGAGGTGCAGGGGGGATGCGGGTGGTTGGGGGTGAGTGGGGGTGGCTGGGGGGGTGGGGCAAGAGGACGAGGGCGGCTGGGGAAGGGGAGCTAGGGTTAGGGTTCGGGTTAGCGTTCATTTTCTATTCGGCGCTCTCACTCTCTCCGGCGCTGTCACTCTCTCCGGCGACTCTCCTCCCTCCTCCGGCGCTCTCACTCTCTCTCTCCTCCCCCCTCCGACGCTCTCACTCTCTCCGGCGCTGTCACTCTTCCGATGATTCTCCTCCCTCTCCGGTACGTGGTACTCTTCCCTTCCCCCTCCCTCTCTCTCTCTCTGGCTGTTTTGGTTTTTGGTGGTTTGGGGGGTGCGGGTGGCTCGGAGGGAGGTACAGGGGGGGATACGGGTGGTTGGAGGTGAGTGGGGGTGGCTGGAGGGTAGAGCAGGGGGGACGAGGGCGGCTGGGGTTGGGGAGCTAGGGTTAGGGTTAGGGTTAGGGTTAGGGTTCATTTCCCATTCGGCGCTCTCACTCTCTCCGGCGCTGTCACTCTCTCCGACGACTCTCCTCCCCCCTCCGGCGCTCTCACACACTCTCCCTCCACTCCGGCACTCTCACTCTCTCCGGCGCTGTCACTCTCTCCGGCGACTCTTCTCCCTCTTCGGTACGTGGTACTCTTTCCCTCCCTCTCTCTCTCTCCGGCTGTTTTGGTTGTTGATGGTTGGGGGGTGCGCGTGGCTCGGGGGGAGGGGCAGGGGGGATACGGGTGGTTCGAGGGTGAGTGGGGGGTGAGTGGGGGGGTAGGGCAGGGGGGACGAGGGCAGCTGGAGGAGGGGAGCTAGGAGTAGGGTTCGGGTTAGGGCTAGGGGTGGTGTAGGGGGGGTAGCTTGGTCACGGGCACCGATAGTGCCGAAAAATCTGATAATTTAGTAATAATTATTTATTTTCTGACACCGAAAAATGTGATACTACGATTCGAACGCACCGATAGTGCCGATATTTGTAACAAGTAGTTTTGTTGGGTAGTTAATTGGTAACATGGTGATCGGGAGATATAGTCCCTGCAGCCATTCGACTGACGAGGCAGAAACTATGGTACGACATGGTGATCTGGACATAGTCCCTACAACCATTCGACTGGCAAGGCAAAAACTATGTAGTCGTAGATAAAGTTGACTGTCCTTCGACCCTCATCCCTCGACAATGATGATACGACAACCTATCACTATATCTTATATAGTAGTAGATGATGTCATAGTATTACATTATGTGAGTTCATTTTGATTTTGTTACATTCTTCAGATACTAGATACTAGATTCGATAAGAACGTATACTACACCATATGTACAGAACATAGATGATTCACACTAATGTATACTAGAATAAATTTTGGGTTGCGTTCTGAGCCATCCGTTCTCACACTTAAAACACATATGAATTAGGACAACCAACCGGAGAGGATACTCTGAGAGATCCATCTGAGTAGGACGTATACTATGAGAGATCACCTTAACAAGAATGATATCAGTAGTAGGATTGAGTGTTGGAGGAGATATTATCAGAGTGTACGTCCTAATCAGATGGGTCTCTCACCGTTACTATTTTTTTCTGACAGCATGGTAGATGTGCTCCGTCAACAGATTCTTGCTCTGAGCCAAAACTTTGCCCCGGAGCTCAATTGGACATCCTTCATGTAGAGCTCGAACGAGAGGTTCCTAACAGCATGGTGGTCTTCTTTGTCAAAGGATTCTTGCTCGTCCCACAACCTTTATGGGATGAGCACGAATCCTTTGACAAAGGAGACCACCATGCTGTCAGGAACCTTTCACTCGAGCTCTACACGAAGGATGTCCAATTGAGCTCCGGGATAAAGTTTTGGCTCAGAGCAAGAATCTGTTGACGGAGCACATCTACCATGCTGTCAGAAAAAAATAGTAACGGTGAGAGACCCATCTGAGTAGGACGTACACTCTGATAATATCTCCTCCAACACTCAATTCCACTACTGATATTATTCTTGTAAATGTGATTTCTCAGAGTATACGTCCTACTCAAGAATGTCCACTCGAGATCTGGGGCAAATGATTGACTCAGAGCGGATTTCTGGACAGAGATGACGAAGAAGATGGTTGCCAAAACTTATGTAAGTTTTCTAATTCTTTATACGTATTATATTTTTGTCATTTTGTATTACTGATACTCTGAGTAATACGGAATGGTCCGATACCGATACTCTGAGTATCAGACCATTCCTATCTGTATCGGTATCGTAATCACAATACCGATACTCGAGCATCGCATTGATACTTAAGTATCACATCTGATAGTTCTCTCATTTATTTGTCAATTACTGTATTTCAGTTCTAGTTAGTTTTATGTGATTCTCTGATATTTTTCTCATTTATTTTCAACCGCTCTCCCCTGTGAATATTGATTTTACCAGATGGCACCCATGACCCGAGGAGCGGCACGTCGTTTGAGGGAAACAGTGAATGCTGAGGTGGCTCCTCCTACTGTTAAGGAGGAAGTGGCACCGGTAGCTAGTGAGACCGGGAGTTCTATTCATCCAGCACCGGTAGCTAGTACGGTAGTTCTATTGATGCAGCACTTGCAAGGGACTACATCTCTCCAAACGCCATCGATTCTACTTTTTCGAGGTGGTTGCATGATCGTATCACTGAGCGTTTGCGTGAGCTGCGTGGTTTTCAGTAGCTATTAGTACTTATTTGTGTTGGACTATTTGTATTGTGGGTTGTTTTTGTATAAGACTACAGTAGAAACTCTATAAATTAATACTCGATTATTTAATAAACTCTCTAAGATAATATTTTTGGCCGGTCCCGACTCGGGGATAGGGTGCTAAATTAATAATTCGCTAAAATTATAAGATAATACATTTTTGATAATTTCTTCAGACCCCATATAAAATATAAATTAATAATTCCTTATATATAGCATATTACATGAATGATTTATGAAGGTTTCTTGAAAAATGACTCAAGAATTGAAGGTTTCTTGAAAATATTTTTAATGTCCATAAAGTGATACACTGAACACAAGAAGCATAATAAGATGGGAGATTGAAGGTTTCTTTCAAATTGGGCCCTTCATTTGATATACACATGCATTGTATACAATAATTAAGTGGAAGCTTGAAAGGTGTTTGTAAACTACGTAAGTATTTTACTATAAATTAATAAAATATTAATTAATATATAAATTAATAATTATTAATTTATCGATTAATTAATAACTCTTTTAATTAATAAATTTTGGTGGTCCCAAGTGTATTATTTTATAGAGTTTCTACTGTATTTGTATTGGACTACGACATGGTGATCAGGACATAGTCCCTGCAGCCATTCGACTGGCGAGGCAGAAACTATGTAGCCGTAGATAAAGTTGACTGTCCTTCGACCCTCATCCCTCGGCAATGATGATACGACAACCTATCACTATATCTTATATAGTATTAGATGATGTTTTAGTATTACATTATGTGAGTTCATTCTTGATTCTGTTACATTCTTCAGATACTACATACTAGATTCGATAAGAACGTATACTACACAATATGTACAGAATATAGATGATTCACACTAATGTATGCTATAATGAATTTTGGGTTGTGTTCTGAGCCATCCGTTCTCATACTTAAAACACATATGAATTAGAACTGTGTGTCAATCTTTATTTTTGTATTTTCGGCGAACCCAGGGATTAGATTCTGTATTTTGTATTTTGGATTCTGTATTTTGGCTCCAGCTCTAGCTCCATTTGCATAAATCTACGGTACGACATGGTGATCAGGACATAGTCCCTGCAACCATTCGACTGGCGGAGCAGAAACTATGTAGCCATAGATAAAGTTGACTGTCCTTCGACCCTCATCCCTCGGCAATGATGATACGACAACCTATCACTATATCTTATATAGTAGTAGATGATGTTTTAGTATTACATTATGTGAGTTCATCTTGATTCTGTTACATTATTCAGATACTACATACTAGATTCGATAAGAACTATACTACACCATATGTACAGAACATAGAAGATTCACACTAATGTATGCTAGAATGAATTTTGGGTTATGTTCTGAGCCATCCGTTCTCACAAGAGGAAGGATCAGTGCTTTTTAGTTCTCTTCCATCCATCCATTACTCCGTTCTGATCAAGCCTCTTCCTTCTCCTCTAATCCACCATAGCTCTGGACCCATCTGCTCCTCCCTACTTCCCTTCTTCTTATTTGACTCTCTCAGCCACATATGATATCCAGCTCAAGTGTAGAGGCGGGGAAGAAGAAGTGGGTAGGAATAGGAGGCCGGGAAAGCAGCACAGCCGGCGGCATGACCTGGAGGAAGTACATAGGTTTTCTTCAACATCCGTAGGAGAACTATAAGGATATATCTTTCCACAACATGTCACCTTGTCAAAGACCCTTAATATGAATATTACGTTACCGCGGTGTCAGAAGACTAACATGTCATAATTTTCTAAGCCGTGTGCTTTGACATAATCCTTCCAACTCTTTTCTCCTATTTTGCTGACCCCCTCGGTGGAACACTCAACACCGGCACGCACAATACATTCCAGAATATACAAAAATATAGAAAAAAATTCTATCCGTAACGAACAATGTCAATATATAATATCCTCAACAAACCAAATCAATATCCGCAAATACGTACAAACTCAGTATCCTTAACGAAAAAACTGAAGGAAGGATCAGTGCTTTCTAGTTCTCTTCCATCCATCCATTCCTCCGTTCTGATCAAGCCTCTTCCTTCTCCTCTAATCCACCATAGCTCTGGACCCATCTGCTCCTCCCTACTTCCCTTCTTCTTATTTGACTCTCTCAGCCACATATGATATTTAAGTGTAGAGGCGGGGGAGAAGAAGTGGGCAGGAATAGGAGGCCGGGAAAGCAGCACAGCCGGCGGCATGACCTGGAGGAAGTACATAGGTTTTCTTCAACATCCGTAGGAGAACTATGTAGCTCCCCTTTCCGGAAATTTTAAAATATTTTTATTTTATTTATTTTATTTAAATGGTGATTTTAGATCATTATGAATAATTATTTAGTTTATTATTACGGTAGATGATTTTAGTCATTGTCAGGAATTTGAGTACAAGTTGACTAAATGTCGTGGCACGGATAGTGCAGTGGCGTGCTTTGACTAGTGTATTAGCCCTAGTAGGAAAGGTCGAGCCATAGTGATGTCCTAACTAGAAAAACTAGGCTAAGTTGTGACATGACCGTTATAAATAGTTTAATTATTTATATTTAATATTATTTGACATTAGGAGACCCGGTTGTACCAAACCAGCTCGGACTAGACCCGTACCAAGCCCAAGCCCATGTGGTCATGCGGGACGTCCAATGACATTCGTGTTGGCATATTTTGGTAAGATTGTGTTGTATTCCGTTTTAATAACCTGATGAATATTTCTAAGTATACGTATTTAATTATTATAAATATTATTATTAGGGATAATCAATGACTTTTGGTATAAAATAGGTCATCGTATATTTTGGAGTTTTTAGACTGTACATAATGGTTTATATACACCATTATTGATTTATGAAATATTATTATTATTATTATTATTATCATTATTATTGTTATTATCATTATTATTATTTTATTGGGGTTATTACCATATAATACTAATTTATATTATTTTGTCGATTAGATATTATTAAATATAGTCATATATATATATATATATGTCCTACACTAGGAATGAATAATATAGAGGTTTATTTAGATTTTTGGAAATACTATATAAGTATATATAAATGCTTGGATAAATAAATATATATATAAATAATGAAGTGTATACGTATAGATAAATAAATATATAAATATATGTATAGGTGTATATAGATAATATTTGGTGAATATGTACTTGGAATTATATAAATATTATATGTATATGTGCATAGATATAAATACGTATAAGTGTATACGTGTGTATATATGTATGTGTGTGTTTGTAAATATATATATGTATATGGGAATGTATACATAAATATATAAATATATAAAGGAGTATATGTACGTGTATATACGTATATATATAAGTGCATATATACGTGTATATATATGAATATACATATGTATCTACGTGTGTGTATATATAGGTATATATATATAGGAATAATAAAAAGAAAGAAAAGGGATCTCGGCCCTAACAGAGAGCCCCAGGCCCAGGCCCAGCCGGCCTGCCCGCTCCCACAAGCCCATCAGCTCGAGCAAACAGAACCCACCCTTCGGTTTCAGCCGACCCATCCAGGCCGCATGTATACCATGCGTGAGAACATAAATCACATTAAAACCCTAACTATACGCGCGCCATCCTTCCTCCTCCCCTGGCAACCCTGACCCAGCCTCCGCGCACCGCCGCGAGGCCATCACCGGCGTCTAGGGCCGCACGCGCACGCGTGCGCACAGGCGCGAAACAGCAGCAATAGCTGCGGAGGTGCCAACTTCGCGACGGCTTTTTATCGCGTACAAGGGATCGTTTTACGAACCGCTTCTTTAGGTACGATCCCGACATAATCCACTCCGATTCCCTTTAAATACTTAGATTTGTTTTGCGTCATGCGCATCGGAAAACGAGCCCGAAGATCGACCAAAAACCTGTCCGAAACAGGACGTAGAACTGCCCAGCATCCAATGTTTGCGGTCGATTCGCGACCAGAATATTACGAATTTTAGAAAATCGTTTGAACAGACTTCTAGTCAACCTAACCAAGATGGAAACACTATTTTTAGATTTAATTCTTGTTGGTTAATTGCTGTTTAAAATTAGGATAAAGTTTGACAAAAATATGTTTTAAAAACTAGAAAAACCTTCCACACGACGTACGTCCCGCCAATCCGGGCGACGTGGTCGCGAACCGAAAGCATCGAAAGATGCGTAACGGCTTCGTGGTCGTGTGGGCTTTGACGGAATACAAATTGGTCGCGTGTGCGCGACGAATTTGTTACGTATCCGTCGAAATTTACCGTATCGTGCACTTTGCACAAACTCTAATTACTTTGTGCACGTTCGTCAGATCGAGACGAAACTTGCGCCAACAGGACCGTATCATTTTTCTGGTCCTGTATGCCAAATTTGGTCCAATTCTGAGACAGTTGATAAAATTACCGTTTTGCGGGCCCCACGGTTCCACTCAACGGGCGATTTTGTGCACGGCCCGCCGGAATCCAACTCTGGATATACGGTTGGGTTCGTATCGGAGAATCGGACCTGTTGACATATATTTTGATGAGTTTAGAGGCCATTAACTCTGGCACGCTTTTCGGTGCAAAGCGGGTCCAACGGCGGACACTATTTTTGCCCGAAATTACCGTTTTGCCCCTGTGTCCAGAATTGGACTTAAGGACAGACTATCCTAGCTAATTTGACTATTCTGAGAATGTTGGTACTATTTATTTCAGCATCTGAAGACTTCTGCATGTGTTGATTGATTGTGGCTCATTGAGTGGTATAGTATTATTGGTTTCACCAGCTAAGGACCTCAGGCAAGTGCACTTTCTGATTGCTTTCGATTCATAGTAGTTTTCTCATTTCATGTCTATACATATATCTTACTGCTTGTTGACACGCTCGTCACACGGAGTAGTCGGGAGGGGAAATATCTTAGTAGACATGTGGACTATCCAGAACTACCCCCCGTGTCTTTCGTGAATGCTAGCAGCTGCATATGACACGTGCAGTGTGCCTTATTTACCCCTAGCCGTTCACATGTCGAAACAGATATTTCACACCACCTAGGTAGATGTCTTTTATTTTTCCTTTACTTCTCTATCGTGCTATGTCATCAATTATCTTCCAGTTTTCATATCTCATATGCTATTTTCATGTCTTGTTAATTCTATTATATTTTCGTATTGCCGTCGGTTTGTGTACTTGTTCCATTCCTGACTGGAAACCAATATTTTTTAGATTTAGCCGTGATCACTCTTAGCACCGGGAAGACTTGGGTATGCTGAGGTCAACCTAGAAATAGAAAGCAATTGTATCAATTTCATAAATTGTAAAATCTTGTATTTCCTTTAATATAAATCTTGTATTAAACTTAGAAATATGAATGAGCAGCAAATGTTATTTTTCTTGAGCATTTATTTCTTGCGGGCTTGACAGTGTTCTACCGTCGACTCTGCGGCGTAGGCTGGCTTGGACACGTCTCGTATCCAAAAAAGCGGGTGCGGATCGTGACAAACTATAAGGATATATCTTTTCACAATATGTCACCTTGTCAAAGACCCTTAATGTGAATATCACGTTACCGCGGTGTCGGAAGACTAACATGTCATAATTTTCTAAGCCGTTTGCTTTGACATAATCCTCCCAACTCTTTCCTCCGGAGGAAAGAGTTGGGAGGATTATGTTAAAGCATACGGCTTAGCAAATTATGACATGTTCCCAACTCTTTCCTCCGGAGGAAAGAGTTGGGAGGATTATGTCAAAGCACACGGCTTAGAAAATTATGACATGTTAGTCTTCCGACACCGCGGGTAACGTGATATTCACATTAAGGGTCTTTGACAAGGTGACATATTATGAAAAGATATATCCTTATAGTTCTCCTACGGATGTTGAAAAAAACCTATGTACTTCCTCCAGGTCTTGCCGTCGGCTGTGCTGCTTTTCTGGCCTCCTATTCCTGCCCACTTCTTCTCTCCCGCCTCTACACTTGAGCTGGATATCATATATGGCTGAGAGAGTCAAATAAGAAGAAGGGAAGTAGGGAGAAGAAGATGGGTCCAGAGCTATGGTGGATTAGAGAAGAATGAAGAGGCTTGATCAGAACGGAGGAATGGATGGATGGAAGAGAACTAGAAAGCACTGATCCTTCCTTCAGTTTTTTCGTTGAGGATACTGAGTTTGTACGTATTTGCAGATATTGATTTTGTTTGTTGAGGATATTATATATTGACATTGTTCGTTACGGATAGAATTTTTTTCTATATTTTTTGTATATTCTGGAATGTATTGTGCGTGCCGGTGTTGAGTGTTCCACAGAGGGGGTCGGCGAAACCAGGGATTGGATTTTGTATTTTGTATTCTGTATTTTGGCTCAGGCTCCAGCTCCATTTGCATTAATCTACGGTACGACATGGTGATCAGGACATAGTCCCTGCAGCCATTCGACTGGCGAGGCAGAAACTATGTAGCCGTAGATAAAGTTGACTGTCCTCCGACCCTCATCCCTCGGCAATGATGATACGAC
This sequence comes from Iris pallida, assembly GCA_029216955.1. NCBI lineage: Eukaryota > Viridiplantae > Streptophyta > Magnoliopsida > Asparagales > Iridaceae > Iris > Iris pallida. The sequence continues at coordinate 8,372,830 of JANAVB010034218.1, forward strand.
AACCTATCACTATATCTTATATAGTAGTAGATGATGTCTTAGTTTTACATTATGTGAGTTCATCTTGATTCTGTTACATTCATCAGATACTAGATACTAGATTCGATAAGAACGTATACTACACCATATGTACAGAACATAGATGATTCACACCAATGTATGCTAGAATGAATTTTGGGTTGTGTTCTGAGCCATCCATTCTCACACTTAAAACACATATGAATTAGAACTGTGTATCAATCTTTGTTTTTGTATTTTCGGCGAACCCAGGGATTAGATTATGTATTTTGTATTTTGACTTTGTATGTATTTGGAGATATTCAGTTTTTTCGTTGAGGATACTGAGTTTGTACGTATTTGCAGATATTGATTTGGTTGTGTTGAGGATATTATATATTGACATTGTTCGTTGCGGATAGTATTTTTTTCTTTATATTTTTTGTATATTCTGGAATGTATTGTGCGTGCCGGTGTTGAGTGTTCCACCGAGGGGGTCGGCAAACCCAGGGATTGGATTTTGTATTCTGTATTTTGTATTCTGTATTTTGGCTCAGGCTCCAGCTCCAGCATTATTTGCTTTCTGGAACCTATTTTTTTTATATTTTTTAATCTAGTGATGTTTTTAGCGACGTTAGTATTCGTCGCTACATATTAGCGACGTCAGTAAATGTCGCTAAAAGCGTCGCTAAATTCTGACGTGGCAACACGTGGCACCAAATCTGATGTCAGCTCATCGTCGCCAAAACGTCGCAAAACTGTCGCTAAACGGCGACCACGCGATAACGTCGCCTTTTACGTCGTTGATTAGCGTCAAATAACAAACGTCGCAAATTACGTCGTGAATTAGCGACGTTATTGACGTCACGAAATGGCGTCGTCCTAGCGACGTTTTGCGACGTTTTCTCGTTTAGCGACACATTTTTTTTTCTGTCGTTCCTGAAACGTCGCCCTAAACATCGCTAAATTGATTTAGTGATGTTATCGCTGAGATTAGCGACGTATTTAGACGTCGCTAATCTGACAAATTTTTTTAGTGTTACCCTGTGATCGATGCAATCACATTACGATATTTGATCAGCTTAGCAGTCACAGAAAAACTTGATATGCGGCTTATGGATGTTGTTACCGCATATTTGTATGGGTCATTGGATAATGACATTTATATGAAGATCCCAGAAGGATTCAAATTGCGTGAAGCAAATAACCAAAGATCTCACGGGTTATACTCAATCAAATTACAACGATCCCTATACGGATTAAAATAATCTGGAAGAATGTGGTATAATCGCCTTAGCGAGTACCTTGTTAGAGAATGATATATAAACAATCCAATTTGCCCATGTGTTTTCATCAAGAGATCTAAAAATGGATTCTCAATTATTGCAGTTTATGTTGATGACTTAAATCTTGTCGGAACTTCCGAAGAGCTCACAGAAACTGCTAACTATCTAATGAAAGAATTTGAGATGAAAAATCTTGGAAAGACAAAATTTTTTCTCGGCCTGCAAATCGAGCATTTATCAAATGAAATTTTTATTCATCAATCTACCTATGTAGAAATTTTTTTGAAAAGATTTTATATGGATAAATCTCATCTACTGAGTAGCCCCATGGTTGTTCGATCTTTAGATGTAAAGAAAGATCCATTCCGTCCTCGAGAATATAATGAAGAATTATTAGGTCCAGAAGTACCATATCTCAGTGCTATTGGAGCTTTGATGTATCTTGCAAATTGTACAAGACCTGATATATCATTCTCAGTAAACTTATTGGCAAGATATAGCTCAGCACCAACAAAACGACATTGGAATGGTGTTAAATATATGTTACGTTATCTTCATGGAACAACCGATATGGGCTTATTTTACTCAAAAAATTTAGAATCACAAGTTGTGGGTTATGCTGATGTTGGTTATCTATCTGACCCACATAAAGAAAGATCTCAGAGTGGATATGTGTTTACATGTGGTGGTGCTGCAATATCATGGCGCTCAGTGAAACAAACATTAGCAGCAACTTCTTCTAATCACTCAGAAATTCTGGCCTTGCATAAAGCAAGTCGAGAGTGCATATGGTTAAGAACGATGACTTAGCATATCCGAGAATCATGTGGGTTATCTTCAACAAAGAATACTGGGACAATATTGTATGAAGACAATGCTGCTTGTATTGCACAAATCATGAATGACTACATCAAAGGCGACAGAACGAAGCATATATCACCTAAATGTTTCTACACTCACGAGCTATAGAAGAATGGTGACATTGACATTCCGCAGATACAATCAAGCAAGAATTTTGCAGATTTATTCACTAAAGCATTACCAACCACAACATTCAGAAAGATGATTCAGAATATTGGGATGCGTCAGCTAAAGGATCTCTTGCCAGCATCAGGGGAGCGTGATCACTAATTCTCAAACTTTACTCTTTTTCTTTCGACCAAGTTTTATCCCATTGGGTTTTTCTTGGCAAGGTTTTAACGAGGCAGTTTATCACGCTTACACATTTTGTGTGATATGTACTCTTTTCCTTCGTCCAAGTTTTTATCCCATTGGGTTTTTCTTGGCAAGGTTTTAACGAGACATATCACATATTATATTAGACATCCAAGGGGAGTGTTGTAAATATAGATGTCCCATGACTCTTAGTCATCCATAACTTATGTAACTCATGTTCTTTGATTTCATAACTCATGGCCTTTGGCAATCCATTGTAAGCCTATATAAAGGCCATATTGGATGAATGAAAAGACACACAACTTTCTTCTCCATTTTCTCTTGTTGCTCTCTCTAGTTTATAACAATTAATAAAATGATTCAATTTTTCTTCTCACTTTTTTTTAAATGGAGTAAAAATTAAAAAAATAATCGGGCCGGCCCAGTCTAGTTCGCCCGTCCCTCCTCCGATTGTTCCATGGGCCCGAACTGGATTCCCGCTTTCGCCGGCCAGTCGGACCAACCCGGCCCACTTTCTCTTCCGAAGATCACATTTGGTTTAGTGTAATGCAATCGTAATCGTAATATAATCAAATATTTTTTTCTTCTTCTTCCATTTGCCTACCAAATGAGGCCTAACCGGTCCGGTCGGTCCGAAACTGATCAAAACGGGTCAGCACAAACCGACCCCTGCCCATTCCACACCCGGCTTGATATCCAGCGTTGGTGTCTTGTCTCCCTCTCCTTACTCTATCGCTGACAAGAAAAGAGAGCTACCCCTCGTTTCCTCTCAAGCAGACTGGACTGGTCTTCAACTCTCCCTTTCCTCTCTCTCCCTTCTTGATCTCTCAGGTACGACACTTTAAATCCCTTTCTTGATTCCTTCTCAAAGTTTGTGGAGTGGATATTTCTAGAATCGCAGTAAAGTCAATAAATGCAGTGGGGTGCACCTTAAATTTGGATAAACAAAATGGGGTGCCACTCAAAATTTCTCTTAATATTTTAACAAGAGAATATTTTTATGTATTGTACGTTGTGTAGATGTATAATGGAAAGAAAAGAATCCAGGACGAGGGCATTGGTACATGGAGTTCACCTGTTGAAGATGCATTTGTTTCTTTGATGTATGCAATTATTTCAGTCTCGCAGCATGCCAAAACAGAGAAGTTTGCTAAAGCCCAAGCTACGCTTGAGCAATTTAGCATATCAAAATGTATGGATGTGTTCCATAAAATGCAAGATGTTCCGTCCAATCAACGTCTCAAGGCATTAGACGTGCTTGCCAACAGCGCTGCTTATCGTGAGGCGTTCCTCGCTATGGATGAGGATTTTAGGCACGCTTAGATGGCGAGTTTAAGGTCTTCTGCGCCTGAGCAATTTAGCATTTCAAAATGTATGGATGTGTTCCATAAAATGCAAGACGTTCCGTCCAATCAAGTCTCAAGGCATTAGACGTGCTTGCCAACAGCGCTGTTTATCGTGAGGCGTTCCTCGCTATGGATGAGGATTTTAGGCACGTTTGGATGGCGAGTTTAAGGTCTTCGGACTAGTACTTTGTACTTTGTACTTTGTTGGGGATGAACTAGACAAGTTTAGCCAACTAGGCAAGTTTAGCCAACCATGCTGTTTACTAGTAACAAGTTTAGCCAACTAGACAAATTCCTCTGGTATACTAGTAGTTTGTTCGAGGTCTTGCCAAAAGCTATTTAGCCAACTAGATAAGTTTTAATGGTAAATACATGTCGCAGATTGCATAATTTCATTAGTAAATATTTAGAGGATGAGAGAGAGTTTTTTTTTGCATCATTTGAAGATAAATATTTTGTAGCTCCTTTTGGTGATCAACCACATAAACCTAATATATCAGCGTTGACTTGTCTCAGCATTATCTTACGAGGATGGCTAGAAGGAGAGAGGTTATGTGGTAAGTACGTGTCAAATGCAGAATTTGGATAGTGTCGTGGAGTAAACTTTTGGTGTTGTATTGTTTGATTTTAGTTAGTTATGTAGTTTAATTCAAGAAGAAAGTATGTGTGCTGTACTAAATATTATATTTATGTTAAATTTCAAGCTTCTTGATTGGTATATAGTTTCAATTTTGGTAATTCGAATTATTATTATGCAAACCATTCCAATTATCTCACGATATGCATTCTAGTATTATATTAAATATTTTTTATTAGATATTATCCAAACACATTTTACAAAATTTTATTTCAAAAATTGTTTTCTAAAAGTATTTTACCAAACTAAATTGTTAAACTTTTGTTTTTTAAATCTATTTTTTGGATGCAAGTAACCAAAGGCTAAGTCGGAATTTGTAGAACTAAAAAATATACCATATAATTTTTTTTTTGAAAATTATTTTCAGAATCAAATTTTAGAAAACTTTTTCAGAAAACTTATCCAAACACGCTTTCTTAATTCTTAATTCTTGAGTCCTGCATGATCAACTTAAGAAAAACTCGTGCTACTTATGTTTCTGATCAGAAGGAGGTCATCAATTGTTTCAATCTTCTTTGAGGAGTGGTTATTATTATTATTATTTTCCTTTCTTATTTATGAGAAGTCTTCCCGTTAAGAAAGGACATAAAAAAAGAACCTTGGCTCACTGATTCTGTAAAGTTTGCAATTATGTAATGTAGACAAGTACATATATTGAACTTCAATGGAATTCCTTCTCCTTAATTTTACCAAGTTGTCTACAAAGTTACCAAGTTCAGGATCCATTTGATATGTATTTGGACTCTATTAAAACTACTCCATAGATGACATCTTTTTTTACTTCTAGTAGCAATTCAAATGTACAGAGCAGTGCAACAAGAGGTTGCAAGTGTTTATCCCGAGGCTTGATCAAAGATGGTAGACTCGATGTCGAGATCAGAGGTTCAACAAACGTTCACCTTCTGATTATTCTCGAGATCCAAGAGGAACACTATAATATGAATCTGATTACATAAGCAACAATAATCAGAAAGTAAATCTCACGTTCTTCCTTGCAATCGCAGTTGCTGACGGACAGAACTGAGTTCAGAAAATAAATCTCACGTTCTTCCTTGCAATCGCAGTTGCAGACGGATAGAACTGAGTTACAACTCAGATGAAGGAGAAGAAAGAAGAAAGAAGAAAGAAGAAAGAAGAAAAGAAGAAAGAAGAAGAGGAAAGGTTCTTGCTGGGGTGATTAAGATCACCGTTGCTCAAAGCAAGATTTGCCCCAATACGATCTGCTTCAAGGAACCAGCAAGTTCACGAAGAACTTCTGGAACGCTCGTAAGTCAATATTTGAGACTTGAACGGACTTCCTGGACTTTACAGACTCTCTTAACTCTCTTCTTGGTGCATCTTTCAAAGGAGGCCAAGGGGCTCTATTTATAGAGTGGAGTTGAGACTTCACCTCTTCTCCTATTCGATGTGGGACTAAAATACCAATACTCAAAAATAGAGTTTGATATTTTAGATCATCCCACAATCAGCATAGAAGTGTGCCAGTCCACGCCTACCCCCCGAACACTCCCGTGCATGCACGAGACATCCTGGAGTTCGTGTCCGAGTCTGAGTCTGTACAACAAAAATCAACTTATATCTTTGTTGAAATTAATCCTTTTTTTTTCTAGAAAAATACTCCCATATGGCACAAACTTGTGTCCCACACACCTCATGTGCACACCTTAACACAAGTAATGCATTATATTAAGATACTCACCATTTGGTGTAGCCGATGTGGGACTATCTTTTCTAGTCCAAAGACAAAAATACCAACAATCTTCCACATATCTCAATATATGGGTTAAGCGTTCCCTACAGTGACTGTCCGTCATGTATTAGGAGAGATGTCACTACGACTTGAATCTTCCCGCATAGGTTAAATAACAGCATGATACAAGAATGGACTAAGCCTTGAATTCTGCACCATAACTGTAATTCTTCCTACTCACATAATGACATCAACTGTGCTTCTGGCTGCACATTAAAGGCCTTGTGCCAGCCTGGTTTCAGTGTATAATTTTGGGCGTCTACAAGTTTACCCTCAAGAGACAGTCTGATATCTCTGTCCATACACTATAGGTGAGTTCTTTATAAAGAGTCATGGCATGAAGCATTGCGCTTCTTTGCGGTGCTACGCCGCTATGACATGGCTTAAAGTCGAGACTTTACCCTACCTGGGTACCTCATCGTAGTGTCATACTACTGTAGCATGAGGTCACAGGCCTCTTTGTAGTGCCAAACTACCCAGCATGAAGCCTTGCGCTTCCGTGCGGTGTTACGCCGCTATGACATGGCTCGCAAAGCCAAGGCTTTACCCTACCTGGTACCTCTTCGTTGTGTCATGCCACTGTAACATGAGGACATCGTCCTCTTTGTAGTGCTGTCTACCTCTCTTTATTACGATTATCATACAACATTAGGCTACCTGCCTATTTGCGGTGCTACTCCGCTGTGACTTGGTTTGCAAAGCCGAGACATTATCCCTACCTGGGAACCTCATGGTGAAGTCACCTCACTGTAGCATGGAGTTACAATCCTTGTAGTGCTGTACTACCGTGCTTCCTGTAAAGCACTCAAGGCATTCACTCTGCCTGAGAACTCATTAAGGCATTTAAGCCAACCTTCCCACAGGATCCGTTTTTCGTAGAAAATAATAGTAGACAACAGTGGTTGTAGGTTCGTAACCTCTCCATGCCACAGAGGATAAGTACCCACCGTTCCTGATATTCTTCCGGTTAATAGTCCTCCCTTGAACCAAAAGCTAGATGCCTAGTGGATTTCTTTTTGAACTAATAGCATAAAACTTTATGGTAGGATTGTAATAACACAATATCAGAATGCCTTCAAGCCCATTTTATAAGCTGTGTCATCAACCAGCTGGCGCTTGAGGCCCTTGGTGAACGGATCCACCAGGTTCTCCTGACTCCGAACATCAATCACTACAATAACACCCCTCTTGATGAGATCGTGTACTGCCCTGTGCTCCAGTCGCACATTTCTCTTCTTTCCGTTGAAGAGGTCATTTGATGCCACCGTCGCAGTCGCCTGGTTGTCGCAGTATATCGATATCGTCGGTATTTATGCCCCAACCACTGAAAGATCATACATGAGCTCCCGAAGCCATTATGCTTGCTTCGCAGCGGTGTCAAGTGCAAAGAACTCAGATTCCATGGATGACCACGAGAGCATAGTCTGCTTCTTCAATTTTCACGATATAGCAGCTCCACCTATTATAAAAATATATCCATATGTGGACCTCTCGCTCTCCAACTCTGAGCACTTACTGAAGCCTTCCACTACCTGCAGATCTCCGCTATAGTGCAGTACATATGTCTGAGTCTTTTTGAGATATTTCATAACCCATTTCACAGCTTTCCAGTGCTCAATGCTTGTGTTACTCGTGAAACGACTCAGCATTTCCACATCGAAAGCTATGTCAGGCCTTGTGGTAGTAGTAGCATACATCAAACTCCCGATTACACTTGCATACTCCAGCTGCCTGATGCTTTCTCCTGAATTAGGCTTCAGCTTCAGATCACACTTGTACGATGTATCGATCCCTGGAAAATCCTGATACCCGTAACGAGTGATCATCTTCTCAATGTAATGAGATTGTGACAGCGCTAATCCAGTATTTGTTCGGATGATCTTGAGTCCCAAGATAACATCAGCATCCCCCAAGTCCTTCATACTAAACTTCGTCGAGAGGAACTTCTTTGTCTCCGTGACACAGCTTATATCCGTACCTAGGATTAGCATGTCATCCATGTATAGACAAACGATGACTCCTCTTCCGTCAGCAAACTTCGTATAGACGCACTTGTCTATTTTACTGACCCTGTAGCCATTTGACCTTATGACTTTGTCAAACTTCTCATGCCACATTTTGGGAGCTTGCTTTAAACTGTACAGAGATTTTATCAACTTGCAAACTTTGTCTTCAAGACCTTTGACGACAAACCCTTCTGGTTGTTGCATATAAATCTCTTCGGTCAGCTCGCTATTTAGGAATACCATTTTCATATCCATCTGATGTATCACCATCTTATGTATCGCTGCGAGAGCAAACAACATTCTGATGGTGGTCATCCGGGCTACTGGAGCATACATGTTAAAGTAGTCGATCCCCTGTTTCTGTGAAAACCCCTTTGCCACTAGCCTGACCTTGAACTTGTCAATGGTTCCATCAGCTTTCATCTTCTTCTTGAAGATCCACTTGCATCCGATAGGTTTTGCTCCTTCAGGTAGATCAACCAACACCCAAGTGTTATTGGAGGTAATTGATTCAATTTCATTGTCTATCGCCTCCTTCCAGAAAATAGCCTCTCTGGTCTTCATCGTCTCATCATAGGTAAGCGGATCTGCTTCCACATGAAAGATGATGAAGTCATCTCCGAAGTTCTTCGGCCTTCTCGCTCGCTTCGACGATGGCTCAGCAAGTTCTCGTTCAATCATTGTCTCCTCAGCAACAACTTTATCTTGGACAACTGGCTCATTGAAGATCTCAGTCTCCTTTGCACCTTCATCATTCTCCAGAATGTCCGTTAGAATAATGTTCTTGTGCGTTGCAAACTTGTCTTCAAAATATTCAACATCGCGAGATTCGATGATATGATTTGACTCAATATGAAGAAATCTCCGAGCATCACTCTTCTTTGCATACCCCAAGAAGATCGTCTTCGTAGTCCTTGTCCCCATCTTCTGAATCTTCAGATCTAGAAGCTTCACATAAGCCAAATACCCCCACAATCGAATGACATTCAAGTTAGGTCTGACTTTGAACCAGAGTTCATGAGGAGTTACGTCCGAATTTGCATACGACACTCTATTTAGAATAAAAGTGGCCGTCAATACAGCTTCTTCCCGGTAGCATTTAGGAAGACCCGCAGTTAGCAGCATTGAGTTCATCATTTCTGTCAACGTTCTGTTCTTCCTCTTCGCTACTCCGTTAGATTGAGAAGAATATGGAGCAGTAGTCTTGTTTATGATTCCATGTTTTTTGCAGAATAATGTGAATTCATGAGACCGATACTCTCCGCCTCGATCACTCCTTAGCCTCTTGAGTTGTTGTCTAGTTTGTCGTTCAACCTCGGCCCTGAACTCCTTGAACTTCTCAAACGCTTCGTCTTTAGACTTGAGCAAGTAGACGAACGCGTACTTTGAGAAGTCATCGATAAAGGTTATAAAATACTTCATCCCGACTTTTGTAGAGAATTGCTTGAAGTTACAGATATCGGAGTGCACCAACTCCAGAAGATCTGTGCTTCGATTGACCCGATGAAAGGGTTTTCTTGTGATCTTTGTCTGAGCACATACTTCACACTTCTCTACCTTACCCCCATATTTGGAGATAAGTCATAGATTGGACATTTTGTTAATTCTTTTATAGTGAACATGTCCTAGCCTATTATGCTACAACTCAAGAGAATAATCAGAATGATCGATTGCATTGATTATATTTGACTGGTTTACAAGCTGAATTTTGAACATCCCTTCAGTTTGAAAAGCTTTTCCGAAGTATGTTCCCTTCTTGGACATAACCATCTGGCCAGCATTGATGTCCATCCTCAAGCCTGCGTTGCTAAGCAGGCTTCCAGAGATCAGTTTCTTTACAATCATCGAAACGTGCTTCACACCTTGAAGCGTCAAAGTGTTCCCGGATTGAGTTTCAGCTCCACAGTTCCGACTCCCAGAACTTTAGCTTGGGCTTGATTCGCCATGATAACTTTCTCAGAAGTTGGCTGGTATGTGACGAACCATTCTTTGTCAGAGCAGACATGGCAGGTCGCACCAGTGTCTATCCACCAGTCAGCCCCCATAGCTGTAACCTGAGCAATCATAGCAGCAATATTAGAAACCATGGAAACCTTGCTAGGCTCACCTTGCTCAGCTTGTTTGGGCTTGGATTTGTATTCACTCTTGTAGTGACCCTTCTTGCCACAGTTGAAGCAAGTCACGTGGGACTTGGACTTCTGTTGCTTGAACGAAGGACCCTTCACTTTCAGATTTGTGGATTCCTTCTTCTTGTGATGAGAAGCCACCTGCTTCCCTTTGGACTCTTTTGTCTGCACCAAGTTGGACTTAGCCAATTGTTTGGACAGAGAGTCCATCTTCTGTTGAGATCGCATATCGTCCTCAACGTGGATCTCTTGTAGAATATCTTCCAAGCTAATGTCCAGCTTCTTCCGATGCATTCTAGCATAGAAGTTGCTCCAACCAGCAGGAAGTTTCGAGACTATCCCTCCAACGACAAACTTGTCGACGAGGGGCATCTTCTCGTCATCTAACTTCTGGCGTAACTTCAGGAATTCCTTTACTTGAGGTAGCATCGCCATCTCGTCTTCGAAGAGCCACTTATGGTACTTCTCGGCGATAAAGATTTTGGACCTGTTCTCATCATCTTCATATAGCTTATCCAAAGAATTCCAGATCTCTTTAGCCTTCACCTCCTTGGAATATGACTCTGCCAAAGAGTCTTCCATAGAATTGAGAATCAGCAGTTTACAGATGTTGTTTTCTCTCTTTCATTTGCTCTGCTTGACGAGTGCAGCAACAATAGCATCGACAGTTCCTCCTTCTGGAATCGTCGGTTCATCCTTAATCAACACATGGTCTACGTCCACGAGTTAAAGATTAAGGGTGACCTTCCTCTTCCTGATTTGGAAATGTTCTCCGTCTAATTTCTCCAACTTATTAAAGCTGGTATCGATGAGAGAAGCACGGGAGTTCTCCATCTACAAGGATCTTGCTTTGAGATTGTTAATCCCGGGGCTTGATCAAAGATGGTAGACTCGATGTCGAGATCAGAGGTTCAACAAATATTCACCTTCTGATTATTCTCGAGATCCAAGAGAAAAACTATAATATGAATCTGATTACAAAAGTAACAATAATCAGAAAGTAAATCTCACGTTCTTCCTCGCAATCGCAGTTGCTGACGGACAGAACTGAGTTCAGAAAATAAATCTCACGTTCTTTCTTGCAATTGCAGTTGCAGACGGGCAGAACTAAGTTACAACTCAGATGAAGGAGAAGAAAGAAGAAAGAAAAAAGAAGAAAGAAGAAAGAAGAAGAGGAAAGATTCTTGCTGGGGTGATTAAGATCACCATTGCTCAAAGCAAGATTTGCCCCAACGCGATCTGCTTCCAGGAACCAGCAAATTCATGAAGAACTTCTGGAACGCTCGTAAGTCAATATTTGATACTTGAACGGGCTTCTTGGACTTTACAGACTCCCTTAACTCTCTTATTGGTGCATCTTTCAAAGGAGGCCAATGGGCTCTATTTATAGAGTGGAGTTGAGACTTCACCTCTTCTCCTATCCGATGTGGGACTAAAATACCAATACTCAAAAATAGAGTTTGATATTTTAGATCATCCCACAATCAGCATAGAAGTGTGACAGTCCACGCCTACCCCCCGAACACTCCCGTGCATGCACGAGACATCCTGGAGTCTGTGTCCGAGTTCGAGTCCGCACAACAAAAATCAACTTATATCTTTGTTGGAATTAATCCTTTTTCTTCTAGGAAAATACTCTCACATGGCACAAACTTGTGCCCCACTACACCTCATGTGCACACCTCAACACAAGTAATGCATTATATTGAGATACTCACCATTTGGTGTAGCCGATGTAGGACTATCTTTTCTAGTCCAAAGGCAAAAACACCAACAACAAGTTAATGGCTTTGTTGTTGGAATGTATCTCGCTTTCGGTTGAGCCCTCGCAGGGGGTGACAATGGAGTTGGTAGTTTAGTATCACATTATAGAGTTGGTAGTTTAGTATCACATCGGGGGTAGGAGTGGGATCATGAGGTGTAGGTAATTGCGATTGATTCAGGCCTTACATGAAAATTTTCTTTTAAGGCATATGGACCCAGTCCAATATCGCACCTTATGAGCCAACTCCGATTCAGATCATACCGTATTTCCAACATTTGTACTAATACCAACGGAGGAGTCGTGTTTTAATTCCATGGATAACTGGTGTGACGGTCTGTCTTACCAATTTAAGGTATATGTTTATTTCCTCTTTTATCTTATATACTCCAAATCTTTTTCAAAGCCAACTGCAAAAGATAAGTTTCACAAGAACGTTTGCCTGTTTTAAATTCTCATGGTACAGTCTGGGTTTTAGTGTATATTGATCGAGAATAGTTGAACTAATGTTCTTATTGTTGAGGACATAGATTTTACACATGTTGTGTTGGAAATTATTCCAAAAAATTTGCAAACAAATAAAATAAAGTAAATGTTACCGGCCTCCGAAAAAGTTGCGCATGAAGCACTGCCCTAAGAGTTGATTCGGGTCTATGTGCAGACTTGTTCCGAATGCTCCTAGTGGTAAAACTCCCGCTCTATCGGTATCTCCTCGTCGCACACAACTCGGAAAGAGTGACCCCGAACTTAGCTTTTGCCCAAATATGGAAGACTGGAATTTGTTGTTTGAAGGTGAGGAGTAGAAATAGAGAGAGAGCTTTATAGGAAATTTACTACAAAAGAAGATAAAGTTGTGTCTTTCCAATAGAAATATTGGCCTTTATATAGCAATGAACACATGCTAATAATAGGCAATAGAACTGGTATTTGGGGAAGGACTAATTCTCCAAGTGCACCCAAAGGAATAGGAACTAGGAGACTTGGTTTTTTTCTACCAAGTCCAACAATCCCCCTAAAAAACTAAGTTCTGAAAAATGAAAGAGAAGAATATGAGAGACAGTATCTGGGCAAATATATATACTATGCATAGATGAGATGGACTACAGCCTTAAATCTCACTTAGTAACTATTGTCTTAGTCTGAAGAAGTACTTGATGGACTATGCCTTGAATCAGACTTCTTGAACCAGATTCAGAAAATAGCACACATTGTACGCTAGAGGTTCTTGGGTCTATCGGGTGGCGCTTTTGATCGGCCATGTGCACTTATTTCATATTCATGAGAGTTGTCTAGGATCGCCCTGTCCCATAGTCGCGGCCTTCACGACCTCTCATATAGGTAAGTCCTCAAGGGTTGGTGATAGGTATCAACCATGCATATCATGCTTGGACTTATTAAGAGTTTAAACTCACCCTAACCATATCGCACCGGAATACTGTCACCATAGGGATGGGGTATCAATGTACACATGTACTGCCTCTTGGGCTTTTATTTCAAGGTCAGTGTTCCATAATAGTCACCTAGTCCAGCTTGTTTCTACCCATTGAATCGGCTTCTTGGGATCTCCAGTCAGACTCGGTTGGGTTGCCACTGCTAGTGACTAATTTATGGGCTTAACCCCATCCCCCTCGATGATTCTAGGATCAATGTCCTAGACTGACCCTTCGTCAAGTGGTCTGCAAGGTTCTTTTCTGACTTTATATAGTCAAGAACCACATATTTGCCCAATAGGATCTTGATTGACTTGAAGTGCAGCTGCAGGTGCCTGTTCATCTTAGCATTCACAGAATCATGCTTTAGTAGTTCAATAACAGATTTATTATCACAATTGATAGAAATTGCAGAAACATGAATATGATAAACATGTATATGCATAATTAGATTTCTAAGCCATTCAGCTTCTGTACAAGTAGTATTCAAAGCTATTATTTCGGAGTCCATAGTACTCCTAGCTATGATAGTTTGTTTACATGAACTCTAGGAGATTGCATCTCCTCCTAGAGTAAAAATATATCCATTAGTGGATTTTACATCATGTGAATCAGTTACCGAGTTTGCATCTGAATAACCTTCTATAACATCGAGGTGTCTAGTGTAATGAAGTTTATAATCTAGAGTACCTCTAAGATATCTAAATACTTTATCCAAAGCAGTCCAATGTGACTGATTTGGGTTACTGGTATATCTACTAAGTCTTCCAATAGCAAATACAATATTGGGTCTGGTTCTGTTTGATATGTACATAAGAGACCCTATCATCTGTGAATATCTATGTTGTTCTATAGGTGATCCTTCATTCTTCTTGAGACCAACATTACTGTCATAAGGAGTAAGGGCAGGTTTTTTTTGTCAAAATACTCAAACTTTCTTAGCATTTTCTCAATTGAATGTGCTAAAGATAGAGTATAGCCCTCTTTGCATTTGGACACTTGCATTCCTAGGATCAAGTTGGCTTCGCCTAGGTCTTTCATATCAAATTGGTTAGATAAATAATTCTTAGTGTTATTTATCAGTTCCAGTGAATATCCTAGAATAAGGATATCATCAACATACAAGCATAAAATGACACAACTTCCACCAGAATTTTTAGAGTATATACATTTGTCATACTCATTTGGCAAGAAATTATATTCTATAATCACTTTATCAAATTTGTTGTGCCATTACTTTAGAGCTTGCTTTAGGCCATAAAGTGATTTTACTAATCTGTAAACTTTCTTTTCTTGACCTTTAGCAATAGAACCTTCAGGTTGCTCCATGTAGATCTCTTCTTCTAGATCTCCATTCAAAAATGCTGTCTTTACATCCATTTGATGGATCAGCATGTTATACAATGGATGCTAAGAGTCACGCCCCGATCCCGGAGGATCGAAAACTAGCCACTGGGCGTGATGCCGTACAAGTCTAAATTGTACTTGTACAAGACAAAACCATTACAGTTCCTGGTATTTCTCAGAAAACATCGTCAACACAGCAAAACCAAGCAGATAAATTGAAATCACACATAATATTAAAGAAATGTATCCCTTTTATTGATAATCATAATGGATTACAAGACTTGCAGCGGAATACAGAGTTTACAACTGATTACAAGACTTTTGAATAGCCAACTGAATGTATACACTTGCCCTTTAGGCTACAAATGAATATATCGACTTCTTTACAATGAACTTGCCAATATGGCTACAATCTCACTGGTACAACTGAGTTTCCCTGTTCCATACATTATGTCCCGCATAGCAGAAGACATCGTCTTGAAAGAAGAGCTTCTACACACCCATCCGATTCATCGATGCCAAGCACTGATTCACAGGATTTCCCCCAAGCAAACACTTGTAATATTGCCCACAACGTGGGTCAGTACATCATCAATGTACTGGCGAACGGTGCTGGCCCAACTCACCTAAGAAGACAACACTAAGTAATCATGTTACAGAATATTATTAACAGTGGTCTTTTTCGTTGCCTTAGGGTCAATTTCATGTTATAGCCGACAAGAAATAAAGCATGCAAATCTCATAGCCAACATAATTTAAAGCATGCAGTTATCACCCTTTGGTGATTCTTACCCACGGTCGTGTAGCCATCCCTGTACATTATAATACTTACTCTGCCTGCACAAGACATTGTTAGGAACAATATCATGATTCAATATAAATATCACCGTTCAGGTGATTCTTACCAACAGCCAACATCCTTCTCTGTATTTGAGTAATAACTTACTCTGCCTGCATAAGATATCATTAGCACCTGACCTATCTATATGAAGGTCACTGGCGACACGCCATCTTGGACCGTCTTACAGGTATACAGTGCCCTTGCCAGTGCAGGTAGCTAGCCCCACTACAAGTCCTGTATACCGTGCTACTACTTCAGCACTGCTACTAATTCAGCATTGGTTTCCCCCAGGATGTACCGGGTTCCATGGCCCAGGAATACCGTTCGAGAAACCACCTTGTCGACAAGTTGTCCATGACCATGCAACTATATGCAACTTATCTAAGAAGAAAACATATGATGCATGATAAGGAAAACTAAGTAATTCGGCCACCATTCTCATTCATATTACCATCTTGCCATCTTGCCTTGAGCCAACGCTCATATTATCATCTGCCCAATCCAGGGTCTTGGCGTAATCAACATTCTACATCGGCGACAGGATAATAGAATGTTGTTACCCAATCCTTTTGCCACATCTTTGATACCATACATCTTTCCAACCAAACTCAATGTACTCACCGCCCAATTCCTGGGACTTAGCATCTGTTTAGCAACATTTATTCAAATGCAGTTCAAGCATACTCACTGCCCAGTTCTTAGGTCTTAACATCTGTTTTGCCATCTATTCATTGAGCCAAAGCTCGATATACTCACCGCCCAAGTATTTGGGACTTTGCCTTCACTTGTCATGTAATTCATCGTAACAGCGTACAAGCATACAATTCATTTAGCCACAACAGTTTACGTTCAGGTGATTATTATCTTTCATTATCTTTTTAAATTCCATGCAAGGTGTTATTGAACAAACTAATGAGAAACATAGCATACTCATCCTTATTTTAAGCGTGAAGCTAAAGGATCTTTGAAGGGTTCAGCACTACTCACATTCATAGGACGATTCCCGCCACGATCGCATCGCCTTCTAAGTAATCCTTCGCATAATCCTAAGTCCAACAAGGCTTCATCGAACCAACCATCCATCATAAGGCATCTTGCGGGTCGGGGCACTACAATATATACCACTCAGAAAAAGTTTCGTCCTCGAAACTCAATACCAAACTCATTCCCAAAACTTCAACCGACTTTTCATGAAACTTCTCAACGATCAACTTGCACCATTTAATATTTCTCCGCAATCTCTCTATTGATTTCAAGTAATGTACCATCTCGTTACAGTATCCCAATTGATTCAACATAGTTTACCATCTTTGATCTTTCCTCCAACACTCGTACAATTCTTAGCACATAATAATCCTTCCCGTGGCTTCGTTTGAATTCAGCATATCACTTAGTTGGAATCATACACATATTTTAGGCGTCCCCAAAATACATGCACTTCAGCCAAGTTCAGTGAGAGAAAACGAACGAGCTACGGTGTAACTTCCTTTCCGAACATCGGTAATTCTTTTTGAGCATCTCGTAAAATTCCACTTTGTTTATTCGATATCCCAACCAACTAATAACACAATAGATGTTACAAATTCCAACTCGAGAAATTTTCCTCAACCGATCCAACAATTCCAAAATATTCAGACTTAGATGTATCAAGTATTCCTTTCAAGTTCATTGTCATCCATGCTACCAAAGTTGATAAATCCTATAGCCATATTTCATTTCGATATCCGATTTATATCGATCAATTCTTGTATTCGTCATCGTTCGCATCCATACACTTTGTTTACAACTTGTAAATTTCTCGATCATGATCCATCTTCCAAATCGTACCATCCTTCAAATTGTACCATCATTCCATTCCAGTGATAATTCTCGCTGTACTCCAACATTTTCTCATATTGATCAAGCCAACAATTATTCTCTCGCATAAGCAACTCTCATATCCAACAACATTAATCCCGAGGGTCATTCCTATTCACATTCGCTCTCGTCGATCTCGGCTACATGCACTATCCCATTTCGTCGCTACACTTATTCTCAATTCTGATCCGATCAATGAAATTATCCCAACTGTCTTAAGGCACTACCATCACTTTTACACAGCACAATATTAATTAACCAATCCAACCAGCTCCAACAATTTCCAGCATTCCAACCAAGGTAACTCAATATCCGAAACCAACATGATCCGTCATTCCATCCAACATTATAACATCAAATTCCCAAATATTCATTCCATTCCGAAGCCTAACTTCCAACACATCTTATTCATTCCGACTATACTCACACAACATCAATAGGGACATCCTACGGTTTTCTAACAGTCAACTTAGCATTCAGTCAAGTCTCTATGGTCAGCTAATCTAAGCTAAACTATACATTCATAGAGACTTGACTTAGAGGCAACCAATTCTCATCATAGGGACAACTCTATGGTCTGACCAACTTAGGGACATGGGACACCACCCCAATCTTATGAAATTATTCCCAATACGGACAACTGAAGAACATAGCCAACCAAACTAAAACTTAGGCAACCAACCAACATTCTAGGCAGCCAACCGACACTCTAGTCAACCAACCGACATTCTAGGCAACCAGCCGACAATTTAAGGTCAAGTCTTTCTACCCGTGCTCATACTCGGGTCATATCCAACGAAGTCTCATTCTAGACTTACCCGCAACCGACAAAATCTATCCGACAATTCTATCCAACAATTCTATCCAACAATCCTTATGGGTCAATCCGAAGCTATCATATAAAACTTATCAATCGAATATCCAAACTTTAAATTTCCACCTGCATAGACATAGCATCACTCGTTCAATCCAACTTACATCCTCATATCGTACTCAATTTGTCTATTCAATCGGGTCAACTATTCCGAGTCATCATCCAACATTGTTACCTCGATAGTTTATCACTTATGACCTCTTTCTACGGTCTCTTTGCGACATATTTGTTTCCCACATTTTTAGATCATCGATACGGTCTGTACTCCTTAACCAACAACATAGGCAACTATAAAAAAGTATTTCTTCGAGGCATCATTTATAAATTTTCTAGCACCAACACGGTCATCTCTTAGCAATTTACTTTAATCATCAGTATTCGTTTTGCATCATCACCTTACGATTCCATAAGAAGATTTATTATTCATGCACCGATCCAATCTCTATAGCACCAATCATCTAGCATTCGTATATCGGTCATCTTAGTGGATATAACATAACTCAATAGCTATGTTATAATCCAATAATTCTATATTCCACCAAACTTGTTATTCAAGCGACAACATCATCTACCGACATAGTCTATTACATATCGCTGCACCTCGATATTTATTTGTATTCCAGCCATTCGACTCTCATAAGGGACATTTACTCTTTCATGCATTAAGGGACAAATGCCCATTCTCTATGCCTCAAAATAGTCAAGGGTCGTAACTTGTTAATTCGGGTCACATCAAATTCTCTCAAGCATACTGCACTACGTGCTAAGATCATCTATTCCTCAAGCCCACTTTCTACTTTTTGGTCGTTGATGCAACTCTCTCTGCATCTTCTAAATCATTCGCAATATTCCGATAAGTGTCTAACATCACCATCAATTCTGTCGATATCCAACATGCAATTTCTTTTACTCAATTCCAACATCGTTCAATATTCGGTCCATAGTTGTTCTCGCAAAATCTTTCGATAGCAACACCACACTATCGTTACTAAGCCTACAATCCTTTTACCCAACTGATCCAAGTCTTCGCCTGAATCTGAATTTTTTTTTCTATCCCATCCAAGGCATTCATTTCATATTCTCAATTCTCTTATTATCCAACATGATGCTAACCGATAAGGTCTAGCGATTGTTCATCCAAACACATCAAAATCTTACATCGGGTCATCTAACTTAATCGTCAAGGGACATTCCTAGCCGTCATGTATCAATCATAAGCTCAGTATGATTCGATACCACCCAATACCTTATAGGTAAAGCAATCACAAAATTATAAACACATCAGGGGTCAAGGGACATCTTATCACGACGAGGGTATATGTAATATACCACTCAGAGCTCAAGCCATTCCGACACAATATTCCCTCGCATCAAACCAACGTCCAATATGGACAATCCATCCCGCAGTGGTTATGCTGACCACAAATATCGACTCAAGATTCTGTCGATTCCCATTCACTGAAATCCATGCACATTCTGTTCTAACATACCAAGCCATCACCCACGGTCGATTGCTGCATAACAATCGACTTCAATTAATTCCACGCATAAGACATCCAGCATACATCACAACTTATTATAGCATCGCATTATTGTTATTCTTTTTGGTATCTTTTAGAAATTCAACAAAGTAAATATATCACAGCCCACATATTTAGACTTATTGTATGGAACACCCAGTGAGAGGTTAGAATGATCAATGGACTTTCAGTCAAGGGAACAACATAGAATAGTTTGGAAGCAACACAGAATAATCGCAGCAGCACTATGAGTCATCATAGAGGCAACTTTGATTTCATCGCGGAAGCAACTTTGATTCACCGCGGAAGCAACTTTGAATAATCGCGGAAGCAATCTTTGAATCATCGCGGAAGCAAGCTTAGAATCATCTTAGTAGCAACATTGATTTGAAACAAATCGAATTAGAATCCAAGGACGTAAAGCCGTGCTCTGATACCATTATGTCACAGTCCCGATCCCGGAGGATCGAAAACTAGCCACTGGGACGTGATGCCGTACAAGTCTAGATTGCACTTGTACAAGGCAAAACCATTACAGTTCCTGGTATTTCTCAGAAAACTATCGTCAACACAGCAAAACCAAGCAGATAAATTAAAATCACACAAGATATTAAAGAAATGTATCTTTTTTATTGATAATCATAATGGATTACAAGACTTGCAGCAGGAATACAGAGTTTACAACTGATTACAAGACTTTTGAATAGCCAACTGAATGTATACACTTGCCCTTTAGGCTACAAATGAATATATCGACTTCTTTACAATGAACTTGCCAATATGGCTACAATCTCACTGGTACAACTGAGTTCTCCTGTTCCATACATTATGTCCCATATAGCAGAAGACATCGTCTTGAAAGAAGAGCTTCTGCTACACCCATCCGATTCATCGATGCCAAGCACTGATTCACAGGATTTCCTCCGAGCAAACACCTGTAATATTGCCCACTAATGTGGGTCAGTACATCATCAATGTACTGGCGAGCGGTGCTGGCCCAACTCACCTAAGAAGACAACACTAAGTAATCATGTTACAGAACATTATTAACAGTGGTCTTTCTCGTTGCCTTAGGGTCAATTTCATGTTATAGACGACAAAAAGTAAAGCATGCAAATCTCATAGCCAACATAATTTAAAGCATGCAGTTATCACCCTTTGGTGATTCTTATCCACGGTCGTGTAGCCATCCCTGTACATTTATAATACTTACTCTGCCTGCACAAGATATTGTTAGGAACAATATCATGATTCAATATAAATATCACCGTTTAGGTGATTCTTACCAATAGCCAACATCCTTCTCTGTATTTGAGTAATAACTTACTCTGCCTGCATAAGACATCATTAGCACCTGACCTATCTATATAAAGGTCACTGGCGACACGCCATCTTGGACCGTCTTACAGGTATACAGCGCCCTTGCCAGTGCAGGTAGCTAGCCCTACTGCAAGTCCTGTATACCGTGCTACCACTTCAGCACTGCTACTAATTCAGCATTGGTTTCCCCCAGGACGAATCGGGTCCATGGCCCAGGAATACCGTTCGAGAAACCACCTTGTCGACAAGTTGTCCATGACCATGCAACTATATGCAACTTATCTAAGAAGAAAACATATGATGCATGATAAAAAAAACTAAGTAATTCAGCCACCATTCTCATTCATATTACCATCTTGCCATCTTGCCTTGAGCCAACGCTCATATTATCATCTGCCTAATCCAGGGTCTTGGCGTAATCAACATTCTACATCGGCGACAGGATAATAGAATGTTGTTACCCAATCCTTTTGCCACATCTTTGATACCATACATCTTTCCAACCAAACTCAATGTACTCACCACCCAATTCCTTGGGACTTAGCATCTGTTTAGCAATATTTATTCAAATGCAGTTCAAGCATACTCACTGTCTAGTTCTTGGGTCTTAACATCTGTTTTGCCATCTATTTATTGAGCCAAAGCTCGATATACTCACCGCCCAAGTATATGGAACTTTGTCTTCACCTTTCATGTAATTCATCGCAATAGCGTACAAGCATATAATTCATTTAGCCACAACAGTTTACGTTCAGGTGATTATTATCTTTCATTATCTTTCCAAATTCCATGCAAGGTGTTATTGAACAAACTCAATGAGAAACATAGCATACTCATCCTTATTTTAAGCGTGAAGCTAAAGGATCTTTGAAGGGTTCAACACTACTCACATTCATAGGACGATTCCCGCCACGATCGTATAGCCTTCTAAGCAATCCTTCGTATAATCCCAAGTCCAACAAGGCTTCATCGAACCAACCATCCATCATAAGGCATCTTGCGGGTCGGAGCACTACACTAAGGCTAGAAGGGTTCTAATAGAAGTAATCCTAGCTACAGGAGAATAGGTATCAAAATAATCTAATCCATTTTCCTGAGTGAAATCCTTGGCTACTAATCTAGCTTTGTATTTCTCTATAGTACCGTCAGCTCCGAGTTTCTTTTTGAAGATCCACTTACAACCTATAGGTTTATTACCTAAAGGTAGGTCTGCTAAATACCAGGTACTGTTCTCCATAATGGAATTGTACTCATTGTTTATGGCTTCTTTTCAGAAAGGAGCATCAGAAGAAGATATTGCTTCTTCGTAAGTTGAGGGATCACCCTCTATCAAATAAGTGAAGAAGCCTTCCCCTAAATTCCTTTCAATCCTTCCTCCTTTACTTCTTTTAGGTTCTAAGTCTTGTTCAGGTTGTGAGCTTGATAAATGGCAACGGGAAATTGTAGAAGGAGTCAGGGAAGAACTTGAGGGGTTGGAAGAAATTCTATCCTTAAAAGGGAATATATTCTCAAAGCAAACTGCATCTCTAGCTTCTATAATAGTATTGTTAGAGATTTATTTACTTCAGAATTAGTCACTAGAAATCTATTGGCATTGCTATCTAAGGCATATCCTATGAACACACCATCTACGGTCTTGGGTCCAATCTTTCTCTTTTTGGTTCAGGGATTCCAACTTTTGCTAGACATCCCCAAACTTTGAGGTAATGGACTCTATGAGTTATACCTTTCCATAATTCATAGGGAGTCTTATCCTTAGATTTATTGGGAATCCTATTTAGGATGTAACAGGCTGTCAATAAGGCTTCTCTCCACAGATTATCAGGAGCACCTGAGCTGAGAAGCATGGCATTCACCATGTCTAACAGAGTGCGATTCTTCCTTTCAGCAACTCCGTTGGACTGTGGTGAATAAGGAGCAGTCACCTCATGAATTATTCCGTGTTCTTCACAGAAGTTAGTCATTTTGTTTGAGGTATACTCTCCGCCACGATCAGATCCAAGGATCGTAATCCTTTTCTCTAATTGGTTTTCAGCTTCTGATTTGTAAACCTTGAATCTATCTAGAACTTCATCTTTGGTTTTGAGAAGGTAGGTATAGCAATACTTTGAACAATCATCTATAAATGTGACAAAGTATTTCCTACCACATCGAGTCAAAACCCTATTTGAATCACAAACATCACTATGAACTAGTTCTAGAAGATCAGAATTCCTTTCTACGGATTTGAATGGTAGTCTAGAATGTTTGGCTTGAACACAAATCTCACACTTGTCTTTATTATCTACAGGAGACTTGGGAATAAGATTTAGGTTCATCATCCTTCTAAGGAAACCCAGGTTCACATGACCTAGTCTACCATGCCAAACATTGGAAGATTCTATATTGGAAATAATAGGAGAAGGATCCAACATTTTATTTACAGTATTGAGAATAAACAGACCATCCTTTACAAATCCTTTACCAACAAAGGACTCATTCTTAGAAAATATAACTTTATTGGCTTCCATTACAATCTTGTAACCAGATGCTACAAGAAGGGAACCGCTAACTAAATTTCTCCTAACAGTCGGCACATGAAGAATATCATGAAAAGGCATAATTTTTCCTGATGTCATCTTCAGATCTATTCTTCCTCTTTCTACAATATGTACCGTAGAGCCATCTCCTAGGGTTATGCCTCCTCCACATGATTTCTGATAGTTTGAAAAATAGGAGCGATCAAATGAAACATGAACATTAGTTCTAGAATCCAACCACCAGTCATCAGAATGGTAAGAAATATTAACTAAGGGTTGGTAAGTCACAGACCTGAAGGAACCAGAAGACCCATTCAGAATCATGTTGGCTTCTGGTTTGGCTGGGCCTTTCCCCCTATAGGAAGTCTTGATTGGTTCCTTCTTCCTTTGGAAATAGTTGATGGCCGTGTGGTTTGTTCTACCACACACAAAACAAAATCTTCCTTGATCCTGATTCTGACCAAAGTTTCTAGGTTTTTGGGGTTGCTGGTGTTGACGATTCTGGTGGTTCTGGTGATGAGGCTGAATAATATTCTTCTTCTTGAAGATATTCTTCTGGGGTTTGTGAGGATTATTAGGCTTAGGTTTGCTTTGGGATGACTCTACTAGGTTTACCTTAGCCTTATTCTCAGTCTTGGAGTTAGACCTTAGCCTGAGTTGTTCTTCAACTCTAATTTGCTTCAGTACTTGGGCAAAAGTAAGGTCACCTTGGGTACGATGGAGGTCCTTTTTTACATCAGACCAAGAGGGAGGGAGCTTATCTACCAGGCAAGCTATCTTATGTTCAGCTGAAAAGGTTGTACCTTTAGCTTGAATGCGCCTCACAAGTTTTTGGAATTCATGGATTTGTTCATTCATAGGTTTGTCATCTACCATGAAATACTTATTAAATGCTGAAGAAGTAAATATTTTAATTCCAGCATCATCACAACCATATTCATCTTCTAAAGCATTCCAAAGTTCTTTGGCGCTTTTATATTCAAAGAATATATCATAAAGTAAATCAGATAAAGCGCTTAGAATTCGATGGAAGCAGTGAAAGTCTATTTCCTTAGGGGTTTTAGGTTTGGAGGAACTGGAGGATTTGGACATTCCTATGTCAGACTCAGTGTCGTCAGAATCATTTATGATGGGTGTGGAACCATCAATGGCTGAAATCAGTCCTAAAGTGGTGAGCCAGAAATTCATTTGACTCTGCCACCTCTTGAAGTGGGTGCCATCAAACTTGGCTGGCTTAGCAGTCGAAGTCTCGTCTTTGGTAGACATGATTTCTAAGGTCTGAAAATAAAATAAAATATTTACTCAATAAAATGGATTAAGCTAAAACTTAACAATTTAAATGATTTTAGTAATAGACCTTTAAAATTTTTGTTTTTCAAGTTTTGATAAGGTTGGGTTAGCTGTAGGGGCCAGATCCCAGCAAGCGGAGGTTCACTAGAAACACTTAAGAACCGGTCGCTTAGACGATTTACGACTTTTTGATAGAAGGGCCCTTTCGGCTTGTTCCCAAACAAATCTCTTTTAGAACTTTAAAATTAAAGGAAGTTTACTAAATCAATTAATTGTTTACTTTAGCCTAAATATAAATATTGAGTAAAGAAAAAACTAGAATTGACAAAATTACTATCACAATAATGTTTGTCTCAGGTATCACTTTATGAAAATGACAAATTGTTACTAATATGACAAATATTCAAAAATTAACAAATAACTAGTTAATAGTAAGTTAAAAAATTTGCTTGATGATAGTAAAGAGTAAGCAATGTATAACAAATTTTGTGAGTAAATAGGAGATCTAACACTAATATAAGTTATAACAATGCATATAAGTCTTAATGCTTACAATAATTTAAGCACCGTAGATTATAACAATGTTGATTATTGCAAAATTTTGCTAAAGGACAAGTAAGTATGCTGGAACAACTTATTTGAAACTAGCAAATAAATTAAGGCATCAAAAGAACTTCTTGTTTGGAAATAACATATATTTGATAACAAAAAACCTTTTCTTTTCTTTTTTTTTCCCTTTTTTTCCTTTACAGTAAGAAATATTTGATAACAAATTTCGTAGAAACAATTAGAGATTTTTATTTTATAAATGTGTTAACTCTTAGATTGTTGAAAATTATTCCAAAAAATCTGCAAACAAAATAAAATAAAGTAAATGTTACCGGCCTCCGGAAAAGTCGCGTACGAAGCACTGCCCTAAGAGTTGATTCGGGTCTATGTGCAGACTTGTTCCGAATGCTCCTAATGGTAGAACTCCTGCTCTACCGGTATCTCCTCGTCGCACACAACTCGGAAAGAGCGACCCCGAACTTAGTTTTTGCCCAAATATGGAAGACTGAATTTGTTGTTTGAAGGTGAGGAGTAGAAAGGGAGAGAGAGCTTTGTAGGAAATTCACTACAAAAGAAGATAAAGTTGTGTCTTTCCAATAGAAATATTGGCGTTTATATAGCAATGAACACATGCTAATAATAGGCAATAGAACCGGTATTTGGGGAAGGACTAATTCTCCAAGTGCACCCAAAGGAATAGGAATTAGGAGACTTGGTTTTTTGCTACCAAGTCCAACATGTTGTTGGGAGGTTTCTCGACTCTTTTTTTTTCGTGCTACGAATTCTAATGGCCATGATACCTTTCAGCTGAGCTATATGTGTTAGTACATATTCCGGTATCAAAAAATAGGATTTGTGTCTCATATGTAACTGTGAATTGTGTCACCGGCTAGAAATTAGAATGTATGTAATACTTTGGTTTTAATGGAGTTACTAAGTATGTATGTGCTTAGAATTTATTTCTGGAGATGACCTACAGAGACAGACATGTGAAGGTTTTGCTAATATTCTTTTTTTTATCTATGTTATCATGTAGCATGTCGTGATTTCAGTTATATGTTACTTGTATCAGTTTGTATGGAAACCTAAAAATAACATAGCTCTTTCCCCAGTTAGTATTACAGTATAATATAGTAAGCATTATATACATGCTCTGTTATTTGATATTGTTATGTGGGATCTTCTCCTATTGTTTCAATTTTGTTTATTAATTATTTATTTTGTGTGGTGGTTGCGCCCTCCACCAGGTTTAAGTTACCTACCTATTATTAGGAAGACTCTTTTAAGATCTTTCCCTAAAATTTCATTTAGTCATCTTCTATGCACAACCTTCTACCACAACCTTCAGCAAGATTTGATTGATAGGGAGGCTGAGAAATTGAAGTTTTTGAACTGGAAATAGCAGATACAGGCAGCACTGACAAGAGCTAGATAGTTTTCTCTAGTAAGTAGATGATGGCTCGATCGATATTTTTTTTCTTTCTGAACTGAGTTATATTATCAGACTGTGATATTTCATATCTCTAGATTGAACTTCACTTCCTTCATCTTGAAGTGAAACTAAATTGAACTTCCTTCATCTTGACTCCTATTCCCAGATAATTGCATATGGGCCTTCCTTCCTTGTCAATGCTGCAAACCTTCATGATTCTACTGGTGTTCAAGTCATAAGAAAAGATTTCATAGCAAGATGAACTGCTACTCTCCCTGAAACCAGTGCACACGAACACGACATCCTGCATCTCTCTTAACCACTAGGCTATATATATATATATTTTTTTGGAAAAAGGTAAATTTTATTCCAAAAGAAAAGCCATAATCATACAACATACAATCTGAGTGGGACTCCCACTCAACACTCATCCATTCTCCATAGCATTCACATCAAACTCAATATTATGAAGAATGCCAACCGGAGGTGTGACTAGTCCCTCAAAGATCCGGCGGTTTCGCTCCCGCCAAACATGCCAAACCGAAGCCGCCAGACGAACTCTTGCTGTGCGGAACCAGTCCTGACCTCGACCCCTGCTATCTCGTATCGCCTGGATGATGTCCCCAATACATTTACCAGAGGCGTACACTCCCAATACCCGACTCTGCTCCAACAATATCTGCCATGCCAGAGTGCACTCGAAAAAGATATGTTTAATAGACTCAGGCTCCAAACAGCAAAGCACACATTTGGGATCCGGCACCGGCACTCCAAAAGAACTCAGACGATCCCTCGTCAAGAGGCGACCCAGAAGAAGCCTATAAACACACAACTGCATCTTCCTGGCCAGACCCTTATACCATACGAACTCGTAATCAGAACTCAGAAGGAAAGTATGCCGGATAAGATTGTAGCAACTACGGAACTGGAACTCCCCCGAGCCCGATGAAGCTCCAGTCGGCTCCCAAATCCACCGATCTGCAGGCAAAGTCGGATCAATGACTGTAGACATAATAAACCCTCCCAGCTCCTCAGTATACCGATAAGATTCTGGTCCACTCCATCTCATAAAATCCGACTACACCTCAGACCTCGCCTGTCCTCTATGTGAGTCGGGGATCCCCTGATATCTAGCAACGAGAGCCGATCAATCCAAGGGTCCCGCCAGAGGTCCGTACCCGACCCATCCTTCATGACCCTCCGGATAGCAGACTTGAGCACACCCCTGTGTCTCAGGACAGTCTTGAACGGGACAGAATGGTTGTTATCAGGAGAACACGTCCAAAAATTGCCCTGCTTCACGTATCTGCTGTGCATCCAGTCCGCCCAAAGAGACCCCCCGCTAATGAATCTCCAGGCCAGCTTGAGCGCAGAGGCCTCCCTGATCTCCAGCAACGGCCTGAGCCCCACACCTCCCTCCTTCCTAGGACGGCAGAGCTGCTCCCACGAGATCGCATGCATACCCCCCTCCAAAGAAAATCAGCACATAGACGCTCCACTCGCCGAATAGTGGCCACCGGGAGGAGGATGGACTGTAGCCAAAAATAGGCCACAGCCGAGATCACAGATCTGATCAGCTCTATGCGTCCGCCAAAAGACAGACCGGCGGCTTGCCAGCCTTCTGCTCTCCGCTGGACATACTCTACCAGGCCCTGGCAGTCCTGATCCCGCGTATAATTAACTGTGAGGGGCACTCCTAAATAACGCACCGGAAGATCACTCCTCGCTATACCCAGGACATCAGCCCGCTCCTCATTCTGGGAATACCGGGAACTGAAGTAGACCCGACTCTTATCCCTATTCAGCTGGAGACCCGAGAAGGACTTCAAATCTTCCATAATACCCGCAAGCGTCTGCAATGCCATCGTCGAAGGCTGGATGAAGACCAGTAGATCATCAGCATATATAAGGTGGGTAACTGGAGGGTCCATCCTCCGAAACAGAGGCACCAGCCGACCACGGTGCACTGCCAGGTCCATCAAACAAGTAAAGTATTCCATCACAAGCATGAACAGGTAAGGGGACAATGGGTCACCTTGCCTTAGCCCACGGTTGCTCTAGAAATACCCATAAGGAATGCCCTGGATGAGAACTGAGAAAGTAGGGGACGTGATGCACTCCCTGATCAACGCAACCCAGTGATCTGCGAATCCCATGGCAGACATCAGATGGCAGAGGAAGTCCCGATTGACCATGTCATACGCCTTCCTCAGGTCCAGTTTAACACAAGCTTTCTCCCCACCAGGTCTGCTGAATCCCCTCACCATCTCATGTGCCAGGAGGCTATGCTCTGCAATCGACCTCCCCTTGATGAACGCAGCCTGGTTTGGAGAAACTAGGTCCTGCATGATTCCCTCCATCCGCCGGCACATAAGGTGTGTAATTATCTTATAAAGATAATTACAACATGCAATAGGTCTGAAATCTGCCAAAGCTGTCGCGCCCTCCTTTTTAGGCACCAAGGTCAGGAAAGTATGATTCAGCTCCTTCAAAAGCTTCCCCTTAGTGAAGAACTCATGGACCACCTCCACAACCTGAAGCTTCAGAATACCCAATGGCGCTTGAAGAAACTACTGCTGAAGCCATCTGGACCATGGGCCTTGTTGGGGTTCGCCACCTTGACAATAGATTCTACCTCCTCCAATGTGACAGGGGCAAGTAGGATGCTATTCCCAAATGGAGTCACCAACCGCTTCGTAACAACCTCTGGGAACACAGACAGGTAGTCAGTCTGGAAATATAAATCAATATAGTACATGACAGCCTCGTCCTTTATCTCAGCCGGCGTCCCCACCAGAGTGCCATCCGCATCAAGAAGCTGGGATATGTGATTCCGATTCTTTCTAGTCCGGATAATGTCATAAAAGAACTTGGAGCACCGGTCTCCATCCTTCAGCCAGGAACATTTGGCTCGCTGGGCCGAGCTAATTTTCTTCTGCAGCCTCAGAATGTTGACTTCTCCAATCAGCTCATTCTCTCTAGCCGCCAGATTCCCATTAAGCATGTTAGCTTACAAATCTTGCTGCAAAGATCTCAACTCAGCCTCCTTATCTTCCAGTGTGGACTTGGGCAACCCCTGCACCCAACTCCTGAGAGCTCTCTTCGTGGCCTTGAGACGACGAACCAATCAGAATTGAGCCGTCCCCTCCTGACCGCTAGACAGCCCCTCTGCGACAGCCTCTAGGTAGCCCTCCGAGAGATACCAACTGTTGTTATACCTGAACGGGCGGGACTTCCCCAGAGATCGAGCAGAGAAGCCAACCCTGATGGGGGAGTGATCGCTCGTCCCAGCTGCCAGACCCTCAGCCGAAGAGTTGGGGAAGTGACGGAACCACTCCCCGTTGCCCAGTGCTCGATCAAGCTGACAAGCAACCCTGTTGTGAGTTGCTTTGTTGTGCCAAGTCCAGATGAAACCTGAGCGAGACAGATCCCGTAGCCCCGCAAGCAGGAGGCATCTCTAAAAATTATAAAGGATAGAATCTGGAACCGGACGCCCCCCAGCTTCTCCCCATGATGCATAAGAGCGTTGAAGTCCCCGATCAAGAGCAGAGGGAGACACGACGACTCAGCAACATCGGAAACACGAGAGATGTCGCTCCAAAGTGACTCCCTTCTCCTTCTGTCATTGTGGCCGTAGACCGCCCCCAGTAAGAACCGAAAGCCACCCTTGTTAACGAAGGAGATGGCAATCAACTGCTCCGTCATCAAGATCAAGTCACCATCCCAACTCTTCGAGTTCCCGTGAACCCAAATCCTGGCCATGTCACAAAGGGTTAGGTTGTGCAGCTGGGCCCAATGAGAGGGGGTCCGCCGAGTAAGGGTCTTCTCCCTTTTGATCTTGGATTCTAAAATAACAGAAATGTCACACTTCTCTCTGTGGAGCACCCCATATATCTCTCTCCACCTCCCTAGCGAACACGCTCCCCTCACATTTCAGGCGATAATGGCTATTAATTAATGAGAGGTGTGGCCCCCTGAGAAACTCCCGGACCGGCACCTGGGGAAGGTGCCGCATCCGTCGCTAAAGGATCCTCATCCATACCAGTCGGAACCGTCTGTTGGGGAACGACCTGAGATAACACCAATGCCCAGGCAGGATTGTCAACACACACCGCCTCCTCTCTGTCTGTGGTACGTTCCTCCATCATGGAGGGGCCATCACGCAGCAGGCCGATCGCACGTCTCTTCCTACAGTAAACCTTCCCTCCAGCCGAACCTCCCTCCCCTCGTGCCTCAGTCTCCGTCGCAACTATGCTTCTGGTAACTATATTACTCGGCCCCTGGCCAGTGGATACCACCCCACCCGTAGGAGCAAGTTGGGTAGATACAACGAGGCTCAAACCGACATCACTACCCTGATTTGTACCCTCCTCCTCCACGACCACCACTCCGCTATCATCTCTGAAATCTATATCACAAGGGGCTTCAGGGACCACACTAGGAGGAATACAAGGCTCCACCGGAGTGCCAGCCTCTAAGCAAGCACTGGCCAGATGCCCGAAACAGGAACAGTGAGAACAGGTAGGTGGAACCCATTCATACTCCACCTTCTGGGTAAGCACCTCCACAGAAGGGAGCTCATACTCTACCATCTTCGGGAGCTCCCCCTGCCCGAATCTTCATAAAAATCCTCGCGTACATCAACCGCGTCCGAAAGGTAGTAGCCTCATCTGCCTTGATCGGGGTGTCCACCAGACTTGCAAGTCGCATCAACAGGGGAATGCTCCAAAACCCAACCGAGAACTCGGGGAATCGGATCCATACTGGAATGGCATTCAGAACTTCCCTCTCGCCTCGTAGCTCTGGAGTCCACTCCTTGAGAATGATCAGTCGGCCGTCGAACGTCCAGGGGCCGCCTTGGAGGATCCTAGCGACATCCTCCGCCAGCCCGAACTTCACATAATAGAAGCCGTTCTCACGAGCATAGAACTCCATACTCCCCTTAGGCTTCCAGACTCGTGCTGCATAGCCCCGGATCTGCCCGTAGAAAGGCTTGTTGCCCAAGACATACAGGACGAGGGTGTTCTCCCCCGTAAGCTGTCACCTGTTGGATCTCCTCCGTAGGAAACACAGCCCGGTAACCCCTCCCAACCTTGAGCGACAGGACGTACTCCATCGATGTGGGGGATTTTGGCCCCACCGG
>JANAVB010034218.1:8410037-8592537 GCA_029216955.1 Iris pallida
ACCATTGATCCGTCTCTGAAGAAATCTTTGCCGTACTTTGAGGAGGTTTATCCATTGTGGAACTTGTTGGAGAAAAAAATTTGTTGTTAGCAATGGCACTCGGAAGCAACAAATTAAGGTGGCTTTGGCTGAGTGTAAACAGACGGCTTCGATGTATGTGGAAACCTACTTTGAAAATTTGCAGTCTTTGTGGGATGAACAAGCTGCTTATTTCCCATTGCCTTCTTATACCTGTGGTGAACTTGCTGCAAAGCTACATGCTATGTGGGATGAAGACCACTTTTAGGACTTTATGTATGGGTTGAATGCTGAGTTTTATAGTCATAACTGATCTAATTTTCTGGCTCAGGATCCTCAGCCAAGTTTAGATCGGGCATACCAGGCAGTCCGTGAGGAGGTGGATATGCGAAAATCTCAGGTCCAATCCGCTACTGAGGAGGTGATGGCGCTGGCTATCAAGACTTCACCTCGTCTTTCTACTACTTCTAATAGTAGAACCTCAGATTCCAGGGACAAATCAGGTATAAACTGTACATATTGCAAGAAAACAGGTCATGATGTTGCCACTTGCTTTGCCAAGATTGGCTATCCAGAGTGGTGGGAGACTCATCCTCGGCGTGAGGACGGACGTGGTGCTGGTGGTGGCAGAGGCCCGACACCACCGCAGAGACGTGATGGAGGACTTGGTGCTGGCGGAGCAGGAGTGGTTCATCATGTCGCCGCTGCTGGTCATGGTGTCCCTGCTGGTCTTGTTGGGAGTTTGGCGGATATGATGCATGGAGGGTATCCTTCACCACTCTCAGGTGAACAATAGCAGAAACTGATGAGCTTGTTGGGTAACGACAGTTCTTCCAACCCTGGTTCTTCAAACTCTGATCGTCTGATGGGTAAGAATTCTTCTATCCCTTGGATATTCGATACTGGGACTACTCTTCATGCGACAGGCTCTCGTGACTGTTTAGTTGATTGCTTTGAGGGCCCTGTCCGTCCTATAATTTTGCCTGATGGGAGCACTATTGAGGCTGTTCTGAGAGGCAAAGTATTTTTGACTGCTTCGTTGGTGTTAACGGATGTTCTTTATGTTTCGACATTGACTTGCAATTTGATCTCTGTCTCCCAATTGATTGGTGCCAGAAATTGTCATGTTATTTACTCCTAATTTGTGTTTTGTTCAGGATCGAAGTACGAGGATGGTGATTGGAGCAGGTGAACAACGGGGTGGACTTTACTTCTTGGGGGAGGTTCCAGCTTCTTTGGCTTCGGTGATCCTTGTAACACCCAGTTTTCTAAAATGAGGGTAATTTTGAAATTTTGTATTTTAATTTATTTAATTATGATATTTAATTAATAATATAATTTTTGGTAATTTTTAATCATTTTTAAACCATTTAAATCATGACTTGTGATTTTGGTGCATTGACTAGTGTAGCCTTAGACTGTTGACATAGAGCCTAGTCATTGTGATTAGGATGTTTGATTAGTACATTTTAGCCTAGAGGATATTTTGGTCATTTTAGGATTTATTGGATTTTTTGGGAATTTTTAGAATTTATTTTGTAATTGTTTGAATGAGGGTTGACTAGGTTGACTTTGACTAGCTTTGACTTTGTGACCTAACCCTAGTTAAGTTGGACATGATTAGATATGAGATCCTAGGTTAAGTTAGGTCAACCATACTCTAGTTAGTGAAAACAATTAAGGATATTGAGTTTTGAATTAGAAAGATTTGACCACAAGCCATGACTTGTGACTTTTAAGTCATTTGTTTAATGACTAGGCCCAAAGCCCAAGACAAGTTTCAAAACCCTAACCCTAAGCCTTAGTGGCCAGCCACACCCCTCTATCTAGGGATTCCCCCATATAAAACCCCTCCCAAATCTAGGGTTGCCTCTTTCTTAGGAAGAGCCCTAACTTCAAGGAGGTGAGTTTTATGTCATTTAATTTCTAGAGCTCCTTTTCTATTCCTTTTTCCTTCTAAATTGTTCCAATAGGTTCTAATAGACTGTTATTGCTGTTGTTGAGCTCTCTTTTCAGTGGGAAGTTGTTGTGGATTGATTGGGTCATCAAGTGGAGAGCATTGAATAGGGTTTTTAATTGAAAGTTCAACAATAGGTAAATTCCTCATCCCTCCATGAAATTTTGTTTTGTCTTCATCATTAGGGAGCCCTAGGAGTCCCCTAAGCATCTGTATAGGTTTTGTGTCGGGTATCCTAAGTTTCGTGTCCATTTGGACACGTATCATGACTGTTGTGTAGGTGTTTGTCGAAATGCCACTGAGGGCATTTCGATTTGTTTCATGCAATATTTTTGATTGGGAATTTGTGTTTTGGTGTTGTTTATCCATTCCTCGTGCACTGGGATTGATTCGTGCACGTGTCGTGTCGTTTGGACACGCGTGCACACGTCTTGGACACGCGCGCGCGTGGGAACAGGAATCCCCTGCACCTCGGGGTTCTTTCTGGACACGACACGAATCTTCTCGACACGAAATTTTGGGACATTGTTGGGGCATGTTCTGTCATCCCTCTCCCCAAATTTCGTGTCAATTCGTGGTCGGATTTGGGAGTTATTCGACGTGCACGGAGATTGCACTGGCACTGTGCACTGGGATTTTTCTCACTGATACGGCACTTGTATCTAACACTGACACGACTTGGACACGGGTTAGCTAGCCTATTGGGTATCCCTATAGGTGGTCTACCTGGGGTAGTGTGCACGAGTCCTAGGATGGACTGTGTCGTGTGCACGACACGCGTGCACACGTGCACGATGCAGTGCACCAAACTGGACTGTTGTGCACTGTTTTGTATCTCGTTTGATTGAACACGTTTGTGTCCACTCTGGTGGACACAAACTCATTGTAGGACACCTATGTAATGTATATTTTGATTACCAACCTTTTAAATCACATTTTAAATATATTTACAGTAATTGTTGTCATTTTCCCAAATTTCTGAAAACATGTTATTTTCTAGTTTTTTTTTCCAGTTTTTCATTTTGATTTTCAGCAGCCCATTTAACCTAATTAAACTGTTAATTGCATGTTATTATAGCTCTAATGTGTACCCCTATGTATTATCTACCTATGTGTCGAATTTGGTATTGATTGGTGGGTTATTGCTTTCAAATGGGATGGTTATGTGTAGGCTAGTAAGTATTCAGATTTCTGAATACTATGAGTTTGTTCCTTTCTCTACTGATTTAAATCTGAACAGGAATTGATCCCATTTCTCTTTTTTTTTACTGTTGTTGAATTTCAGTTTTCTTTTTTGTCTTTAGTTCACTGTTTTGCATTTTCTCATGACACTGTTTATATACCTATGACACCCTCACTTAACTGTCACACCCTCACATCTTTCACCCTATACATGAGCCTATTTGATGTCCTAGCACACCCCAAAACAGGTCCCTTGTGCAGTCCCAAATACCTGTCTTTCACTGTCCTATACAGCCCATTGGACTGTCCTAGTAACAGTCCATGTTTCACCTCTATTCTAGTCCTTACCAATCCTAAATTCAGTCCTTAACTTTTCCCCTACACACAACCCCTTAACCATGTTCATTTACCTGTCCCTATATCAACTAAACACCCCCCACAACAGACCCAGTTGGCTGTCAAACCCAGTCCATTTGATAGCCCCACTTCAGTCCATATATGCAGTCCAAAACCTGCACTTTGACACCCTTAACAGTCCCCAATTAAACCCCATGTTAGTCCCAAATCAGAACACCCAAAACACCACTGCACAGGAGCAGGACAGTGTCCAGATTTCACACTACAAGCTGTCCCATTGCAACCTTTAGGCCCCCACATTTCACCCATTTGACAGCCATGTAAACAGACCTTACACCATCCATTTTCCAGTCCAATTAAACCCCATATTAGCCCATCTAATCCCCATTGATACACCCATATCAGCCCTATCATAGCTATGTAGCAGCCCTATAAGCCTATTTATATGTGTCCTATAAGAATCCTTGTGTGTGTGTGTGTTTATGAGCCTTTTGTGTGTTTTTGTGTGAACCTATATGAGTTTAGACATAGGGTTATATATGAGTTGTGGTGTGAGCTATTGTACAGGTGGGTACATGTGAGTCTATACAACATGTGTGTATGAGGGTTTATGTATATGTACTTATATATATATATGGGTTATATATAATTGTGTGGGTGGGTATATATATATATATGAATATCTATTTATGTATGGATGTTTTGTAGGTTATTTAGGCATGGTATTGCCTTGGCCTATGGCCTAGTCTTTCAGCCTATGGCATATAGGTGAGTCTGTTTGCCTAGAAGGTCTAGAATGGTCTTGTATAGCTTATTTAGACCTAGAATAGACTAGTGTAGACTAGTTTGACCATAGTTGACCTAGTTTGACTTCTAGGGTTGACCAGAGTTGACCAAGAGTTGACTTTGGCCTAGATTGACCTAGATTCATTTAGAATGCATTGTAATGCATCTTATTATCATTTTTGGACTCATAGTGACTTGTACTGTTCTATAGGAGACAGACACCACTCCTCGGACAGTATATTCTCTTCAGACACTCAGGTTATCAGGCGAGTACATTCTTTGACCGTTTCATACTTGTATGGATTTACATTCTTGCTCTAGATTACTGTACTTGATGCTGACACGACTGTTATCACGGATTGGTACTATATGGATCTTCTTCTGAGATGTTATCTCCTTGTATTCACTAAGTACATATTGTGATGTGCGTTTCACTTACATGTTGTATTTATTGAATACCTTATCATTGTACACTCATTGTGCATATTGTACTCTCAGTATCACATTGAGCCATTGTACAAGCCATTGTATAAGTCATTGTACAAGCCATTGTACAAGTCATTGTACAAGTCATTGTATAAGGTAACGTAACTGAATTGGATCCTTGTGTATTGATTGGGGAGGGGGAGTAGAAAATGGTTATGTGATCAATCGTATTGTATAAGACATTGTATATGTCCATTGTACACCCACGTACAAAGGAGTCCCATTTTATTGTATAACCTAACCCGTTTACATAACCATATTGTGCTCTAAAATCACATGTTTCCTTACAGTCTTACTTATCATATTTAGATATTTCCTGTTATCAAATCTCTACTGTTTTTCATATATCTTCTTCTTCAGCGTTTCATGTACTTTACTCTATTGCATGCTTTATATTTCCTAACTCGATATGAACTGCGTGAGATGTTTTGTGCTCGCTCCCGTCCTGACTGGACCTGTTGAAAATTTTACAGAGGATGAGGAGGAGGCCTGCATAGACACCTACTATGGGGCAGCTGTAGATGCCATGTGTGACCCAGATTTCCAGCCTGATCCACTAGCTTAGAGACTGAGGCTCCTTAGTCTAGGTTTACTATTCTGTCTTGAGATCTGATTGTATATATTATTTCATATTCAGTAGTGGGACTTGTATTCTGGATGGTTTTTGAGAGGTTATTTTAGGCACTTAGACTCTCTCTTGCTGTGATGTATATTCTTCCATTCCAGTTTTATCTATCTATCTTCCTATCTTATCTTTCTGCATTTAGATGTGATTGAGACTGTATATTGCTATGTCATCTCCATTCGGAGTGTATATACTGTACAGGTACCTTTATATTGCTAGATGATTGACCTAGGACAGCGTTCTACCGCCGACACTGCGGCGTAGGCTGGGCGTTGTTACGTTCTCGTACCCTCACAGTGGGTGCGGGTCGTGACACGTTTTTAGTGGTGGCCCATGCAGGTCGAGTTTGTGTAGTGGTATTCGAACTAGACTATCACTACAGCCTGCAGTAGGATTAGGATATTTTTGAAGGTACTCAATCACACTAGGAAAAACTCATATCAAATTCATACCATCTCAGTTCTTGCTGATATTGTTCTCCTTGAATATAACTGTCCTCCTTTGCTATTTCGACTCATTCTCAGCAAATTATTTGTTTGATCTGTCTTCAGGATGGTGGAGACGCGATCAATGGTACTGAATTTACTTGTTTACGAGATTATTTTTCATCTCAAGGTATATTGTTCCAAACATCCTGTGTTGGGACACCTCAACAGAATGGAAGGGTGGAAAGAAAACATCGACATATTTTAAATGTAGCCAGGGCATTGAGATTTCAGGGTTCTCTTTCTGTGGATTTTTTGGGGAGAATGTGTTCTGGGTGCATGTTATTTGATAAATAGAACCCCTTCTAGTATCTTGCATTTTAAGTCTCCTTATGAAGTTTTATATGGTTCGGCTCCTTCGTATGATCATCTACGTATTTTTGGTTGTCTGTGCTATGCGTATGATTTGAAATTCTGACATGATAAATTTGCTAGCAGGAGCAGAAAATATATCTTTGTTGGGTATCCACTTGATAAAAAGGAATGAAAACTGTATGATTTGGAGACTGGTGAATTTTTTGTGTCCCGTGATGTTACTTTTTATGAAAAAGAATTTTCTAGGTGTGGATCTGCTAGCGAGATGTCTTCTGCAATACGCAATACATCGGTTGAGGTGTCGGGAGACGATATAGAGGCTTTTGGGATGGTGCCAGCTACAGTTGCTGGTGGCTCGGCACCGGGTAGCGAGGATGCACAGGTAGATACAGAAGTATTGACAGGAGAGTACGCTGGGGGTGATGCGGATACTACTGATAATACAGGGGATACAATGTTGCCAGAGGTGCCCAAAGAGGTAGTATTGGGAAGAGGCATGAGAAAGAAATCACAGCCAGTGCGCTTACAAGATTTTGTGACAAATGCTGTTCAAAGTAAAAGTCCCCCTCCCTTTACCATAATTCATCTGTTCCCGTCACTTCCTCAGGTACTTCATATCCTCTAACACAATTTATAAGTTATGACATATTTACTGCTGGACACAGAGATTTTCTTGCAGCTATCACTGCAGGTGTTGAGCCTACTTCATATCGCCAGGTCTCGCGAGATTCGGGCTGGCGTACGGCTATGCAAACTGAAATACGGGCTCTGGAAGATAATGGGACATGGAGTCTTGTCGATTTGCCTCCTGGAAAGAAAGTATTGGGAAGTAGATGGGTGTACAAAATAAAGTACAAATCCGACGGCAGTATTGAGCGCTTAAAGGCACGACTGGTTGTGTTCAGTAATCACCAGGTTGAGGGGATCGACTATTCGGAGACATTTGTCCCGATAGCTAAGATGCCTACAGTTCGGACATTCTTGGCTGTTGCAGCTGTGAAAGACTGGACTTTGCACCAGATGGATGTGCACAATGCTTTTCTTCATGGAGATATGACAGAAGAAGTATATTTGAAGTTGCCGCCAGATTTTTCGTATAGTGAACCCAACAAAGTGTGTTGCCTGCGTAAGTCACTATATGGATTGAAACAGGCACCACGTTGTTGGTTTGCTAAGCTTGCTGCTTCTCTGATATCCTATGGATTTACTCAATCTCATTCCGATTATTTCCTTTTCTCTCTTTTTAAAGGGAAGGTAGAGTTGCATGTTTTGATCTATGTGGATGACATGATTGTGTCTGGTAATGACACAGGTGCTTTAGATGCTTTCAAAACGTACCTTAATTCTTGCTTTCACATGAAGGACCTTGGTGTGTTGAAATATTTTCTTGGCATAGAGGTGGCTCGGAGTGCAGAAGGAATTTTCTTGTATCAAAGGAAGTATGCTTTGGACATCATTTCAGAATGCGGCTTGATGGGGTCTCGACCTGCTGGCTTTCCCATGGAGCCCAATCACAAGCTGGCAGAATCAACTAGTCCAAAGATGGAGGATGCAGAGACTTATCGGAGGCTGGTTGGGAGGTTGATTTATCTATCATTTACTCGCCCCGACTTAGCATATGCTGTGCATATCTTGTCTCAATTCTTACAGGAGCCTCGACAAGATCATTGGCATGCTGCTTTGAGAGTTGTCAGATATCTCAAACATGCACCGGGACAGGGTATTCTTTTGAAAGCTGATTGTGATCTCCGTTTTTTTGGTTGGTGTGATTCCGACTGGGCTAGTTGTCCCTTGACTCGCCGCTCTGTTACAGGCTGGTTGGTGTTTCTGGGGGGGTCTCCTATTTCTTGGAAGACCAAGAAGCAATCAAATGTTTTCCGATCTTCCGCTGAAGCTGAATACCGATCTCTTGCTGCGATTGTTTGTGAGTTAAAATTGTTGAAGGAGTTATTGGTGTGTTTAGGCGTTCGCCAGGAGTCTGCTATGTCGGTGTATTGTGACAGTCAGTCCGCCCTGCACCTGGCTCAGAACCCGGTATTTCATGAGCGCAGTAAGCATATTGAGGTGGATTTGCATTTTGTTCGTGATGCTATTAGAGATGGCACCGTAATAGCCTCGCATGTTCCTACTTCTACTCAACTGGCTGATATCTTCACTAAGCCCCTTGGAAAGCATGTGTTTGATTCTTTCATTCCCAAGTTGGGCATTTGTGACTTGCATGCTCCAACTTGAGGGGGGGGTGTTAGATTGATTAGATTATATTTGTAATGTAAATATGGCCCATAAGCCCAAATGTAGACACTATATATATTGTAACAAATCCAAGCAATGAGAACAAGGCATTATTATTTCTTACAAAACCTTGGCTAGCTCAGTATCTCACGAAAATAACACATCAAATTAAGGTCTGAAAATTTGACAAAGAATAACTAAGTATCCGAAGTATGTATAGATCAAATCCTCCTCCTTGCAACGAATTCGATGTTGTAGCAGCTCTAACAGGAGCAAGATCCATCTGTAACTCTTGTCAAATGAAGCAAATCGTACGTAGATGACCCCTTGCACCCCCAATGGTCGCCCCGTCTTTACTGGATTATGGGTAGGGCCGGCCTAGGGGTAAGCCAGACAAGACTTCGGGTTTCAGCAACCCCCTTTTGCTTAAGGCAACCTCCAGGCTTAGCGTGATCCCAATAAAGGTCGGGGTCGTGGATGACCCTCCAATATCGACCTACAATAAAGATCAGGACAACCAAAACTAACTCCGGATAGGACAAGCCAACTCCCTGGGCTGGCCCTAATTAGCTCTATATCGCGATGGTCTTTGATATAGTATCCGATCAACATGTTAGTGAAGTCTTAGATCAAGTCGAAGAAGATGAACATTTTG
Source organism: Iris pallida (assembly GCA_029216955.1). Lineage (NCBI taxonomy): Eukaryota > Viridiplantae > Streptophyta > Magnoliopsida > Asparagales > Iridaceae > Iris > Iris pallida. The sequence goes on from JANAVB010034218.1 coordinate 8,419,136, forward strand.
CCTTACTAAGAGTCTAAGACTAAAAAAATGCAGTAAGCTCTGCGGATCAAAAGCTATTAATTCCAGCACGTTGTAGATACAAACCCAGAAGGCATCTAGTAGATTTCGATGTATTCATGTCATGCTTTAGTTCCGTCCCTGCAGAAAGGTTATATGGATAAAGTGGTAACTGACAGCTTAAACACAATTCTGCAGAAAAGGGAACTTTTATCGAACAGCCAGTTGACATTTTTCGAAGATTCTTCGGTTCTTTCTTCCCAAACACTCCAAATCAAAGTCATGAATGCACAATCAAAGAGCAGTTTATTATCAGATGAATGAGAATTGAGAAACATCTCTCATATTACTCTAAAATTCAAAATGAAATTGGACATGGATTTTAACTCCCAAGAGATTAAAAATGTAGTTCCAACAACTCATGTGAAAAATACTCTTCGCAGCAACCATACAAAACACCTCTCTCTCTCTCTCTCTCTCTATATATATATATATATATATATATATATATATATATATATATTAAAAAAGGTAAAATTTATATAGTCAATAATTCTAGTACAAGTCTCACAATTTTAAGCCCCAGCCCCAGAAGGCTTTCTCATAGCTGATACATCAAAATCTATATTATGCAGTATTCCTATGGGAAAGGTAGTAAGTCCATCAAATATCCGCATGTTTTGTTCTTTCCACACATGTCAAACCGACGCAGCAAGTCTGATTCGTGCTTTCATATACCACATCCCACATCGGTTTCTTCTTGCTATAATCCAAACAATAATGCCACCAACACTCCTCAAATCAGTACATCCACCCAAATCTCTACTACTCTGTGCCTGCTATAGGACCAGGACCCCACGCATTCGAAGAATAGATGTCATATCGATTCATCCCGTTGATTACATAAGACACATCTGTGGGAATTGAGGTGAACTCCAAATCGAGCGAGTCTATCCTCAACTCCAAATTGAGTGATTTTATCCATGGTCAGAAGTCGTCCCATCAATACTCTATATATGCATAGTTGTATTTTCCATGCCAATCCGCTGACTCATACGAAATCAAAATCCTCCAGTCTAGCATGAGACGTTCGAAGAAAATCATAGCATGATTTAAATTCGAAATCTCCAGACCCATTTCCAACTATAGGCGGCTGCCAAACCTATATATCCTCATGTGCATCGGAGTCTATGGGGACTGCCCGGATAATATCAACGAACCTGGGCGTGTATGTGTAACTTTCAGGCTGTCACTCCTCCTGATGTAGGATGTGCTGAACTCGTAACCTCATGTCCGCCTCTCGAAGCATGTGATCCCCAACTTTCTCCAATAATCTCCTGTAGTTGATCCATGGATAAAGCCACAGGTCCGTACTATGCCCATCTCGAATGACCCAGTGCATGGCATTCTTCATAGAAGCACGTTGAATCAATAGGCACTTGAAAGTAACTGAGGCATTGTTATTATATCTGCAGGCCCAAAAGTTACCTCCTTTCAAATGCCTACTCTCATCCACTCCGTCCATAAGGATCTAACTTGTACAAACTTTCATGCCAATTTCATCCTTGCAACCTCTCGTAACATATGTAGAGGTCTCAATCCAACTCTCCCCTCCTTCCAAGGGCGACCCAACTGATCCCAGGCAATGGCATATATCTCACCTCGTCAGATAAAATTGGTACATGTACGCTCAATTGTTCGGATATTGGTAGTAGGAAGGATAATGGACTGACGCCAGAACTGGGCTAACGTTGATATGACTGACCGAACCAGCTCAATCTGACCTCCAAATGAGAGACTCTGGGCCTGCCAGCCCCTACCCGCCGTTGAGTGAACTCCACCAAGCTATGGCAATCAATATCCCTCGCATAGTTGACAGACAGAGGAACTCCCAAATATTTTACAAGAAGCTCTCCTTTTTCAATCCCCAACACCGCCGCCCGTTCCTCCTTGCGAGAGCATGTAGATCTAAAGTACACTCTACTCTTGTCTTTGTTCATCTAGAGCCTAGACACCCTACTAAACTCGTCCATGATCTCCGAGATAGTAGCAAGTCTCTTTATAATAGGTCGCATGAAAACCAATAGGTCATCCGCATATATGAGATGTGAAACATGAAGGGAGACCATCTTGTATAGGGGAATGATCTGTCCCTGGTGAACCGCCAGATCCATCCTGCAAGAACTCTATCACCAATGTAAATAGGTATTAGGAGAGCGGGTCTCCCTGACGGAGTCTCTGATTGCTTTCGATGTAGCCACGCGGGTGACCCCGTATAAGAACCGAAAATAAAGGAGTAGTAATGCACTCACGGACCATGTCAACCCAAAACCTTCATGCCTCCCGTCTTATTAAACTCTCGCACCATATCATGGGTGAGAAGAATATGCTCCGCAATCGATCTACCCTTGATGAATGCCGACTGATTTGCTGACACCAACCCCTACATGATCTCCTCCATCCTCCGACACATAAGATGTGTAATTATTTTATACAAATAATTACAACAAGCAATGAGCCTGAAGTCCGCCAAGGAGGATGCCCCTTCTTTCTTAGGCACCAATTTGAGGAATGTGTGATTGAGCTCCTTCAACAACTTGCCACTTGTGAACAACTGTTGAGAGTAAATAAGGAACTTTAGTCCCAGATCGGTTAGATGTAATATGAAGAGGGGTTGGACCCTCTATAAGTAGTAGGCAGTAGCCCTCAATAAAATTATCTGAGATATTAGACTCATTTCAACTTGGTATCAGAGCCGAGTTCTCCATCCTCTCCTCCAAACCCTAGCCGTCCTCCCTAACCCTCCAGCGCCGCCCCCCCTCCAGCGCCGCCCCCCCTCCAGCGCCGCCCCCCTCCCTTTACTGCTGCTCAAGCAGCCCTTTTTAGGGTTTTTCGTTGTTCTGAAAAAACAAAAAACAAAAAAAAACAAAAAAAAAACAGATTTCCTTCTCTTTAGAAGATCTCTGTAGTTGCCTCGAGAATCAGAGTTCATTCTCTTTAGAAGATCTCTAAACTCAGATTTTTTTAGAAGATTTTTGATTGTTGCCTTCGAGAATCAGTACCTTCTTTTTAGAAGTTCTACTACGAATACGAAATCTCTTTAGATTTTTGTATCTCAGAAACGTTATCTTTACAATCGTTTCTGCGCGGCTGGTATACCTCTGGTTTGTCTCATGCAAGGAGGCACAACTATGTTGGTTATCCTTGAGCCGTCTGAACGCGTTATCATGACGCGATTCTAGTTGGTCGTATAAACTACGACATATCAGTGAGGGATCTCGTTTTGTTGTTTTCCTCCGATAGCTGACTAAGACGAAGACGACTCACAAGAAGACGACTCAGGAAACAACAACACCTCACTGATTGCAGTTGAAGAAGTCATGGATTCCATCTATGGAAAGTTGACAGCAGAAGAAATGAAGGCCCTGGTCGAGGATCTCCTGACCAAAAGATTACCGAAGGCAACCCCACGCGTGACCCATACTGATGTGGATCCGTCACCGTACAAAATGGAGAAGTTGGACAAGCTGGAGACGAAGTTGGAAGGCACGACCAACTACTTGAAATGGTCGCGGCAGGCGATGCGGACGCTGAAGGGATGTGGCTTGGTTGGTTATGTAGATGGCCACACCAAGGCCCCTGTCGATCACTTCTCGAAGGAGTTTGCTGTATGGGACATTGTCAACAATGTCGTGGCTGGTTGGTTGACAGCCTCTTTGACCGACCAAGTGTCGGGTAACGTTGAAGCAATGGAGGGAGCTGCTGATATCTGGAGAACATTGAAAGACATGTACTCCTGTTCGGGTAACCCCATGCGAGTCTTCCAACTGCAGGATGAGCTCGATCGGGTAATCCAAGACGATCATACCATCTCTGAGTACGTTGCCTTGTTGAAGAAGTACTGGTCTGATCTTGACCATTATGATCCTCTTGGCATGGAGGATGCTCAGGTTGAACCGGCTTTTGCAAAACATTTTCAGAAATTTCTGGATTATATCTCGCGGCAACGGATGATGAAGTTTTTGAAGGGGCTCAACCCTGCATTTGAGCAACGGAGGAATGTACTTCTCGCACAACCGCAGCTGCCGACATTAGAAGACGCCATAGCTGCCATGGCACAAGAAGAAGCACGGTTGAAGCTGATGCCTACCAAGGGTATCTCTCAGGGGGAGCAGGCCGGAGTTGACACATCTGCTCTTGCCACTTTCACACAGCCTCCTTCTACGGGAGGCGTTTGCCACAACTGTGGTGACACAGGGCATTACATCCGCTTTTGCCCAAAACCGACACGGACTCCCTCGAATGGTCGGGGCCGTGGTCACGGTGGACGACGAGGTGGTCGAGGCAGCAACAGTGGTGGAAGGGGCACTTACTCTGGAGGCAACAAGGCGCATCTGGCGGATGAAGGTGGGGACAATCAGCTGGCGGACATCACTCCATTTGAGAGGGAAGTTTTCGAGAAGATGTGCGGCTCAAAGCTTGGTTCTGGTGAACGACAAGTCATTCCTGGGGCGCCGTCCACTACAAGAGATTACTGCACTTACTTCTCCCAAACCAGTGCCGGTATACCTCCGCGTGCTCTTGCATCTGTCTTTCAGCCAGCTTGGATTATGGACTCTGGGGCATCTTGCCATGTCACGGGGTCCCGAGGTGAGTTCCGGGAATACTCTACTCTAACGCCGCCAGAAAGCATTCAGACTGCTGATGGTACCTCCAGGCCTGTTACGGGTAAAGGCACTGTTGATTGCACTCCTTCCATCACTCTATCTAATGTCTTACATGCTCCTTCCTTTCCTGTCAATCTTATATCCATTAGCGCCATTATCCTTGATCTAAACTGTATTGTTTCCTTTGATATTCCTAAGGTAACTTTTCAGGAGAAGGGAACGGGGAGACGACTAGGCACTGGCACATGGCATAAGGGTCTATGGTACTTGGACAGGAACGGTCTGGATAGAGCACTGGCATCTTTGGTTGCAGACGCACAACCGGATGTCCGAAGTCGAAGTATCGAAGCCGAGCAGCTCCTCCACCATCAGCGTGTAGGACATTCTTCTTTTCTCGTTATTAGTCGACTGTATCCATCCTTATATCAAAAAGCAAATAAAGAGTTGTTAGTTTGTGATGCTTGTGAGTTGGGGAAACATACCAGAAGCTCCTATGTGAGTTCTGGGCATCGATGTTCTGCTGCTTTTGATATGATTCATTCCGATGTGTGGGGCTCTTGTCCTACAAACGATGTTAACGGTTATAGATGGTTTGTTACTTTTATTGACTGCTCTACCCGCGTAACGTGGGTCTACCTACTGAAGAATAAAAGTGATGTTTTTGAGGCATTTCAAAGCCTCCATCAACGGGTAAAGACACAGTATAATGCTCGTGTTAAGTGTTTCCGGTCGGATAATGGGACAGAATATACCCATAAGAGGTTTGCTGCGTATTTATCCTCTCATGGTATACTGCATCAAACCTCTTGTGCATATACACCGGCTCAAAATGGTGTTGCCGAACGAAAGAATAGGCACCTGCTGGAGGTAGCTCGGACAATGATGCTGGCTATGAATGTCCCTAAATTTTTGTGGGGGCAGGCTGTCTTGACAGCCTCTTATCTCATCAACAGGATGCCCTCTCAATTACTGGACTGGAAGACGCCTTTGGAAATGCTCACGGGGACAACTGCGTACACCGTTCCTCCGAAAGTATTTGGTTGCGTATGCTTCGTCCACGATAACCGGCCTGGCGTTGGTAAGCTGGATCCTCGAGCAGTAAAGTGTGTCTTTGTTGGGTACACCGGGATAAAGAAGGGTTACGTATGCTGGAGCCCGGTTGAACGGAAGTTGTTTGTAAGCATGAACGTTACATTCAGAGAGCTGGAACCTTATTATGGTTCGGACGAATGTTCTGCGTTTGGGAACACGCCTCACACAGCGGGTGTTGGACGTGAGGGGGAGGTAGTACGTCCAAACGTAGTTGTCGGATCGGTACCTTGTCCTGTCGTGACACACTGGAAGAAAGGGGGAGAAAGCATCAATGATACTGATACGGAGGATGACGAAGACAATATGTACACTACGCAGGGGGAGAAGCAGACAAGGGAAAAGGAGCTCCAAGTTTACAGAAGAAGACAGCAGAGGTCCAGTACTGTGCCGTGCCCTGTGCCTATAGTGCCAAGTCCCTCGTCTACTCCTGCCCCGACTCCTAAAGATGTTACTCCCGCACCGGATTGCTCGGATTCGGAAGCGGGTCTCTCCGATTCGGATGGTATGCTTTCTCCACCACCCATTGCTTCCTTAAGGAGGTCTTCTCGCATTAATGCGGGAAAGGCTCCTATTCGTTATAAAGATTATGAACATGATATCGCTAACTACCTATCTTATTCTAATATTTCTCCGACTTATCAAACATTCCTCACTTCGTTAGACTCCACTTCTTTACCTAAGAATTGGCATGAAGCAAAGAAGGACCCAAGATGGAAAGCCGTAATGATGGAAGAACTTGGGGCACTAGAGAAAAATAAGATATGGGAGCTGGTGCCATTACCTGAAGGGAAGAAAGCTGTGGGATGCAAATGGGTTTACACAGTGAAGGAGACACCAGAAGGAAAAGTTGAACGATACAAGGCGAGACTGGTTGCAAAAGGCTATACCCAGACATATGGTATCGACTATGATGAGACTTTTGCCCCAGTAGCGAAGATGAGTACCGTAAGAACGCTGGTCTCCATTGCAGCAAACTATGGGTGGAAGCTACACCAGTTAGACGTAAAGAACACATTTCTTCATGGAGACCTACAAGAAGACGTATACATGGAGACTCCTCCGGGGTGCTACTCTGTGTCAGATTCAGGTGAAGGAACGTCACATGAAAAAGTGTGCAAACTGAAGAAGTCGCTGTACGGGCTGAAGCAATCTCCTCGAGCCTGGTTTGACAGATTCAGAAGGGCTGTCACTGGCATGGGGTACCATCAGACAAATGCAGATCATACTGTCTTCCTCCAGCATGCAAGGGGTCACATTACTATACTTGCTGTATATGTAGATGATATAGTGATCACAGGTGACGATGTAGTTGAGATCACTAAGCTGAAGACGAAACTCGCCAAAGAGTTTGAGGTGAAGGACCTGGGAGAGATGAGATACTTTTTGGGTATCGAGGTGTGTGATGGTGAACAAGGAATTGTTCTCTCACAAAGGAAATATGCACTAGATCTGCTGAAAGAGACAGGATGCTGGGATGCCGAGCAGCAGTCACTCCAATTGACCAGAAGTGCAAGATGGGAGCAGAAGCAGGAAAGCCTGTTGATCGCGAAAGGTATCAAAGGTTAGTAGGCAGACTGATTTATCTAGGGCATACTCGCCCTAATATCTCATTTATAGTAAGTGTTGTAAGCCGCTATATGCATTATCCAAGAACGGGTCATATGGATGCAGTATTTCAGATTCTAAGATATCTGAAAGGGATGCCGGGAAAAGGACTGTGGTTCAAGAAGAATGGATGCACAGATGTTGAGGGATACTGCGATGCAGACTGGGCAAGCTGCATAGACGACAGAAGGTCTACCACAGGGTACTGTGTTTTTGTAGGAGGAAACCTGGTTTCATGGAGAAGCAAGAAACAGTCAGTGGTAGCACGGTCGACAGCTGAAGCAGAATACAGAGCAATGGCTCTAGGAGTATCAGAATTGCTATGGGTAAAAGCGCTGCTGACAGAGTTGAAGCTAGACAAGGGGACACCATTGCACCTTCTGAGCAATAGTCAAGCTGCGATAAGTATAGCGAACAATCCGGTTCAACACGACAGAACGAAGCACATTGAGATCGATCGATTCTTCATCAAGGAAAAGCTGGAACAAGGGATACTGAAGATTGACTATGTTCGCTCAGAAGAACAAGTGGCAGACTGTCTGACTAAGGGTCTTAGTTCATTGAGTCTGTCAAAGCTATGTAACAAGATGGGGATGATTAATATCTATCGCCCATCTTGAGGGGGAGTGTTGAGAGTAAATAAGGGACTTTAGTCCCACATCGGTTAGATGTAATATGAAGAGGGGTTGGACCCTCTATAAGTAGTAGGCAGTAGCCCTCAATAAAATTATCTGAGATATTAGACTCATTTCAACTACAACTCCTGCACTGCCTCCAGGACATGATGTTTAACGGACTCCAAGTGAACTTTAAAGAACTTGCTGTTGAACGGCCTGTCCGGACCAGACGCCTTGTTGGAAGACAAGATTTTTCAATGGAACACTTTATAGCATTTAGTTATGTTTATTAACCCTCTCCTTTTAGCAGCATAGCCTTGGCATTCATTCATGTAGTATGCCTGCAATGCCATACGACAAGCATTGAATCAGCAACTCAAATAAATAATAGTATATAATGAATAATCTTGTATTTTTTTCTTCTCGTTTCTATAAAGTTCAAGCACTAACTGAAGGATGGTAATCCAGTTCCTAAAATGGGGGTGCTACGGATTTCCTAATTCGACTCCATGATTCGAATAAAAGTAGCATACTTCTTTGCTATGTTGCACGAACACAGGAAAATGGTGTGCCTATCCGTATCCGTATCATGCATAAACATGTGACTACTTACTCTTATCTATCAGAAAATATTTGTATCCCGTATCTGTTTCATGTCCTTATCCGTATCCATATTCGTGTAACGCAGCTTCTTTGCTTGGATAGGAACTCCTACCATCTGTCTCCACGATATGCGAACAACATTTTGTTGTACAACGACTTTTGTATAGTTACGAAGATAACCAGTAGGTGACTTTGGAATCGAGAGTAGGGTGTTTTACAAGGTAAAGAAGCACAATAAGGCAAAGACAGCAATTGAAGGGTCAAGTAGTAGTACCAGGATGAGTTATTCAACATGCGTCTAGAATAAAGATATTTCCTACGGAAAAGATCAAAACGACTTTTCCAAGGCATCTCGAGGAAGATCGAACAGGATATCATCTTCAGTTATATAATGTGGCAGTTGGAGAATCCTTTATTCTTTGTATTTGACTTAATGAAGTTAAGGAAATCCATTAGTAAGAATCAAATGGCCAATTGGGAACCATGTGACAAATTTTGGAGTGTAGAGCTTGTAGGCAGGTGGTGATCAGTTCCCAATTTGGAAGCACAATTTTTTTACAGAAAATTACCTACACAATGCTAAAGTTTTAACAAGTTAAAGGATGTAACAAGTTTGTCAAATTTTCATATACAAATACATATCGCCATAGCCTATGACAATCTATGTTTTTTGCACATACATCGCCATAGCATGTGGCGATTTATGTGTTTTGCACATACATTGTAATAGCCTATGGCGAGATATGTGTGTTCTCGTCGGAGAATATTAAACACATAACTTGTCATAGGCTAGCACCCAACTCGCCATTGGCTATGGCGACTTATGAATTATTTTAATTTTTTTTTTACTGTTGGTAAATCGAAAAATAATAATATTCACACAACTCGTCATAGGCTATGGTGAGTTGTGTGTTTAATATTCTCTTTGTGTAAATCACAAATCTCGCCATAGCCGATGGCAATGTGTGTGCAAAACACACATGTCGCCATGAGCTATGGCAATATGTATCTCCATCCACAAATTTACAAAACTTGTTACCCTTCTCCTAGTTTTGTCAATCTTTATTACCGTGGAGGTAATTTTCTGTAGTTTTTTACTTTATTGTTGAGCATAACTGTACATACACAAGGGAGGGATCAGGGAGCACTACTTTATTGTAGTGAAGGTTAGTTTTCTTAGATCATATCATAGAAAGACATTTGATTGTGATAGAAGCGATCTTCAAAGATGTTATGGAATTGAAATCAATGCACCAGAAACAGATGATGCATAGGAAATGTAACTCCTTTTGGTAAGAATCACTTGGATAGACCAACAGTGACTGGACGAAGAAAGATAATGGAGGCACAAAACTTGTAAGTTTATGAATATCAAGTAACAATTGAAGGAGATTTCACTATTGAAGTAAGAACAATAGTGAGGGGGTGATTACTTCACTAATATCTGCTGAAGAAAGAAGTTGCAGATATTTAGCCAACGGATCGATGACTACAAGAGAAGGTTCAGTTTTCAGATCAGAATCGCTAGAAGGTTGAAGTTTACAAGTTTGATTGATAACTGTAATCTGATTGCTCCGTTGTGGCAGCGGTCAGTGAAGTAATATCAAGTTCTCCATGGACATAGTATCGAGTATTGTGTATTATGGTCAATGATAGTGAACTGACCCGATCGATGTTGCTCTCATCTAGCTTATTTACCATTTGCACATTTCACTACCCATAATCTTTTAATGTGAAAAAAAAACAAGAAGCCAATTAACCCAGAGGATCACAATTTATAATGAAGAAGGAAAAGCAGAGTAGTATATTCAAACTAGCCTGGCTCCCCAGCTGAATTAAGAAACAAAAGAGTATATATGAAAACTTACCGATTCATCAATCACAAGATTTGCCAGAACATGCAACTAGTGTAACAAGGAAATTAGTGCTTCGGTATGCACCTCAGTTGATACCGGACATGATTTTGCTGCCCAAGACTTCAGATTGTTGAATCTTTGCAGAGTTTCGCATAGAGCTTCTTCATATATGAACTTGCATGTTTAAGATAAAGAATCAGAATTACTGGAGGCAACAATTAAATCCTAATGCAAGTGCAAAAAACTAATTAACCCAAGTGCAAGCATGCATATATATTCCAACTATGTTACACATTGGGTCATAAATACTTGGTCTTGCTAACATACCTAAAGAAGGTATAGGTTAGTATTTACCCAAAATTTCTTTCCGTTGCCACATATATAATTCTTTCACTTTATGTCATATAAGATGTCATCAACATGATCATGCTTTAAATTCTTGAGCTATATATATATCCTATACTTTAAATTATTTCCTTTGTCTATGCAAAGCAAAAAAGGTTCCCTCAAATTCACTTGCGAGTATGACAGACTCGCAATATATGGCAAGAAAAAATTCTGTGGATTTTGTATTAGGATATTCTTTAATTATCCACAACAAACGAATTCAGCAAAAAATATTGTTAAGGAACCAAGAAAACAAAAGTAGCTTGGTTATAAATGCCAAGAGTTCTATAGCATCAAATATTAATTGTGATGGGCAGAAGCTACCTCCGGTAGAGCTGTGGATGCTCCATGGAAGTGGTCATGAGTATCTGGAAACTCATGTCGCCTTTGGTGCAAGACTTTAGGCATGGATGGTATAGGACGCATCGTGAATACAAGAAGGGCAAAAACCACATTATTTTAGGCAACAAGATGAAATTAGGCTAAGGTAAGAAGGATGATCAAAGTTTAATGTATAGAGTTCAATCACATGTCCCTTATTTATAGGCAAAAAAAATCTCCGTATGTAGTTGTAGATACTAGATATGCCCCCCATTGATTTATTGACTAGGAAGGTTCGAGAGGCAAAGACCATTGATTTACTGACTAGGAAGGTTCGAGAGGCAAAAACCATGGTATTTTATATACTCTGGTCAAGATTGCTAGAGTGATCTTCACATTATAGGTTAGAAAAGTAACATAACTACACAATACTATATATAAGTACAAGATTAAATGATCATATCTCAAGGATTTAACGAGTTTATATTAATAGTATTAGAAAAGTACTATAACTACATTGTTACTATATATAATACAAGATTATACGAGCATATCTCAAGGATTAAACGAGTATATATAAATAGTACTTGTTTCGTTATATTACTTTTGTGATATATGATGTTGAGAAGATCCACTCAAGTAATCTTTGTTGGGAACGCGATGTGACCCGAACTGGAGTTGGTCTATGAGATGCGATATTGAATTAGACACATATGCCTTAAAAGAGAATTCTCATGTAAGGCTTGAACTAATCTCAATTATCTACATCACATGATCCCACCTCTTAATTGATATGAGACTAAATTACCAACTCTATTGTCACACCCCATTTGAGCACTCAACTGGAAACGAGATACAACCCAACAATCTTCACCTTAGCTCGTTTCTGCTAGCCGAATAACCTTAGCACCTTGCTACATTTGTCCGTTCTCGCTAGCCGAAAAATCTTAGTACCCCTGCTACTTTTATTCGTTTCCGCCAGCCGAACAACGTTAACACTCCTTGCTACATTTTTATTTGTTCCCGCCAGACGAGCACCCAGGAGATCCAACATATTGTCATCTCGATCCATTCGACCACAGAACCCAATCGACACGTTCATTCACACCACCATTGTGTACCAACCACAACGTCTTGCTCCACCTTTGGTTCCCTAAACCCACCTTTGAAGCCAATTTATGTAGTTGATGCTCCTACTCCACATTGAGAAGAGTCTGTATAATCCGATTATACACATGAACGTTCAGCACCATCTGTCTCGAACCAATTAGAGCCGCCTAAAATTAGTCCCGTAACCATGGGCTCTGATACTACTTGTTGGGAACGCGGTGTGACCCGAACCGGAGTTGGCCCATGAGGTGCGATATTGAATTGGGCCCATATGCCTTAAAAGAGAATTCTCATGTAAGGCCTGAACCAATTTCAATTATCTACACCACATAATCCCACCTCCTAACCGATGTAGGACTAAATTACAAACTCCATTGTCACACCCAATTTGAGCGCTCAACCGGAAACAAGATACAACCCAACAATCTTGATCATGATTTTTGCCTCTCAAACCTTCTTGGTAAGTAAATGATTTTGTTAACATGTATCCTAAGGGCACATGTTAACACATTAATAAATGCATATTTCACATGAGTACCCTCACCAACACATTTATCAATACACATTTACATTTATCAATACACATTTCAAGTAAAAGGTGCATTGATGAATGTGCTGGTGGACGTACCCATGTAAAATGCACATTTATTAATGTGTTAACATGTGTCCTTAGGATACATGTTAACATAATACAATCAATGAGTGTGTACTTAGAGATCCGTTGTAATTCCGTTGCAATTTATTATTATAGAGATTCGTTTTTCATATATCTTGTGCCTATCAACTTTTTTGTTTATTTTGCTACAATGACTTTGTTTCTGAGACCATTTTATTAACCATGTCTGGTTATTGTCTTGTACAAGTGCAATTTAGGCTTGTACGGTATCACATTCAGTGACGATTTTTGGTCATGCGGAATCGGGACGTGACAAGATATACAGTCAACTTGTGGAAGAATTTTGGTTTCATCATGGGTTGTTTTGGGGTGCCCCGTCTTGTTAGTAGCATGGCCATTTCAGAGCACGTGTAAGCTGTGCGATCAAGATCCCAAAAATCGAAAGGCCCCCCAAAATTTAACCTTTGTATATATTACTAATGTGAAATCTCCATTTTTAGATTTAGGCCACCCAATTTTTTAGAAATTTTAGTAACATGATCCTTAGAATGTCATAAACAATGTCCTTTTTTTAGAGTAGGTTAAACCTTTTGTTAGTATTTGTACAAGGCCCTTAGAATGTCAGAATGTATGCTAGGCTAGTGCCTAGTGCTTTCACATGGTTTCCTTTTCTCCTCTTTTCCCGTTCCTCAATTCCTATTCATGTTTATTTTTGTTGAATGGCTATCATATAAATCTAACTCGGTAGTCAACATAAAAATTACACAAAATAGCAGTTTGCTTCAATAGGCATACGGGAGTGAGGTACACTACTTGCTCTGAAACATGGAATGAGAGGGTAGGCCTAACTGATAAATTATTTGCTCTTAAGAGCCGATACTTTCTGTATGTACCCATATATTTGCATCTGCTAGGTATATTTCATACTGACTCCTACAACTGCATGCTCATGTTCATGTATGCTTCATTATTGCAATTGATTGATTAACTTAATATTTTGTTGTCAGTTTTATTGCCATTTGATTGATATCTGTTGAACTTCATTTGTAAAATTTGGACTACTTGAGTCGATACTTTTGGTTATCTGAATCAGACCCCACGTGTTTTTATTTTTATTTTGGAGGGGTTCGGCGGGGGGGGGGGGGGGGGGGGGGGGGGGGGGGGTTGCACACATCTCGAACGCAGTTCTTGGGAGTAGAGGAAACCTAGTAATTATGGTCAACATAACCTTTATCTCAAGAAAACAAAATCTAATAAATAAATTACCAAATAATTCCCTAATCTTATGAGTCAACTTGTCTGTTTAGGTGTTTCACCATTAATAGGAAAATGTCATAATAGGTAACTGGCTTCTTGGTTAAATATGGCTGAATAGTCATGAAAGGATAGACCACTTTCCTCTTTATCAATAAATGGAGAAAGAAAAGAGTCCAAACGCTACAAAAAACTTCTTAAGGAATTTATTCAGAACTTCGTAAGGCTATATGTTTGTGGGATCTCATTGTATAAAACATCTTGGTACAAGATTTTTGTTAGATCTCAGCAAGGCTCCCCTTCCCTAGTCCCTACCAACTTATATTGGAGAACCATAAGAGAAAACTTAATTGTTATCAGAGAGAGACCCTCCAACACTGACAATGAAGTATCTTGCTAGGGATAACTGGTTCAAGGATTAATATCGTATATTAGAATCTGATATAAATGCCTAGATTTTCAGAAATAAGGATACCTGGATACTAAACCTTGTATAAAGATATCCAGAAATAAGGATACCTGGATACTAAACCTTGTATAAACAATTTCTTGCAAAAAAATTCTTCTAAACATTTATATCCACCTTTGATATGTGGATAGCTAAGTATACCAGAGGGAAAGTCAAATGCTATATTAAGTTGAAGATGAGACATCACTATCTTGAGTAAGAACTTGACCCAATTTTAAGTGATGGCCTGACTTAGGGTAACGTAGAAACGAAGTGCAGGATTTCCTGGCCAACAACAAAGAAATACGCTATAGTATGACACGACTCTATAATTTACGTGTGAATTACTAATTTGCTATAAGGTCGTGTTTTTGTTACAGGAATTGCAATACTGCTAAAAAATCATTCTCCTAGAAATCTAAGTTGCATAGACATAACTACGGGTTCGGATATAGATGTGATAGGATTCAGAAAACAGATTAAAGTATGTAGGATGCGGGCATAGCATGGATATCGTAATACATACAAATGAATACATATCTATATACACATTATGTATATTAGATCTTGATATAATTGTCTATATTTATGCATGTTTGATAGTAACTAGGTTCCAAGTAGTTCTAGAAATTTCTAATATTGCAATTATGTTTTGTCTAGTGAGGAGTATATTCAACAAGACTGTCGAGGAAGTATAGTTTCTCATAAGTGTCAGACACGGGTATAGATATGATAGAGGCCTCCGTAGGAGTATTCGTGCAGCTTAGCTAGAAATTGCATTCATGTGCACCAAATTTAAGGAAATTTCTTAATTGTGTTTGGTAACACAAGTAAATTCCTAGGAGTATAACATTCTTGAACATAATATAATAAATTTAGTTGCTATGCCTGCCAGTATATCTGAAATATATTCTAGTTCACTCAATTAGTATTCTAGGATTTTACCAGGGAGACCTGGTTCAACTCGGAGCAATGAAATGTCATGTATTAGATATTGTTATTATTTTAATTATCATCCGCAATTATTATTCTTAATAATTAATAGTATGTTCATATTATTTAGTTAATTATTAAGAGATAATATTAGTAAATAAGTAAGTATTATAATATTGATAAATAAATCATTATCATATTAATTATTTAAATAGTTAAAGTTAATAATAATAGATGTTAATGAAGAATTAATATTATATTACTTAGCTAGCTAATATTATATATATAAATAATAATTGTTAATTCATTTTAATAACTAATTAACCAATTAAACAGTTAATGAGTACTGATGTGTCATATTACCTGATTAAATAGTATTAGTTTTATTTAAATAATTACCTAAATAATTCCATTTCTAACCAAAATTATTCAGTTCTCAACCTCACCAAGAATTCCATTCTTATGGGAATGAAACACCCACGTTTAGGTGGGAGTATGTTTTCCAAAGTTTGTGGAAAAAATGTAGTAGTTTCGGGAATTTAAAATGTCCAATCAAAAGTTGTAATGACAGAAACAAACATGTTAATTGTTTTCTTACCATCAAAATTTCCAGGAATCTAGAAAATCCTCCGTAGAAAACAAAACATATATAAACAACTACAATCTAAGAAGCATGTACCCTACAAAATCAGTGGTGTGTCTTTGTTATACTAAAATGCAATAAATACGCCAAATTGGTGCAATGTCCATATCATGTCATGTCGTATTTGTATCCAAGGAACATAACATGTACCAGTGAGGATTCATAATGTTGTATCTCAGATGTATCTGGTGAGGAGATTCTGATCTTTAATTCATTATCTCCCTTTCGGTCTCCCTAATTCTTTGATAAGTCTTTTTCCTCTTTCCATCCCTCTAACCTTAATTCTTCTTCTTTAGTGCTCTCTAGTTCACTTTCCTTTCTATCCCCTTTTTAGTACATGCTAAGAAATTCTTCTCTAGTTCAGGATTTGTATCAAAATCTTGATCCAATCGAGGTCGTGGGGGCTCCCATGTTTGTAGTTAGAATGGATGAGTCAATTTTGACATAGACTGGTGCTTAACCTATTCTTCTTTCTGCATTATTTTTCTCTCTTCTTGTTCCCTTGATTGTCTCATTAACGTCTTCATTAGCCCAAAACATAAGTTCTAGAGAAGTTAACGAGTTCCATATTCCATAATCCTTAATGGTATGTTGTCCGTATGTATCATTCACACAGATGTGAAACTAAAGGAAAACCGGTATCGAGTCTCTTGGTGACAACGGATGACTTAATCTCATGTAGGACCGTTTCTGACACTCTAAAGTCCATGTACAAATACTAAAAAAATATCTTTTTAACCACTCTAAAAAAAGGCATTTTCTGACATTCTAAGGACCATGTTAAGGTAATTATAAAAAATTGGGAGGCTTAAATCTAAAAATAGAGATTTCACATTAGTAATATATATGAGTTAAAAATTTTGGAGCCTTCCGGTTTTTAGGGCCCTGTGCGATCGCACAACTTTCACATGCTCAGAAACGGCCCTGGTCTCATAATTCCAGCAAGCGGAGGAAGTGAAGAGTTTGAAACTGCTGAACGAAACTACTTGCACTAAGATGTTGCGGGATTTCGACCGAGGGAAATGGCCACTCTTAAGGTCCCTACAAATCTGGCAATGGCATCAAGGGTAGCAACAACGGAACTCGTGTTCTTATCAAATAGAAACACTACATCATTCACAAAGGATCTCTCTCTAGGGACTAACTCATACATAGTGACTAGGATGTTAATTTCCATAGCATTAAAATCACTAACTTACATTTTTCCTCCTAAAGTATAGAATAAAACGTAAAACAATACAACAACGAAGCCCTTATGTGAAGTTTCAATAAGGAAAGTAAGGTTTTTGTTACAAGGACAATCCATATATCAAGTAAGCTAACATGGTAACTTCCCATAGGTAAGCATAAATATAAAAGATCATTCTTGACATTTCCATATCCTAGCAATTCTATATCAAGTTCAAACAATGAAAGTAAAATAAATACCGCAGATTGCACTATGATCGATAGATAGCAATATCTATCTCCAATAATTATGGTTATTAAATTCCAATCAGTAACAAATATGCATCTCTGTGAATATACAATTCCTCTTCCTTGTGAATATACAATTCCTCTTCAAACAACGAAAGTAAGATAAATACCGCAGATTGCACTATGATCGATAGATAGCAATATCTATCTCCAATAATTATGGTTATTAAATTCCCATCAGTAACAAATATGCATCTCTGTGAATATACAATTCCTCTTCCTTGTGCTATTAGATACTAAGGATTTGAGATGGCAACATAAAATAACCAAACATGAAGTATAAACAAGAAGCAAGAAAAGACTTGTCATAGTAAGCTAGAAAAGGCTGTGTTATAGCCTGAAGATGAAGGGGAGTGATAGGTGCTCTTTCAACTTTTAGGAGAAGAAATAAAAGAAATTAGCAGCATTTCTGGAAACATGTTATATCAATGATATGTTTGGACTTTGGATAGCTTATGCTTTGCAGGATACTACTGAACCTGGAAACCAGCTCATATTATCCTCTCATTCACTGCCAGAGTTTGCTCTATTGCTGCCTTTGACTTTGAAGTTCTCAAAACTACTAAACTTCCCTTGAAAGTATGTATCCTTTTCCTAGTGGATAGATCTACTTTTTCTGTTTTTTCAGACTATGTAGATCTAAATGTTATAGTTATTGTTATATGATATGCTGATCACTGATCACAATTGCTGCAAGAACCACTGGTATTAGGTCTTGATGTATTAAGAAGCATCCTTTTCTGCCACCATTCTTTTATATATCACTTATATTTTCATTTCAATGGAACTACCATGTTGTTTGTCAAGAACATAAATAAAACTAGCGAGACAAATACTTAGAAGTTGAGGCGGGAAGGCTGGAGGCAAAAGAACTGCGATTTCTTCTCATCAATTTCACATACGATATAATGCCCCTTGTATATGTTTCTCAATACAAGCTGAACTAGGAAAAACAGGCAAAAACACATTTAAGAAGCAGGACCACAAAACCAGATATTCTGCAGGTTTTGGTGGACACATTTGTCGACTGTACAGTCTACACGCACCAGGCATTACTTCATCCAGATCTTCTTTCAGCAGAATCTTCTTTAAGAAATGGGTTAATTACACTGAACCCCCCCCCCCCCCCCCCCCCCCCCCACCCCCCCCCCCCCCCCCCCCCCCCATGTTTCATGAGTATTACAGGGACTATCCCCTATTCCAAAAATAATTACACTGACCACCCTCTCCTTTATAAATTTTAGTAACCATAGGGGTGGTCAGTGTTATTAATTTTTATAGAAAACAGAAACCATAGGGAGGTCTATGTAATTTGTTGAGAAGCAATAAGGGACGTTAGTCCCACATCAGAAGTTGTAGTATGAAGAGGGGTTGGACCCTCTATAAGTAGTAGCAATAGTCTATTAATAAAATCATCTGAGATTTAGCCCTCATTTCAACTTGGTATCAAAGCCACTCCTTCCCCTCTCCTCCACAAACCCTAGCCGCTTTCGAATCCGAAACCCTAGCCGCCAGATCGCTGCCTCCTCCTCGCTGCCTCCAGCCCGCTGCCAACTCCTCGCTGTCGACCTCCCCACCACTGCCGACCTCACCACCACTGCCGACCTCACCGCCACCACCACTGCCGACCTCCCACCACCACTGCCGACCTCACCACCACCACTGCCGACCTCCCCACCGGCGACCACCACCACCACCACTGCCGACTTCCCCACCTGCCGACCACCACCACCACCACTGCCGACCACCACCACCACTGCCGAACCCCCCCCCCCGCGCGAAACCCTAACCCTACTTCTCCCCGTAGCAGTCGCCACACCCCTTGTAGCAGCCGCCATACCCTTTTTTTTCGAAACCCAAACCCTAAGTCAGATAAAAAAAAAAGAAAAAAGAAAAAAAAGAAAAAAAAAGGAAAAAAAAGAAAAAAAAAAGAAAAAAAAAAAGAAAAAAATCAGTACCTTCTTTTTAGAAGATCTACTGCAGTTGCCTTCGAGAATCAAGTACCTTCTTTTTTAGGAGCTCTACTACGGTTGCCTTCGAGAATCAGTACCCTTCTTTTTAGAAGCTCTACTGTTGTTGCCTTCGAGACTCAGTATCTTCCTTTTTAGAAGACCTACTGCTACGCATACGAAATCTCTTTAGATTTTCGTCTTGGCTTCTGTTACGAAATCTCTTTAGATTTTCGTATACTCAGAATCCTTCTAGGATTTCTGTTGCTGAGTGCTGCATACTTCGCCATGCAAGGAGGCACAACTAAGTTTGGGCTGTCCGAACGCATCATAATGACGCGGTTCTAGTTGGTCGCATACACTCCAATATATCAGTGAGGAAGCTAGTCTGTTGTTTCCCCCCCTGATCTCTATCTCAACTGTCAGAATATCCAGTTGACGAAGATGCTACCTGAGATCAGGATTCACAGCAGATTGCTGACTAAGACGAAGGCGAAGCAAACGAAGACGACTCAGGAAACAACAAAACCTCACTAATTACAGTTGCAGAAACCATGGATTCCATCTATGGGAAGTTGACAGCAGAAGAGATGAAGGCCCTAGTCGAGGATCTCCTGACCAAGAGATTACCGGAGGCAACCTCACGCGTGACCCATACTGATGTGGATCCGTCACCGTATAAAATGGGGAAGTTGGACAAACTGGAGACGAAGCTGGAAGGCACGACCAACTACTTAAAATGGTCACGACAGGCGATGCGGACGCTGAAGGGACGTGGCTTGGTTGGCTATGTAGATGGCCACACCAAGTCCCCGGTCGATCACTCCTCGAAGGAGTTTGCTGTATGGGAGATTGTCAACAATGTCGTGGCTGGTTGGTTGACAGCCTCTTTAACCGACCAAGTGTCGGGTAATATTGAAGCAATGGAGGGAGCTGCTGATATCTGGAGAACATTGAAAGATATGTACTCCAGTTCAGGTAACCCAATGCGAGTCTTCCAACTACAGGATGAACTCGATCGGGTAGTCCAAGACGATCGTACCATATCTGAGTACGCCGCCTTGTTGAAGAAGTACTGGTCTGATCTTGACCATTATGATCCTCTTGGAATGGAGGATGCTCAGGTTGAACCGGCCTTCGCAAAACATTTCCAGAAATTTCTGGATTATATCTCGCGACAACGGATGATGAAGTTTTTGAAGGGGGCTCAACCCTGTATTTGAGCAACGGAGGAATGTACTTCTTGCACAACCGAAGCTGCCGACCTTAGAAGATGCTATAGCTGCCATGGCACAAGAAGAAGCACGGTTGAAGCTGATGCCCACCAGGGGCATCTCCCAGGGGGAGCAAGCCGGAGTTACCACATCTGCTATTGCTACTTTCAACCAGCCTCCTTCTGCGGAAGGCGTTTGCCACAACTGTGGTGATACAGGGCATTACATCCGCTTTTGCCCAAAACCAGCACGGAGTTCCTCGAGTGGTCGGGGCCGTGGTCGGGGTGGACGACGAGGTGGTCAAGGCAGCTACACTGGTGGAATGGGCACTTACTCTGGAGGCAACACGGCGAATCTGGCGGATGAAGGCCGGGACAATCAGCTGGCGGACATAACTCCATTTGAGAGAGAAGTTCTTGAGAAACTGCGGGGCTCAAAGATTGGTTCTGGTGAACGACAAGTCAATTCTGAGGTGCCGCCCACCTCAGGAGATTACTGCACTTACTTTTCCCAAACCAGTGACGGTATACCTCCGCGTGCTCTTGCATCTGTCTCTCAGCCAGTCTGGATTATGGACTCTGGGGCATCCCGCCATATCACGGGGTCCCGAGGTGAGTTCCGGGAATACTCTAACCTAACGCCGCCAGAAAGCATTCAGACTGCTGATGGTACCTCCAGGCCTGTTATGGGTAAAGGCACTATTGATTGCACTCCTTCCATCACTCTATCTAATGTCTTACATGCTCCTTCCTTTCCTGTCAATCTTATATCCATTAGCGCCATTATCCTTGATCTAAACTGTACTGTTTTCTTTGATATTCCTAAGGTAATCTTTCAGGAGAAGGGAACGGGGGAGACGACTGGGCACTAGCACATAGCATAAGGGTCTATGGTACTTGGACAGGAACGGTCTGGACAGAGCACTGGCATCATTGGTTGCAGACACACAACCAGAAGTCCGAAGTCGAAGTGTCGAAGCCGAGCTACTCCTACACCATCAGCGTGTAGGACATTCTTCCTTTTCTGTTATTAGTCGCATGTTTCCATCCTTATATCAAAAGCGACGTACTGCTGCTTTTGATATGAGTTCTGGGCATCGATGTACTGCTGCTTTTGATATGATTCATTCAGATGTGTGGGGTCCTTGTCCTATAATCGGTGTTAACGGTTATAGATGGTTTGTCACTTTTATTGACTGCTCTACCCGCGTAACGTAGGTCTACCTACTGACGAATAAAAGTGATATTTTTGAAGCATTTCAAAGCTTCCATCAACGCGTGAAGACTACTATATAATGCTCGTGTTAAGTGTTTCCGGTCGGATAATGGGACAGAATATACCCATAAGAGGTTTGCTGCATATTTATCCTCTCACTGGCATACTGCATCAAACCTCTTGTGTATATACACCGGCTCAAAATGGTGTTGCAGAATGAAAGAACAGGCACCTGCTGGAAGTAGCTCGGACGATGATGCTAGCTATGAATGTGCCTAAATACTTGTGGGGGCAGGCTGTCTTGACAGCCTCTTATCTCATCAACAGGATGCCCTCTCAATTGCTGGACTGGAAGACGCCGTTGGAAATGCTCACGGGGACAACTGCATACACCGTTCCTCCGAAAGTATTTGGATGTGTATGCTTTGTCCATGATAACAGACCTGGAGTTGGTAAGCTGGATCTTAGAGCAGTAAAGTGTGTCTTTGTTGGGTACACCGGGACACAGAAGGGTTATGTATGCTGGAGCCCGGTAGAACGGAAGCTGTTTTAAGCATAGACGTTACATTCAGAGAGGTGGAACTATATTATGGTTCAGATGAGGGCTCCGCGTTTGGAAACACACCTAACACAGCGGGTGTTAGCCGTAAGGGAGAGATAATACGTCCAAGCGTGGTCGTCGGATCGGTACCTTGTCCTGTTGTTACAAATTGGAAGAAAAGTGGAGAAAGCATCAGTAATACCGATACGGAGGATGGAGAAGACGATACATATATTACGCAAGGGAAGAAGCAGACAAGGGAAAAAGAGCTCCAAGTGTACAGAAGACGACAGCAGAGGTCCAGTACTGTGCCGTGCCCTGTGCCAAATGTGCCAAGTCCCTCGTCTACTCCTGCCCCAACTCCTGAAGATGTTACTCCCACACCGGATCACTCGGATTCGGAAGCGGGTCTCTCCGACTCGGATGGTATGCTTTCTCCACCACCCATTGCTCCCTTAAGGAGGTCTTCTCGTATTAATGCGGGAAAGGCTCCTATTCATTATCAAGATTATGAACATGATATCGCCAACTACTTGTCTTATTCTAATATCTCTCCGACTTATCAAGCCTTCCTCACTTCGTTAGACTCCACTTCTTTACCTAAGAATTGGCAGGAAGCAAAGAATAACCCAAGATGGAAAGCTGCAATGATGGAAGAACTTGGGGCACTAGAGAAAAATAAGACATGGGAGCTGGTGCCATTACCAGAAGGGAAGAAAGATATGGGATGCAAATGGGTGTACACAGTGAAGGAGACACCAGAAGGAAAAGTTGAGCGGTACAAGGCGAGACTGGTTGCAAAAGGCTATACCCAGACATATGGCATCGACTACGATGAGACTTTTGCTCCAGTAGCGAAGATGAGTACCGTAAGAACCCTAGTCTCCATTGCAGCAAACTATGGGTGGAAGCTACACCAGTTGGATGTAAAGAATGCATTTCTCCATGGAGACCTACAAAAAGAAGTGTACATGGAACCCCCTCCGGGGTGCTACTTTGTGTCCGATTCAGATAAAGGGACGTCACATGGCAAGGTATGCAAGCTGAAGAAGTCATTGTACGGGCTGAAGCAATCTTCTCGAGCCTGGTTTGACAGATTCAGAAAGGCTGTCACTGGCATGGGGTACCATCAGACAAATACAGATTATACGGTCTTTCTCTAGCATGCAAGAGGCCATATAACTATACTTGCTGTATATGTGGATGATATAGTGATCACAGGTGATGATGCTGATGAGATCACTAAGCTGAAGTCGAAACTCGCTAAGGAGTTTGAGGTGAAGGACTTAGGACAGATGAGATACTTTTTAGGTATCGAGGTGTGTGATGGTGAACAAGGAATTGTTCTCTCACAAAGGAAATATGTACTAGATCTGCTGAAGGAGACAGGGATGCTGGGATGCCGAGCAGCAGTCACTCCAATTGACCAGAAGTGCAAGATGGGAGCAGAAGCAGGAGAGCCTGTTGATCGCGAAAGGTATCAAAGGCTAGTAGGCAGACTGATTTATCTAGGGCATACTCACCCTGATATCTCATTTGTAGTAAGCGTTGTAAGCCGCTATATGCATGATCCAAGAACGGGTCATATGGATGCAGTATTTCAGATCCTAAGATATCTGAAAGGGACGCCGGAAAAAGGACTGTGGTTCAAGAAGAATGGATGCACAGATATTGAGGGATACTATGATGCAGACTGGGCAAGCTGCATAGACGATAGAAGGTCTACCACGGGGTACTGTGTTTTTGTAAGAGGAAACCTGGTTTCATAGAGAAGCAAGAAACAGTCAGTGGTAGCACGGTCGACAGCTGAAGCAGAATACAGAGCAATGGCTCTAGGGGTGTCAGAACTGCTATGGATGAAAGCATTGCTAACAGAGTTGAAGTTGGATAAGGGGACACCGTTGCATCTTCTGAGCGATAGTCAAGCCGCAATAAGTATAGCGAATAATCTGGTTCAGCACGACAGAACGAAGCACATCGAAATCGATCGATTCTTTATCAAGGAGAAGCTGGAGCAAGGGATACTGAAGATTAGCCATGTCCGCTCAGAAGAACAAGTGGTAGACTGTCTGACTAAGGGCCTTAGTTCATTAAGTCTGTCAAAGCTTTGTAACAAGATGGGGATGATTAATATCTATCGCCCATCTTGAGGGAGAGTGTTGAGAAGCAATAAGGGACTTTAGTCCCACATCAGAAGTTGTAGTATGAAGAGGGGTTGGACCCTCTATAAGTAGTAGCAATAGTCTATTAATAAAATTATCTGAGATTTAGCCCTCATTTCAACTTAATTAGTTTCAAAATAGGGGTGGTCCATGTAATAAGTGTAAAACACAGGGTTAGCTAATGCAATTAACCCTTAATATATCCTTCTTTCCAACTGGAACTATATTGTCTGATTTTATGTATTCTAAAAAGAAAGGCAACAACACATTTAAGGATATCTTAAAGAAGGATATCTTCTATCAACAGAATCTTCCTTAAGATATCCTTCTTTCCAACATGATCTATTGTCTGATTTTATGTAATCTAAAAAGAAAAATATGCAAAATTGGTACAAGAAATAGTAGGACATCCCTTCATTCAGAGCCCAGACATTCCCAGTTTGCTTCTTGTTGAAACATACAGAATCCTAGACTGATTTGTTGCCTTACAATACATACTTCTAGAAGACATATTTTTCCCTTACGAAGAAATGCTCTTAGTACGGTATTACCCTTCTCAGATAAGTAATAGAATCTTCTCCTGGTACAATCATTCTCAAATCCTTTTTATTCAATTCAATTCCATTGACGACATTAATGGCTTAAGTGAAGAATCAGGTGGATGTCAGCAATCTTTGCTCTAGATACTAGTTTGGAATCAGAAGAAGCCCACATATCATCTCCCCTTGTTTTTAACACTCCCAAAACCGTGGCCCATATCAAGCTCAACCATATCGCTGACGAAAACAGCAGAACTATTTCATTTTGCTGTTGGCTGAATTAAAATATACCACTTTTTAAGGAGAATTCATAAATTTTAAGATTTCTGTCTAATATGCGTTCATGCCTTCATGCTGGATAAAATAGTATACTTAAGCTTTCTACATATTTCATCTTTTTCTGTAAATCAAGAACCACTTTTGTTCTACTGAAGTAATTTATCTATGGATGCAGAACCCTTACTGATAATGTGGTGGTTGGAGTCTCAAAAGGATTTGAGAAGAGGCTTCAATTAATTGGAGTTGGTTTCGTGCAATGTTAGAAGGTAAAGACTTGGTCCTTAACCTCGGATTCTCTCACCCAGTGAGGATGGCTATCCTAGAAGGGATACAAGTGAAGATGGCGGACAACACCAGAATTACAGTGAGTGGGTTTGACAAGTGTTCCATCGCTGAGTTTGCCGCTGTATGATGCAGCGTGGTAGCGGAAGGGGTTTACCTTCATGCTTGGTAATGGCCAAGTCGATCGGTGATGATGATAACTGGACCACCGTTGCTTGGTGAGAGCGAAGCGGTGCCGCAAAAAATCCGACGGATGGCCTTATGAGGGGTCCGCACGAAGGTTGCTTGAAAACCTCAAGCGAGGGGCTTCCGAATCTATGGAACAGTCGAGTCCACGACCAAGAAAAGAAGAGAACAAATCTCAAACTTAAAGAAGAATTGTATTGATTAAAAATTGTTCCTCAATTGCATACAGAAGGTGCATATTTATAGGGCCTCTATGACAACCTAATCCTAATAAAATAAAGATAAAATCTATCCTAAAAAAAGATAAAGTCAAAATAAGAATCCAAACATAAATAGGATTAAGAAAAAGGAAAGAAAAGAAAAGAAAAGGAAATAGGAATCCAAGAGGGAAGAGGAAAAAGAAAAGGAATTCTATATGGACTAGGATTCTACGCTACATCAGTCTTCCCTGCTTCAAGAGAACTCGTCCCTAAGTTCTTCTCAGAATAAAGCGGTTTGCCAGGTGGAAAGTATTCGTAAAGATTGGCGACATTGAAGGTCGGAGAGATCTGTATGCCTTCAAGAAGATCAATCACATAAGCATTGTCATTTAGCTTGCGTAGAACTTGAAACGGTCTGATCTTCTTCTTCGCCAATTTATTGTAGGTGCCTGTAGGGAAACGTTCCTTACGCAAGTAAACCATGACCAAGTCTCCTTCATGAAAGACCTTACGACGGTGACACTGATCAGCAGCTACTTTATATTTGGTATAAGATTCCTTAAGTTGTTGTTTCACTTCATTATGTATTAATTGATGCTTCTCTAACATATACTCGACAACAATGTCTCGATCCGGAGTCTTAGGCAGAGAGACAAGGTCCAAAACATGTCGTAGACGATGTGAGTAGACAATGTCGAACGGTGCTTTTTCTGTTGATATGTTAGGCATGCAGTTATAAGCAAATTCAGCCTACGATAAAGCCAGATCCCATTGCTTAGGTCGTGTCCCAACTAAGCTTCGCAACATGTTTTCAAGTATGCGGTTCATGACCTCTATTTGTCCGTCAGTTTGTGGGTGACTAGTACTGCTATATTGTAGGGATGTATCCAATCCTTCCCACAATGTTCTCCAAAAATGTGACAGAAACTTAGTATCTCTATCTGAAGTGATTGACTTTGGCACACCATGAAACGCACGACTTCTCGAAAGAAAAGAAGCGCAATATGAGTCGTGTCGGATGTCTTACGACATGGAATGAAGTGCGCCATCTTGGAGAATCTGTCTACTACGATAAAGATAGAATCAGCACCGCATTGTGTTCGTGGCAAGCCAAGAATAAAGTCCATAGAAATGTCTTTCCAAGGTCCTTCAGGAATTGGAAGAGGCATATAAAGACCAGTATTCTATTCTTGGCCCTTGGTAACTTGGCATATAGGACAACTACGGACATGTCCCTCAACTTCTTTTCTCAATTGCGGTCAATAATATCTTTCTTCGGTTATGGCTAGCGTCTTATATCGGCCGAAATGTCCACCGAGGCCTCCACCATGGAGCTCTCTAATAATATGTTCCCACAAGGAACTACAAGGAATGCGCAACTGATTTCCTTTGTAGAGATAGCTTCTTGGATGTGATATTCATTTGCAGCTAGCTCCGTTAGGTTGACAATCTTCCCATGCTTGTTAAAAATCCTTATCTTTTGGGTAGAGTTCCTTGAGGTATTCATACCTGGTGACCTCTTGATGTAAAGTGATGAGGAGGTCGGCTCGACGGCTGAAGGCATCAGCTACTTTATTCTGAACTCCGGCCTTGTGCTTGATGGTATAGGAGAAGCACTGAAGAAACTGAATCCATCTAGCATGTATTTGATTTGTGTTACGGGGATTGTTTATGAAAGATAAAGCTTTATTGTTTGTATGTTGGATAAATGACCGTTAGATGAGGTAGTGCTCCCATTCTTTGATGGCTTATACGATCGAGTAGAACTCCTGTTCATAAGTTGACCATTTTTGCTGAGCTTCACTTAGCTTCTCGCTACGAAAAGTAATTGGTCTTCCTTCTTGTATTAGTACAGCACCAACGCCCCTACTATGCCGTCATCGCATTCGACTTCAAATAGCTTGTCAAAGTCGGGCAGTGATAGGACTAGTGCCGTAGATAGCTTCTCCTTGATGAGTATGAAAATGGCTTCAACTTCAGGAGTCCAGATGAATTTTCCTTTTTGTATGCATTCTGTCATCGGCGCTACAATAGTGCTGAAGTTACGAATGAATTGTCGGTAAAAATTAGCGAGTCCATGGAAACTTTGCACTTCAGTCGTTGTCTTTGGAGTGGGCCAGTCATGAATTGCTCGAACCTTCTCTTCATCAATACTGAGGCCATTGGCGCTAATAGCAAATTCCAAGAAATGAGTTGGTTAGTAAGAAAGCTACACTTCTGAGATTGACATAGAGTTTATTAATTCGAAGAAGTTTGAGAACTTTCCTGAAGTGCTCCAGATGGTCAGTTTGGCTCTGGCTATAGATCAAAATATTGTCAAAGTAGACGACTACGAACTTTCCTATCAGTGGCGTTAAAACTTGATTCATGAGGCGCATGAACGTGCTTGGTGCATTTGAAAGTCCGAAAGGCATAACAAGCCATTAGTAGAGTCCTTCTCCGGTCTTGAAAACAGTTTTCCATTCATCACCAGATCGAATTCGAATTTGATGATATCCGCTCTTCAAATCGATCTTTGAAAAAATTGTAGACCTTGCAAGCATATCCAACATGTCCTCTAGTCGAGGGATGGGAAAGCAATACCTAACGATTATGCGGTTGATAGCCCGACTGTCGATGCACATACGCCACGACCCGTCTTTCTTTGGCACTAACAAGGCGGGAACTGCGCAAGGACTGAGGCTCTCTCTGATCAGGCCCTTTTGGACCAATTATTCAACTTGGTCTTAGAGGATTTTGCATTCATTGGGGCTCATCTGATGATGTGGAATATTTGGAAGTCTAGAACCTGGGATGAGATTTATTTCATGTTGAATGTTTCTCATTAGTGGCAATTTACTAGGCAGTTCATTTGGCATGTTGTCGCGGAACTCTTGTAGTAAAGGTTGGACTGCTTCAGAATTATTGGTGTGGGATACTTCTGCTTTACCCGAGAGTTCTTCTTGTTTCTTAAGACCGCTTTCAAGTTCTTAACCGTCAACAATCATTACGGCCTTTTGTTGTTTTGGACTGGTCTTAGAAATATCACACAGTGCTAATGGATGAAGAGTAAGGCGTCGTCCATCTTGAAGGAAGGAATATGTGTTGTCTCTTCCCTGGTACGTAACATTTTTGTCAAATTGTCATGCCCGAATGAGGATGATGTGACAAGAGTCCATGTCGACAACATCGAACATGACTTCATCTTTGTACGTCTTTTCGATGGAGAAGGATATGCGATAAACTTCAGAGACGACCATCTTGTGTCCCTGTTGAATCCAGCCAATCTTATATGGAGCCGGGTGTGCTTCTTTGGTCAGTCTAATCTTCTCTACCATTGCTCTTGAAACAATGTTCTCTGTACACCCGTTGTCAATGATGACGTCACATAACTTGTCTTTGACCTTGCATCGGGTTCAGAAGACATTGTGGCGCTAAGGTGGTTCTTCAATCTTTGGGGCTAGTAGCAGACGCCTAACGACACACACTAGTTGTTCACTATCATCTTCGGGAAGGACCTCTTCTTCTCCTGGGTGTTCTTCTCCTCCCTCTTCGTCTTCATAGTCAGCAAAGGCAACTTGTGCTTTGAGGGGGCAGCTGTTGGACAGATGTCCGACTTCGTTGCAATGGTAGCACTTATTTCCTCTTGGTTTGCTGTGTGGATTGACAGTTTGCTGAGATTGGCAACTTATTGTGGGACCTGTACTTTTGGAGGTACCATTGGAGGAAGAGGATTAAGGTCTGCTGGTCCTTTACCCTTTTTGGAGTAGCTGAAAGCTTGATTTGGCGTCCAATCATCCTTTGTTATTGGTCCACGGTTGTTAGCATTAAAATAGTTTTGGGGACTCGAAACTTCTCAATCTGTTGTTCTACCTTCTCTGCAAATGTGATTGCTTCACTGAGTGTGTATATATTTTGCAGGTATAATTGATCATAGATGTCTTTCCTTAGGCCACCAAGATAACGGGTCGCATGTTGAAGATCTGTTTCGTACATATCGTTACGGGACGAGAGTTTGAAGAATTCTTCAGTGTAGTCAGCTACAGGTCGTGCACCCTGTGTGCAATTTTGATATCGACGATAGAGAATCTGTTGATAATTCGGAGGTAGAAATCTTTATTGTAACAGTCGTTGCATCTTGGGCCAACTCCGTACAAGAGCTTTGCCGACTCTCGTACGGATGTGCTCGAGTTGTTCCCACCAAATAGAGGCATTTTCCTTGAGTCTATAGGCTACAAGGTAAACCTGCCTCTCTTCAGGGATGTTCATGTACTCGAAGAAGCGTTCTACTTCTGTGGGCCAGTCAAGAAAGTCTTCAATGTGTAGTCGACCTTTGAAAGAGGGAAGATCCCTCTTCATTTTGAAACCACCTCCTCCTTCATAGTCACCTTGGCCCCGTCGTTGGTGTGCATGGCCTCGTCGTTGTTGGTTTGCATAGATAGTTTGGGGGCCCTGATAATGGGATCCCTGCAGGCTAAAATCATCGTCATTGCTGTCTTTGTAGTATTCCTTGTGAGGAAATCCACTGTTTTGGCCACGATGTGGACCCTTTTGTGGACGACTGGTAGTAGGACAAGCGTTTGTGGCTCCCATCTCTGCAGACGGTATTCTCGTAATATCAACGACTTTATTGGATTTGATTCCAAGAAATTCTAGCACTCCGTCTAGTTTGTCGGACAGGACATCAATTTCTTTTGACAAGACTTCAATGTTATTAGACATGACATCAAACTCCTCACGCGTGACGACGGGTTTCATCATTGTTGTTTTGCAAAGAAAGATTCCCAAAGGTTTCCAAACGAATTGGAATCCTCGATCTGTGGTGCTCTGATACCACTTGACGCAGCATGATAGCAGAAACGGTTTACCTTCGTAGTTGGTAATGGCGAAGTCGATCGGTGATGACGATAACTGGACCATCGTTGCTTGGTGAGAGTGAAGCAGTGCCATAAAAACTTCGACAGATGGCTTTGTGAGGGGTCCACATGAAGGTTGCTTGAAAACCTCAAGCGAGTGACTTCTGAATCCACGGAACAGTTGAGTCTACAACCAATAAAAGAAGAGAACAAATCTCAAACTTAAAGAAGAATTTTATTGATTAAAAATTGTTCCTCAATTGCATACAGAATATGCCTATTTATAGGACTTTTATGACAACATAATCCTAATAAAATAAAGATAAAACCTATCATAATCAAAGATAAAGTCAAAATAAGAATCTAAACATAAATAGGATTAAGAAAAAGGAAAGAAAAGAAAAAGAAAGAGGAATCCAAGAGGGAAGAGGAAAAAGAAAAGGAATTCTATATGGACTAGGATTCTACGCTAAATCACTGCAATAAGGAAGTGGAGGCCCCTGAGCCCTACAAGGGGAAGGGTGTGAGGTATGCTGATCAAATTGTGAGAAGAAAGGAAGGGGAGGCTGGGAAAAAGAAGTAGAAGTTTTCATGCATTGTTCTTTGACAGCATTATGTCATTTTTCTTTTTGAGATTTTGTTGGAAGCTTCTTTAATTGCCACAACGATGTGGAATGTACTTAAATGTGTGGTTTTAGTTTGTTCAAAAGCCCATTCGTTTTCATGCAAAAGCTGCATTGTGTTTTCTCCTGATGGATTAATGGGACTTTTAGCATTGAGTGCCAAATGGCATTGTCATGTAATTGGTACTGCATACAAATGAAGATCTATTTGATTTGGGAAACATATGAATGAGGAGGACCAAAGTCATCCCAAAAAGCTTCCGGGCCAGAAAAATTCATTAGGAGATCGCTTGTTGTAATATCAAAGAAGAATCATGTTGTAGTTTCTGAATGCCTCCAGTTGAAAAATGGCACTACCAAAGATTATTTATAAGGGCACATCAAAAGTTGATCGGGACTAGCCCAAAGCTAACTCTGATTTATTTACAAGTTTGCCATTGAAAAAATTACTCAGGGCTAGACCAAATATAAATATAAGTCAACTTTTTTTTTTGCTCTCTTCTCCTTCCCCAGAAGAAGTTCCTCACAAGAAGAACAAGAAGATCAAGAAGAAGAACAAGAACAAGAACAAGAAGAACATGTCTTTTTTCAAACGCTAGTTTATTTTTTTGCTCTCTTCTAATTTCTCAGATCTCTCTCTTCAAACCCTAGTTTATTTTTTTCTTCTTGTTTGAACATTATGGATGAAACCCTAGTTGTACAAGAAATTGGGTTATCAAGTCTATTAATCTATTAACCAATTTTTCTTTATTAATAGAAGAAATTATGGATGAAATACTAGTTGTAGAAAAAATTATGGATGAAACCCTAGTTGTAGAAGAAATTGGTCCATATCAGGACTGTCATAATTTCTGGCAGTCCTAGAAGTATTGAGGACTGCCAGAAATTATGGCAGTTCAGAAGTGGACTTGCTGTACAACAGAACTGTCACAATTGCTGGCAGTCCTAGAAGTATTGAGGACTGCTAGAAATTGTGGCAGTCCTAAAAGGAACTGGCTCTACAGCAGGACTGGCACAATTTCTGGCAGTCCTAGAAGTATTGGGGACTGCCAGGAATTGTGGCAGTCCTGAAAGGGACTTGCTGTACAGCATGTCCATTTCAGGACTGCCACAATTCCTGGCAGTCCTAAAGTTGAAATTATCGAATGAAAAAACATGTTAGGGTTTATTTCTATCTTGATAATGGAGTAAAATATAACTTTTAGGATTTATTTTCATGCATTCTTTGTGAGAAAAGAAGTACTAAGGTTTGTACATTGTTTGTGAGGAGATGGTGAGAAAAAGAAGAAAGCTAGTATTTTGGAAGAGAGAGAGAGAGAGAGAGTGAAATTTTGAAATGAAGCTCAAAATTTGGGTTTGGGGGTGTGTGGGGTTGGGACAGCCCAATGAGTAAGAAAATAGGATGTCCTGAGTAATTTTCTCTCAAACCTGGGCTAGTCCCAATGCTGGCTAGCTCTGATCAAATTTTGATGTGCCCTTATAAATAATCATACCAAATGCATATGCAAAATACTTTTGGGACAATGTCTTTCCCGTTTGTCTTTTATTCGGAGACTAAGATTGACAATATTAATTTTTTGTGTTATTCTTAAAACGTAGGCATTTTTTGTCGGGGACAACTATAAATAACAATTTGAAAGATTGGAGGTAGTAGTAAATTAAAAAAAAGAGGGTGGGGGTAATTGTCATGCTTTGAC
This sequence comes from Iris pallida, assembly GCA_029216955.1. Lineage (NCBI taxonomy): Eukaryota > Viridiplantae > Streptophyta > Magnoliopsida > Asparagales > Iridaceae > Iris > Iris pallida. Next base: position 8,452,483 of record JANAVB010034218.1, read on the forward strand.
CCATGAATCGATCGTTCTCGCGTCGATTTAGCCAAATCAATCGTCCTTGCTGGGACGTGATGTCATACGAGTCTGGATTTGCACTAGTACAAGGCTAGATGATTAAAAGTCTTTAAAATGGTTATCTCGATTCAATATTAGCAGCAGAAAAAACAGAGTCACATTGGAGTTATACAGAGTATACGAAACAATTCTCTTTATTTAATAAGCAGCAGAATTACAAAAGCTTTCAATAGCCCAAATGAATCTGCTAGATTGGCTTACAACCCTCAATATCTCTTGCCCACAAAGGATTTCCTTGTTCAATACATCATGTCTTCTATATCTCGGCCGCATCATCTTGCAAGTCTGAGCATCAATGCGGTCGCACGCCTCAAAATGCCAGCGTGTCCAAGCGAAGCTCCTGCGCGAGCAAACCATTACCTGCATCCTGCAAAAAATCTAGTGGGGGATTAGTACTAATCCTCTCGCGTACTGATGAGACCCAATCGTCTAAACCGACATTAAGTAATACATTGAATCATGTAGCTTAATTTAGTGATCTTTCTATCTTTTCCTTAGGATATTTATGTCATATTTGAAAGCAGTAAATCATGTATTTCATGGCAAACATGTTTTCTTGATTCGCATAAGCAAGCAGGCAACATATATATATCCATCTCGTGTTGTTTCGTGACGATTTCTTATATATCAACATCGACGCACTCACCCTTCCACCGACGCAAGATGACTATGCTTATCATCTTTCTCTGTCATATTATTAGTGATCTTTGTGCATGATCTCTGTGTGCTGTACTATTCAGCACACCGGCCCCTATCTATATGAAGGTCACTAGCATTCAGCAAGCCAGAATGGACTATCTTTCTCAGTGGCATTGCGACGCTACCCATTCAACCATAGGTTGTAATCCTTTCTGAAGGTCTCGCAATGCCTCGCGCTCCCTTGGAACGATAATCATTCTTCCTAGGTTGAACAGCCCCGACGCCACGGTGATCATTTTCAAGGAAACATACCTGTGCACGAGCTATATCCAAGTCCATTTGACCATGCAATATACGTCTATCTCATACAACCAAACATAGCTTGAGTTCGAAACTCAGACTTCGTATCATCTTGTATTTTTCACATCATCTTGCATTTTTATTCTTTCTTTCAATGTTCTCACTCTTTCTTTCAATGTTTCGTCACTTCGATTCAATGTTCAACGAACGACCTGAAGGTCCCAAACATTTCTAAGGCATCATACTATACATTTGACAGTTCCGTGGCATTTGTGCCACAACTGCTTACTTCGCATATGAAGTATATCTTTCAATGTTCTATGACTTAACTTTCAATCATATGTGATTCGTGCATTTGATGCACGGTCCGACACGATCTTTCAATGTGCTAGACTTATGTTCTTTCCCTCCGACTTGTGCACTTGAGGCACGCATCGATAAAGCATTCAATATTCTAAAACTCGTGCACTGAGGTACTCGTATCGATAAATCTTTCCATGTTCTAGCATACTAACTCATGCATGGAGGCCGCATTTGATTGATGTACAAAGAGTCATGTCTTGAGGCACGTTTCGATTCAATTGTCCAATGCCCTGTGACTCGTGCATTTGATGCACTCGTCGATACAGTTATCTCATGTTCTATTTCGATTCGTGCACTTGATGCACGTTTCGCCTCAATGTTCTTCGTGTTTGACATGCACTATAAATTCTCTTATTCGAACCACGTCCGTAGACTCGATCATTTTACTTAGCATACAAAGATACATTTAAATTAGGCATGACATAGTAGGAAAGAAGGGTCAAAGTCCTTCCACCTTAGCTGATATACCTGTCGTTTTGCCGAGTCGATGCAGCTCAATTTCATAACTTTATTGCACGACCAACTCTTCTAACTTAACCATTTGAGCACTTCATGCTCCGTTGAACTACCGACTGATTCAGCTGATCGTGCCCATCCCTCAGTTCGTTGCGAGGCGATGCTTTGGTTTCTGCAGACACCGTTGTAAAGAAGGCACAAGATTGACCACTTATAATTCAGCGTAAAAGCTTAGCTTGTACACGAAACCAACTAAAATCAATACTTGTTCGATTGGAACTTATGCTTTGCATCGATTCGATTTAATAGATTTCGAATCGACTCAATATTTTCTTTCAGGCAAATATAATACTTGCATCGATCCGATTCGATGCATTTCTCGGGTCAATGTAACTCTTCGAGTCAATGAATCATCATAATGCATTGTGCGGTGCGAGACAATACATAATATACCACTCAAATCAAGGTTCGTCCTCGAACCGAAACCAACACTCAAACCAAGTGTTTCTCTAGATCATTTCACGATCTCATTCTACTATCGTTGTTCCTTTCAAACATTCGTACAAGCTTTCATTAACATATGATAGTCTTTTCCCGCAGCTCGATTTGAATTCAGTACGCAACTTGGTTTGGATCATACACATATTTTAGACGTCCCATAAATATGTATTTTCAACCAATCCCAGTAGTAAAGAATTGGAACAAAGCTAACATGTATAACTTTAATTCTCGAATACTTGCCATCTCGTACTCTCGATCGGGCCAAACCAGCTTGGTTCGGTCTGTCCCTCCGATTGTTCTATGGGCTCGAACTGGATTCCCTCTTTTGCCGACTAGTCCAGACTATTCCAGCCCGCTTTCTGTCACGACCCACACCCACCTTTTGGGCGCGAGCTCATGAACAAGCCAACTACGTATCGAGCGGACTCCAGCCCGACCCGAATACGTATAAGCTGTCTGGACTATGTAATGGGTCTAAACAGGGCAAGGTATCACTATATCTCAATCCACAATAAGAATATGAAATATGAATGAACAATTATGGGTCATGGTCTGCAGCCCATTAGCATATTGTCCGATTAGACTCCAAGAATAATATGAGTCTATAAAATAAGCTAACAAGCAGAATATATCATGATATGGAATATAAAGCACGAGAGGATAATAAAGAAATATCATAAGCAAATACATGTATCCCTGCAGGTGTAATCACTACCATCATGATCCGCTAACTAACTCCATGCAATCAGCTACCGGAAGAGATCATCAGGTCCTCAGGGGACATAGCAAGATACATAAACATGCCTATCTAACAGTTTATCATGCGTAAAAAATAAACAGGAAAGACAGAATACGACATGTGACTATGAACACGGATACAAGAAATACTACGCATAAATGAACTGCTGGAAGGAACATGAACTCATGACAAGAAACCAATCGGATACTCGAACCCTCGTCCCTAGTGTGGACTCACAGGTTTGAACAACTACTAACCCTTGCCCCTAGTGTGGACTCGCAGGTTAGCTTCAAGAATCACCCTCGCCCCTAGTGTGGACTCGCAGGTACAGACAAATGACCACTAACCCTCGCCCCTAGTGTGGACTCGCAGGTTAGCTTCAAGAAATTACCCTCGCCCCTAATGTGGACTCACAGGTGGGAATTCCAAAACAAGGTACAGCAGTTCACCTATGACTTACTCATCCTATGACACGATACGACTCAGTCGAGTACAGGTGACGACACGACACGACTCAAGCCAGATACACAGAAGAATAATCCAATATGAACTACAAGCTAACTATGATCAAGAGCTATATGTATATATATACTATCATGCATGGTGTACAAATCACATGTCAATAACTCAACTAGTAAAACTAGATAATAATAGGAATAAGCATGTAAAAAAATTGTAGAAGGAGACAAGGTATACTTGCCTGGTGGTAGCACGAAGAACCAATAATATACAGTCAACTGGTAAGCCATAAAGTCCAAATCTCACAACTATCTCCTAAAGCTGAAATAGATATTCCCAAAAATTTTAGAATAGTCAAATTAGCTAGAATTGCCTGTCCATAAGTCCAATTCTGGACACAGGGGCAAAACGGTAATTTCGGATCAAAATAGTATCCGCCGTTGGATCCGCCTTGTACCGAAAAGCGTGCCAGAGTCGATGGTATTTAAAGCCGTCAAACTACATGTTTACAGATTTGTTTTGATGATACGAACCCAACGATATGTCCAGTTTTGGATTCCGGTGGACCGTGCACAAAATCGCCCGTTGAATCGGATCGTGGGGCCCGTGAAACGGTGATCCGATCAACTGTCTCAGAATTGGACCAAATTTGACATACAGGACCAGAAAAATGATACGGTCCTGTTGGTACAAGTTTCGTCTCGATTTGACGAACGTGCACAAATTAATTAGAAATTTTGCAATGAGGCCGATACGGTGAATTTCGACGGATACGTATCAAATTCGTCGCGCACACGCGACCAATTTGAATTCCCTCAAAGCCCACACATCCGCGAAGTCGATACGCACCTTTCGATGCTTTCGGTTCGTGACCATGTCGCCCGGTTTGGCGGGACGCACGTCGTATCGAACAATTTTCTAGTTTTTAAAAATAGTTTTCACAGTTTTTTCTCGGTTTTTAGAATCGAATAACTTTTTACATACCTTACAAAATCAGAGTCTCTCAAATGGGTTGTAATCATGTATATGTTGTCTAGAAAGTTGTTCAATTAGAATTTCAAATATGTCGGTAGATTGGCAGGAATTCGCCTTCCAATATCGGGTTTCAACTAGAAAACTGTTCTGCTTTGGATCAGTTTTCGCCAATCTTTGGGCTCGCTTTACGATGCACATGACACAAAATAAATCAAATTATTTGAAGGGGATCAGAGTTGTATAGTTTGGGAACACACCTGATCAATTGCATCGACAAACGATTCACTGTGTGACGAGAAATTCCGTCATGAACTTGGGCCGGCGCTGCTGCTGTCGCGTCCCTTTGTTGTGCTGTCGCGTATGCGCGCTGCCTCCGGCGGCTCTGGCCGCGTACGACGGTGGCACCGACGGCGGGTGGCCGCCCAGGTGACTAGGGAGGGTCGCATCGAGGTTGAGAAGATTAGGGTTAGGGTTTCGGTGAGAACTCCCCCCTTGTCTCTCGGATTTCTTTATAAGGGCTGCTGTGATGTACGGGGGGGGGTGGGGGGGGGGGGTCGGGTCTGGCATGGTGGGGGGGGGGGGGGAAGGGTTTGTATGGGCTGGACTTTCCTTTACTTAGTTATATATATATATATATATATATATATAAGTAAAGGAAAGTCCAGCCCATACAAACCCTCCCCCCCCCACCATGCCAGACCCGAACCCCCCCCACCCCACATCACAGCAGCCCATATATATATATATATATATATATATATATATATATATATATATATATATATATATGTGTGTGTGTGTGTGTGTGTGTGTGTGTGTGTGTGTGTGTGTGCATATTATATTTAAGAATATATACTTATATCTTATATAATTCCAATACACATTTTTATATCTTATATAAGTATATATTCTTAAATATAATATGCACACACACACACACACACACACACACACACACACACACACACACACACACACACACACACACACACACACACACACACACATATATATATATATATATATATATATATATATATATATATATATATATATATATAAAAATTAGTATATATAAAGGTGAAAATGAATTATAAATGTATACACATATATTTATACAAAAATGCGTCAATATAATAATATAATAGTATTTATCCTGTTTCTAAAAATAGAATATCAATTCAGTAACAATAAAATATATTATATATATATGTATATAAATCCTTTATATATGAAATTTCTATTTGGACAATCAAAATTAATAAATGTAATATGTACGTCTATGGTCTCACTACAAGATTACATGGGCTCGGTTTCGGTTCGGGTCTAGTCCGAGCTAAATTGACACAAACTGGGTCTCCTACAAGTCAATAATATAATTAATAAATAATTTAAAATTTCTTTAGAGGTTAATTCGCAACTTGGCCTGGTTTTCCTAGTTAGGACACTTATGGCTGGGTCTTCTTTGGCATGGCTAGTACACTAGTCAAGGCATACCACTGCACTATCCGTGCCATAATTCCTAGTCGTCTGGTACTTCAAAACTCAACCATGGCTAAAGTCATCTACCGTAATATAATTAACTAAATAATTATTTATAAAATTCTAAAAATTACCATTTAAATCAAATAAATAATAAAAAAATATTTCAAAATTTTTTGGGAAGAGGAGTTACAAATCTACCCACCTTAAAAATAATTTCGTCCCCAAAATTCTAATTCATAACTATTCCTTAAAATTCAAAGTCCACTATTACCTTAATCTCCTCAAATTTAATTTCTCAAAAATATTTTATAACCTTCTCTAGCCATTTTATAACTTCGAATACTTGAGGACTTCTACCCACCTTTGGTCACACTACTCCTCAAAACACGGTCACTAAAATCTTATAATCTTCTAACTAGTTGCTAACAATTCTACCAACAGATATCTAGGGCGTATGGCATCTATAATTCCTCATATCTATAAACAACCAAATATTCAATAGTCAAGCAATATTATACTATAACTTAAGAATTTCTGATAAATTTTAGACAACACGATTGTTCGTCAATTCGAAATAGGAAGAGACGAAAATTAATGGTTCGAAAAGCAAGGGATAATAATCGAGAACAAATATGAAATTTCAAGGACGGTAGATAAATTTCTAAGAGAATTTCCAAGTCAGGGTGGATTGAGATTTCTAAAGGTTTAGTCAGATGCGCAGGCTCGTATCAGTACAGTTACGTAACCGATACGATATGCTCTGACCTGTATGGGCCACCAAAAAAACTTGTCACGACCCACATCCACTTTTTGGGCGCGAGCTCGTGAACAAGCCATCTACGTATCGAGCGGACTCCAGTCCGACCCGAATACGTATAAGCTGTCTAGACTATGTAATGGGTCTAAACATGGCAAGACATCACTATATCTCAATCCACAATAAGAATATGAAGCATGAATGAACAATTATGGTTCATGGTCTGCAGCCCATTAGCATATTGTCCGATTAGACTCCAAGAATAATATGAGTCTTTTAAATAAGCTAACAAGCAGAATGTATCATGATATGGAATATAAAGCACGAGAGGATAATAAAGAAATATCACAAGCAAATACATGTATCCCTGCAGGTGTAATCACTACCATCATGATCCGCTAACTAACTCTCAGGTCCTCAGGGGACATAGCAAGATACATAAAACATGCCTATCTAACAATTTATCATGCGTAAAAAATAAGCAGAAAAGACAGAACACGACAGGTGACTATGAACACGGATACAAGAAATACTACGCATAAATGAACTGCTGGAAGGAACATGAACTCATGACAAGAAACCAATCGGATACTCAAACCCTCGCCCCTAGTGTGGACTCGTAGGTTTGAACAACTACTAACCCTCGCCCCTAGTGTGGACTCGCAGGTTAGCTTCAAGAATCACTCTCGCCCTAGTGTGGACTCGCAGGTGCGGACAAATGACCACTAACCCTCGCCCCTAGTGTGGACTCGCAGGTTAGCTTCAAGAAATCACTCTCGTCCCTAATGTGGACTCGGAGGTAGAAATTTCAAAACAAGGTACAGCAGTTCACCTATGACTTACTCATCCTATAACACGATACAACTCAGTCGAGTACATGTGACGACATGACACGACTCAATCCAGATACACGGAAGAACAATCCAATATGAACTACAAGCTAACTATGATCAAGAGCTATTTGTATATATACTATCATGCATGGTGTAAAAATCATATGTCAATAACTCAACTAGTAAAACTAGATAATAATAGGAATAAGCATGTAAATAAACTGTAGAGGGAGGCAAGATATACTTGCCTGGTGGTAGCACGAAGAACCAATAATATACAGTCAACTGGTAAGCCATAAAGTCCAAATCTCACAACTGTCTTCGAAAGCTGAAATAGACATTCCCACATTTTTAGAATAGTCAAATTAGCTAGGATTGCCTGTCCATAAGTCTAATTCTGGACACAGGGACAAAATGGTAATTTTGGATCAAAATGGTGTCCACCGTTGGACCCGCCTTGTACCAAAAAACGTGCCAAAGTCAATGGTCTCTAAAGCCGTCAAACTATATGTCTACAGATTTGCTTTAAAGATACGAACCCAACGGTATGTCCAGTTTTGGATTCTGGTGGGTCGTGCACAAAATCGCCCGTTGAATCGGGTCGTGGGGCCCGCGAAACGGTGATCCGATCGACTATGTCAGAATCAGACCAAACTTGGTATACAGGACCAAAAAAATGATACGGTTCTGTTGGCACAAGTTTTGCCTCGATTTGACGAACGTGCACAAAGTAATTAGGAAATTTGCAAAGATGCCGATACAGTGAATTTCGACGGATATGCATCAAATTCGTCGCACACACGCGACCAATTTGAATTTCGTCAAAGCCCACATGCCCGCGAAGTCGATACGCACCTTTCGATGCTTTCGGTTCGCGACCACGTCGTCCGGTTTGGCGGGACGCATATCGTATCGTACAATTTTTTAGTTTTTGAAAATAGTTTTCACAGTTTTTTCGGTTTTTAGAATCGAGTAACTTTATACATACCTTACGAAATCAGAGTCTATCAAATGGGTTGTAATCATGTATATGTTGTCTAAAAAGTTGTTCAATTAGAATTTCGAATATGTCGGTAGATTGCCAGGAATTTGCCTTCCAATATCGGGTTTCAACTAGAAAACTGTTCTGCTTTGGATCAATTTTTGCCAATCTTTGGGCTCGCTTTACGATGCACATGATACAAAACAAATCGAATTATTTGAAGGGGATCGGAGTTGTATAGTTTGGGAACACACCTGATCAATTGGATCGACAAACGATCCACTGTGTGACGAGAAATTCCGTCATTAACTTAGGTCGGCGCTGCTGCTGTCGTGTCCCTTTGTTGTGCTGCCGCGCGCGCACGCTGCCTCCGACGGCTCTGGCTGCGTGCGGCGGTGGCGCCGGCGGCGGGTGGCCGCCCAGGTGACTGGGGAGGGTGGCGTCGGGGTTGAGAAGATTAGAGTTAGGGTTTAGGTGAGAACTCCCCCTCGTCTCTCTCAGATTTCTTTATAAGGGTTGCTGTGATGTGGGGGGGGAGGGGGGGTCGGGTCTGGCATGGGGGGGAAGGGTTTGTATGGGCTGGGCTTTCCTTTACTTAGTTCTCTTATATATATATATATATATATATATATATTTATATATAATTTTTTTTATCTTATATATATATAAGTATATATCTTAGTTCTCTTATATATATATATAAGTATATATCTTATATAATTCCAATACACATTTTTATATCTTATATAAGTATATATTCTTAAATATAATATGCACATAAATATATATATATATATATATATATATATATATATATATATATATATATATATATATATATATATATATATATATATTTCTTAAATATAATATGCACATAAATATATATATATATTTTTATATATATATATATATATATATATATATATATATATATATATATATATATATATATATATATTATATATATATATATATATATATATATATATATATATATATTTTCAATATATATATATATATTGAAAATATATATATATTTCAATATATATATATATATATATATATATATAAATATATATATATATATATATATATATATATATATATATATATATATATATTGAAAATATATATATATAAATATATAAAAATATATATATATTTTCAATATATATATATATATATATATATATATATATATATATATATATATATATATATATATATATATATATATATATTATACGGTTATGTACCGAAATCGAAATCGAATAATTTTTTTTGTATTTTCAAAACTGAAATCGAACCGATTTTTTTTAACCAAACCGAATCTCTTATTCGGTTCGGTTTTCGATCCAAAACCGAATACTGCTCCCACCTACTTGTCTCCCTCTCCTTACTTTATTGCTGAAAAGAAAAATGGCTACCCCCTCATTACTTCTCTCCCTCTCCCTTCTTCTCAAGCAGACTCAGACTGCTCTTCAATTCTCCCTTTCCTGTCCCTTCTTGATTTCTCAGGTACGACACTCAAATTCCTTTCTTGATTCCTTCATGACTCTCCCCCTCCCCCTCTCAAAATTTGTTACGAGCCATTTCCATGGCTTTGTGAATGTCATCAGGTTACTTTTCTCCCTTGCCCAATTTAGCAAATAAACAGTTCTATTTGAATTGCCAACTGAATTGCTAGCCTGGAGAATGCTCAGTCAACTGCCAGCAAGAAGAAGGCCACCACTCATGGATTCTAATCAGCCACGTTATCTGCACAGTCACCAAATTGGCAGTTAGGTTGTTAGTAATATAGCAGTAGCTGCAGTAGTATAAAAGAAGGTGTAAAGGAAAGAGAGGGATGATGATTGATAATGCATTTGTTTTCTTAGATGTAGCTTCTTCTTCTCCTCTATAAATTCCTTTAGCCCTAATTTCCTCTATTCTTTCCCAAATTCATCTGTCATTCCTTCACACTGCTGAATTGATCAGCTAATATGTCTACTCCTTCTCGTAATGTCAACTTGCCAGGTCTTATGGGAAAAGGACCTAACAACATGGTATCAGAGCGCCTGGATCCACTTCCAAAGGTCGATGAAGAACAACATTCAAGCAGCAGCTATCGACCAGAATCTATGGTGGATCGACAATCTCAGGCTACAGATGTAAGGGTTCAGAATTTGGAAGGTAAATTCCTGCAACTCACACAAATGTTTGAGTGTATGATAAAGGAGATGGGTAGATCTAGAAGGGAGGCCGAGCCTCTCCTTCCTAATCCATCCCTTAGCAATCCTTGCCCCTCCATGGTTATGTCAGGAGCTCCAAGAATGGAATGGAGCCTTAATTACCAAAGCCATACCTCATCCCATTATCAAAACCAAGCTTCACCCCCAAATTACACCCAAACACCTGTGACAAACCTTCCAACATCATCATCATTACCCCTACTGAGCCAAAATTTACCCCTCCCTCCTTTTAATCCACATCAATTCCATACAGTAGGTGCAGAAAGCATCAACATATTAAATTCTGCATTCACTAATTCTATGGGTGGTGGATAATTCACAGCAATGAATTATGTTCCTCCCACCCTATGGAACCAGCAAGACACCAACAACCAAACCTGGGGAAAACCCACATTGAGATTAAAATTACCTGAGTATGATGGAGGCCCTGATGTTGAGGGCTGGCTCTTGAGAATTCATCATTACTTCAATTTTTACCACATACCTAAAGAGGAGAGAGTGAGCACTACCAGAATAAGTCATTTTAGCAACGCCTAAGGACGTCGCTAAAATGCCTAAAGACGTCGCTAAACTAGTTTAGCGACGTATTAAGCGACGTCTTCCTCTTGTCGCAAAAACCTTAGTCTCTGTTTGGAAAGACGTCGTTGATCGTCGCCAACATCGACGTTTACCGACGCAACATTACGTCGGTAATATACCGACGTTTACCGTCGTTTCGTCGATGAAATAGCGACGTTTATGATGTCGCTATACGTCATTATTTCCTGGGAAAATTACCGACGTTTATGATGTCGTACTGCGTCGGTATATCCTGGGGAATATTAACGACGTTTTGTGATGTCGCTATACGTCGGTATATTCTGGAAAAATGAGGTAAAATCCTGGGAAAGTTACCGATGTCTACCGACGGTTACCGACGCATACCGACGAAACTGACGTCGGTATACGTCGGTATCCTGGCAATATATGCCAGTTTAGCGACGTCTACCGACGCAATGTACCATCGAAAAGCGTCGGTAAACGTTGGTAGACATCGCTAAATTTGAAAAAAAATAAAAATAAATAAATTGCAGTATGCAGTTTTCTTCACAGAATCATTTTCTCCCTGCAGTTTAATCTGAAACACAATACACAAGCACATTTTATCCCTGGGTTCGCCGACCCCTTCGGTGGAACACTCAACACCGGTAAATTAACATCCAAATAAAACGAATAACACCATAAATAACCAAAGTCCACACAACATATATAAACTAATATCCAAATTGTCATGGGTCTACACAACCAATAACCAATGTATCTATGCAACCAACAAACAAGTGTCACAAACAAATAAGTGTCACAAACAAATACAAAGAAAAATAAGTACTCAAACACTCAATACGAATAGTCCTAACTAGGACTACTGGGGATCTGGAGCAGGAGGGGGCACGTCGCGACGAAGGGCTAAGAAAAGCTTATAGTCCTCCCGTGAAATCGACACCGATGAAGGAGGTAGCGACGTCTGTGGAGTCGATGTCGATGAAGAAGGCAGTGGCACCGGCAGAGTCGACGACGATGAAGGCGCACCCGGAGGACGATAACGCTCCAACGCTGCAAGTCGCTTGTGGTATGAATCCATGGTAGATAACATTCTATCACTGCTATCAGCCACCGAATCCTGTACCAATCTCAGCCTCTCGCCATGGTCATCTGTGATGCCTGCAGATCCAATACGCTGCGCTCCATCGACGCTCTAAGATCGGTGATGCTCCGCTCTGTCTGCTCAGTCACATTCTGGAGCTCCATAATGCTGCAGTCGAGCGCATCCAATCGTGCTATAAGCGCAGGCTCGTCCGACTGGTGCTGAGACTGGTCCTGAATCCGTCGTAGCAGCTCGTCCCGGAGAGACTCCATCATCTGGTGGACTCGGGCAGATTCTTGGGACGGCTGTGGACCATGCACAGTAGCAGGGGATGCCCTAGAGGACTGGCTCGCAACTAGGGTACCATAGGGTCCCGTACCGTAGTTCGTACCCCTATAGAGGCCACCAGCGGCAGTCATCCACAGCTTGTCCGCCGACGGAGCTTGAGTGGGCTGCGAGAAAGTACCAGCCTCTCCAGCAGTAGGTGCACTAGCAGTCGCCCGGTCCCGAAGCCTCTGATACTCGGCCTAGAAAGTATGGATAGTACTCTATGATTTCTAATCTCTAATTAATGTACTTATTATTACTAACTACATGAATATTTATTTGTATGCATATTTACTAAGTTATATTAAAATTAACACGAAGTATTATAATTAACAAATAGTATTGTAATACTTACATAGGCAAGCTCGACCCTCTCGTCAATAAGGCCTTCGCCCTTCCGATGGGTGGCCAGAAAGACGGTCACCATGTCGGCGTTACCGACCTTCCTTACCTGTAATTAAATATATTATCTTAGTAATAATTTATTGGATTTGCATTAAAATAATATTTCTGAAAGAAAAATACATACCAGACGACGAAAATGTTCCGTCATCGGAATCGACCCACCGCACCACTTCGAGGCATGCTGCCTAGCCGCCTTGGCCTTCTTGGACTTTTTCTTGTACCTTAGCTCGTTGAATCGAGCCTTCATCGCATCCTACTAATCAGGGGTGATCCAACCTTGGATCGGCTTTCCGACACGATCACGAGCCTTCTGATCATTAATAGCATCGTGGATCAGCTTAGCAGCGACAGCAGGAAACATCCCCTCGATCAGCTCGGCCCGGTACGGTGGATAGAAAAATATATCCTAGAAGAGTACGCAAACCAAATATTTTTAGTAATATATAATATGCATAAATCAAATAATTCATGTTAAAAGCAAATCTATTTTAACCTTGTAGCGCGCAAACCAGTAGGCCTTCCTATCGTCCGGAGCATCCGAGTAGTTTATCCAAGGACCACCATAATTTTGCCTCAGGAGTTGGCCTAGGCGTCTCTGTACCGACGGGGGACGATATCTATACAGACATATTATATTCATGAGAAAAGTTAATTTATGATAAACACAGAAAAAAATGATAAACCAAAATACTTACTTTGCACCGTCGGCCCAGATCTCCGTCTTCGTCTCCTCCGAAGGTGGGTAGGCATCATCTGCCTGATACTGGTCGACCGTCGGCACAGCCTCCTCCATTTGCTCATCTGCCTCCATCGTCGTATCAGCAGGAGGAACGCTACTCTCGGGAGCAGTCTCAGGCCTGGAACTACTCGTCCCAGGAGATATGCCACGTAGCATCGTGGCGGGCGGAGCTACTGTCCGGTACACAAGAGTACTGGGCGACGAGGATCCAGAGCCGGTACCAGTAGGAGGTACCGAAGAAGAACCCCGTCCTCTAGCAGTACCACCAGTAGGTACCGAAGGAGTACCCTGTCCTCTGCCAGTATCAGTACCCCGTACCCTATGTCGAAAAATACAGAACGATCCGCGATGACCTGTCATGCCTGATAACAACATATGATGAGATACAACAAAGACAACAAATAATAGAGACTAAAAATATGAAAGTGCAACAAAGACAAAATAATAACCAAGATAACATATGATGATACATTTTACAAGAAACATCTAAGTCCAGATAGTATATTTTGCAAGAAACATCTAAGTTCAGATAGTACACTCTACAAGAAACATCTAAGTCCAGACACTACTAAAATCTGCTAGCACTTCCCAGCAGCCCCCGGCCGCCACAGCTTAGTCAGATGACGAGTTGTGGATGAGGGCCGTTGGTGGCATGCATAGGGGTACGTACTATGGTACGGGCTCCTATGGTGCCTTTATTGCATCACAGGCCTCTACGACCGCCACTAGTGTGCCCGGCCCTGCACAGACTGAGGAGTCACTCCGCCACTAGCAGAGTGTCGATGCACAGATCGTATCTCTGCGTGACGAGATGCTGCAGATGATGGGGGGACGCATACAGATGATTCTGTTCTCATCTCACGCTTTGAGAGGCTTGAGGAGACTACTGAGGCGCTGCGACAGATGACCCACGCTACGCAGGAGGCTACACAGCGTTTAGTCGAGCTAATGCAGCAGTTCCAGGAGATGGCTACGGAGCGATCGTCTACTGGTACGCCGGGAGCATCGTCTACATACGGCGGTGCACGGGAGGACATGCTCGTCCACCTGTTGTCATCGGAGGAGTATCAGACGATTCTGTCATTGCGACGACAGTCATCTGGTGGCACTCCTCCTCCAGCTCTGGCTCCAGCATCGGGTCCAGCTCCAGGCGATCAGTAGTTTCTTTTTTTAATTTTCGGACTGTACTATATTTTTTACTTTGTACGTATTTGGGGATATTTACTTTGTTCGTTGAGGATATCGACTTTGTGCGTATTTGCGGATATTGACTTTGTTCGTTGAGGATATTATATATTGACATTGTTCGTTGCGGATAGTATTTTTTCTTTATATTTTTTGTATATTCTGGAATGTATTGTGCGTGCCTGTGTTGAGTGTTCCACCGAGGGGGTCGGCGAACCCAGGGATTGGATTCTGTATTTTGTATTCTGTATTTTGGCTCAGGATCCAGCTCTATTTGCATTCTGGAACATTTTTTTTATATATATTTTTAACTTAGCGACGTTTTTAGCGACGTTACTCTTCGTCGCTAAATATTAGCGACGTTAATAAATGTCGCTAAAAGTGTCGCTAAAATGCTGACGTGGCAACACGTGGCACCAAATCAGATGTCAGCACGTCGTCGCCAAAACGCCGCAAAAGTGTCGCTAAACGGCGACCACATGATAACGTCGCCATTTGCGTCGCTAATTAGCGTCAACGTTAAAACATCACAAATAACGTCGCTAATTAGCGACGTTAATAACGTCGCTAAATAACGTCGCTATAGCGACGTTTTATCGTTTAGCGACACATTTTTTTCGTCGTTTCCAAAACGTCGCCCAAAACGTCGCTAATTTCACTTAGCGACGTTTACACCGAGTTTAGCGACATTTTGTAACGTCGTTAATCTGACAAATTTTTGTAGTAAGATAGTACATTCAGATAATAACCAAGACTAGATAATAACCAACTCTACATAATAAGAAAATGAAAGTACATCTCTCTCAATCATCTTCAGAATAATCATCTTGTTCATCTTCCTCGACCTCATCTTCCTCCTCATCTTCACTTTCATCTTCGGCTTCGTCGGCTTCGTCTTCCTCTTCGGATAATTCTACATCTTCTACATTATGTGTCGTGTAATGTATAACTTCCGTGGTGTCCACATCAACAATATTGGTTATAAGAGGTAGCTCGTCCTCCTGATAAGCTTTTTCGTCAACATCAAAAGTATCTCTAGCTTTAGTCTTGCATACTACCCTCCAGTCAGACTTTGTTGCTTCCCGTCTCGGATAAGCTGTGAAGTACATGAGCTGAGCTTGAGTTACTAGGACAAATGGTTCGTAGCCTTGATATCTACGCTTGTAGTTTATATCCACAAGACCATGCTTGTCAATTTTCCAACCTTGATTTTCAGTCGGATCGAACCATTCATACTTGAACAACACGATCTTTGCAGGTTCTTTGCCATAATTATACGTCAACTCCACAATCTCTCGTAAGATGCCAAAGAAATCATTTCCTGTATCGACGTCTTTGTAGTTCGAAGATTTGATACACAAATAACTGTTTTTCGTGGAATCAAGATCCAGGAAGCTGTCTCTGATCGGAGCATTTATCGACGTGAACCGAAAGCCATTGACACAAAAATTTAGCCATATTTTAACAAAAGTAATTGGTCCCTTGGCAAGAGTTCTAATTAATTCAATCTCGGGTGAAATTAGATGATCGACCTGAATACCAAAGAAGAGATAGTAAGTTATTTATTACGCAGTTGCATTAAAAGAGGCCAGTAATTACTGGGCTGCTTACATATTCACTCAACCAAGAAGGAAAATGACGTCTCATTTCTTATTCTAATGCTTCGTCTATTAGGTAGGGTCTAACCGACCTCAACTCAGCATTATATGTGCTAAAAAACAACGAAGCAACCGTCGATTAGTATAATAATATTAGCTTATACTATTACATTGAGATGACGTAAACTCATCATTAATTACTTACCCCTCTAGCTTTTCCACTTCATCCTCGTCACAATTGAGTAATACATACAACTGAGCAGCCCTTAGCTCTTCGTCATTCAAATATCTCTTCTTTATTTTCCCCGAAGGCTTTCCGGGCGCATTGAATACTTTCAGTATTCCATCATTAGATTCTTGATAACCGTCGTCGTTTCTCGAAGCCCTCGTTCTATTCGTAGCAACATGAGGTTTGAAATACGTCAAGCAGAAGTTTGTAATCTCCTCGAGAATATAGGCTTCACAAATAGAACCCTCGACCCGAGCCTTATTTTTTACCTTCCTCTTTAGGTGGTTCAAATGCCGCTCAAACGGGTACATCCATCGATAACCGATGGGCCCACCAACACGTGCCTCGTAGGAAAGATGAATTGGCAAATGCTCCATGGAGTCGAAGAATCCAGGAGGAAATACCTTCTCGAGCTTGCACAGTGTTACCGCAATATCGTTCTCCTGCTTTTCTAGACGATCGACGAGCAACTTACTAGAACAAAGATCTCTGAAGAATATGCTAAGCTCGGTCAATGGATCCCAAACAACCGGGGTAAGAATTCCCGAAATACAATCAGAATTAACCTCTCCATGAATACGTGACAATCATGGCTCTTCATACCTGTCAGTTTGTTCTCCTTGAGGTCGACGCATCTTCTCAAGTTCAAAATATACCCGTCTGGAAATTTCAGACCTTGAATCCACCTACAAAGTCTCACTTTATCCTCCTTCTCCAGAGAGAAAATTATCTTAGACTGCTTCAACTTTCCATTTCCGTCCTCTATCAAATGCAATGCAAGATGTCTACATATTTCTTTCAAGTCCAATCTAGCCTTTGGATTGTCTTTCGTCTTCCCATTTACGTCCATTACAATATTAATTATGTTGTCAAACACATTCTTCTCGATATGCATGACATCAAGGTTATGTCTAATCAGATTGGTGCTCCAATATGGCAGATCCCAGAATATACTCCTCTTCGTCCAGTTATGAGTGCGACCAAATCCGTCACACTTGTAGCCCGTAGCAGGCTCTTCAATAGCACTTGGTAAATCTTTTACTTCTTCCCATATCGTGTATCCGTACCACCTTGGCGAGGGATTAGCCTTCTCCACAATGCCAGCACAAAAAGCATTCTTGTTCCTCCGGTACGGATGACCCTTCGGCAGGAATTGTCGATGACAATCGAAGAAGCACGATTTGCCTCCGTGTTTCAAACGAAAAGCCTTAGTGCGGTCCATGCAATACCAACATGCAAGACGACCATGCGTACTCCATCCAGATAACATACCATAGGCCGAAAAGTCGTTGATGGTCCACATAAGTGCTGTCCGCATCTGAAAATTTTGTTTTCTAGATACATCGTACATGTTGGAACCTATTTCCTACAGCTGATTCAACTCATCAATCAATGGCTGTAAATACACATCGATGTTCCTTTTTGGATTGTTCGAACCTGGGATAATAATGGTGAGGAACATATACGGAGTCTTCATGCACATCCAAGGCGGTAGATTGTACGGAGTGACGATCACAGGCCAATACGAATACTGGGATCCCGAAAGTTCGAATGGGGTAAAACCGTTGGAGCAGAGACCCAATCTGATATTACACGGATCAGAAGCAAAATCTGGATACTCTCAATCAAAGTGCTTACATGCTTCTCCATCAAATGGGTGATCCAACACTCCTTCGGTCTGTTTCCGCATATGCAAACTCATGTTTTCTGCAGTTTCCTTCACCATAAACAACCACTGCAACCGCAACGTCAACGGCAAGTAATGCATCTAATCGGTAGGCTTCCTGGCACCGACAGACTTTCCTCTACCACTGCCCTTGTAGCGATCGGCACCACAAAATCTGCAGACATCTTCATCCTTGTCGTCTTTGTAGTACAATATGCACCGGTTGCGACATGCATCAATTTTTTCGTATCCCATCCAGAGCGATCTCACCATCCTCTTAGACCGGTAGAAGTCTTTAGGCAACTTAGCACCCTCAGGCAATATTTCTATAAGCAACTCCATAAGACGGTTGTAGCAATCTTGCGACATGTTAAAATCGAACTTGATGCTCAACAATCTTGTAACCACCTCCAACGGTGAATGATCCTCACAACCAGGATATAATAGAGTCTTTGCATTCTCCAGCAACTCCATGAACTGTGCAGCATCGACGTTCGGTGCCTCCTCAAGTGCATCATGAACGTCCAGATCGAAACTAGGCCCCGCCGCATCAAAAATCTTGTTCACCAACCCATCGTCGTAAGCAGCGTTGTTGTGGACATCCACATAAGGCTCATACTCTGATGCTAAAGACACAAGTTCTCCGTGCGCGCTCCACTAATAGTAATTTGGCGTGAAACCCTTCGAGTATAAATGATACATGACTTCCACTTCTGGATGATATTTCAAGCTACGATATCTCACACACGGACACTTAATTTTGGTACCGTCCATATACTGAGGGAACGCCTTGGCAAACTGCAGGAACTGCTATACACCCTCTATGAATTCATCACGCGTACCGCACATGTCATCAGGATGATGGTTGTACATCCACGAACGATTTCGTAAGTAGTAATTCATATCCATTTGAAGATAATTCTGCAAAAATAGATACACTTATTCGATTATATTGTCCAAATGGATGCATAGACACATAAGTATTCGTTTATACCTACACTTCTAGGATACTCTATACACTCTTATAGTAACTAGGAGTCCTATTATATTACCTATCTCATGTACATTCTTCACACACACACACACATTACCTATGACATATAGGGCTCAAGTCAAGAGTATAGTGCAATGGTATGCTATCATTCATGCCTATAATAAGGCATACCATATACGCTACACTAACATGAGTAAGGTATGTAGCAACGGTATGCTATCAGTCATGCTTATAATAAGACATACAGTGTACTACATACTAGTAATCAAGTAAACAAACGTGTCGTATAGGACGCCAATATAGTATAAGGTATATCGTACCTATACTCAACACTCTAAGGTATATCGTGCCCATACTCAACGAATGCAAGCAAGTGGAAGTAAGTACAAACAAGTCAAGTGCAATATAAATGCATGCATGTGATGATCGAGTATGAGTACTTGCCTCTCTTATGGGGTTAACAATGTCTCTAGATCACCAATAAATAAAGAAATAACGTTTCTAGAAGCTTTCTAATTTAAACCTCCAGTCAATTTCTAGAAATTTTTCTTGGTAAGGCCTAGACCAATCCTAGTTAGCTATATCTCGTGCTTCTACTTTCTATCCGATGTAGAACTAAACTACCAACTCGATTGCCTCTGTGTTGCAGTTAACTATATCTTGTCCCCCTACTTTCTATCCAATGTAGAACTAAAATGCCAACTTCATTGTCACCAGGTTGAGCACTCAATCGAATATGAGATACAACCCAACAATTTCTACCTTAGCTCGTACAAGAAGGCTGAGCAATCAGGCACCAGGAGATCCAACATATCGACCCACTTTATTTTTGAAGTCAATATGTATTACGTCCAAGATTAGGTCTGATGCACTCCTAACTCCATATCGAGAAGAGAGTTCATATAATCCGATTATACGTACCCCTCTTAACATTGGGGTATGATACCACATGTAGAGAATAAGGTGTAACCCGAACTGATGTTGATTCTTTGAGGTATATAATATTGGACTGCATTCATAATCCTTAAATCAGAATTACTTGTTAAAGCCTGGTCCAATTCCAATTATATATATCTCATGCCTCACTTTTGATCCGATGTTGAACTAAACTACCAACTGCATTATCATCATTTTGAGCGCTCAAACGAATGCTAGATAGATATGATCAAACACTTTGCAACTAAAGACCGCAAATTTTTCTCCTTTTTTGGAGTTGTTATATCTTGGACTATTATAATAAGTGACTAAACATCCTGAACTCTGTTTTAATTTGTAACTTGCTACACATATATGTTAACAAAGATGCCCTTCATGTTTCATACTTTGTGATACCCTACCTTGCCCACATAGGGTAGAATGCATGTAAGATCAGGAAGAGTTCACAATATTTAGTTGCTAGTTTTTTTCTTTCATTCTTTTTTTATTGACAATAAAAGGAGATTTATTAATAGAACAACCAAACTTTCCAAGATGGAAAATATTAGAAACAATCCCAAC
Organism: Iris pallida; assembly: GCA_029216955.1. Taxonomy (NCBI): domain Eukaryota; kingdom Viridiplantae; phylum Streptophyta; class Magnoliopsida; order Asparagales; family Iridaceae; genus Iris; species Iris pallida. The sequence goes on from JANAVB010034218.1 coordinate 8,473,533, forward strand.
CAAATTTAACATAAGTCCACACATGCATGCAACGCAACCAAGTTAGTACCTAAACATCATGAATCCTCCATTAGCTACACACAGACAATTGTTGGGCTATCTAAGTAAGCGACTAGCAGAACACATGTTTGTATATTTGAAGCAACATCAATGGGAGAGGAAGAACTGTCATTGAACCGGTGGGGAGCTGGACATGGAGGGGAGCGGTCGTTGAGGGTGAGCGGGGTCGACGAGGGAGAGATGGGTCACCGAGGGGGTCGCCGGTGGGAGCAGGGTCGCCGAGGGGGAGCAGGGTCGCCGGAGGGGGGAGGGTCGGGGGCCGAGGGGGGAGGATCGCCGGGGGGGATGGGGTCGCCGGAGGCCGAGGGGGGAGGGTCTCCGAGGGGGAGCGCATGGGTTGGGAAAAAATTGGATCGAAATAATGGGGGGGGAATGAAAACTCGAATGCCCTATATTTTCATTTTAGCGACGTCGTAACTCTACGTCGATAAACGTCGCTAATATTAGTGATATTAGCAACGTTACACTAGTTACGTCGGTAAACGTCGCTAATATTATTGATATTAGCGACGTTCACCGACTTATCGGTGACGTATGTTTTTTTACACAAAACCAAGTCGCAAAACGTCGCCGATCGTCGGTAATAGTGACGTATTACGACGTTTCAAGGTTAGATTGCTAATTCCTTAAAAGGTAGCGACGTTTTTCTAAAACGTCGCTAATTGCGCCGCTAATATGACTTATTCTAGTAGTGGAGGGTCTGCTCTGTCCAAATGAAGGGAAAGGCTGCACACTGGTTTGATTTGCTCATCCAAATCAGAGGAGGTTTTGTGACGGGTGGATTTCTGTCAAGCCATTAAACTTAATTTTGGGCCCTCTCAGTTCACCAACTATGCCATGGAATTGAAGAGGCTTACCCAAGATGGAATGGTGGAAGATTATGACACTCAGTTTTAGAGTCTTTCCAAGAAAGTCAGGGGAACTAAAGAATCTGACCTGGTTAGTTAATACATAGGGGGCTTAAGAGATGAGATCAGGTATGAATTGCTGATAGCTAATCCTCCCACCTTGTCATTGGCCATGCAATGGGCCAGGATGTATGAAGCCAAGTTAATATCTCTCAAAAAGGGATACAAAGCTCAACATTATCAGAATCGAGTACCTTTCTCTCACAATTTTTCCAATTCCACAAACTTTGGAAGTGACAAAAAGAGTATGAAATTCTCAACTAATAATTTGTTGATGCCTCCTGAAAAGCCAAAAACCTCTACCATTTCTCCTAAAGAGCTTGATAGAAGAAAATTCTTGGGTCTATGTTTCACTTGTGATGAAAAGTGGTACAGAGGTCACAGATGCAAAGAAAAAAACTGTACATGTTGGTCAGTGACCTTGAAGAACCAGACATAGTAGAAGAAGAAGCTCCCAATAAAGAGTCACAGGAAGTTTCACTCCTAGAATCTTTTGCCATATCACTACAGGAACTCTCAGGAATACTGCAGCAATCCACCATGAGAATGAGAGGTAGCATACATAACAAGGCAGTGCTGATATTAGTAGACTCAGGTTCAACTCACAATTTCATAGATAACATGTTTTGTGAAAGAATTGGGCTACAGGTAACAGAAAAAGAAGGCTTTGAAGTGATAGTAGCTAATGGGGACATTCTTCAGAGTCAAGGGCTCTGTCAGAAAGTTGAAATTGACTGCCAAGGAAGAAAAATAGTAGTTGACTTACTATTACTGTCTATAACTGGCTGTCAGGTAGTCTTGGGAGCCAATTGGTTGGGAACCTTGGGAGATATCTTAAGGAACTTTAAAGATTTGATCATCAAGTATGAAGATCAAGGGGTCAGTTATATATTCAGAGGGTTGCCAACCCAAAGAGAGGCCTTGAATGAAGCTAACAGCAAGGACTTGAGGCAGGGAGCTCAAATATACATCATCCAGCTATGTGCAGTACAAGCTCAACCCCAAAAGGAGAACAACAATCAAGACTTGGTGCAGCTACTAGGCAGGTATAATCATCTCTTTGAAGAACCTAGAGAATTACCTCCTAAAAGACCTTATGATCACAAAATACCTCTATTTCCTGGATCTTTACCTGTATGTTGTAGACTATATAGGCAACCCTATCACCCCCAAACTGATGGACAAACAGAAATAACTAACAAATGTATGAAGGGATATCTTAGATGCTTCTGTGGACACAAGCCAAGAGAATGGAGCAAGTTTCTAGCCTGGACAGAGTACTGGTTTAACACTAACTGGCATTCCTCACCTAATACCAGTCTATTCGAAGTAGTTTATGGTAGGCCTCCCCCCATATACTTACGTATGTGCCTGGATCAACACAGAAAAGAGAAGTAGCAGGAAACTTGGAGTCTAGAGATCATGCTCTTCAACTCCTCAAAGACAACTTGCACCTAGCTCAAAGCAGAATGAAGAAGTTGGTGGATAATCATAGAACTGACATGGAATTTCTAGTTGGAGACTGGGTTTATCTTAAATTACAACCCTACAGACAGATTACAGTTGGATAAAGAAGACCCCAAAAGCTCTCCCCAAAATACTTTGGCCCCTACCAAATCATCACCAAGATTGGAGCTGTAGCATACAAGCTTGCCTTACCTGAAGGATCACTGATACATCCAGTCTTCTATGTATCTCAATTAAAGTAAACCCTTATCCCCAACCTTACAGTTCATTAAGAGAGTCCTACTTACACAGAGGAACTGGTACTGGAACCACATTGGGTGCTGGAAAGGAGGTTAGTACAAAGGAAGAATAAGGCAGTGTAGAGGCTAAAAATTAAGCTGCGCTACCTATTAAAGTGTTCGATCATCAGATGGAGCCAAATCATTATATTGCGCCAAACCATCAAGTTGTGCAGCATCAGGTTGCGCCAACATCTGGTTGTACTGGAGTCAGATTGTGCGAGCGCCACGTAGCACACTTCTTCGAGAAGCTGTAACGACATCATCATTACCTGACAACTGACAACACGAAGATTAAGGAAAATCCATTCAAATTCCGCGCAACGCGGTGCTCGAGAAGATTTTGTCAGCATATAATTAATGCTGACAGCTGGTTCGCGCAAGTCATTGAGTGGCGCGAGAATTAATCAGTACAGCACAGAAGACCTAATCAAAGGTGCCAGTCCTTGAGTTATGCCCATGCGCAGCCTGACAAGTTGGCACCACTTGATCAATCTCTATTTAAAAGCAGGATGACGTGGCACGTAAGCCACCAACTTCGTAGAACATGCCCACTACACTGCCCACGACCACGCACATCTCAATCAAACGATGCCACACGTTCACAGCAGTTGGTACAAACCGCTCGCGTAAGTCGTTACATTGTGCCCACGCACAACCTGATGAAGCTCGCGCAAGGTGATCAAACAGTGTTCAGAACAGAGTGACGTATCACGCAAGCCACTAACTTTGCAGAATGTGCCTACTACACTGCTCACGACCACGCACATCTCAATTAAACGATACCATGCGTCTACAATAGTTAGTGTAACCATTTGCGCAAGTGAACAGGAGACGCGCAACCTGAAGCGCACGCAACCCAGAATAACTACTAAACAGTTATTTCAAGAACCCTATAGATAGAGTTTCAAATCAATCTCAAAGCATCAAGAATGATCATAATCTCCTGCTAAAGTGCTGTTGCATCCTCCAAAGGCTCGTGTCTTCGATATCACATCGTCTAAGGGATAAAATGATCGTCTTCTAGTCAGATTCCTATAGTTGTACTTCCCCAAAAATCAATTGTACTATTTTATTCTTTTTTAAGTTTGTAATAAGACTTTTGTTTTTGCAAACAAAATGGTGAATCTGCTGGGGACGACTTTCTCCTCCGACGAGAAAGTGACAACTCAATGTGATATCGCGTCAATCGATAAGACGCAGAAGACTCTGGTCTTTCAAGTCGACCAGACAGCCTACGAGGCCATGATCAATGCTAGGGGTGCCAAGCGCACTGCTGCCATTGTTAAGAGCAAGACGTGCTCTGTTTGGACTCCTAAGTCCTCGACGACATAATCCCCTGCCTCTGTGCAACTTGCGCCCATCACTGCCTTGGCACAATCTAAGGGAGATAGTCTTTTGGCTAATCCCTCCACTTTTTCGATTCTGAAATTGAAAGAGACTTCGTCTCGACACATTGTTGTCCAAAACAAAGGAAAGCATCCTTTGGCCTTTTCTTCCTTAGCGCAACCTGCACTTGTTCTTGCCTCTGTGCAACTTGCGCCCATCACTGCTTTGGCGCAACCTAAGGGAAACAGCCTTTTGGCTAACCCCTCTACTTCTCTGATTCTAAAATCGAAGGAGACTTCGTCTCGACATACTACTGGACAAAACAAAGGAAAATGCCCTTTGGCCTTTTCCTCTCCGGCACAACCTGCGCATGTTTCCTTCCTGGCACAACCTGCGTATGTTCCTGCTCCGGCACAACTTGCACATGTTCATGTTTTGGCGCAACCTATGCCTACTCATGCCCTGGCGCAACCTGCACATGCTTCTGCACTAGCGCAATGTAAAAGGAAATACTATTTAGTGGCTCCCTCTTTGTTATCAAGCCAGAAGCTTGATGAAAAATCACTAAATCAGGAGAAACGCTCTTTAGCCTTTCCTCATTCTGCTCGAGTCGTTGACTGGGTGGAAAGTACTGCTAATTCAGATAGAAATTCTATTCTCATTAACAAAGACAACCAAATCTCCGTCAGGAAGATGGGTTCTATTCAGAATAAACCTTCCACGCAAAAGGGTATTATGCCTATTCCAAGGAGGTCAGGGCAAGATCTACCAACCCTATGTATCTCAAGATCCCGACAAGGCAAACTACTAGTATCTCAAGTAGATGCACAAGTAGCTCCCCTGTCAGACTTGCGCACCTATTAACAGGTGCCAATCAGGGTCAACTTCGGGAAAACACAAAATGTATCAAGGGCAACCTGCACCAGTTGCTAACTTGCAATAGAGAAAGAATGCTGAGGTGAAAGATCCTATAACTTATGCTAACCAGCTTAGCACGTCCTTGTACACTCAAGGTATAGGAAACCTCAGAAACAAGAATTATGTCCCGAATATTTTCAAGGACTACATTCCTGCAACTTTTTCTCATCCTGTTAGTGAACTCCGTGAACTCTTAATAAAGAAGCGGAAGGTTGCAAATCCATCATGTCCAACGGTGGTCCAACAGCAATAGCATCATTGTAATCATCACCATGAAGTTGTCATCAAATGCTGCTGTCAGTCAGCCAAGCGGTCTGTCTTTGACCGTTTGAATTACGTTCAGACTCCTGAACCAATCCTAGTGGACGAAGATGAATTACTCTATGCTCCTGTCAACATGGCATCTCGAAGCACTGGGGGTGAAAAACATCCAAGACATAATGTATCCCGTAATCCCAGCCAACAGTACTTAGATCAGATTCATGAATCCGATGAAGGAGTATATCAATATACTAGATCAAGGAGTCGAGAAATAATCGGTCAAAGGAATCTTCTTTCTGACCAAGACACAATCAGTCAAAGGAATCTTCTTGATTCTAACCAAGATTCCTTCAGTCAAAAAGATATCCCTATAACCTATTCTGGGGGTAGTTTTTTATGTGACTTTGATGCTGACAGTGAAAGTTATGAGAGGACCATCCTTTCCACTAGCTCATCTTTGAGGGCTAAAGAAGTGACTGCTTATATCATCACAGAAGATCAAGGTACTTCCAGTTCTTCTAGTCAAGAGCAGAGAATTGCTGCTTTAGAGGCTAGTTTGAAGAACATGGCTGAGATGATGACAGGCATGCATGCTGTGATTATAGCACAACATACAGTTCTACCGGTCGCGAATCTGATTCCTACTCAGGAACCTGTCACAACATCAGCTCCCATCAATATTGATCTGGGTGTACAATCTTCTCACACTGCTTCCATTCCTGCACAAGCTATTCCAAGTCAATCTGGTGCCGGGGGTGGTACTTATCATGCGATACCCCCTTCTAACATATTGAATCAATTTACTACTCCGCAATCAACGAGAGATACCAATGAGGCCATAAAACTTTTACGTACTCAATTTGATGCTTTCAAACAGAAGGATGGCCTGCAGAAGCTTGGGATCAAACAGCCCTATCCCATAGAATGGAAAAAGGTCCAATTTCCTCCTAAATACAAACCCCCTACTATTATGCTATTTGATGGCAGTACATCTCCAAGTCAATACCTCAATCACTTTGAAGTAACGACTGATCAACTTCAACCAATTGATGTTCTTCTTACTAGAGTATTTGTCGGCTGTTTAGCTGGTACAACATATGACTTGTATCATAGTTTACCAGATGGGTGTATAACCTCTTTCGTTGGGTTCAAACAAATGTTTTTGGAATGATTTTATGAGAGAACCAACGATATGACTATGTCTGCTCTCATCAAAATCAAACAACGACATAATAAAACTACTGAACGTTTCATTAAACGGTTCCGCCGTGAAGCACTCAAAAAGCCTCTCGGAACCCCAGATGCTTTGACTATAGATACTTGTAAATTAAACATGTTGCCTATAATCAGTATGTGGACAAGATCAAAAAAATTCCAGGATTGGCCTTCTTTCATAATGAACGCCAAAGCAGCAGAAGAGAGCGCTGACAAGTTCAAGCAATTAGGCATTCAAATGCCTAATCTTGACAAAGTTGAACGTGCTACACCAAATAATAGTGGCCATCAGAACAATCACAAGAGCAAGGAGACTTTGGCTATTAACCTCAAAGGCAAAGAAGTCCTAGCCATCAATGTAAATCAGCCAACATCTACCCCAACAGCACCACCACAACGGGCACCACGTCCAAAAGAAGAATACTCTTTTGATGAAGATGATATCAAGAGTATCTTTGATTACCTCATCAAGAGAATAAACTCCAACTGCCAGAACCTTAATGTCCAGATGAAGTTGGTAAGACTGACCATCCTAAATATTGTGTTTACCACAGGTTTATTGGGCATCCAACTCGAGCGTGCTATGTGCTCAAGGGTAAAATTCAAGAGATGGTCAATTCCGGTGCAATCACTCTCCAGCAAGATGAGAAAACTGTAACGGCTAATGTCATCTCTTTACAGTTTGGAAATTTTCTAGCTCAACTTGTGCAGGATGGTATCATCCCCATCCCGTGAACTACTTTGGAGATTGTTAATCTTCTACCTGCACGAATTGATGGTCTTTTTCTCTATCTACTGATAGAGAGGAAATTATATAGATCCATCTAGATTTAGTTGCAGACTTTGAAACACCATCTTCTTCCACCAAGTCTAAGAGGCCACTAAATATAAATCATGTCATATGATTTCATTTGGTGAACATTATCTTCCACCTCTAATAGCTACCTTCATCTCGGCAGCAGATAATCCTTCTTCTTTCCTGATAAGACAACATTGTCAAAATCAGAAGCCAAATACCAACCAGCTTTCCATCTGTATAGCCCACAATCTCTTGAATTAATGACGAAAATAGGATATGATCTACAAAAGGCTTCTGGTCTGAACCATGGAAAATGATCTCCTGTACCTCTTTCCCTATGTCTTTCTCACAACCGATCTCGGGGAGATTTGGGTTACTGGACAAACTCTCCATCTTGCCAAAAGAAACCTTCCAGAAATAAGATCCAAGCAAAGAGTTGCAATATGGTGTCCTTTAAGCCTGTATCCAAAGAAGAAGTCTTAACGGGTACCAGGTCTGGGAAACCTTACCTAAGAGACGATTCAGAAGGTCAAGAAAACCCTGCTCCAGCTCTGGAGGCTCCTTAAGCACCATCTTCTCCTGCTGTCAATGTTCCATCAGCTTTATCACCTCCAATAGAGCCAACTCTTCCCATACTGACGATAGCCGATAAAGGAAAATATCATTTCCATTTTGATAAAGTATTGAAGAAGACTCCAACTTTGGGACTTGAGAAGCCATATAATTTTGATATACTGGCGCAGCTGGCTAATACCCGGCAAGATTGTCAATTTTTGAACTACTCCGTCTTTCGAAGGAAACTCGAGAAATATTGAGTGAAGCTTTGATGCAAGCTGATACTTGTCTAGCACTTCTCAAGAAGCCAGAGGATGAGCCTATAACATGCCTTCATTGTCGTAGTGTGATAGAATTGTGTCACTACCACTTTTCTAGCTTGGGGGTATTTTGGTCATTTTTTTCAAATTTTGGGAATTTTTGGAATTATTATGTATTATTATAATTTATTAGAATTAATATGATTTTTGGTGATTTTTGGTGATTTTTTTAGGATAATTGTTTTGGGCCTATAGTTGACTTTGACTTGTGTTAACTAGAAGACTAACCTAGTGACTAATCTAGGTTATGGCCACTTAGTTAGGTTAAGTAACCTTGGTTTGACCTAATGTAATGAAGTTTAAGTCATTGGAACTAGTTGGGAGTGATTTGGAGTTATTTAGGCTAATATGGTTTAAAACTTCATAAGTCATGACTTATGGTTCTAACCATTTAATAAACAACTTAGCCATAGCCTATAGGACTTGGCCCAAAGCCCAAATTAGCAACCCAATCATTTTGTCCAGCCAACCTAGGGATTCCCCCACTATAAAGTCCCTCCTAGATTTTAGGGCTAGCCTCTTTTAGGGTTCATCCAAAAGTTCTAAGGAAAGAGGTGAGTTCCATCTTCCAAAATTCATTAAAAATCCAATTTAAATCCTTTCTTCCCCAAACCAATTTCATTAGGACCTAAAATCAATGCTCTTGCTATTGGTATTGGTTATTTGCAGGAAACCAACAATTTGTGAAAGTTTGGGTGGCTTGAGGAATCTCTCCATTTAGCTTTTGTGAAGGCTTGTTCACCAATAGGTAACTTTCCCATTTCTCCATAGATTTTCATTTTGTCTTCACCAATAGGAAGCCCTAAGGGTCCCCCTAAGGTCTGGATAGGTTTCGTGTCCAGTGTCGAAGGATTCGTGTCCATTCTGGACACGTATCAATACACTAGACATGGTGTTCGACAGAATGCCACAAAGGGCATGTCGATCGAGTTTACCCATTGTTTTTTAATAGGAAATAGGGTTTTGTTCTTGATTACTGTTTCATGTCTTTGTGTCTTGGATTTCGTGTCGTCCGGTATCGTTTTGATGGTGTGGACACGCGCGTGCACACGCTCGCGCGCGTGCTACAGGGATCCCCTGCCTATCGGGCCCTGTAGCGGACACGACACGACACGCTTTGGGCTGAAACTTTGGTGGCACTTGGGGCTCGTGACTGACATGTCACAGACCAATTTTTAGCTCGTCTTATCGAGCGGTTTGAGAGAAATCTCAACCGTACCGATTTTCCAGTGTACTGCACAGTGTGGTTTTGGGCCACTGACACGGGTCTCGTGTCCGACCCTGACACTTCGTGGACACAGGCCAGTGGGCCCATGAGGTGGCCCTATAGGTGGGCTTCCCATGTGTGTCACCACGAGATCCCTTCGTGTCTTGTGTCGTGCACACGACACAAGTGCACGTGTGCACGAGACAGTGCACTGTCAGTGCACTGTATGTGTATCACTTTGTGATTTCTTGCTATGGACACGCCGTGTCAGGCTATGGGTGATACGAGATGATGTGTGGGATTGTGCACGAGGGTTGTATTCATTTTTTTCATTCATTAGATTCATGATTAATTAATTTGCTATTCGATTCTCATTTAAAAATCAATGTTCTGTTCTGATACTTAGTTCCTGTCAATTTCTAGTTTTCTAATTTAATGATTGTTTAATGATTTAACCCCTGCAATAATGTAAATTACTGAGTTTAGATCCTATTTAGGTTTCTCCTACATATTACCTTGCCATGGGTTAAGTAGGTGTTAATTGATAAGTTGAATTGTATTCACTGTTGGGTTGTTCTTCAGAACTGAGTTTAAGTTCCAGTTTGATAAACCTGAGTTTGTAGTAGATGGAAATCTGGGTTTTGATGTTGATGAGATTAAGCCTGTGTTTCTGTTTTGTTTGTTGCATTGCACTGCCCTTTAAATAAAGTCCTGATTTGATTGGTTTAGAAATTGATATGTAGAATCATATGTGCACATGCCTACATTCCTGTCATGACACAAATCAGAGTTTACACAGACCTGAAATTCAATAAGTGTTCACTGTTGATTCCATTTTCATTATGAGATGTAAACATGAGTTAAGGTGAAGTTCACAATTGTTTTGGAGAATACAAAACCTGAGTTTGGTATTAACTAATTTCCTTTTCTGATTCACTGTTGATTCCTGCATATATATATATTGATTTCCTATTCCCCTCACTGTCTCACTTTCCTGCACATATGAATCCTTGTAGACACTTGTATACACACACTCTTCCCTCTTCTTTCACTGTTGTTTAAATTCCTGCACATAGGTAGGTAATTCATGTGTAACACCACAGTTCACACACACATGTTCCCCTCTTTTTACTGTTACCTGCTCACACACTCTTCTCAATGTTTGATTCCTGCAAACACACATACTTCTCACTATTATCTCCTGCACACTAGCCTACACATTCCCTGTTACATGCTGCCCTCTTCACTATTGTATTTTTTGCAATGTACATAGTCACTATTGCACACCACACAAGCCTACACCCTTCACTGTTTTGGATACTTCCTATACCTTGTTCAGCACACCACACACACATGTTTTATTATTCCTATCTATGTTAATGTGTATATAATGTTAGTGTGGATTAATGTATAAGTTGTAGGGTATGGGTTGTAGATAGTGTTGATCTAGTGTTGTATGGTTATCATAGGCATGTATTAGATATATGCTCTATGTATAGGTTGTGTGTGTATAGGTATAAGCCTTTACTCATGTATACATGAATCTCTTGAATGATAGCTAATGTGAGGTATTTTTATGTGTGATTGTTGTTGGCTTGTATAGCCTAGGAATGGTGTGTGTTGTCTAGAATAGATTGTTAGACTTAGTATAGCCTAGTTAGACTTGATTGACCTAGTTTGACTTCTAGGGTTGACTAGAGTTGACCAAGAGTTGACTTTGGCCTAGATTGACTTAGAATCATGTAAAATGCATAGTAGGACTCCATTTTACTATTCTGGACTTGTTGTGACTTGTGCTGTTCTGATTAGGAGCCAGACACCACTCCTTGGATGGTACTTTTCATATTGGACACTCAGTTACAGGCGAGTACATTCTCTGATCATTTTATATCCTGCTTAGAATTATTTCCTGCAGTAGATTACTTTACTTGTACTGTCACGTTGGTCACACGGATTGGTACTATATGGATCCTTTCTTGAGATGTTATCCTTAGGGAGCATCAGGTACCCTATGTTCTGTGCATTTCACTTTCATAGCGTATCATATGCTTCTTGGTTCTTTGATAACTTACGACATGTACCCTCATGATCGTAGAGTCTTTTTGGAATCTTACACTGTTGGGTTACCCCCAGAACCCCCATTTTTATGGGACTTACACTGTTGGGTTACCCCCAGAATCCCCATTTTTATGGGACTTACACTGTTGGGTTACCCCCAGAATCCCCATTTTTATGGGACTTACACTGTTGGGTTACCCCCAAAATCCCTATTTTTATGGGACTACTATGTATCACCTTCGGGGTCTACCACCCTTCGGGGGCTTATCACCTTCGGGGTCTGTTACATAGCATCATTTAACATAACCTGGCTGGATCCTTGTGTATTGATCGGGGTACGGGGGGAGTATTACATGTTCATATTGTACTCTGACTCACTAGTCACTGCTAGTTCTCTATGTATAATAGATATTTCTATTACAGTTCTCTCTCTGTTTACATACTGTTTTCTTTCAGTACCTGTATCTTACTTTACTGCATGTTTATATTTTCTAACCTGGTATGATCTGTTGAGATGTACTGTACTCGCTCCTGTCCTGACTGGACCTATTGAAAATATTACAGAGGACGAGGAGGAGGCTTGTCTGGACACTTTCTACGGGGCAGCTTTAGATGACACCTTTGAGCTGGACTCCCAGGAGGATCCAGCAGTAGCTGAGGACCTTCCTCCGACTGCCTAGACTAGATTAGTTAGGTTGTTTTTTTCATTTGTAGTCTGGAGGCATGTTCTAGTTAGACTCTATTTTGGAGATCAGTATTGTATATATTCTTTTATCTGAGACCTTGTATTGCTGGGATTATCTTAGACTGCTCTATCTATTTTATTCCTTGAGTTCTATTTCATATCGTGCTATCTCTTCCTTAGTTGTGATTGAGTTTTCTATTGCTATGTCACCCCCATTCGGGGAGTATAAACTGTTTAGATATATATTGTTAGATGTATGTTGACCTAGGACAGCGCTCTACCGCCGACACTGCGACGTAGGCTGGGCGTTGTTACGTTCTCGTGCCCTCACAGTGGGTGCGGGTCGTGACATATTTTTAGTGGTGGCCCATGCAGGTCGAGATTCGCATTAGTGCGATTTCGTAATAGCGCAACGACTTAGTTGTACTACTACGAGCCTGCTATAGGATATATAAATTAAGATGTTAGGATGAGAGGATATTCAATCACTGTTAGGATTCCTTAAGAGATTTCTGGGATGACCCTTGAGAATCTCATTTTGAATTCCGATTTAAACTCCTTTTCCTTGTTTTGATTCACCTTTTTCCTTGATTTGAATTTGATTTTGTGGATTCATTGTAGAACTTTGAATCCTGGTATTAGTTGATGATTTTGATAAAATTTTGTAGTTGTTGATTTAATTTTGTATTTAGATTAATATTTTCAAATCCAAGGTACTCAATCACACTTAGGATTCTTTGAGAGATTTCTGGGACGACCCCTGAGAAACTCATTTTGAACTTCAATTAGAATTCCTTTTCCTCTTGTTTGGATTCACCCTCATTCCTTGCTATTGAATTTAAGCTTGATGGGTTCCTCTCGTTTGAACCGATGAGAAGGAACATATCTTCATTATTCTTTCTCGCCATTATTCCTTTGCATTCTTATTTACCTCTTATCTTAAACTCTGTCTCATTACATTAATTACCCATATCTTGTCGTCCGTACCAGATGTACTTCGAAACTCTTGAATTTTCATATCATTTTGCCTGAGAAATGTTAAGGAAGTGACGTAAATTATGTAGCTCAGAGAAGACGTAACTGGTTATTTTATGATGATCTAAAGGAAATCAAATGTGGAGTGTTCCATATGGAAACTTGAGATAGAAATGTGGTAAAGGTCTCGAATAAAATAAGGAGATGTATACTGCCAATCTGGAAACAATTACATTTAGAGAAATTTTGGGGTTATGAGATAGTTTATAGGTGTATTCAAAACTAATGAGGATATCAGAGGTCAACCTAGTTTTGAGAACTTAGAAAATCTTGGTTATTGATTCTGGGGAAAACTTTTACTCTAAGGCTATGTAGAAGGTTAGTAATGGAAAAGAGAAGTTAATTGTGTTTAATAAGGATATTAAACAAGATGTTGCGAGGAAATGACTAGGGATAGAGAGAGCACAAAGTTATGGAAGTTTAGAGATTGTTGTGAAATATTTTTAGGAGAATAATATTCAAGGGTGTATGTCAAAGAAAATACGGAAGTTGATTTTATGATGAAAGATAAGTTTTGTAAGGCCTAGAGATTTAAATTAAATAATACGAGGAGAACAATTTGAACAAGTTCAAGGAATTCGTAAACGGGATTTAGAGGTTTTGGGTCAAATTTAAGACAAGGTGGAAGAACTTGGAATTTAAATAAATGATTAATGTTGATTCCTAAATGTGAGGGCTGTGCTTCAAGAGTGATGTTTGGAAATTGGGAATTGCCTACAGTAGTCATGGTAAGGGTTTAAGTAAAGGTTAAATTTTCATATGGAGACTGGTGAGGTAAAGATATGATTGGCAAGTTATGACCAGATGAACTTAAGAGTATCAGAAGCAGATGACTAACTCGATCTTCATTATTTTTGTGCATTAATTACCACCTCTTGAACTCCCACTTTCTAATTGAGATCCTTGACGTTCCTTATCGTGACTTTGATATTCGGAATGTAATACTAGCTGTTACCCTCCAACAAATCTTATATGCAAGACCTAGACGAGCTCACCTTCGTGTAGGTATATCATGTTCCACTAAAACCCGTCTTCTTGTACTCTATTTTCTTGATATCATTTTCTGGTTAACTGGCTAAACTATAACCTTTACCATTATACTAAATTTCTTCTTATTTCAATTAGAAATCCAGCCTTGACTCAATTCTTTCGACCCGACATGTGATGGTGTTCTGCTTGTTTCCTTAGATGCTTAACCTTGTACCTTATCTGATTACTTGACCCGTTGGTTAAGAAACTTGGACTATGTAATTCTTTTCATCATTACCACCCTTATATCTTGTGCTGCTAAATTAGCCTTAGTTTTGCAAGCTTATCTATTTTCGAGCTTGGTCATGACATATTTTATTGGGTGGCCACCCACTAACATATTGTCTAATCAGAATCGGTACATGATGGTCTGATCAACCTATTGCACTTTGGTTCGCTTTTTTATATATCAATCTACGAGAGTGGAGACATAGTTAAACTTGACCCTAGAGTCTCATTCGCGACAGCCTTGACAATTCTCCTTGAAATCTTTTCATCGCCTCTGAACCTCGTATTCGTACTCAGTCGAATTAAATTTAATCATGACCTGAACCTCCATCATTGGATGCTCGTGCTCATACTTTGATTTCATTGATTTTCCTTCTTGCCCAAATCTCGTTTTATCCCAAAATTGATCAACTTAGATCGTGTCAAGACAAAAATCTATTTGTGATTTGTTGTGCCAAAATTTTCAATTTTTGCCATTTTATAGAATAGTAACCTTTTAATAATTTCTTAGTTGCTTGTTAATGACCAATTTTCATAGAGGATGGTAGACAGTCCTACAACCTTGATGATTGTTGTTCCCTTACTTTTCCAATTAGGACACCCTAGATTGTTTGTGTGTTGATACCATAGTATTGTTTTGACCTAGAATGATTAGTGTACCTAGGTGAGACTTCTAACTGCTACGGTATGCCCTGACCTTGTATACGATTCCTTCAAATTGCATGATTTAGATAATTTTTTAGACCTTGATTGTTGGAAAATAGGGACGTTACCCCATTAGTATCATTTGTAGATATACATAGGTTAGTCCTTGATGTGGGGATGTGTGTCTATAAATATGTAGCTTATGAGATTTATGAGAGATTATAGTTCAGCCTTGATAGGATGTACTAGTCTTTTGGTGAGTATAAATGTGTTATGAGAGATAGGGGCCTATATGTCTTAGTAATGCATCGTTCCTATGGTAATAGAATGTATTAATAGATGGTTAATAGGAAGATAATAGTTTGAGCATACCTATAGCCTATGATCAGTTCCTTTTCATCCTTAGTTAAGACCACCTTAAAATAGGTCCAGTCCCTTGGATATAGGTTCCAGTCCACATTTTATTGAAGTTCCATTACCGCTGTATAGCAGAGCAGTATTGGAGGTATTCCTAGATTGACACTTTTTAGATGTTCATTTATTATTCCAGTGTTAGGAAGTGTTACCTTAGATATTGGGTAGGTTAGAGGCTCTAGAAGGAGTACTATCGATCTTAAATTTCGAGGACGAAATTCTTTTAAGGAGGGTAGATTTGTCACTACCACTTTTCTAGCTTGGGGGTATTTTGGTTATTTTGGGAATTTTTGGAATTATTATGTATTATTATGATTTATTAGAATTAATATAATTTTTGGTGATTTCTGGGGATTTTTTAGGATAATTGTTTCGGGCCTATAGTTGACTTTGACTTGTGTTAACTAGAAGACTAACCTAGTGACTAATCTAGGTTATGGCCACTTAGTTAGGTTAAGTAACCTTGGTTTGACCTAATGTAATGAGGTTTAAGTCATTGGAACTAGTTGGGAGTGATTTGGAGTTATTTAGGCTAATATGGTTTAAAACTTCATAAGTCATGACTTATGGTTCTAACCATTTAATAAACAACTTAGCCATAGCCTATAGGACTTGGCCCAAAGCCCAAATTAGCAACCCAATCATTTTGTCCAGCCAACCTAGGGATTCCTCCACTATAAAGTCCCTCCTAGATTTTAGGGCTAGCCTCTTTTAGGGTTCATCCAAAAGTTCTAAGGAAAGAGATGAGTTCCATCTTCCAAAATTCATTAAAAATCCAATTTAAATCCTTTCTTCCCCAAACCAATTTCATTAGGACCTAAAATCAATGCTCTTGCTGTTGGTATTGGTTATTTGCAGGAAAACAACAATTTGTGAAAGTTTGGATGGCTTGAGGAATCTCTCCATTTAGCTTTTGTGAAGGCTTGTTCACCAATAGGTAACTTTCCCATTTCTCCATAGATTTTCATTTTGTCTTCACCAATAGGAAGCCCTAAGGGTCCCCCTAAGGTCTGGATAGGTTTCGTGTCCAGTGTCGAAGGATTCGTGTCCATTCTGGACACGTATCAATACACTAGACATGGTGTTCGACAGAATGCCACAAAGGGCATGTCGATCGAGTTTACCCATTGTTTTTGAATAGGAAATAGGGTTTTGTTCTTGCTTACAGTTTCATGTCTTTGTGTCTTGGATTTCGTGTCGTCCGGTGTCATTTTGATGGTGTGGACACGCGCGTGCACACGTTCGCGCGCGTGCTACAGGGATCTCCTGCCTATCGGGCCCTATAGCGGACACGACACGAAACGCTTTGGGCTGAAACTTTGGTGGCACTTGGGGCTCGTGACTGACATGTCACAGACCAATTTTTAGCTCGTCTTATCGAGCGGTTTGAGAGAAATCTCAACCGTACCGATTTTCCAGTGCACTGCACAGTGTGGTTTTGGGCCGCTGACACGGGTCTCGTATCCAACCCTGACACTTCGTGGACACAGGCCAGTGGGCCCATGAGGTGGCCATATAGGTGGGCTACCCATGTGTGTCACCACGAGATCCCTTCGTGTCTTGTGTCATGCACACGACACAAGTGCACGTGTGCACGAGACAGTGCACTGTCAGTGCACTGTATGTATATCACTTTGTGATTTCTTGCTATGGACACGCCGTGTCAGGCTATGGGTGACACGAGATGATGTGTGGGATTGTGCACGAGGGTTGTATTCAGTTTTTCCAATCATTAGATTCATGATTAATTAATTTGCTATTCGATTCTCATTTAAAAATCAATGTTCTGTTCTGATACTTAGTTCCTGTCAATTTCCAGTTTTCTAATTTAATGATTGTTTAATGATTTAACCCCTACAATGATGTGAATTACTAAGTTTAGATCCTATTTAGGTTTCTCCTACATATTACCTTGCCATGGGTTAAGTTGGTGTTAATTGATAAGTTGAATTGTATTCACTGTTGGGTTGTTCTTCAGAACTGAGTTTAAGTTCCAGTTTGATAAACCTGAGATAGTAGATGGAAATCTGGGTTTTGATGTTGATGAGATTAAGCCTGTGTTTCTGTTTTGTTTGTTGCATTGCACTGCCCTTTAAATAAAGTCCTGATTTGATTGGTTTAGAAATTGATATGTAGAATCATATGTGCACATGCCTACATTCCTGTCATGACACAAATCAGAGTTTACACAGACCTGAAATTCAGTGAGTGTTCACTGTTGATTCCATTTTCATTATGAGATGTAAACATGAGTTAAGGTGAAGTTCACAATTATTTTGAAGAATACAAAACCTGAGTTTGGTATTAACTAATTTCCTTTTCTGATTTACTGTTGATTCCTGCATATATATATATATTGATTTCCTATTCCCCTCACTGTCTCACTTTCTTGCACATATGAATCCTTGTAGACACTTGTATACACACACTCTTTCCTCTTCTTTCACTGTTGTTTAAATTCCTGCACATGGGTAGGTAATTCATGTGTAACACCACAGTTCACACACACATGTTCCCCTCTTTTTACTGTTACCTGCTCACACACTCTTCTCAATGTTTGATTCCTGCAAACACACACACTTCTCACTATTATCTCCTACACACTAGCCTACACATTCCCTGTTACATGCTGCCCTCTTCACTGTTGTATTTTCTGCAATGTACATAGTCACTATTGTACACCACACAAGCCTACACCCTTCACTGTTTTTTGATACTTCCTGCACCTTGTTCAACATACCACACACACACACATGTTTTATTATGCCTATCTATGTTAATGTGTATATAATGTTAGTGTGGATTAATGTATAAGTTGTAGGGTATGGGTTGTAGATAGTGTTGATCTAGTGTTGTATGGTTATCATAGGCATGTATTAGATATATGCTCTATGTATAGGTTGTGTGTGTATAGGTATAAGCCTTTACTCATGTATATATGAATCTCTTGAATGATAGCTAATATGAGGTATTTTTATGTGTGATTGTTGTTGGCTTGTATAGCCTAGGAATGGTGTGTGTTGTCTAGAATAGATTGTTAGACTTAGTATAGCCTAGTTAGACTTGATTGACCTAGTTTGACTTCTAGGGTTGACCAGAGTTGACCAAGAGTTGACTTTGGCCTAGATTGACTTAGAATCATGTAGAATGCATAGTAGGACTCCATTTTATATTCTGGACTTGTTGTGACTTGTGCTGTTCTGATTAGGAGCCAGACACCACTCCTTGGACGGTACTTTTCATATTGGACACTCAGTTACAGGCGAGTACATTCTCTGATCATTTCATATCCTGCTTAGAATTATTTCCTGCAGTAGATTACTTTACTTGTACTGTCACGTTGGTCACACGGATTGGTACTATATGGATCCTTTCTTGAGATGTTATCCTTAGGGAGCATCGGGTACCCTATGTTCTGTGCGTTTCACTTTCATAGCGTATCATATGCTTCTTGGTTCTTTGATCACTTACGACATGTACCCTCATAATCGTAGAGTCTTCCTGGAATCTTACACTATTGGATTACCCCCAGAATCCCCATTTTTATGGGACTTACACTATTGGGTTACCCCCAGAATCCCCATTTTTATGGGACTTACACTGTTAGGTTACCCCCAGAATCCCCATTTTTATGGGACTTACACTGTTGGGTTACCCCCAGAATCCCCATTTTTATGGGACTTACACTGTTGGGTTACCCCCAGAATCCCCATTTTTATGGGACTTACACTGTTGGGTTACCCCCAGAATCCCCATTTTTATGGGACTACTATGTATCACCTTCGGGATCTACCACCCTTCGGGGGCTTATCACCTTCAGGGTCTATCACCTTCGGGGTCTGTTACATAGCATCATATAACATAACCTGGCTGAATCCTTTTGTATTGATCGGGGTACGGGGGGAGTATTACATGTTCATATTGTACTCTGACTCTTTACATACTGTTTTCTTTCAGTACCTGTATCTTACTTTACTGCATGTTTATATTTTCTAACCTGCTATGATCTGTTGAGATGTACTGTACTCGCTCCTGTCCTGACTGGACCTGTTGAAAATATTACAGAGGACGAGGAGGAGGCTTGTCTGGACACTTTCTACGGGGCAGCTTTAGATGACACCTTTGAGCTGGACTCCCAGGAGGATCCAGCAGTAGCTGAGGACCTTCCTCCGACTGCCTAGACTAGATTAGTTAGGTTATTTTTTTCATTTGTAGTCTGGAGGCATGTTCTAGTTAGACTCTATTTTGGAGATCAGTATTGTATATATTCTTTTATCTGAGACATTGTATTGCTGGGATTATCTTAGACTGCTCTATCTATTTTATTCCTTGAGTTCTATTTCATATCGTGCTATCTCTTCCTTAGTTGTGATTGAGTTTTCTATTGCTATGTCACCCCCATTC
This sequence comes from Iris pallida, assembly GCA_029216955.1. Lineage (NCBI taxonomy): Eukaryota > Viridiplantae > Streptophyta > Magnoliopsida > Asparagales > Iridaceae > Iris > Iris pallida. The sequence goes on from JANAVB010034218.1 coordinate 8,493,348, forward strand.
GGGGAGTATAAACTGTTTAGATATATATTGTTAGATGTATGTTGACCTAGGACAGCGCTCTACCGCCGACACTGCGGCGTAGGCTGGGCATTGTTACGTTCTCGTACCCTCACAGTGGGTGCGGGTCGTGACAAATTGATACCAAACATCACCTTTACACAAGATGATATGCTGTTGGAAGATAATCGTCATGATCGACCCCTCTACTACACGGGATATGTCGATACCATGAAAGTTGATCGTATTTTGATCGATCCTGGGTCTGCACTTAGCATCATGCCAAAGACTCTACTAAATGTATTGAAGATTCCTGTACACAATTTTTCAACAACCATCACGACAATCTTGGGATTCAATTCTGGAAGAAGTGAACCTTTGGGAAAGATTCACCTGAAAGTTCAAATAGGCAATCTTCGTACAATGGTTACTTTCTACATGATCGATAATCACGGCTCTTACAATGCTTTACTGGGAAGACCCTTTCTGCATGAGCATAACATTGTACCATCCACTTTACATCAATGCTTCAAATATGTGGATATCAATGGAGAAGTCCAAAAGGAAGTAGCCGACTTGAATCCTTTCAGGGGCTTGAAGCATATTTTACAGACTCTCAGATGTACAAGAAGGAGTTCATAAAAGTTGTATTGGCGATGGATAGTGAGGAAGATCAGAAATATACTTCAAAAGATGTTCTCATGATCCCCGTCAAAGGACGTGCTATTCATCCCTCTTCTTCTCAGACATTGACTATACATCTTTTCTCTCATAACAAATAGCCTCCTGCTGTAGAAAGGGAACAAAGGGATCTCACCTCTTCTGAGCCTCTTGTTATCGACCTTCGTTGTAACAAACCTTCTCCTTCTCCTCCTCTGGTTATAAACTTTACTAAGCCTTCTATTAAGGCTAAGAATCATGTTGTAAATGATGATTTACAAATCAATAAAGTAGCATCTCTTTTACAGTATACTGATGTCCTTTATTATATGCGATGTTATTTAAAAATGTTAGATAACTTTGAACCACTTACCATAGGAGCAGTCGAAGCTTCCCAAAATGAATTATTGCTCGAGCCAATGCATGACTCCTTCTTCTTAGTTCCTTCCAGGAAGAAAGATGAACTTCCTATACTTTTTAGTAAAGGAACGGAACAGAAGATCACGTCCCATAGTGAAGAAGAAAATCACGATAACGGAAGACTTCAACTACGTCGTTATAGTCAGCAATCAAAAGATATCATTCAAAAGATGGGCTATAATTTTAAACTTGGTCTCAATGGCGGCAAAGAAAGGCGAACTCCTATTCGTATTCCTGCTTCGAAAGGAAAATCATAACAATACTACAGCAAAACGAAGCGGGGATTAGGTTATACTTCACCAATTCTGACTCCAGAAGCCTCCGAATCCGAGGAAGAAGAACGATCTAACTCTTCTGATTCTATCTCATAGGATTCAGACACCAGTGTAGGGCACGTCCATCGAGTGACTCTATCTTCCAATATGGTGACTGTCGAGCTCTCGGAAGATAAAGGAGACTTTGTCGAAGCCTATGAATCTGATCCATGGGCACAAAGGATGGATACTCAATGGGAGCTTCGCTTTGAACGACGTGAGCCACCTACCGAAGATCAGTTGGTTCAAGTCAATATTGGAGATGAAACTTCCCCAAAACTGATATTTGTCAGAAAAAGTCTCCCTGAAGCGGATAAATAAGAACTAATCCAACTCATTAGGTAATATATTGATGTATTTGCTTGGAGCTATGAAGATATGCCGGGGTTGGATCCTCAGATCGTGTCACGACCCGCTCCCGAATAATCGGACACGCCCAGCCTTTGTCGTTAGACACAACAAAGTAAGCTGTACCAATCTAGGGAAACTAACCAGATAAATATGAACATGTATGAAATCACAGCATCTATAAATGTGTCCCCAAATCCAGAGTAAAGTACAAGTATCAGAATTATTACATTCCAGCAAATGAAAGTAAGTCTACTAGTCTCAATACAGGAAAATATAAAATGCTAAAGATAAGCTCTAGGCTTCTGCAACCTCTAGGTCCAACACAGCTCCAGCTGGCTCAGCAAGAATAGCAACATCCTGTCCATAATAGGTGTCGCACAGGGCCTCCAACTCACCTGCAACATATCCTATTCAGGAGCGGAGCAAAGTACAGTTCTAGGAAATAAAACATGAACATGAAATGGGTACAAGAGTACAGGAAATGAAATACAGGAATGAACAGGTAAATACAGAAAAGTAGTACAGGAACTGAGTACAGGAGATATAGTACATGAATGTAAAGTACAGGAAATGAGTACATGAACTATAGTACATGAATGTAAAGTACAGGAACATGTAAAGTACAGGAAATGTAATGTACAGGAATGAAACTATAATCCTGTAGTACCAGACATGATAAGTGCACAATATCGAAATACATCTAGTCCATGTGACCGGCTGGGGTGAGTACAGGAGCATGCACAGGAGTACATGAATATGGTACGACTTAGGACCCGCGTGCACAGTGCGAGGCCTAAGCTAGGTACAGAAATATATAGTAACCGGGATTGGTCACATGGCTAGTGTATTTCCCCACCCGACACTAATAAGTTCAAGAACAAGGGTACATGAATACAGGAGTACATAAATATCGTGCCATGACGTGTCACAATAAAGGGTACATGAATGTAAATGTACAAAACCGTAGAAAAGTACTTGCCTGGCTCCAGGAAAGTATGGGTGAACAATGGAACTGGATGTATGCATGATTTAAATGAGTACAAGTTGATTAATTAAAAAAATATATCATTACTCTAATTTTATTTCTAACTAGTCCAGTTTACAAAATATTAGAAAGGTACTAGTTGTTATCTAGTTATTTCCTCTTGTAGCTAAAAGTAAAAATCCCAGATTATAGTGATTTGGTTTAAGCTAAAACCATTCATTAATTAATCCTTCATGTAACCACACAACACAAGCTATTCACATTTGTCCTAGATAGTTACACAGGCAAGAGTACTATCCTAAGTTTATAAAAAACAGAATCAAGCCAAATGTATACACAGGTTATTCAGATTGTCAAATCCTAATTTATCCTTTGATACTCAGTCATCAACACTAAGCAAATCAACCTATATTCTAAATTGCAGATCACAGAATTTCAGTCTACTTGAAACTTCAAAGTTAACCTATCCAATTCATAGAGTACAATAAATCACTTATAATTGAAGGTTAAAAGATAAGAAGCTCAAAGGAATTTCAGAGCCATATATCCAAATAAAAATAGCCAATTCCTGCAGCAGCTTAACCCGCACACAAGGTCTTACACATAACTTCAATCTCAGGTTTAAACATATCAACAGTAATGAAAAACCTATACAAAACCCGGCCCCAACACTGCATACAGTTCCCGTGGTTTAGAATTGAACCAAAAATTATCATAAGGATTGCAAGAACACCATTCCAAAATCAATTTGAAACCACCAAGCTTAGCATTAGAGAAAGGAATCCAACAGCCAGATCGGTTGAGTTCAACTGAGCACAAAATTAACTAAACCTTCCCGACACAAGTTGCTAATACTGATGCTCAATCCCGAGCTTAATACAGAAATTTAAAGATCTAAAATAATGTACAGAGGATCAAACACAACACAAAATCAATTATAGAAATTGATAAAAATCTAAGAGTTAAAACCAGCTATCAGCCTTCAGGCTTTCATTTAGATCACAACCATATTCGAATCTTGGACACGAGCTACCCGGACACAAGCTACTGGTCTGTAATACACGAACACTGCTACTCCCCAATTTCCTACTCCAAGAATAGCAAAACATGCACACAGTCTGGACACGAGCAACACTTTGACTCGAACAAAACTTGGACATGAACATCACGCACATAGACACGAACCATCATTCAAAACCCGGCCCTGGCCAACACCCCGTATTTAACCACAGAAAAGAGAATTTAGAAATCAACAGAACAATAGCATAGGTACCTGAAAATAGGAATTCACTGGTAGATCGAGAATGTGCCCTCACGTGTCGGATACAACTTTCGACTCGATCGATTACAAACCACTGAATAAACATCAACAGAGGAAGAATCGATTAATCAATCAATTTGAGGAGTACAAAATTCGTACAGCAATGAACTCACCAAGATGATCAATGAGCCTAGAGAGTTAATCACTGGATCCGTAGGGAATCCTGCTCGAGTTTGTAACAGTAGTCCCGATCACTCAATTCCGAAAAATAAAACAACGATCAGTCGATCTGAAGTTTCGGATCTAGAATCAAAATTTCCAAGCAATATGGAAGGAAATGTTCGAATAGAAACTCACGAGCAAGTTTGTTGAACGATCGATCACTCGAGAGATTTCGTCCCATCGTTGAAGAATATCGAATCCGTCATCACTGTCGATACTACACTTCACCGGAGAAGAGCTTCGCCGTCGTCTAGACTCGTGGAGTGGTCATCGTCGGAAAATAGCTGACGCCGGAGAAGGCTGTTGTCGATCGAAAAACTCGCCGATAGATGGCGCTGTCGGTTGGAAAACTTTGCCGAACCTTGGACTGGACGCTGTCGGTCGGAGAAGATCGCCGGAGAAGGTCGGGGTTAGGGTTAGGTTGGAAACTCGTCGACGAGATTTGGGAAGAGTCCCTTCTCGAAAGTTTCAGAAGAATTGAGAGTGGGGAAAGCTCTCTTTCTTCACCACTCAGCTAATTAAAAGGAAAAGTGCATTTTTGCACAAAACCCCTTCCGCCAGGAAATATTGCAAAAGACCCCCCCCCCCCACGCCAAGAATTTTAAGCAGAAAGGCCCTCTTCCTTTTCATTATTTTAGGAAAAGTTAAAAATCAGTTAGTAATTCACATGGTGGGCCCAAAGTTGTTACAACAACTTTTCAAATTTGAAAAGTGGTCCAAAATTAATTCCCTCCAAAACTAAATTACCAAATTTATTATTTAAAACCATTTATTATTTAAAGCTAATAATATCAATTGTATAATTTTTAGAAATCAAATCATTTATTTAAAAAAAACCGGGAAGTGGAGTTACAAATCACCCTCCCTTAAAAAATTTCGTCCTCAAAATTCAAAGGACTAAAAACAATCTCAGCAATTCACAAAAGATCCAAACATCAATTATTATTGAAAATAGAATTCTATAAAACAGAGTACAATCAAATCAATCAAACAGAGTGGGATAGCGCTCCCGCATCTCGTCCTCGCGCTCCCATGTGGACTCTCCCGGAGAGTGGTGTCCCCACATAACGCGAACAAGAGGAATAGTCTAGTTCCGCAAGCGCTTCTCCCTCCGATCGAGGATCTCCACTGGCTGCTCCTCGTAGGTCAATCTCGGGCCCACCTCCAGCTCGAAATAGTCTACCACATGGCTCGGGTCAGGAATGTAACGTCGGAGCTGAGACACGTGGAAAACATCGTGCACTTCCTCCAAGCTAGCTGGAAGTGCTAGTCGATATGCCACCTCGCCAAATCCGTACCGTCACGTCGAAAGGTCCGATGAATCTCGGACTGAGCTTCCTGCCTCTGCCAAAATGAATGGTACCTCTGGTCGGCGAGATTATTCAGGAACATTCTGCTTCCAACTGCGAACTCCGGTAGCCATCTGATGTTGTCCGCCTAGTACTTCTGTCGATCCATGACGCTCTGAACCTTAAGACCAAGTACACACAAGATGTTGGAATAATACGATCAATGATCAAGAATCAAATAGGCACGAGATAGAATGAAGTTCCAATTACAACTTAGAGGTGCAAAATCATGAAGACACACTATTAAGCATGATAAAAAAAATTTGATATTTTAACACAAGTGGACTAGGACAGGATAGGAAAATCATGGTCAGATAGTCATGATTTAAGATCGAAGTTTAGACAAGACAAACGAATTATGGAATCAAAATCTGGCAATGTATAATTTTGAGGAATTCAATGATCTAATGATAAAATACTAGAAGCAAGGATTGATTGAAAAAACGTACAAAATACTCAGGAGATGTAAGCCCCCTAAATTTCAGGGCTATTTTAAAATTTTCTAAATAAATTATTTTCGATAAATGTTTTATTATTTAATTGTTTAGATCATTAATGTACCTTTCCATGTCTTTGACTTCTGGAGCGTCAGGATGCCAATCCTTGGAAACTCTCTTCACGAGTTTTGAAGTAGACAAGATTATCTTCGTTTTGATATATCGTGTCCCACTTGAACTTGTTCCCTTGTGCTCTTTTTGTATCGCGCAAGTTCGGGTCAACTTAGACCGATTAATCATTCAATAATTATTCCCACTTTTATTTTTGATCGTCGTTTGCACGTTACCGTGGCTTTTAATTTAGGAGCACCAGACCAGTCGTTTTCTCAGAACCAACTTCTCATGAATGATCTACTCGAGACGCTCTCCACCCATGACCTTCGTGTCCCACTCAGGCACACCATCTTGTGCTCCATTTGCTTCGCACAACTTTCGTGTCAATTTAGACCAATTTATCGTCTGCCGTAATTTGTGATTTAAATTCCAATTTAACTTCCGGGCCCGACATCGGTCCAATCTGTTCGACCCAATATATGACCCTGGCCCATTTTGAGCCTACTGTGCGCATGCCACTTGCGTGCCACAAAATCGATCTCCCTTGTGCTCCCATTTCGTCCATGATTTTAATTAGTTTAAATTTATTAATTAATTAAATCTTGGTCCCGAACCTGTTCGAACTTGGCCCAATACCCAACCCAATTGGGCGTAGACCCTATCATGACTACCCATACACCCCACTATTATATTTGTATTTTTCCCTACTTAAAATACCTCTCTCCTTGTATTTAAAATCTCAATTTCTCTCCCTATTATATATATGTATATATATACATACATGTATATATACTCCCTCTCTCTACCTAAACAAACACACACACTTCACCACTCACAGCCGAACACCCCCCCCCCCTCTCACAAATATCCCTCTACACTCACCCTCTCTCTAACTCTCACCCCCTCTCATTATATATATAATGTATATATATATATAAACACACACATACACTCACCCCTCACCACTCCCTTACACTCACCACCCCCTCACTCCCCTCTCCTTTACAGCTACCCCCCCCAAACCGACTTCTCTCTCTCTCTCCCTCTCATTCAAATATCCTCCTCTCTCTCTACTACTCTTTCTCTCTCTTTATATTTATTATACACTCACACACTTATATATTACTCTCCCTCTCTCTCTCACTCTCTTTATAAACACAACAACACCACCACCACAAGCTCCCACCACCACCTCACGGCCACCCCCGCCGTGCTCGGCGTCGCCGGCCACCGCCACCCTGGCCATGCGCCACCTCCCTCTTCTCCTCCTCCTCTTCCTCTACCAACTTCCCATCACCCTCACCATCATCTTCGCACCACCGCCACCACCTCCACAAGCCGCCGCCACCACCGCACAGCCCCCCTCGCCGTGCCCCGGCGACACGCCGCCGCCCCGTGCCGCCGCAGCCGCGTGCAGCGCTGCAAACAGCAGCAGCATGCGGCAGTAGCTGCTGCGCCACCCCCCCCCCCCACGCGCGCACGCGTGCGTATGCGTGGCCGCGCGCACCACCGCGGCCGACCGCCGCCGCCAGCGACCCCCCTGGCCTTGCGCGACCCCGGCGACCTCCCCCTTGCCATCGGCCACTTCCCCGACGCGCCGCATAGGCTATTCGTGCATTTCGCACGAAATCCCGTCGACGCGCGCGCGGGTTGAATCCAGAAATGGAGTTTCGGGACAGCAAGTTCGTGCACATTTTTCGGGAGATCTGACCGTTGGATCGGCAAACTTTTTGCTCCGCCTCAATCTCGATATATCCATCTTCACTCCTGTCAAATTTCACCCGTTAATTTCATCGTTTGATGCCTCAAAACTAGCCACCAAGTTGACCCTTTTTATTGAACTGTTTTTGGACAGTTTCGCGACGCCAACTTTGCGGACTTGTAACTTCGCCGTCGCAGCTCCGTTTTGCGCACCGTCAGTTCCGGTGCACAGGTGGTATAACCATCTTCCTGTCTCCTTTATATTTCATTTCATTTTAAGCACGATTGGTTGGTTGAATTTGACGCCAAAGTTGGCCGTCCGAATTCTTTAAATCGCACTTGTTAAATTCTATTTTTGAACCCGGGACTCCGGATTCAATTTCTGACACCACCAGTAGACTCGTGGCGTCGTTCTGGCATGTTTTCATATAAAGTTTGCTTAATTTGGAGAACATGGGCCCTGGCACGCATTTCGGTGCAAAGCGGGTCCCACTTTTCGAGTCAACGGGTCACTTTGAGTTCGGCTCATCGGAATCCTATTCCGGATATACCGTTGAGTTCGTATCGTCATTCTGGACTCGTTGACATATAATTTGCTGAGTTTTGAAGACATTTGCTCCGGCACGCATTTCCGTGCAAACTGGATACCAAGTGTCGCGTCAACGTATCATTTTGAGATCGGCACATCGGAATCCTATTCCGGATATACCGTTGGGTTCGTATCATCATTCTGGATTCGTGGACATATAATTTGCTAGGCTTTGTAGACTTCTATCCCGACACGCTTTTCGGTGCAAAGTGTGTCCAACGGTGGACATCATTTTGACCCAAAATTACCGTTTTGCCCCTGTGTCTAAATTGGACTTATGGGTAGGCTATCCTAGCTGATTTGACCGTTCTGGACACGTTGGTGATATTTATTTTATCATCCGACAACATCTGTAGATTTTGATTATGTATTATCCTTAATTTATAATTAATTATTTTTCCAGATATTGTTACTTTCTGGTTTTGAATTTTTATATATATTTTAATTACTGTAAAAATCTGGGAAAAATTGTATTTAAATATTATGTTAATTTAGCTAATTTACTATAATTTTTCTAGCATTTATTAAGTGCTTTTGGTATTTTATAAAAATAGGAAAACAGAACTCATTTTCAGTATATTTATGTTTACTGATTTTTAATAAATATTTATGAGGGTTTATAAATCCCAAAAAAATTAGTATAAATTTCTATAATTAACAAGGATTATTTTGGTACTTTATTTTATATATATTTAAGCTTTTTGTCTATCTCTAAAATTGTTGGAACTTAGTGTACAGTTTGATTTATTTATTGAGTAATTACGACTTGCAAGTTTTGCGTTGATTTGAGTTGTTATAGTATTGGACCTCACCCCGCACTAGTGTAAAGACCCTAGAGAGTTAGTTTGTGTATAGTGGCACTCCACATTAGATTTTTATGCTAGGTCTCTACTTAGCTTAGTGTCCAGTTAGGAGTCGTGTCACACCACTAGTGTATTATTGAACATAGCTTAGAACTGAGTTTGTATATCATTATTGACAGGACACCGGACATCTATATCTTCGTACTAGTATTCTTGCTTTGCTCGAGGCAAGTACATCTACACACTCATTTACTGTCTTTTAATGCTAGAACATGTATTAACCCTGTTAAAATACTCCTTTCTGAATAACTGCAAGTTAAATCTTCACATGTTACATTAAATTGGTCCCTACCATGCTTAGGACAGTTATCATATCTTCACATGTTCCTTACTGGTTCTCAGTATATATTTTTACTATGCTTTATACTACTCGGAGTATTCACATGTTTCATATTATTTCCAGTACCGGCCATGCTTATATTACTCCCAGTGTCTCTCACATGTTTTTACTGTTCTTGTATCTCTCACATGATTAGAATATGGGTTATGGGGAAACTGATAGTATTGTACGTGATCACGACCCCCTACAGTAGCGAGCTCGGTCGCATTCTATATGCATTGCCTTGCCGCAGGCTATTACCCCGCATGTCTGTACGGATGTACATTTATGCTTGTTAACTTGTACGTATGTACATTTCATTATGTGCCCTCCAGCACATTGTACATCTATTGACCGATCACGTACTTGCTACAGTTTTAAACATTACATATACATCTGTCTTTATGACATATGTATTCTTGCCATGATAGATTATGAGATATACCATGATTCCGGATATGCCATGTTCCCTGTGTTACTATGATATTGTGATCCCAGTTGTACCATGAGGTCATGTTTCTAGTATTTCCTGTTTTATAGACTCATCACACCATGTTTCTTGTTGTACATCTCTTTCATTATATGTTCAGTACTTTAGTTGTAGAGGTAGTACTTGCTCCCGTCCTGACAGGATAACGTTGTAGGTATACTTTTCGAGAAGGAAATGCTATGTGTTTCATATTGGTACTGCATTGAGGACCTGGCCTTAGCTCCAGAAGAGGCCCCAGCGGGGAACCTTGCTTAGTTATCTTTCTTGTGTTTTGAGACTTAGACTTTGGTATGTTCTTATATTTGGATACTGGACTTTGTCTCCAGTTAGATACTTTGGTTATGTATTATTAAGTCTGTGCTTATGTTACCTTCGCTTATAGATGCTGTGTTGTGATGAACATTTAAATGTGAATTTAGAACTGTTAGTAGCTTAGATCATTTATTGTCTATTCTTAGAACAGCTTACTGCGCTTTAACCAAGCGTAGGCTGGACATGGCTCGGCCCGGCCCAACAATTTGGGTAACGGGTCGTGACATGTTTTTTTGGCGGCCCATGTAGGTCCAGACTTAAGTTGTTTGGTTACGTTATTGTACCAAGCATGCCTGCAATTAGGATCTAGGACAACTTGATAACACTAGGGATGACATTTAGAACACCTAGAGGATTACTAGGATTGCAACATAAGAGAACTCATCACAGCATAGGACCGTTAGCTATAATTAGCCTCTTGTTTGTATTTCGGTAGGTCAATTTAGACCAAGTTGTACCTTTGGGATGATCCCTGAGGATCTCACTCTAATCTCACTCTAATCTTATCTAGAAATCAGTTTCCACTTATTTCCATTTGCTCTTCTTTAAATTCATTGTTGAATTTAATTTCTGATTTTGTTGTTAACTTTGATCTTGCATCGTGATAAATTTGGTGGATTGAATTATGATATATCCTGATAAGGTAAACGTCTGCTTTATTTATGGAGTTTAGAATTTATCGCAGCCATATTAGCTGGTATGACAAAAACATAGAGCTTGATTTTGGATATACTATCCTATTCATAGAATTTAGATTTTCTCGCAGCCATACCGGTTGGCATGGCGAGGATTCTAGATAACATGATTATAGGGTGTATACCTTAGTTATGACTCCACCGTTTATTGCATCTAAGCTTACTGGTGGGGCGAAAATTCTGGCAACATGATTTCAGGAAGACGTGTATGGTTATCAGATCATATCCCAACTTGGTTTACTTTGTTATGACCGAATGAGCAAGAATAAGTTCTTATCATTATTCTTCCCCGTCTTGATTAACTCTGATCTATCTACATCTACAACTAGAATTACAGGTTCTCTAGGACTCTCCAATAGGATTGCTTTCATGTTATCTTTTGGACATAATTATTTTTATGTTCCATCTCTCCTATGACTTGACTAAACTTTTCTTCGTTAACCTCTTGGATAATTCTTCTCGTTATAAATCTCGTTGTCTTCGTACCATTCTTGGAGATATTCCAATAAACTTTCCTGTCTTGCTTGACCCTTTAACTTGTTTGGACACTGTTATGGATTGCTTGACCCAGTCTTAGGCCTTGTTACCTTCTGCTTGATAGATGACCGAAATAGCCAAACCTTGTTGACTGATTCTGTAAGTATAACTATAAATGTATTGTGTGATTGTGATAAATACTTTTCCTAGGGATTGGTTAGATTAAGCTTATGGGACAAGTATAGGTGACTGACTGTAGCAGACTTGGAAACCATTAAGAATGATTGCATTGATAGTATGTTTTGATGATAGGGTATCTAAGATGGAGAAATGAGATCGTATATTGTTGTGACTATGGATTGAGGATTAGAATCTTGTGCTTAGAATTTGAGGATTGAGCATTAAATGACTTTGATGACCAAGTGATTATGGGTTATCTATAGCTAATTATATGTGATTAGAGGGTAGATCGATACATGGATTGATATAGAATAAATTAGAATGAGTTATCGTATTGCGTACGAGATCGGGAAGATATCAGAACGAGACAAAGACATATGTACTTTGGTAATTAATAAATCGGGAGTTTTGAAATCGAGGATTTATATTCGGAGGACTTGTTGAGTAAAAAGAAGATGCTCTACGCCAAGAATAAGAATTGAAAGTATGATTTCAAGGAGAAGCTGTAGGAAAGGATTGACGACAAATGATGCAAAGGAACTGTGGATTGATAGAATAAGGATACTTAGGATGTGATAAGGAAATCAAGTATTTACAAATTAAGGTTGGAAATATGGTTGATGATTTAGCATTTTAGGCTTATAGACATGTCCAGAGAATGACCTATATTTTAGGATATACGTTAAGGTTCCATGTTTATGGAAGATTCTCAAGGATATATGACGTAGTTATGATAGAAGGACTTTGTCGAACCTGAACCAAAAAGATTGTAAAGAGAAACGGAAGAGATGATTACAAGAGTAGCAGATTGAGTATTGTAGCCAGAGCAGCTACATGTTATAGTTTGACCCGTTGGATGATTTTTAATTTTGACGAAATTTTTGTAAGGTGGGTAGGATGTAAGCCCCCTGAATTTCAGGGCTATTTTAAAATTTTCTAAATAAATTATTTTCGATAAATGTTTTATTATTTAATTATTTAGATCATTAATGTACCTTTCCATGTCTTTGACTTCTGGAGCGTCAGGGATGCCAATCCTTGGAAACTCTCTTCACGAGTTTTGAAGTAGACAAGATTATCTTCGTTTTGATATATCGTGTCCCACTTGAACTTGTTCCCTTGTGCTCTTTTTGTATCGCGCAAGTTCGGGTCAACTTAGACCGATTAATCATTCAATAATTATTCCCACTTTTATTTTTGATCGTCGTTTGCACGTTACCGTGGCTTTTAATTTAGGAGCACCAGACCAGTCGTTTTCTCAGAACCAACTTCTCATGAATGATCTACTCGAGACGCTCTCCACCCATGACCTTCGTGTCCCACTCAGGCACACCATCTTGTGCTCCATTTGCTTCGCACAACTTTCGTGTCAATTTAGACCAATTTATCGTCTGCCGTAATTTGTGATTTAAATTCCAATTTAACTTCCGGGCCCGACATCGGTCCAATCTGTTCGACCCAATATATGACCCTGGCCCATTTTGAGCCTACTGTGCGCATGCCACTTGCGTGCCACAAAATCGATCTCCCTTGTGCTCCCATTTCGTCCATGATTTTAATTAGTTTAAATTTATTAATTAATTAAATCTCGGTCCCGAACCTGTTCGAACTTGGCCCAATACCCAACCCAATTGGGCGTAGACCCTATCATGACTACCCATACACCCCACTATTATATTTGTATTTTTCCCTACTTAAAATACCTCTCTCCTTGTATTTAAAATCTCAATTTCTCTCCCTATTATATATATGTATATATATACATACATGTATATATACTCCCTCTCTCTACCTAAACAAACACACACACTTCACCACTCACAGCCGAACACCCCCCCCCCCCTCTCTCACAAATATCCCTCTACACTCACCCTCTCTCTAACTCTCACCCCCTCTCATTATATATATAATGTATATATATATAAACACACACATACACTCACCCCTCACCACTCCCTTACACTCACCACCCCCTCACTCCCCTCTCCTTTACAGCTACCCCCCCAAACCGACTTCTCTCTCTCTCTCCCTCTCATTCAAATATCCTCCTCTCTCTCTACTACTCTTTCTCTCTCTTTATATTTATTATACACTCACACACTTATATATTACTCTCCCTCTCTCTCTCACTCTCTTTATAAACACAACAACACCACCACCACAAGCTCCCACCACCACCTCACGGCCACCCCCGCCGTGCTCGGCGTCGCCGGTCACCGCCACCCTGGCCATGCGCCACCTCCCTCTTCTTCTCCTCCTCTTCCTCTACCAACTTCCTATCACCCTCACCATCATCTTCGCACCACCGCCACCACCTCCACAAGCCGCCGCCACCACCGCACAGCCCCCCTCGCCGTGCCCCGGCGACACGCTGCCGCCTCGCGCCGCCGCAGCCGTGCGCAGCACTGCAAACAGCAGCAGCATGCGGCAGTAGCTGCTGCGCCACCCCCCCGCGCGCGCACGCGTGCGTATGCGTGGCCGCGCGCACCACCGCGGCCGACCGCCGCCGCCAGCGACCCCCCCTGGCCTTGCGCGACCCCGGCGACCTCCCCCTTGCCATCGGCCACTTCCCCGACGCGCCGCATAGGCTATTCGTGCATTTCGCACGAAATCCCGTCGACGCGCGCGCGGGTTGAATCCAGAAATGGAGTTTCGGGACAGCAAGTTCGTACGTATTTTTCGGGAGATCCGACCGTTGGATCGGTGAACTTTTTGCTCCGCCTCAATCTCGGTATATCCATCTTCACTCCTGTCAAATTTCACCCGTTAATTTCATCGTTTGATGCCTCAAAACTGGCCACCAAGTTGACCCTTTTTATTGAACTGTTTTTGGACAGTTTCGCGACGCCAACTTTGCGGACTTGTAACTTCGCCGTCGCAGCTCCGTTTTGCGCACCGTCAGTTCCGGTGCACATCTGGTATAACCATCTTCCTGTCTCCTTTATATTTCATTTCATTTTAAGCACGATTGGTTGGTTGAATTTGTCGCCAAAGTTGGCCGTCCGAATTCTTTAAATCGCACTTGTTAAATTCCATTTTTGAACCCGGGACTCCGGATTCAATTTCTGACACCACCAGTAGACTCGTGGCATCGTTCTAGCATGTTTTCATATAAAGTTTGCTTAATTTGGAGAACGTGGGCCCTGGCACGCATTTCGGTGCAAAGCGGGTCCCACTTTTCGAGTCAACGGGTCACTTTGAGTTCGGCTCATCGGAATCCTATTCCGGATATACCGTTGAGTTCGTATCGTCATTCTGGACTCGTTGACATATAATTTGCTGAGTTTTGAAGACATTTGCTCCGGCACGCATTTTCGTGCAAACCGGATACCAAGTGTCGTGTCAACGTATCATTTTGAGATCGGCACATCGGAATCCTATTCCGGATATACCGTTGGGTTCGTATCATCATTCTGGATTCGTGGACATATAATTTGATAGGTTTTGTAGACTTCTATCCCGACACGCTTTTCGGTGCAAAGTGTGTCTAACGGCGGACATCATTTTGACCTGAAATTACCGTTTTGCCCCTGTGTCTAAATTGGACTTATGGGTAGGCTATCCTAGCTGATTTGACCGTTCTGGACACGTTGGTGATATTTATTTTATCATCCGACAACATCTGTAGATTTTGATTATGTATTATCCTTAATTTATAATTAATTATTTTTCCAGATATTGTTACTTTCTTGTTTTGAATTTTTATATATATTTTAATTACTGTAAAAATCTGGGAAAAATTGTATTTAAATATTATGTTAATTTAGCTAATTTATTATAATTTTTCTAGCATTTATTAAGTGCTTTTGGTATTTTATAAAAATAGGAAAATAGAACTCATTTTCAGTATATTTATGTTTGCTGATTTTTAATAAATATTTATGAGGGTTTATAAATCCCAGAAAAATTAGTATAAATTTCTATAATTAACATGGATTATTTTGGTACTTTATTTTATATATATTTAAGCCTTTTGTCTATCTCTAAAATTGTTGGAACTTAGTGTACAGTTTGATTTATTTATTGAGTAATTACGACTTGCAAGTTTTGCGTTGATTTGAGTTGTTATAGTATTGGACCTCACCCCGCACTAGTGTAAAGACCCTAGAGAGTTAGTTTGTGTATAGTGGCACTCCACATTAGATTTTTATGCTAGGTCTCCACTTAGCTTAGTGTCCAGTTAGGAGTCGTGTCACACCACTAGTGTATTATTGAACATAGCTTAGAACTGAGTTTGTATATCATTATTGATAGGACACCGGACATCTATATCTTCGTACTAGTATTCTTGCTTTGCTCGAGGCAAGTACATCTACACACTCATTTACTGTCTTTTAATGCTAGAACATGTATTAACCCTGTTAAAATACTCATTTCTGAATAACTGCAAGTTAAATCTTCACATGTTACATTAAATTGGTCCCTACCATGCTTAGGACAGTTATCATATCTTCACATGTTCCTTACTGGTTCTCAGTACATATTTTTACTATGCTTTATACTACTCGGAGTATTCACATGTTTCATATTGTTTCCAGTACCGGCCATGCTTATATTACTCCCAGTGTCTCTCACATGTTTTTACTGTTCTTGTATCTCTCACATGATTAGAATATGGGTTATGGGGAAACTGATAGTATTGTACGTGATCACGACCCCCCTACAGTAGCGAGCTCGGTCGTATTCTATATGCATTGCCTTGCCGCAGGCCATTACCCTGCATGTCTGTACGGATGTACATTTATGCTTGTTAACTTGTACGTATGTACATTTCATTATGTGCCCTCCAGCACATTGTACATCTATTGACCGATCACGTACTTGCTACAGTTTTAAATATTACATATACATCTGTCTTTATGACATATGTATCCTTGCCATGATAGATTATGAGATATACCATGATTCCGGATATGCCATGTTCCCTGTGTTACTATGATATTGTGATCCCAGTTGTACCATGAGGTCATGTTTCTAGTATTTCCTGTTTTATAGACTCATCACACCATGTTTCTTGTTGTACATCTCTTTCATTATATGTTCAGTACTTTAGTTGTAGAGGTAGTACTTGCTCCCGTCCTGACAGGATAACGTTGTAGGTATACTTTTCGAGAAGGAAATGCTATGTGTTTCATATTGGTACTGCATTGAGGACCTGGCCTTAGCTCCAGAAGAGGCCCCAGCGGGGAACCTTGCTTAGTTATCTTTCTTGTGTTTTGAGACTTAGACTTTGGTATGTTCTTATATTTGGATACTGGACTTTGTCTCCAGTTAGATACTTTGGTTATGTATTATTAAGTCTGTGCTTATGTTACCTTCGCTTATAGATACTGTGTTGTGATGAACATTTAAATGTGAATTTAGAACTGTTAGTAGCTTAGATCATTTATTGTCTATTCTTAGAACAGCTTACTGCGCTTTAACCAAGCGTAGGCTGGACATGGCTCGGCCCGGCCCAACAATTTGGGTAACGGGTCATGACAGGAGACACAGTATCAAATCAGGATGAACGTGCAAGGATATGTGATTCTCGAAAACCAATAATCATATAAAAATATATAGTTTCCATGGTGTCCGGGAACATATAGGTATTCGAAATCACTTTGCCTAGAATCCCTACCCCGCCAGTATATATCTGACTGCAGTGGACTTTCAGCTCCATGACTCAAATAACAATATGTTACCGAATAATCTGTCAACCTTATCCATTTTCCAACAATCATTGACGAAGCAGCCCAAGATATCAAGGTATGAAGAATATGACAAGTCTCGACGGTACTCGAAAACCTATGATTGTCTGAAATCACTTCAACTTAGAGTTCCTGCCTCGCCAGTGCGCTACTGGCTGCAGTGAACCCTCAGTCTCCATAATCCAGCTAATGGCTGCAGCGCGCAACTGTCATGCCATAGTAGGTCATCGAATAGCCTCTTGACTTTATTCCTAAAAATTTCCAAAAGAGTTTCAAGGAGTTCAAAATGAGTTTCAGTAGTCCAAGTCACAGAAATGGTGAAGTTATCTGACTATTAGAATACAAAGATTTATTAGGTACTAAAAGCGACAAGGGATCCCATCGGTGAGTACAAAAGGGCAACCAGGAAGATTTAAAATTTCAGACAGGACGAATGTTTCAAATCATGGCGAAATATCAACTGATATCTGGAATGGTAACAAGATTCCATATATGGGATGTTATCCTAAAAGGATAACAGAGTCTCGAAGGATGAACTGAAGCAAGGTATCAGATAGGAGACAAGTTTCAAAATAAGAAATAAATCCTGTACTGGAAACAAGTTTCAATAAAATTTTGAATAACAATGAAACTTCGAGCAAAAACTTGAATTGAAAACGAATTCTCCAATAGAAAATCAAGTATTAACAAAGTCGTGAATAAGGAACAAATTTTTGAATAGAAAAATCTCAACAAGGAAACAAGATTTTGAATAAGGAACACGGTCTCAACGAGTCGCGGGTAGGAACTGAAATTCAAAGTATGGTAAATCTTGAATGGGAGACAAAATCACGAATAAAACAAAGTCTCAAAATAGAAAACAAGATCTTAAAATCTCGAATGGAATCAAGTTACAAGTAGAAAAAAGAATCAATGGGTGAATAAAACAATTATCCATGAAACAAGCGATACCTCAAATAGGGAACAAGTTCGAAGCAAAGTTGTGAACGGAACAATTTTCAAATAGAAAACTAGCCACGTAGGAAACAAAATCTCACATAGGGAACAGGCCAAATCCGAAGTTTTCAAACGATGTCTTGAATGGTGAATAGAAATAAGTATTGAACAAAAATCAAATTCCAACAAGCCCCAAATAGGAAACTGAACTTCAAAAAGAAAACAAAATTTACAAATTGTAACTAGTCCTGAATAGGAAACAAAATTCCTGAGTAGAATCTCGAAAAGAGCAAGGTTACGAAGAATGGATGGAGGAGTATCAATCAACGAATAGGAAACAATATCTCGAATTAAGTTTCGAATACCAACCAAGATTCCAAAATAGAAAACAAGAAGTTCCAAGAAATGGTCTAGATGCTAAAAGAAATTTAAGCAAAACTGGATTGCTAATCAAGATACATGGTTCTCCCAACCATGCAAAAGAAATCTTCTGTCTTCAGTCTATCTTCAGTATTCCTCCGGAACGAAAATCTCTCTAACCTCCTTCAATTGTCCTGGCGTAGGCTGATCCCTGCGGTAGTGCTCCATGTGGTTGCTGAATCTAGAGAGGCTGGTCCCTTTGCTGTAGTCCTGGTGCTCTTCATGTTCGTCCTTGGGCAGTGTGATCAATGGTCTCTGGCAATCCTTGACTTGATGGGCAGGCGATCCGTATTACAAGTATAGCCTCCGTCTTTTGCGGCACTCCTCGAAGCGATGTCCTGGATGGCGGCAGAAAGCACAATTGGTCATTGTCTGAATCTGATGATGCGATTAAAGAAACATTGTCCGAGTCTGATGACGCTTTGTGGATCCATGGTAGTTGTTGTCTTCGTCATAAGTCTTCATGTCTCTCCTGGGCTTCAACTTCCCATCTTATATCATATTGTCTGTGCTACATTCTGGATCTCCTGACTAGTGGCTCCAATCTTTAGAGAAGTCGATTCCTCAAGGATTTATATGATCTTTAGTAGCAGCTTCCAGGTTCTCGATCTGCTCCTCAGCGCAAGATATGTGCACGGTGTCGGGGAAGTCCAAGGTCTGAGAGTCTGGAAGTCAGAAGTCCTCTCTAACTCGGAAAATGCATTTGCAAGTCTGGATTGGAAAAGGATGGTCTGCTGGTGTCAAGGAACTCTTGAAACATCTTCGTCAACTGCGTACTACCCATGGGGATAGTAGAATGATAGAAGATAATGGGAGCTTGTAACCCTCAAGTGCAGGTAGATCGACTGTTCTGGTGTCGCGTGCTTTTGATCTATCTGAAAAATAGAAAATTGTTAAAATAACCTAGACCTAAATACAACAAGTGTTTATAGAATATCAATATACCTGATATACCTGATATACCCTTATTTTCCGATTTTCCTATGCTGTGATCAAGTTTCCCTAGTGTAATCAAGTCCCCCAATAGTACGCTAAGACCTAGGTACCATTAGGCTAGACCTGCATGGGCCACCACTAAAAATATGTCACGACCCGCTCCCGAATAATCGGACACGAGTCGGACACGCCCAGCCTTTGTCGTTAGACACAACAAAGTAAGCTGTACCAATCTAGGGAAACTAACCAGAAAATATGAACATGTATGAAATCACAGCATCTATAGATGTGTCCCCAAATCCAGAGTAAAGTACAAGTATCAGAATTATTACATTCCAACAAATGAAAGTAAGTCTACTAGTGTCAATACAGGAAAATATAAAATGCTAAAGGTAAGCTCTAGGCTTCTGCAGCCTCTAGGTCCAACACAGCTCCAGCTGGCTCAGGAAGCACATCTTGTCCATAATAGGTGTCGCACAGGGCCTCCAACTCACCTGCAATATTTCCTATTCAGGAGCGGAGCAAAGTACAGTTCTAGGCAATAAAACATGAACATGAAATGGGTACAAGAGTAAAAGAAATAAAATACATGAATGAACAGGTAAATACAGGAAAGTAGTACAGGAACTGAGTACAGAAGATATAGTACATGAATGTAAAGTACAGAAAATGAGTACATGAACTATAGTACATGAATGTAAAGTACATGAACATGTAAAGTACAGGAATGAAACTATAATCCTGTAGTACCAGACATGATAAGTGCACAATATCGAAATACATCTAGTCCATGTGACCGGCTGGGGTGAGTACAGAAGCATGCACAGGGGTACATGAATATGGTACGACTTAGGACCCGCGTGCACAGTGCGAGGCCTAAGCTAGGTACAGGAATATATAGTAACCAGGATTGGTCACATGGCTAGTGTATTTCCCCACCCGACACTAATAAGTACAAGAACAAGGGTACAGGAATACAGGAGTACATGAATATCGTGCCATGATGTGTCACAATAGTGGGTACATGAATGTAAATGTACAAAACCGTAGAAAAGTACTTGCCTGGCTCCAGGAAAGTACGGATGAACAATGGAACTGGATGTATGCCTGATTTAAATGAGTACAAGTTGATTAATTAAAAAAATATATATTATTACTCTAATTTTATTTCTAACTAGTCCAGTTTACAAAATATTAGAAAGGTACTAGTTGTTATCTAGTTATTTCCTCCTGTAGCTAAAAGTAAAAATCCCAGATTATAGTGATTTGGTTTAAGCTAAAACCATTCATTAATTAATCCTTCATGTAACCACACAACACAAGCTATTCACATTTGTCCTAGATAGTTACACAGGCAAGAGTACTATCCTAAGTTTATAAAAACAGAATCAAGCCAAATGTATAGACAGGTTATTCAGATTGTCAAATCCTAATTTATCCTTTGATACTCAGTCATCAACACTAAGCAAATCAACCTATAGTCTAAATTTCATATCACAGAATTTCAGTCTACTCAAAACTTCAAAGTTAACCTATCCAATTCATAGAGTACAATAAATCACTTATAATTGAAGGTTAAAAGATAAGAAGCTCAAAGGAATTTCAGAGCCATTTATCCAAATGAAAATAGCCAATTCCTGCAGCAGCTTAACCCGCACACAAGGTCATACACATAACTTCAATCTCAGGTTTAAACATATCAACAGTAATGAAAAACCTATACAAAACCCGGCCCCAATACTGCATACAGTTCTCGTGGTTTAGAATTGAACCAAAAATTATCATAAGGATTGCAAGAACCACCAAGCTTAGCATTAGAGAAAGGAATCCAACAGCCAGATCGATTGAGTTCAACTGAGCCCAAAATTAACTAAACCTTCCCGACACAAGTTGCTAATACTGATGCTCAATCCCGAGCTTAATATAGAAATTTAAAGATCTAAAATAATGTACAGAGGATCAAACACAACACAAAATCAATTATAGAAATTGATAAAAATCTAAGAGTTAAAACCAGCTATCAGCCTTCAGGCCTTCATTTAGATCACAACCATATTCGAATCTTGGACACGAGCTACCCGGACACGAGCTACTGGTCTGTAATGCACGAACACTGCTACTCCCCAATTTCCTACTCCAAGAACAGCAACACACGCTCACAGTCTGGACACGAGCAACACTTTGACTCAAACAAAACTTGGACACGAACATCACGCACATAGACACGAACCATCATTCAAAACCCGGCCCTGGCCAACACCCCGTATTTAACCACAGAAAAGAGAATTTAGAAATCAATAGAACAGTAGCATAGGTACCTGGAAATAGGAATTCACTGGTAGATCGAGAATGTGCCATCACGTGTCGGATACAACTTCTGACTCGATCGATTACAAACTACTGAATAAACATCAACAGAGGAAGAATCGATTAATCAATCAATTTGAGGAGTACAAAATTCGTACAGCAATGAACTCACCAAGATGATCAATGAGCCTAGAGAGTTAATCACTGGATCCGTAGGGAATCCTGCTCGAGTTTGTAACAGTAGTCCTGATCACTCAATTCCGAAAAATAAAACAACGATCAGTCGATCTGAAGTTTAAAATCTAGAATCAAAATTTCAAAGCAAGATGGAAGGAAATGTTCGAATAGAAACTCACGAGCAAGTTTGTTGAACAATTGATCACTCGAGAGATTCTGTCCCGTCGTCGAAGAATATCGAATCTGTCGTCACTGCCGATGCTACACTTCACCGGAGAAGAGCTTTGCCATCGTCTAGACTCGTGGAATGGTCGTCGTCGGAAAATAGCTGACGTCGGAGAAGGATGCTGTCGATCGAAAAACTCGCCGATAGATGGCGCTGTCGGTTGGAAAACTTCGCCGACCCTTGGACTAGACGCTGTCGGTTGGAAAACTTCGCCGACCCTTGGACTAGACGCTGTCGATCGGAGAAGATCGCCGGAGAAGGTCGGGGTTAGGGTTAGATTGGAAACTCGTCGACGAGATTTGGGAAGAGTCCCTTCTCGAATGTTTCAGAAGAATTGAGAGTGGAGAATACTCTCTTTCTTCACCACTCAGCTAATTAAAAGGAAAAGTGCATTTTTGCACAAAACCCCTCCCGCTAGGAAATATTGCAAAAGCCCCCCCCCCCTCCCTCCCCCGCAAAGAATTTTAAGCAGAAAGGCCCTCTGCCTTTTCATTATTTCAAGAAAAGTTAAAAATCAGTTAGTAATTCATATAGTGGGCCCAAAGTTGTTACAACAACTTTTCAAATTTGAAAAGTGGTCGAAAATTAATTTCCTCCAAAACTAAATTACCAAATTTATTATTTAAAACCATTTATTATTTAGAGCTAATAATATCAATTGTATAATTTTTAGAAATCAAATCATTTATTTAAAAAAACCGAGAAGTGGAGTTACAGATCGCTACCCACAAGCTCAACATTCTGCCAAATACGAAGCCAGTCAAACAGCAACAACGTCAATTTTGACCTGACATGATGGATGTCGCAGAAGATGAAGTCAAGAAACTCATCGCCTGCGGTTTAGTTAGAGAAGAACAACATCCAGACTGGGTGGCTAATGTTGTCCCAGTTTTGAAGAAAACGGGAAAAGTCCGAGTCTGCATCAACTTCAGAGACCTTAATGAAGCTTATCCCAAAGACGAATTCCCTCTTCCAATCACTGATGTCATGATCGACAATACTTGCAGATTTGAACATGTGTCCTTCATGGATGGATTTTCAGCATACAATCAAATCAAGATGCATCCAAAAGATGAGAAACATATATCTTTCTGCACTCCTCTTCGAGTCTATTGCTACACTGTCATGCCATTTGGTCTTAAGAACGCTGGTGCAACTTATCAGCGGGCCATGAGTACCATCTTTCATGATTATTTACGAAAGACTGTTGAATGTTATGTTGACGATATTCCTGTCAAAAGTCATCTAAAAGAAGACCACATTCAAGACTTGAGAACTATTTTCGATCTAATGCGCCAGCATCAACTCAAGATGAATCCCACCAAATTATTTCTGGGAGTCTCTAGTGGAAAATTTCTTGGATTTGTTATTACCTCTAAAGGTATACACGTTGACCCTGAGAAAATCAAAGCCATTCAAGAGATGCATCCTTCACGCAACCTAAAAGAGCTACAAGGATTCTAGGGATAGCTTGCGTATATCAGAAGATTCATCTCAAATCTCTCTTGACGCTATGGATCGTTCATTCAACTCATGAAGAAAGGTGTCTTTTATTTGGACTGAAGAATATCAACAAGCATTTGAGACATAAAGCGGTACTTAATGAACCCTCCAGTTCTAGTGCCTCCAGTATCAGAAATACCTTTCCTGATGTATGTTCGAGCAATGGACCATTCCCTAGGTGCTTTATTAGCTTAGAAGAATAAAGAGGGTCATGAACAGGCTATCTATTACCTTAGCCGTATGATGGTTGGAGCTGAGCATCGATACACTCTAGTAGAAAAAAATGTCTAGCTTTGATGTTTGCTGTTCAAAAGATGAGACATTATATCACTGGCCAAACTATTCATGTTACTTATAGAGTTAACCCTCTCCGGATCCTGATGAAAAAGCCCAGTACACTCAATTCTAGGCTTGCAATATGGACCATATTGTTAAAACAATATGATATGGTTTATGTTTCTTAAAAGTTTGTTAAAGGTCAAGCCCTTGCTGACTTTCTGGCAGCTCATCCAGTTCCCGAAACGTCTAAACTCTACGACGAGATTCCATATGAAACCTTGGAGTCCAACATGATTTCAGAAAAAATTCTTACATGGTGTTTATTCTTTGATGGTGCATCCAGAATTGGACCAAAAGGTGCTATTGTTGCTGGAGTCGGAATCGTCCTCGTCTCACCAGAAAGGTTAGCTATTCATAGAGCTTATTATTTAGATGAGCCATGTTATAATAATGTGGCTGAATATAACGCTCTACTTATTGGTCTCCAAATGGCTAAACAATTAGATATTGAATATCTTGAAGTTTACGGAGACTCCAAACTGATTATCAATCAAGTTAGAGGCACATACGAAGTTCGACACCAAGACCTAGTTCCGTATCATGATGCAGCGATCAGGATGGCTATATCCTTCAAAGGTTTCTTCATCGAGCATGTACGTCGAACATGTAATACGGAAGCTGATGCACTTGCTAATCTTGCAGCAGTATTAAAAATTTTGGTAAGAATGCAACAAATGATTGTCATCACTAATAGAGAGTTATTTTGTGCCGCGAATAACTTAAATATTGAAGTTAACAACCGAAGCATGGAATTTAATAATTCAGTTGAAATCTGTGCCATCAGTGAAGACTAGATGACTCCTTTCATAGAATTCGTGGTCCATGATATCTTACACGAAGATCCTAAAGAGGCTATAACCATTCGTCGGCGGTCACTCAGATTTTATTATAATCATACTACAAAGACACTCTACCGACGAACGTTTGACGGTTTACTCCTACGCTGTCTTGCAGGAGAAGAAGCAAAACAAATACTTTATGAAGCTCATGACGGTGTTTGTGGTGCACATCAACCTGGTCCTAAACTACAGGATCGTATTCGCCGTATGGGCTATTATTTGCCCTCGATAGTAACTGATGCCATCGAGTATGCAAGGAAGTGCCGAGCATGTCAAATTTATGCTGACTTCATCCATCAACTATCAGAATTTCTTCATCCGACAGCAGCATCTTGGCACTTTGAAGCTTGGGGAATGGATGTCATCGGTCCTATCAACCCTCCCTCATCTCGAGGACATCGGTTCATATTAGCCATAACTGATTATTTCTCAAAATGGGCTGAAGCTATACCTCTAACTGAGGTCAAGACAAGCAACGTCATCAACTTTATCAAGCATCATGTGATCTATAGATTCGGTGTTCCTCAATGAATTATTCATGATAATGGACCATAATTCATCAGTCAGAAGTTCACTCGATTCTGCGATGACAACAGGATCAATAATATTGCTTCTACAGCTTACAATCCTACAGCTAACGGGTTGGCAGAAGCATTTAACAAGACCATCATCAAACTTCTCAAGAAGTTTGTTTCTACCAACAAACGAAACCGGAGTGAGAAGCTTAGAGAATGTCTGTGGGCTTACTGTACTACTATACGTACTCCTACAGGCTGTACACCTTTCTCTTTGGTATATGGATGCGAGGCCGTCTTACCATTGGAAATCCAGATCCCTTTCCTAAGGATTGCTATTGCCAATGAACTCACAACCGAAAACAATGATCGTTTGAAACTTCAGGAGCTTGAAGCACTTGATGAGAAACGGCTCCTAGCTCAACAACATATTGAGTTATACCAAGCTCGTCTATCAAAAGCCTTCAACCGTAAAGTCAAAGTCCAAACATTTCAAAAAAGAGAACTAGTTCTAACCGTCAGACGTCCTATGACTATGACGCATATGAGCAAAGGCAAATTCGAAGTGAAGTGGAAAGGACCCTACATTGTAAGCAAAGTTTTCTCTAATGGAGGTTATCAATTGACTGGTATGGATGGTCGAATTGCCATGATGCCCATTAATGGCAAGTTTCTCAAGAAATATTATGTTTGAAGACAAAGAAGAAATATCAACATAGAGACTCAGAATGTAAATAAAGTTCCTTTTTATTTGCATAAATTCAGACAGAAGGAAATACATAAAATTAACGAGGACCGGAGCCCTCTTGATTGAAAACATATTTCGCAAGAAGCTCGAAGACATTATTGTCCGATGACACCAGTAGTTCACAGGCAGCCTTTCTCAGAGCTTCTTCCTCGGCAGTACTCCCAGGCTCCACCAGTTCGACAAGAATATCTTGCAGCTTCTCTCCAGGAATAGCCGAGCTTTCTCCGACTTCTGGCTGAGTAGGCGGCGGAGGCTCGTCGAAAGGAGTGTCGAGGGCGGCTTCGATCTTTGGGATAACTTCCGTCTCCTTAGGCATTTCTTCTGAAGATATTTGCAAATGAAAGAAAAGGGGTGAATGATGCTCTCAGAAAAGTTCCACACTATTTATAGACAGAAAAGCCAAACATTCTGTCTCATGAATCGAAACAACCTTTCCTCGAAAAGGCATGTTCGTTCATCTTGTAAAGAAATCTTTATTTACTCTTTGTCTCGAGAATCGAAGCGACCTTTCCTTGAAAAGGCATGCTTATTCATCAGCCTTTTCATCTCTACATCATTGCGGGAATGGGCCTACATTTATAATAAATTCCCATGGAGTCTATCCAAATCATCAATTTCGTCTTTTGAAATCCAGCTATTTTAAAAGATGTCTTTTCTTTATGATAAATCCAGATATTGTCCTTTTAGACACGATCTTCTGTCTTTAAGTTCCAGTTGACTTGAAGATTATCAATAGAAAAAAGAGTTCACGTCCACATTACCTCTGGATTCTATTTTCTATATCATCACATCAAATCAGATCATAAAGAAGAGAAAATCATTCTTTATTCCTCTTTAAAAATATAGATACATCTTAATGGAAATCTACTACATCTCAGATTTTTATTTTAGATATAACAAATAAAGGTCTATTACATCTTTGGATCTTCTTGTTGGTGCCAATGCCTTGTCGACTTAACCAGAAGTAGAGAGCAAGGCAACATAATTAACTCTGGTATTCTCTCTCAGAAAGATGAAAGGAGAACGACAGAGTGCAGCAGCTCAAAGAAAAGTTGCTGACAATACAACTGTTGGAGAAAAGATGACCCTCCGTGAGAAGTAGGAATAAGGTCACCCTTGTGATACGATTCCTAATTCTATGTATCCATCGTCAAACTCTCATGTATAAAGGCCCTTCCTACCATCTCGAGGAAGCCCTTTTTAACATGAAGAGTTCTGAGCTCTCTGATGTGTGTATCAAGGTGGTCCAGCTCCATAGCATCCGAGATCACCGATACCAGTTCTGAAGAATCATGTCAACCGATTTCCTGTAAGAAGTGAACAAGAAAAAGTTAATGAATTTACAGAGTGCAATGATCAAATCTGTACAAAAAAATACAGGTTGCACCAAAACTTCCATGTTGCGCAAACGGATGTATTACGTCACGCGTAGTATTTGTATTGCGCCACACGCAACGGATGTATTACGCGCAGTATCTGTATTGTGCCACGCGCAGCATCTGTATTGCGCCATATAGTGCAGTATCTGTGTTGTGCCATATTTTGCATATCGTAACATTTCTGTTGCGTTGCATCGCGCAAAGTGACAGCAACCAAACCCTAAAAAGGGTGGCACCAGTCAGAAAGTGCACCAAACTCTAAAAAGAGAGGACGCACGATGAACAGTTTATTCTAAAAACCCTAAAAAGGATTTGGTTGATACGATCGATGATGGATCAATGATCAAAACTCTCACCTTCCATGGCCGGGTTGACAGTCTCTCGTCGTGACGAAGGCGTAACGTACTTGTTTCACTTAACAAAATGCCTAAAATTGGCTTTTGAAAGAAAACAAGAAAAAGTACAAAAGTACAAGTTGTTTCTGGGAAGTATTACTATGAAAGTCTGATCTGAGAGCGATCACTTTGTTCCTTGGACCACACGATGATGATGAAGAGAACTGCTTGAAAAAGATGAACAATTGGAAGAACTAAGTCACCAGAAAGGTATCGACACAACGGCACTGATGGCACAGTCGAATGCTTTCCTGCTTTACTTTACCCTGTTTTTGAGAAAAAGTTGAAGAAATGCTTCTGGAAAATATTACTCTGAAAGTATGAGTTTTCTCAGAATCTCCTTCTATGTATCTCTCTTGATGTTTTTCTTCTGTTAAAAATAAGTCTATTTATAGACTAGACCCTCTGTGTGTAAAAAGCAATATAATTGGGTCTCTAAGCAAGTAACTGTCACCCATGACTGAAAATCAACCTTTACATGTGATGATACGTGTCCCATATAGAGTTGTGATCTCTGCGCATGGTGACACGTGTCCCACAACTTCAACAATATGGAGAGAGCACATACATACGTTCCTCGATAAGTATGGCATAAAAGCCACGTATGCAGACCACGTTCTCACATAGCCAGAAAAGATTGAGCGTAAAAATAACCCAAAATAGACTTCTTGCGTAAAGTAGCAGACTGGGCATAAAATAACCAAAAATAGACTTCCTATGTAAAGTGGCTGAAAAATAGCCTTGAGCATATAATTAGCTCAAATAAACTCTACGCACACGAAAGCCTTGAGCGTAAAGACTCAAATAGCTTTCATGCGTAAAGGAAGTGGTCTCTTAAGCGTAAAGTAGCCTATCTGCACGCTAAACGACAAGTGTTGGATTTGGTGTAAAAATCTTCTCGACTTTTGTGCAATGTTCTGTCAGAAAATCATATTGTCAGATCAATATCACGCGCATTAAATACAGTCTGACGGCCTGTCGCCCGTGCGTAAAGTTTGAGGATAGCTCTTGCGTAAAAGAGCTCGCGTAGAATTTGAATCTGATTCAATAGAGTCTTTTAATGAGCTTTGCGTAGAGTCTGACTTTGCGTAAAGTTCTCAACTTCTTTGACTGGGTCTATGAAGTTTATTTTATGCTTCTACAAGACCCCCTTCAAAGTTTTCAAATTTTTCTAAAATTTGAAATACTTTGAACAGAAGCGTAAAATTTGGGATATCCAACAGTCATCCGCGTAGAATTCGGGATACCCAACAGTCCGCGTAAAATTCGGAATATCCAACAGTCAGCATAATTTTCGGGAATTTGAACCGATTTTCAAAATTCTCTATAAATAGAGCTTTGCGAGTAGAGAGAGAACTTTACTCATCTTTGCAATCTCTATCTTCTTTATTCTTTTCTTCGAATATCTCAGTTCAAATCAATGGCCCCAAAGAGCAAAACCACCGCCGGCGCCAAGGACAAGAAGCCCGCCGCTGCTTCGTCGAGGAGTGAGCGTACGGAAACCACCGTCGCATCATCAGAGGCAACCCGAAGGATCAACCCGGCTGTGGCTCCAGCCATGATAGGTAGAACCCTACCTAATTTGGCCATTGGTTCGTCGGAGAAGAAGAACCGAACTCTAAACTTCACGTCCACGTTTATACGTGTCAGCATAGAATAAGAATCACCAAATACGCCCACGTTTATACGTGCCAGCGTAAAAACAATATACGCTCACGTCTGTATGTGCCAGCGTAAAATGTAAACAACAAAATACGCTCACGTCAATACGTACCCACGTAAAACATGTTAATCATTAAAATATGCCCACATTTATATGTACCAGCGTAAAATATGAACAACAAAATACGCTCATGTCTATACGTGCCAGCAAAGCATTAAATACGCCCACATCTATATGTGCCAGCGTAAAAATATGCAAGTGATAAGACTTTGCGTAAAAGTCCATTCTGAAAACAGAGAACTTTGCACTTAACTTCTACGTGTAAGCGTAAAGTTTGCATAGTCAAGCCCTCTAATACAGAGTCTTAATTTTTATGCGTAAAATTCACTTATGTAAAGTTCTGTGCGTAAAATTCAAATTAGATTTTTACTAACTTGATTCTTCTTTTCTTTTGGCAATGGACTTGCAAATTCATCCTCTCGCAGAGGTAGTCGGCTCACCAGCTGGTATTGTGGGCTAAAACTATTTGGAAAATCTGTCTCATGTTGAATTCCTACAAAGTGACAAGCAGTACCCTGAAGTGAGACAACAACTGATAGCTGCTCAGGGAGACAGAATGTTGCTGTCATTGATAAATAGAGAATTGATGGTGTCGCTAAATGGCCAGCAATTTTTGAAGCATGCCTTCATGTTTGGGGATGCTATTGATTTCCAATCACAAACGAACCCCAAGAAGGAGGCTTGGGTGTTTAAGTTTGAAGAGAGGGCGATGTCTCTCTCATACATGGCAAGGGATTATCCCCTATCTTCATTTGTTCACGCCACCCATCCAAGACAGAAGCTATGGAACCTGACTCCCAGCAGTCATCGTAGACCAGGCAGAATTATTTTTAAGAGGGACGGGGCCAACCAAATGGGCTACAATACTAGTACTCCTAGTGGTGGTATCATTCCTTTCGCCGGTCTACTGCCTGGATTCACACCAAGCAAAGATTCAGCTTTGATTCAACCAGTGCAGATTCCAATATTCATAAACAAGCTTATGAAGGTCTCAGTATTATATCCCCAGGCCAACCCTAGGCTGCAAGGGTGGATGACTCCTCATAATCAGAACTGGATTCAACTTAGTGCTTGGATCATGAAGAACTTCAAAACAGAACTGCAAGCCATTGGACTATATGAAGCAATAGCCTCCACGAGTCAGGGCATACCAATGAACAATAACCTGTTCTTGGCTTTAATGGAGTTATATATCAGTTCAACAGGGACTATTGCAACCCCAATAGGTGAAATAGATTTTGTACTGCATGAGATGCAATTCATCTCCAAGCTGCCAATGGGTGAAGCTCCATATGAAGAGTACGTTCCCTCCAACCGGGAACTAGCAGAGATCAGGGAGAAAAATCCTCATTTAGTTGAGGTATACCAAGAATTGATGTGTCATTACCTGACTTGCACCACTATATATGAAAGTGGATCGCATTTGGCATACATCAATAAATGGACAACATATCTATTCTACCGCAAGAATAGGATATCCTAGGATGACAAAGAGAAATTTCAAGATAACAAGGCTCAACCTATCAACCCTTGTTCAATCATCCCTGCTGATTCAATAAATACTTGGATGGTCGCCTATAAGTCTCCTGATAAATATTTAGCCACCAAGGCTGGAGAATTCCCTGCTGGGACCGAAGCATTGAGCTTTCTAAGACATGGCAGTCGAAAGCTCTCAAAAGAAGCCTTACTAGCAGGCTTCCTTTCCCTGTGGCTGCGAAGATGGGTCGTACCAGGGATTGGCACAGCCGACAGGATTCACCGAAACGTACTATGGCCAGCAGTACGTTTGGTATTCAAAGTCAGAATCAACCTGTTATCGGCAATGGTATGCCGGATAAATACAGGTTTGCGAGCATTTGGTGACGAACTGATCAATAATGCTCCTTACCGAAAAGATTTCCCTAGGGTGGATATGCCCTACACTTATTTGATGGGCTGGTTGTTGCATCACAACTGCAGTTTGTTGCCACCAGGCCCTGGAAATGATACGGAGGTATTCCTCCAGAAGTTTAAAAAAGCCACATGGACTGCAACTTCAGTGGCGGACACCCGGGCAACACTCAACTATTCCCACGGGTGGAACTTTTTCTGTACAAGACCACCAGTCCCAGCTGACTGTTTCGGCATATAATTTGAAGATATAGGTGAAGGGAGGACTTCATTACCTGTGCCAGTTTTTAAATGGCTAATGTGCATCAGACCCTCACATCTGATAGATAGGAATGAAGACAACTGTGCGTTCGAACGGTATCTGCCCAGTTGGTTCGCTCGTCAGTTTGGATATGACCAACTTCACGTTGGTAATCCCTCCACCAGCTTTCACCATTATGGAAAATTAGTTGATGGAGCAAGGGCATGAAGGTACTTTAGCACTGCATGTACCGGTACTAGATTACGGGTATCAACTGCTACAAGTACAACTGAGCTACGAATGCTTCATACGTATGCTCATTTTTATGCATCCATTCCTTCCTTCACGAATGACTACAACATGAAGGGGAGTCTTCGATGGGCCAAGGAAGGAAATATCGAAGAACCAGTTAGGGTACCTTCGGACATACCCGATGATGTTGTTGTTCCAGATGAGTATCTGGAAGTGATCCCTACGGGAGTTGGAAAACCAGCTGCAGGACCAATTATCATCACCAAAACCCAAAAGCGGAAATCAAGTGCAGCTATTACCCTCCAGGAGAAGAAGAAGAAAGTCACTGTTAAAGGGCCTTCCAGACAGAAAGTCGCTACTTCAGAGAGCGAAACTCCTGTCGAGGAGCCTCAAAATATTACATCTTCTTCAGCTCAACCTGGAGAAGGGTCTTCAGCATCTCATCCTGCAGCATCAACAGAAGTGGTAGGAGTCTTGTCTCCCGGATGCCTCAGCGCCTCACTACATCGACTTCGCCACAAAAGGCGAAAGCTCTTGAAGACACCGCCACATCTCATGTTAATGATCCGGAACCCATCCCCTCGAATGAACCGGCTCTTGATTTAGACGATGATGACTAGGATCAAGATTATGACTCACTCTTGGCACGTCCTGCACCTACTCAAGGTAAATATAAAAAAATCTATACAAAATTATGTATTATGATTTTGTATATTAACTTATTTTGCTTAATCTTTGTAGGTGTCATCACTGCAGTAAAGCCTATTGCCCCTCCTCCTTCTCAAGAGACTATTCAAACAGAGTCTGAAGGAGAGAGTTTCTTCTTCAAAAGAAGATACTGCTCAAGGAGAATGTTTCCCATCCACGAAGGTACAACAAGAGCCTGCAGTAGAGGCTCAGCAAGAATTGCCTTCTCTTACTGAAGAAAGAGAAGAAGAACCGGCTACGGAAGTACCAGCTGCAGATGAAGAAACAGTTGTAGAAGAACCAACTGCAACTGAAATACTCCCAAAATTTGAGGAGCCTGCAGCCAACGAAGGTGATGAAGATATTGTCAACCCATCAACCAAAATCGGAGACGTAGTAATAACATCCTCAGTTGTTGCTACTGATCCGGCACAAGTTCTTGAGAAGAAAGTGTCTGAACCCGACACAATCACCATTCCTCCCGCAACAATTACCGCCACCGAAACTCAAGTAGTTTCAGCTCCAGGAACGACTGGAGAAATAATTCATACACATGCTGAAGATATTGTCTCTGGAACTTCTGGAGATCAGTTAGCCTTGGTAGCAACGACAACTATGACTCCATCTCAGCCTGCTACCAAGGCAACAACAACATCTGCTCCCAGTCTTCAAAAGAGGGATTTAGTAGAGCTCGCTGCCACACCAAGCTCTAATGCAAAAATGAATCTTCTAGTTGAGATTCATACAGAAGATTTCTACAAAACCTTGGCGGCTCTGATCAAGATGGTCCTGAAGAAGGGCCTAAATTATGAAAGCTTGAAGGCTGCGATTGCTCCCACCATTGGAAACGTTGCAATGTTCAATGACGCCGAGAGAGCAGCAGCACTGGAAAAGGTGGTAGAAGGACTTGAACAGCCGTTAAAGAATATCTAAAGCTGTCAAGTGAAACCCTTGAAATTCTCATCCAAATTGAGTATGATGCTTTATCTGCAGAATACATCACTCAGGAGACTATTTTTAAGGAATCTCTTCA
The DNA here is from genome assembly GCA_029216955.1 of Iris pallida. Classification (NCBI taxonomy): domain Eukaryota; kingdom Viridiplantae; phylum Streptophyta; class Magnoliopsida; order Asparagales; family Iridaceae; genus Iris; species Iris pallida. The sequence goes on from JANAVB010034218.1 coordinate 8,527,320, forward strand.
AGAATACAGCCTCAAAGTCGCCAGAGAGAGAGCTTTTTTGGCTGAAACTAAATCTCTGCTGGAGACACACAGAGAAGCCTATGAAACTTCAAACATGAGAATTCATCAACATAATGATAGAATTCATGAAGTTGAGGCAGAATTGGCTCGTTTGAAGACGGAAAGAGAGCAGATAATTGCAGCTCGAGACCAACATTTAACGCAGAGCTCAATATTGGAAGAGAAAGTCTTTGGTGCTGAAGCTACCATCAAAACCTTGATGAAGCCAAGGATAAGATGATAGCTACTTTTGTCGAACTCTCTCATCTCTGTACTCCAGAAGCTCGACGATCTAGAGCTACTACAACCGTATTGAGCTCTCGTGAGAAGCGTTTGGCAGAGCTGCAGAAACTGCTTGAAGATGTATCTGCTCCACCTTAGAAAATAAAGAATTTTGTATTCTTCTCTTTATATCATCAATAAAGAATTTTGTATTCTTTTGTCTTTTCCATTCTGTAATATTTCAAGAAGTGAATGAAATATTTGTTTTATGACCCTATCATTTATTTTGAATTTAAATAATAGGTATGATATAGAAAACACTTATCAGAGGTAATATGAACATGATAAATCTTCTAAACTCAACAAAGTAGATTATATCTATCCAGAGGTAATGTGGACATGATAGATAATGAATCTTATTTTCTTTTTTATAGTATATAATACTATCAGAGATAATATGAACGTGACAGATCGTAACAACTCAAAGAAAATAGATTAATATCTATTCAGAGGCCGTATGGACATGATAGATAAGAAAAGAAGTAGACTTAATATCTATTCAGAGGTTATGAGAACATGATAAATAATAAATCTTTTTCTTTCTAAAATCAGCTGGTAAGACAGAAGATCAAAATTCTCTTTTAGGAGAACAAATAATCAGCTTAACCAAACTTGGTAGCTGGGGAATAAAGAAGAAATTCAAACATAATATTTCTTCAAGAATTTACCATTAATTGGCATCATAAGCAAATCTCCATTAGGTTTAGACAACCTATAGGCACCATTAGAGAATACTGTCTCGACTACATAAGGACCTTCCCATTTTGTTTGGAATTTGCCTTTGCTCTTATGAGTCATCACCATAGGTCTTCAGACAGCTAGAACTAGCTCACCGACTTTGAATACCCTCTCTTTAACTTTACGATTGAAAGCTCGAGATATGCGGGCTTGATATAACTCGATGTGCTGTTGTGCTTGAAGACGCTTCTCGTCTAGACCTTCAAGTTCTTGAAGTCTCAATCGATCATTATTCTCTGTAGTTAACTCATTAGCAATGACTATTCTAAGAGATGGAATCTGGATTTCCAGTGGAAGAACAGCCTCACATCCGTAAACCAGTAATAATGGTGTAAAACCAGTAGGAGTTCGGACTGTCGTTCGGTAAGCCCATAAACATTCTCCAAGTTTCTCATTCCAATCACGTTTATTAGAAGAGACAAACTTTTTTAGAAGTTTAATAATTGTCTTGTTGAAAGCTTCGGCCAAACCATTAGCAGCTGGATTGTAAGCCACAGAAGCTAAGTTCTGGATCTGATTCTTGTCACAGAATCGATAAAATACCTGACTGGCAAATTATGGTCCATTATCATGGATTATCCTTCGGGAAATCTCGAAACGGTAAATAACATGATGTTTGATAAAACTAACCACATTAGACGTTTTCACTTCAACAAGGGGAACTGCTTCCGCCAATTTAAAGAATAATCCGTTATAGCCAGGATAAACCGATGCCCTTTGATAGAAGGAGGATTAATCCGACCGATAATATCCATGCCCCAAGCTTCGAAAGGCCAAGAAGCTGTCGTAGGATGTAAGAATTCAGAGGGTTGATGAATAAAATCAGCATGAATCTGACATGCTTTACACCGTCTGGCATAATCCACAGCATCCGCTATCATGGAAGGCCAATAATATTCCATTCTTCGAATACGATCCTGCAATTTTGGACCCGATTGATGTGCCCCACAAACTCCATTATGAGCTTCACGTAGTGTTTGTTTAGCTTCACTTTCAGAAAGACAACGCAATAAAAGTCCGTCATAAGAACGACGATACAACATATGTAAAGAAGAATCGTAGTAGAATCGAAATGATCGTCTTTTGATTGATGCAGCTTCTTTTGGATCTTCAGGTAAAATCCCATGGACCGCATAATCAATAAATGGACTTCTCCAATCCCTTTGCTGAGAATTTGATTCTGTAGCATAACTCTGTTCGATATGCAAATTATTCTTGACATAGAATAAATCTCTATCCAACAAAGAATGGTGTTTTGTCTTCTAATTGGAACTGCTAAGTCTGCAGCTAGACTAGCGAGAGCATCAGCTTCCAAATTTTTAGAACGTGGTACGAATTCAATGAAGAATCCTTTGAATGAAAGAACCAATTCGATTACCACTTGATGATAGGGAATGAGGTCAGGATTTCTGACTTCATATGTCCCTCTGACCTGATTAACAATCAGTTGAGAATCTCCATAAGCTTTCAGGAACTCAATGTTCAATTATTTTGCTACTTGAAGACCAATTAGCAGAGCATTATATTCTTCCACATTATTGGAACATGGTTCATTAAGAGAATAAGCACGGTATATGACCATTTTATCAGGAGAGACCAAGACGATGCCTACTCCGGAGACAATATTGCCTTTAGATCCAACCTGCGATGCTCCATCAAAGTATAGTTGCCAAATGTCATCCTTCAAAGTCATGTTGCAATCCATGACTTTATCTGGAATGTCCTCATATAGCTTAGAGGTTTCAGGTATAGGGTGAGCTGCTAAGAAATCAGCTAATGCTTGACCCTTCACTGATTTTTGAGGTACATAGACCATATCATAAGGAGTAAGCAACATTGTCGAGGTGGCTAACCTGGAGTTAAGAATGCTCGGCTTTCTCACAATACCCGAATAGGATTTATTCTGGATATGACATGATAGTTTGTCTTGACACATAATGTCGTGTCTTTTGAACGATAAAAACCAAGGCCAGACATTCTTTCTCCACAGGAGTATACCTGTGTTCAGCTCCAACCATCATTCGGCTAAGATAATAAATTGTCTATTCATAAACCGTATCACTTTTCTGTGCAAGAAGAGCACCCAGAGAATGATCTAAGGCTCGAACATACAGCAAAAATGGTCTTCCCACTACTAGGGGTACCAGAATAGATGGATTTATAAGGTATTGCTTGATGTTATTGAATACTTTTTGACATGCTTCATTCCAAACAAATGACACACCCTTCTTCAATAAACGAGATAAAGGTTGACATCTCCCAGAAAGATTGGATATAAATCTCCTGATATAAGCAATGCGACCTAGAAAGCCATATAGTTCTTTCAGATTACATGGAGGACGTATTTCAAGAATTACTTTGACCTTATCAGGATCAACATGGATACCTTGAGAAGTAATAACAAATCCCAAAAACTTGCCACTGAAAACCCCTAAGAAAGACTTAGTAGGGTTCATCTTTAATTGATGTCGACGTATCAACTCAAATACTGTCTTCAAGTCTTGAATGTGATCATATTTTAATCGACTTTTGACAGCAATATTATCCACATAACATTCAACTGTTTTCCGCAGATGTTCTTGAAAGATATTGCTCATGGCCCATTGATACGTAGCACCGGCATTTTTCAGACCAAACGGCATAACCGTATAGCAGTAAACTCCAAGGGGTGTACGGAAAGCGGTATGCTTTTCATCTCCTGGATACATCTTAATTTGGTTGTATCCTGAAAATCCGTCCATGAAATACATGCATTCAAAACCACATGTATTGTCTATCATGACATCAATAATCGAAAGTGGAAATTCGTCTTTTGGACAAGCTACATTAAGATCTCGAAAATCTATACAAACTCAGACTTTTTCATTCTTTTTCATGACAGAAATAATGTTGGCAACCCAGTCTGGGTGTTGTTCTTCATAAATAAAGCCATATGTGATCAGCTTTTTGACTTCTGCTTTAATTGCATCCATCATATCTGGTCGAAAATGCCACTGCTGTTGTTTTACAGTCTTGGCATTAGGAAGAATATTGAGTTTATGAGTAGCTACTTTAGGATCCAGACCCGGCATATCCTCATAACTCCATACAAAGATATCAATATATTCTTTAATCAGCTTTATCAACTCTTCTTTTTCATCTTCAGAAAGGTTTTTACTGATAAATATCGTCTTAGACGTAGTTTCGTCTCCAACGTCAATCTGGAAAATTTCATCTTCTGTAGGTGGCTGTCGCTGTTCAAAATGAAGCTCCCATTGAGTGTCCATTTGTTGTGCCCAAGGATCATTTTCAAATAGCTCAGATTCACCATCAGTTTGAACCATGTTGACTGAAAAGACGCACTCAGATTCAACATATTAGTTTTCTTCAGAACCTGAGGATTGTAAAGAACTGGAAGAAAATTTATCTTCCATATCTTCATTAAACATGTGGGATGTATCAGATTCAATGAACTGGATTTCTTCAGAATCTAAGGATTGTGAAGAACTGAAAGAAAATTCTTCTTGTATATCTTCATTAAACATGTGGAATGGATCGTATCCCAACCCATGACGAGTTTTTTGGTAAAACGGATCACCACATAACGGTAACCGTCTACATTTGCCTTGATTGAGACCTAGCATAGTTTTCAAATCATATTCCATATTCTGGATAATCTTAAGAGATTGTTGACTATATTTGTCAATTCTAATTTTTCCTTTATCTTTCTCTATGAGATTATCTGTCTGAATAATAGGGATATTTCTAGCCAAGTCAAACACAATTTGGCGCTTGTTTTTCTTATTAGACGGGATCACAAAATAAAATTCTTCGTGACGTCTATAAGTTACACAAGCTTGTGATGATGAGGCTACAGGTAGAAGATAAGGAAAAAATGTTAGGAACCTTTGAGCATAGGGTCCAACATCGACATGAGGAGGAAAAGAATTTTTCTTATGATTAATATATAAGGTTTTCTCTGTATTTATGTCATCTTTATGTTGATGACTTTGATTATCAGCAGATAAAGTCATTCTTTCAATAAATTTGACAGCCATATACTCCAAAAGAAAATCTTAATTAATATGAGAAAGTACAGAATGATCAATATTTACATCATTTACAGATTGACTATTACGCTTTGGATTGATCATTAACAGACCAGCATCCGTCTTCAGCGTAGACTTTCCAAGGTTGATGACCAATGGTTCTGGATCAATTGTACGAGAAGTACGTCATTTAACCTTGATCATGAGAGGTTGAACTTGGCTCTTGACTGGAATTCTCATAGATTCCTCAGACGAAGCTCGAGTTCTTCCTTTAACCTTAATCATCAAAGGTTCGTCATTGACAGGTTGGGGTTGAATTCGACCTTTAACTTTAATCATCAAAGGTTGATCTTCTGGAGGATCTTCTAAGACAGATTGATCTTCTGCAGGTGACCGATCTTCAGCCATATCAGATATTTCTTTCACATGCTCCTGTTTGTAGAGTATTGAATCAGAGAGATAGGCTTCAACACCCTTAAAAGGATTGATATCTGCAAATTCAGTCTTCACAATCCCTTGAGAATCTACATACTTGAAGCATTAGTGGAGAATTGAAGGCAGAATATTATGCTCATGTATTCATGGTCTTCCAAGTAGGATGTTGTAAGATACATCTGAGTTGATAATATAAAAGGTCGCCATAGTTCGAAGATCACATATTTGAATCTTCAGACAAATCTTCCCCAATGGTTTACTTTTTCCAGAGTTGAAACCAACTATTGTTGTACTAGTGTAAGTCAAATCACTAGTAGGAATCCTCAAGAGTCGTAGCATACTCTGAAGAATAATGCTAATAGAAGACCCAGGATCAATGTAAATTCTGTCAATTTCAGTAGAGTCAATATACTCTGTGTAACACAGAGGCCTGTCGTGTCTATTATGCTTCAACGGCATATCTTCTTGTGTGAAGGTAATATTAGGAATTGATTCCATCACACTATAACATTGTGGACACGACACTGGTATATTGTCAGGACTTTTGAGTTGAGCTAAGCATGAATCTACCTGTAGCAAAGCTTCGCTCAAAGTTTTTCAACTTTCTTTAGAAAGACGAAGCAACTCAAAGATAGAAAGTCTAGCCGGAGTATTAGCTAATTGGGCTAGAATATCGAACTTGTAGGGTTTCATCACTACCCCTTGATTTGAAGCAGACTTCAATGGGACGTCAAAGCGTACTGCTTTATGTTTTCCTTTTTCAACTGCTGATGGTTTAGAAGGTCTTGTCTCAGCAGGAATAGAAGATGACTGAGTTGGTAGTATTTCAGTAACATCATCTGCTTCTTTGGGAGTTCCCTCATAATCTTTGTGGTACTCTTTCCCAGATCTTGTACCAGCAAAAGTTTCTTCTTCCGACTCAGGAGAATGAAGTACCATATTACAGGATTTATTCTTCTTTCCCTTAGTGTTCTTCTTGTGAGGATTTTTATAAAGAACCTCAAATCCCAATCCAATGGTAGATTTTTGACCTTAAATTTGTAAAGAAATTCGCATCCCTTTATCATAGTTCAAGACTTTCGCCTTTTGAAAGTCATAGACCATCTTTTTTATGAGATGGACTGATTGTTGACTGTACATGTGAGTGGGTAACGGACTCTCAACAAATGATCCAACAGAGGAAGAAGGAACAGAGAACTCTGATTGTCCTGACACATAATGTCGTGTCTTTTGAACGACAAAAACCAAGGCCAGACATTCTTTCTCCACAGGAGCATACCTGTGTTTAGCTCCAACCATCATTCGGCTAAGATAGTAAATTGCCTGTTCATGACCCTTATCACTTTTCTGTGCAAGAAGAGGCCCCAGAGAATGATCTAAGGCTCGAACATACAGCAAAAATGGTCTTCCCACTACTGGGGGTACCAGAACAAGTGGATTTGTAAGGTATTGCTTGATGTTATTAAATGATTTTTGACAAGCTTCATCCCAAACAAATGACACACCCTTCTTCAATAAATAAGAGAAAGGTTCACATCTCCCAGAAAGATTGAATATAAATCTCCTGATATAAGCAACGCGACCTTGAAAGCCATGTAGTTCTTTCAGATTACGTGGAGGACACATTTCAAGAATTACTTTGAACTTATCAGGATCGACATGGATACCTTGAGAAGTAATGACAAATCCCAAAAACTTGCCACTGGAAACCCATAAGAAAGACTTAGTAGGGTTCATCTTTAATTGATGTCGACGCATCAACTCAAATACTGTCTTCAAGTCTTGAATGTGATCATCTTTTAATCGATTTTTGACAGCAATATCATCCATATAACATTCAACTATTTTTCGTAGATGTTCTTGAAAGATATTGCTCAAGGCCCGATGATACGTAGCACCGACATTTTTTAGACCAAACGGCATAACCGTATAGCAGTAAACTCCAAGGGGTGTACGAAAAGCAGTATGCTTTTCATCTCCTGGATACATCTTAATTTGCTTATATCCTGAAAATCCGTCCATAAAAGACATGCATTCAAAACCACATGTATTGTCTATCATGACATCGATAATCGGAAGTAGAAATTCGTCTTTCGGACAAGCTGCATTAAGATCTCGAAAATCTATGCAAACTCGGACTTTTCATTCTTCTTCATGACAGGAACAATGTTGGCAACCCAGTCTGGGTGTTGTTCTTCACAAACAAAGCCATATGTGATCAGCTTTTTGACTTCTGCTTCAATTGCATCTATCATATCTGGTCGAAAATGCCGCTGTTGTTGTTTTACAGGCTTGGCATTAGGAAGAATATTGAGTTTATGAGTAGCTACTTTAGGATCCAGACCCGGCATATCCTCATAACTTCATGCAAAGATATCAATATATTCTTTAATCAGCTTTATCAACTCTTCTTTTTCATCTTCAGAAAGGTTTTTACTGATAAATATCGGCTTAGACGTAGTTTCGTCTCCAACGTCAATCTGGACAATTTCATCTTCTGTAGGTGGCTGTTGCTGTTCAAAATGAAGCTCCCATTGAGTGTCCATTTGTTGTGCCCAAGGGTCATTTTCAAATAGCTCAGATTCACCATCAGTTTGAACCATGTTGACTAAAAAGATGCACTCAGATTCAACATATTGGTTTCCTTCAGAATCTGAGGATTGTAAAGAACTGGAAGAAAATTCATCTTCCATATCTTCATTAAACATGTGGGATGTATCAGATTCAATGAACTGGATTTCTTCAGAATCTAAGGATTGTGAAGAACTGGAAGAAAATTCTTCTTGTATATCTTCATTAAACATGTGGAATGGATCGTATCCCAACCCATGACGAATTTTTTGGTAAAATGGACCACCACATAACGGTAACCGTCTACCTTTGCCTTGATTGAGACCTAGCATAGTTTTCAAATCATATCCTATATTCTGGATAATCTTAAGAGATTGTTGACTATATTTGTCAATTCTGATTTTTCCTTTATCTTTCTCTATGAGATCATCTGTCTGAATAACAGGGATATTTTTAGCCAAGCCAAACACAATTTGGCGCTTGTTTTTCTTATTAGACGGGATCACAAAATAAGATTCTTCGTGACGTCTATAAGTTACACAAGATTGTGATGATGAGGCTACAGTAGATAAGGAGAAGATGTTAGGAACCTTTGAGCATAGGGTCCAACATCGATATGAAGGGGAAAAGAATTTTTCTTATGATTAATATATAAGGTTTCCTCTGTATTTATGTCATCTTTATGTTGATGACTTTGATTATCAGCAGATAAAGTCATTCTTTCAATAAAATTGACAGCCATATACTCCAAAAGGAAATCTTCATTAATATGATAAAGTACAAAATGATCAATATTTACATCATTTACAGATTGACTATTACGCTTTGGATTGATCATTAACGGACCAGCATCCGTCTTCAGCGTAGACTTTCCAAGGTTGATGACTAATGGTTCTGGATCAAATGTACGAGAAGTACGTCATTTAACCTTGATCATGAGAGGTTGAACTTGGCTCTTGACTGGAATTCTCACAGATTCCTCAGACGAAGCTCGAGTTCTTCCTTTAACCTTAATCATCAAAGGTTCGTTATTGACAGGTTGGGGTTGAATTCGACCTTTAACTTTAATCATCAAAGGTTGATTTTCTGGAGGATCTTCTAAGACAGATTGAGCTTCTGCAGGTGACCGATCTTCAGCCATATCAGATATTTCTTTCACATGCTCCTATTTGTAGAGTATTGAATCAGAGAAATAGGCTTCAACACCCTTAAAAGGATTGATATTTGCGAATTCAGTCTTCACAATCCCTTGAGAATCCACATACTTGAAGCATTGGTAGAGAGTTAAAGGCACAATATTATCTCATGTATCCATGGTCTTCTAAGTAGGATGTTGTAAGATACATCTGAGTTGATAACATAAAAGGTCGCCATAGTTCAAAGATCACCTATTTGAATCTTCAGACGAATCTTCCCCAATGGTTTACTCTTTCCAGAGTTGAAACCAACTATTATTGTACTAGTGTAAGTCAAATCACTAGTAGGAATCCTCAAGAGTCGTAGCATACTCTGAAGAATAATGCTAATAGAAGACCCAGGATCAATGTAAATCATGTCAATTTCAGTAGAGTCAATATACCCTGTGTAACACAGAGGCCTGTCGTGTCTATTATGCTTCAACAGCATATCTTCTTGTGTGAAGGTAATGTTAGGAATTGATTCCATCACACTATGATATTGTGGACACGATACTGGTATATTGTCATGACTTTTGAGTTGAGCTAAGCATGAATCTGCCTATAGCAAAGCTTCGCTCAAAGTTTTTCAACTTTCTTTAGAAAGACGAAGCAACTCAAAGATAGAAAGTCTAGCCGGAGTATTAGCTAATTGGGCTAGAATATCGAACTTGTAGGGTTTCATCACTACCCCTTGATTTGAAGCAGACTTCAATGGGACGTCAAAGCGTACTGCTTTCTGTTTCCCTTTTTCAATCGCTGATGGTTTAGAAGGTCTTGTCTCAGCAGGAATAGAAGATGACTGAGTTGGTAGTGTTTCAGTAACGTCATCTGCTTCTTTGGGAGTTCCCTCATAATCTTTGTGGTACTCTTTCCCAGATCTTGTACCAGCAAAAGTTTCTTCTTCCGACTCAGGAGAATGAAGTACCATATTATAGGATTTAGTCTTCTTTCCCTTAGTCTTCTTCTTGTGAGGATTTTTATGAGGAACCTCAAATCCCAATCTAATGGTAGATTTTTTACCTTGAATTTGTAAAGAAATTTGTATCCCTTTATCATAGTTCAAGCATTCCGCCTTTTGAAAGTCATAGACCATCTTTTTCATGAGATGGACTGATTGTTGACTGTACATGTGAGTGGGTAATGGACTCTCAACAAATGATCCAACAGAGGAAGAAGGAACAGAGACCTCTGTAGGCACGGGAGTAGGGGCTTTCGAGATAGGAGGAAAAATCCATACATGATCTTTCTCATAAGCAGCAAAAACTTGTTGTGTCCTGTATAAAGGGTCACTATTCATTGCTAACCATTGCCGATGAGTAAGTTTAAGTTTGGTAGGATGAGCCAAACTCGGAGGGCATATATTCAGACCCCTTAGTCTATCCTCCAAAGGAATATCGTCCCAAAGATGATCCAAATCATCATGATCTGGAGTAACAAGATGAGAAATCATATCGCAAGTTTTGACTTTTCTACCTTTTTTGGATTTTAAAGTTTTATTTTCATCTTCCATTTTAGGTACTAAGTCAGGGTGTACCAACATGATTTCACCATTTTTTAATGTGAGAGGCAATAATCCTTTATTTTGCTCTCTAGCTGGCGGGAGATTCACAATCTTCATTGTCGCCTTTGGAATTGGGACAATCCTATCTGAAACTTGTTGTGGAGGAAAACCTCCAAATTGAAGAGAAATCATATTAGTTGTGACTGTATGCTCATCATTGGTTAAAGCGATGGCATTAGCATTTATCAACTCTTGGATTTTCTTCTTTAAAATATAACAAGCCTTGGTAGGATGATTTATGTATCTATGATAGATACAATACTTGGGACTGTCAGTTAGATTCACCTCATTAGGTCGTTTTGGCTCTGGAATCTGAAGTTTACCACTCTTGACGAGACATTGAATTATCCCTGGGATATCACTGTCATCAAAAGAGTACTCTTCTTTTGGTTTGAAAGACTCCAGATTATTTGGCGTTATTTTAGGTTTTGAAAGATTCACCACTATGGTTTCCTTCCCTTTCCCATTGCGATTGCCGGAATTGTTACCTGAAGAGGCTTTCTTTCCTTTGCCTTCTGAGGCAAAGATCATCCCATGTTCACGAGCCAATCTACCATTGGTCTCGGCTGAAACTACTGCTATAATGAACGAGGCCCAATCTGTAAATTGAGAGCCTGTAAAGACAGCAATGGTTGGTCGTAGATTCATTTTTCATGTATCAATTAATGCTGAATCTGGCATACCAGGAGGCATCTTCATAGTAGCCTGTCGGAAACGTTCAATAAACGTCCGAGTATCTTCTTTCTCTTTCTGTTTAATCTCTATTAAGGAGGACATATTTATGTCCATGCCTCCTTCATAGAAATAAGAGAGAAACATTGCTTTGAATTCGTCAAAAGACGATATGCAATTATCGGGAAGACTGCGATACCAGTTGTATGCAGTGCCTGTCAAACACCCAATAAAAACTTGGATGAGAAGAGCATCATTCTTTTACAGATGCACAGTCATAATATCAAAATAATTGATATATTGACTTGGAGAAGCCTTTCCATCAAATAACACAATAGATTGTGGCTTGAATTTTGGAGGAAAAGGAACATCATTCCAATGGGGAGGATAAGGTTGCTTAATCCCTAATCTCTGGAGCTGATCTTTGTGCTTAAGAACCTTAAATTGTGCTTTCAACTCATGCACTGCTTGAATAGCTTCACTAGTTTAAGGAATCACATTTGACTGAATAGTGGCTGGATGTACCGTAACCCCCACCGGAGGTGGTACATCTTCTGGAATGAGGGGATCTAGAGATACAGAGTTTTGATTGATAGCATGCTCTTGACTAAGATTATTCAAAGGTATGTCAACCCCTTGACTATCTTGAGTTTGTGCTGCTACCTGCACTGGTGTTACCACTACCGGCTGAACAGTTTGCTGAGTCATTATTATTTGATGCATATTTTGCATCATGGCAAGCATGTCCTTCAGTGATTGTTCCACTGCTGAGAGACGTTGCTCTGTATTAGAAGTAGACGTCTCTGGTTCTTCTCCGATAATATAAGATTCAACCTTCCTTGAATATACAGAGGGATTGGTGTAGAGGTATGAATCAACGCTATCGGTTTCTGACTCCAATGACTGGGTACCCCCAGCCTCTGAATCTGAAGATTGTAACGATCTTTGACTTCTTGACCGAGTATGTTGATATACTCCTTCATAGGTGTCAAGGATTCGATTGAATTGTTGTTGGCTTGGAGTCCGGGACGAACTACGTCTTGGACGTCGTCCTCTATTGATATGAGATGCCATATTAACTGATGCATAGGACAACTCATGTTCTTGGTCATCAATTTGTTGCTGAGGTACATTGTAGCTTAATCGGTCAAAAAATGACCGTTTAGAAGCCGAAAAATAACATTTGATTACAATCTGGTGACACTTACAATGATGATTTTCTTGGGGGATTATCACAGGAGATTTTCTGTTTTTACGCTTTTGTACAAGTAACTCGCGTAAATCAGAAGGAGTAGAAGGAGTCGTCTTCTTTATTATATTTGGGACAGAGAAACGTTTAGTCCCTTGCGTATAAAGAAGATTACTGGCTGCATTAGCAGAACCAAACTGTATATTTTTACGCGCCTGGAGTTGTGTGCGTAAATCCTGAGATTTTTGTGCACAAAGAATTCCATCAGCATTACGCGTAATCTGAAGGTTTGGTACTTTACATAAAGCAGTGTAAGAAGGTTGTTGGTAAAAAACTGAAGTTTTACCAATAATAGAATTCATGTTTTTACGCTGCATGCGTGTAGGCAAATTCACTTTAGATGCAAAAGCATAATTGTAAACTTTATCTACTATGTCACTGACAGAAGATTTACCTTTGCGCGTAGAGCGCAAAACAGGAACATCTGCCACGTCACAGACGGGAGATTTACCCTTACGCGTAGAGCGCAAGACTTGAGTGTCTACCACGTCACAGACGGGAGACTGATTTTTACGCACAGAGCGCAAGACTTGGGTGTCTACCACGTCACAGACGGGAGACTGATTTTTACGTGCGGGGCACAACACTGAAGTAGAGACTGCCTCGTCACAGATCGGAGCCCCAACAACAGGAGTGGGAAGAATTCCCTTGCCTTCAGAGACAGCAGGGAGATCAGAGGATACTTTGGACTTAGGAATCCACACTTTTTGCACCTTTCGTGATTTTTGAACATTGGAGCAGCGAGTACTACCCCCAGTTCGGAGCATTTCTTCGTAAGCAGTCTGGTCGAATTGAACAACTAGAGTCTTCTTTGTCGATCCGATCGACACATCATTGTATTGAGCAATTGCTTTCTCGTCAGAGGAGAAAGTCGTCCCCAGCAGAGTCGCCATTTTGTTTCACTTAACAAAATGCCTAAAATTGGCTTTTGAAAGAAAACGAGAAAAAGTACAAAAGTACAAGTTGTTTCTGGGAAGTATTGCTATGGAAGTCTGATATGAGAGCGATCACTTTGTTCCTTGGACCACACGATGATGATGAAGAGAACTGCTTGAGGAAGATGAACAATTGGAAGAACTAAGTCACCAGAAAGGTATTGACACAACGGTACTGATGGCACAGTCGAATGCTTTCCTGCTTTGCTTTACCCTATTCTTGAGAAAAAGTTGAAGAAATGCTTCTGGGAAATATCACTCTGAAAGTATGAGTTTTCTCAGAATCTCCTTCTCTGTATCTCTCTAGATGTTTTTTTTCTGTAAAAATAAGTCTATTTATAGACTAGACCCTCTGTGCGTAAAAAGCAGCATAGTTGGGTCTCTACGCAAGTAACTGTCACCCATGATTGAAAATCAACCTTTACGTGTGATGACACGTGTCCCATATAGAGTTGTGATCTCTGCGCATGGTGACACATGTCCCACAACTTCAACAATATGGGAAGAGCACGTACACACGTTCCTCGATAAGTGTGGCATGAAAGCTACGTATGCAGACCACGTTCTCACATAGCCAGAAAAGATTGGGCGTAAAAATAACCCAAAATAGACTTCTTGCGTAAAGTAGCAGACTGGGCGTAAAATAACCCAAAATAGACTTCCTACGTAAAGTGGCTAAAAAATAGCCTTGAGCGTATAATTAGCTCAAATAAACTCTACGCACACAAAAGCTTTGAGCGTAAAGACTCAAATAGCTTTCATGCGTAAAGGAAGTGGTCTCTTGAGCGTAAAGTAGCCTATCTGCACGCTAAACGACAAATGTTAGGTTTGGTGTAAAAATCTTCTCGACTTTTGTGCAATGTTCTGTCAGAAAATCATACTGTTAGATCAATATTATGCGCATTAAATGCAGTCTGACAGCCTGTCGCCCTCGCATAAAGTTTGAGGATAGCTCTTGCGTAAAAGAGCTCGCGTAGAATTTGAATCTGATTCAATAGAGTCCTTTAATGAGCTTTGCTTAGAGTCTGACTTTGCGTAAAGTTCTCAACTTCTTTGACTGGGTCTATGAAGTTTATTTTATGCTTCTACAGTACTGACACGCACGTCGCTGCTCTCTGCATGATGAAGCGCGAGATGAAGGCTCAGCGAAGCCCTTTCCTTTCTTAACATTGAATCTTCTGGGCGCCATTAGGGTTTGTCTAAGAAGCTTCTGAGTCGGGAAGAAGAAGAGACAGCGTTGTCAAGGGAGATCATGAAGAAGAGAAGGAGGTAGGCTTTCGAGAAAGGCACGTTGGTGAAAAATGAAAGGCCCAAAGTGTACGGCTATTTATAGCCCAAACAGTTATGCAATTTATGCTGAAGAATCGGGCTCGAGTTGACTGGCGCAATCCAAACAAAACCAGCATAATTCAAAGTATTTCAAAACTTTGAAGTATTTTCAAGTTTCAAAAACTTTGAAGGGGGTCTTGTAGAAGCTAAAAATTAAGCTGCGCCACCTATTAAAGTGTTCGATCATCAGATGGCGCCAAATCATTATATTGCGCCAAACCATCAAGTTGTGCAGCATCAGGTTGTGCCAACATTTGGTTAAGCTGGAGTCAGGTTGCACGAGCGCCACGTGGTGCACTTCTTCGAGAAGCTGTAACGGCATCATCATTACCTGACAACTGATAGCACGGAGATTAAAGAAAATCCATTTAAATCCCGTACAACGCGACGCTCAAAAAGATTTTATCAGTATATAATTAATGCTGACAGCTGGTTCGCGCAAGTCATTGAGTGGCGCAAGAATTAATCAGTACAGCACAGAAGACCTAGTCAAAGGCGCCAGTGTTAAGATGTGCCCATGCGCAGCCTGACAAGTTGGCGCCACTTGATCAATCCCCATTTTAAAACAGGGTGACGTGGCGTGCAAGCCACCAACTTTACAGAGTGTGCCCACTACACTGTCCACGACCACGAACATCTCAATCAAACGATGCCACGCATCCACAACAGTTGGTACAAACCGCTCGCGTAAGTCATTACATTGCGACCACGCGCAACCTGATGAAGCTCGCGCAAGGTGATCAAATAGTGTTTAGAATAAAGTGACGTGGCGCGCAAGCCACTAACTTTGCAGAACGTGCCCACTATACTGCTCACGACCACGCACATCTCAATCAAACGATGCCACGTATCTACAACAGTTAGTGCAACCGTTTGCGTAAGTTAACAGGAGGCGCGCAACTTGAAGCGTGCGTAACCCAGAATTACTGCTAAACAGTTATTTCAAGAACTCTATAAATAGAGTTTCAAATCAATCTCAAAGCATCAAGAATGACCATAATCTCCTGCTAAAGTGCTGTTGCATCCTCCAGAGGCTCGTGTCTTCGATATCACATCGTCCAAGAGATAAACTGATCATTTTTTGATTTGATTCCTATAGTTGTACTTCTCCAAAAATCAATTGTACTCTTGTATTCTTTTCTAAGTTTGTAATAAAACTTTTGTTTTTGCAAACAGACAGCTGTAGAGTTGCTTGTGCAATGGCAGGACTGCTCCCAGGAAGAAGCCCAGTGGATTCCCTATGAGAAATTCATTAAGAAATTTCCTCATTTTGACCTTGAGGCAAGGTCAAATTGAGAGGGAGGCATTGTTACGAGCCATTTACATGGCTCTGTGAATGTCATCAGGTTACTTCTCTCCCTTGCCCAATTTAGCAAATAAACAGTTCTATTTGAATTGCCAACTGAATTGCTAGCCTGGAGAATGCTCAGTCGATTGCCAGCAAGGAGGAGGCCACCACTCATGGATTCCAATCAACCACGTTATCTGCACAGTCACCAAATTGGCAGTTAGGTTGTTAGTAATGTAGCAGTAGCTGCAGTAGTATAAAAGGTGTAAAGGAAAGAGAGGGATGATGATTGATAATGCATTTGTTTTCTTAGCTGTAGCTTCTTCTTCTCCACGAAATCTATAAATTCCTTTAGCCCTAATTTCCTCTGTTTTCCCCAAATTCATCTGTCATTCCTTCACACTGCTGAGTTGATCAGCTAATATGTCTACTCCTTCTCGTAATGTCAACTTGCCAGGTCTTATGGGAAAAGGACCTAACAAAATTTGTAGAGTGGATATTTCCAGAATCACGGTAAAGTCAGTGACAGGGAGTTTGAAGTTATATATATTTAGATCCGGAGTAAAGTATCAATTATTTATATGTAATAATGTGGTTTTATGAGTAATTTTTGAAAATCGTATAATACTGTGGTTTTGTGAGAAATTTTCGAATGGCTTGTGCTTTGTAAGATATATTTAGAATTGTTCACTGTGACGTGGGTTCGAATACTGGTGCTTTGTCCAAAAAAATTTCATGTAAAAATGTTGTAAAAACAATTGTAAAATCTAAAATGTAAAAAAATTTCACTATTAGTCCCGGGACGCAATTTTCGATAGAAAACTGAAAAAATGAAACAATTGTAAAAAAATGTTTCTATGCAACACTTCAAAGAAGGTGCACAATAGATATCCTAGGAGGATTTTGGATTACGAAAATCTAAAAAGATTTCGTAACAGCAGCAAACGATAGTAGTACTTCTAAAAAGAAAGTACAAATTGAATTGCTAGCAGCAGTAGCGAAGTGGATGACAGGCGAAAGATGGAAGAACAGCCTGCTGGGGTGAATGATCACCATTGCTCAAAGCTTAATTCGCCCCATATGAACAGCTTCCAGGAACCAACAAGTTCGACGGAGAACTTTGGAACACTCTGCTGACTCCTCAGAAGGCGCACGGACTCCTGCGCTAAGTGGCGCTGGTGCACTACTTCTCTTCTCTTTTAAACTATGTAGAAACACGTAAGGAATTGTGCTAAAAAATACTTCTGCCTTATGTGAATTCTGAACTTGTTTTTTTTTAGAGAGAGAGAGAGCAGAGAAGCTTATATAGCCTCGCTCTGTAACCGCCCAGTTAGCAACATGTTAGGGATGTGGAAAGAAACCGTCCCGAACATGCTGTAACTGCTCAATTGTACGCACACACGATCTGAGCCAAAGGGCGCATAGCGCGCGCTATCTGCGCCACTTGTGCAACGCGCGTACAGCCGCTCCAGCGCGCACAAGCGCACTGTGCACCCTACGTGCACCCTGTGCAACCTGCACAACCTGCGCCACATGTGCAACTTGCGCCACTTGCGCACCGTGCGCACCCCGTGCCAACCGCCGTGCAACCTGTAGCGCTAACCACCGCGCAACCTGCAGTGCGAACTGGCACGCGAACGGCTACGCAAAAGGATCACGTAACGAGCACAACTTAAGCGTATTATACGCCTAGCGACGATACTGACGTGCTAAGTGCAAATTGTGCCAACAAAACGCCACATTACGCCTCATGAGCCCATAAGTCCGAGTCTGAGTCCGAGTCGCTAAGCCCCTACGGGGCTCAGCTCCAATGAAATAAATTCCAAGAGCAAAAAGCATGAATGCTTTATTGTTAATTTGGCTTTTTTTCCACTAGAAAAATACCCTCACATGGCACACTCCTGTGCACCTCCACACCACTTGTCTATTTATAAACAAGCATAGCTTATATATAGAGATACATTTCATTTGGCCTAGCCGATGTGGGGCCAAAATTTCCAATGCAAAGGCCAAAAACCCAACAATTTTCCACATATCTCTATATATGGGTTTGAGTGTTCCCTCGGTAACTGTTCATCATGTATTAGGAGAGATGTCGCTGACGACTTGAATCTTTCCGCATGGGTCAAATAACAGACTATAATACAAGAATGGACTAAACCTTGAATTCTGCACCATAGCTGAAATTCTTTCCACTCACATAATTTAGTTACATGTGCTTCTGGCTGCACATTAAAGGCCTTGTGCCAGCCTGGTTTCAGTGCATAATTTTGGGCGTCTACAAGTTACCCTCAAGAGACGGCCTGCTATCTCTGTCCATACAATATAGGTGAGTTCTTTATTAAAGAGCCATAGCATGAAGCGCTTTGCGCTTTCCTTGCGGTGCTACGCCGCTATGACATGGCCTAAAGTCGAGGCCTTACCCCGTACCGGGAACCTCATCGTAGTGTCATACTACTGTAGCATGAGTTCATCGCCTCTTTGTAGTGCCATACTACCCAGCATAAAGCCTTAGGCTCCCTTGCGGTGTTACGCCGCAACGACATGGCTTATAAGGCCGAGGCTTTACCCCTATCCGGGTACCTCATCGTGGTGTCATGCCACTGTAACATGAGAAACTTCTCCCCTTTGTAGTGCTGACTAAACCCTCTTTAATTTCAATATACAGCATTAGGCTACCTGCCTATTTGCAGTGCTACGCCGCTGTGACTTGGCTCGCAAAGCCGAGGCATTACCCCTTTCGGGAACCTCATGGTGGAGTCACCCCACTGTAGCATAGAGTTTCACTCCTTGTAGTGTTGCGCTACCGTGCTTCCTGTAAAGCACACCAGGCATTTACTCTGCCTGAGAACTCATTAAGGCATTTAAGCCAACCTTCTCACAGGAACCGTTTTTCGTAGGAAACAATAGTAGACAACAGTGGTTGTAGGTCCGTAACCTCTCCATGCCCTATAGGACATGTATCCACCGTTCATGATATTCATCTGATTAATGGTCCTCCCTTGAACTGAAAGGTAGATGCCTAGTAGATTTCTCTTTGAACTAATAGCATAAAACTTTATGGTAGGAATGCAATAATACAATATCAGAATGCCTTCAAGCCCATTTTACATGCTGTGTCATCGACCAGCTGGCGCTTGAGGCCCTTGGTGAAATGGATCCGCCAGGTTCTCCTGACTCCGAACATCAATCATTGCAATAACACCTCTCTTGATGAGGTCGTATACTGCCTTGTGCTTCAACCATACAGTCCTCTTCTTTCCGCTGAAGAGGTCATTTGATGCCACCGCCGCAGTCGCATGGTTGTCACAGTATATCGATATTGTCGGTATTTGCGCCCCAACTACTGGAAGATCATACATGAGCTTTTAAAGCCATTCTGCTTCCTCTGCTGTGGTATCAAGTACAAAGAACTCATATTCCATGGATGACCATGAGAGCATAGTCTGCTTCTTCGACTTTCACGATATAGCAGCTCCATCCATTGTGAAAATGAATCCACCTGTGGACCTCTCGCTCTCTACCTCTGAGCACCAGCTGGCATTACTGAAGTCTTCCACTACCGGCGGATCTTCGCTGTAGTGCAGTACATATGTCTGAGTCTTCTTGAGATATCTCATAACCCGTTTCACAACTTTTCAGTGCTCAATACCTGGGTTGCTCGTAAAAC
This sequence comes from Iris pallida, assembly GCA_029216955.1. Classification (NCBI taxonomy): domain Eukaryota; kingdom Viridiplantae; phylum Streptophyta; class Magnoliopsida; order Asparagales; family Iridaceae; genus Iris; species Iris pallida. The sequence continues at coordinate 8,547,295 of JANAVB010034218.1, forward strand.
GACTCAGCATTTCCACGACAAAAGCTATGTAAGGCTTTGTGGCAGTAGTAGCATACATCAAACTTCCGATTACGCTCGCGTACTCCAGCTGCCTGACCTTTTTCCCTGAATTAGGCTTCAACTTCAGATCACACCTGTGAGGCGTATCGATCCCTGGAAGATTCTGATATCCATAGCGTGTGATCATCTTCTCAACATAATGAGACTGTGACAGCGCTAGTCCAGTGTCTGTCCGGATGATCTTGATCTCTAAGATCACATCAGCTTCCTCCAAGTCCTTCATACTGAACTTGTTCGAGATGAACTTCTTTGTCTCCGTGACACGGCCCATATCCGTACCTAGGATCAGCATATCGTCCACGTACAAACAAACGATCACACCTCTTCCATCAGCAAACTTTGTATAAACACACTTGTCCGTTTCGCTGACCATGTAGCCATTTGACCTTATAATATTGTCAAATTTCGCATGCCACATTTTGGGAGCATGTTTAAGATCGTACAAGGATTTCACTAACTTGCAGACTTTGTCTTCAAGACCCTTAATGAAAAATCTCTCTGGCTGTTGCATGTAAATCTCTTCGGTCAGCTTGCCATTTAGGAAAGCTATTTTTACATCCATCTGATGTATCACTATCTTATGTATCACTGCGAGAGCAAACAATATTCTGATGGTGGTCATCTGGGCTACTGGAGCATACGTGTCAAAGTAGTCGATCTCCTGCTTCTGAAAAAACCATTTAGCTACCAACTTAGCCTTGAACTTGTCAATAGTTTCGTCTGCTTTCATCTTCTTCTTGAAGATCCATTTGCATCTGATGGGTTTAGCTCCTTCAAGATGATCAACCAACACCCAAGTGTTATTTGAGGTGATGAAATCAATTTCATTGTCAATCACCTCCTTCCAGAAAACTGTCTCTCTGGTCTTCATCGCCTCATCATAGGTAAGCGGAACTGCTTCCACATGATAGGTGACAAAGTCATTTCCGAAGTCCTTCGGCCTCCTCACACGCTTCGCTGACAGCTCAGCGAGTTCTGTTTCAACCGTTGTTTCAACAAAATCTTCTTGGACCATATCCTTATTGAAGACTTCAGTATCTTGCGCACCCTCATTGTTCTCCGGAACATCCGCTAGAACAATGTTCTTGTGCCTTACAAATTTGTCTTCAAAATATTCTGCTTCGCGAGATTCAATGATATGATTTGACTCAATATAAAGAAATCTTCGAGCATCACTCTTCTCGACATACCCCAAGAAGATCGTCTTTGTAGTCCTTGTCCTAAGCTTCTGAATCTTCAGATCTGAAAGCTTGACATATGCCAGACACCCTCACATTCGAATGACATTCAATTTAGGTCTGACCTTGAACCAAAGTTCATGAGGAGTAATGTTTGAAGTTGCATGAGGTACTCTATTTAGAGTAAAAGTGGTCGTCAATGCAGCTTCTCCCCAGTAGTACTTTGGAAGACCCACAGTCAACAATATTGAGTTAATCATTTCTATTAACGTTATGTTCTTCCTCTCTGCTACTCCATTTGATTGAGGAGAGTACGGAGCCGTAGTCTCATTGACAATTTCATGTTCTTTGCAGAACGATGCGAATTCATGAGACCTGTACTCTCCACCTCGATCACTTCTTATTCTTTTGAGTTGTCCAGTCTGTCGCTCAGCTTCGGCCCTGAACTCCTTGAACTTTTCGAATGCTTCGTCTTTAGCCTTCAGCAAGTAGATGAACGCATACTTTGAAAAATCATAGATGAAGGTTATAAAATACTTCATCCCGGCCTTTGTAGAGAATTGTTTGAAGTTACAGATATCAGAGTGTACCAACTCCAGAAGATCCATACTTTGATTAACCTGAGGAAAGAGTTTCCTTGTGATCTTCGTTTAAGCACAAACTTCACATTTCTCTACCTTACCCCCATATTTGGAGATAAGTCCTAGACTAGACATTCTGTTTATTCGTTTACAATGAACATGTCCTAGCCTATTATGCCACAACTCAAAAATATAAGCAGAAGGAGTGATTGCATTAATTACATTGGACTGATTTATAAGCTGAATTTTGAACATTTCTTCGATACAAAAAGCTTTTCTGAAATATGTTTTTTTTATGGACATCACCATATGGCCAACATTGATGTCCATCCTGAGGCCTGCTTTGCAGAGTAGGCCTCCCGAGATTAGGTTTTTTGCGATAGCAGGTACATGCTTCACACCTTGAAGCATCAGAGACTTCCCCGAAGTCAGCTTCAAAACGATCGTCCCGATCCCGAGCACTTCAGCTTGTGCCTGGTTCGCCACCATAACCACTTCAGAAGTTGGTGTATAGGTGGTGAACCACTCCTTGCTGGAGCAGACATAGCAGGTAGCTCCAGTGTCTACCCACTAGTAAGAGTCAGCCCCCATCGTATCGACCTGCGCAATCATAGCAACAACGTCAGTGATCATAGATACCTTGCTAGGCTCTCCTTGCTCTGATTGCTTGGTCTTTGCTTTGCATTCATTCTTGAAGTGGCCCTTCTTGTCACACTTGAAACAAGGCATCTGAGACTCTTCCTTCTTTTGCTTGAAGGAAGTCCCCTTCACGTTCATATTGTTAGGGTCCTTCTTCCTGCTGTGGGAAGCCGTATGCTTTTCCCTTGGTTCCCTGGTATGAACCAGATTAACGTTAGCCAATTGCTTGGACAGTGCGTCCACCTTCAGTTGAGCCCTCATCTGGTCCTCAACGTAGATTTCCTGCAGGAGATCGTCGAGAGTGATCTCCAACTTCTTTCTATGCATGTTTGTATAGAACTTGCTCCACCCAGCAGAGAGCTTCGAAATGATCCCTCCAAGAACAAACTTGTCGGGAAGGGACATCGTCTCGTCTTCCAACTTCTGTCGCAGTTCCAGGAACTCCTTCACCTGCAGCAGCATTGATTTTTCGTCCTCAAAGAACCACTTGTGATATTTCTCAACAAGAAATATCTTGCTGCGGTTCTTATCTTCCTCGTACAGTTTCTCCAGAGACTCCCAAATCTCTCTGGCAATAATCTTCTTTAAATATGATTCAGCAAGGGAGTCTTCCATAGCATTTAGGATCATAAGCCTGACTGCAGATCCAGTTTCTCGAATAATAGGTTCCTCCTCAAACAGCACGTGATCAACATCAGAGAACTGAATATTGAGGAAAACCTTTCTTTTTCAGATTTGATAATGCTCACCATCAAATTGCTCTAACTTTGAGATGTTAGAATTGACTGGCAAAGCACGAAAGTTTTCCATCTTTCAATTAAGCTTTGAGATTGTTAGTCCCGAGGCACAATTTTTGATGGAAAACTAAGAAAATAAAACAATTGTAAAAACAATGTTTCTATGCAACACTTCAAAGAATATGCACAACAGAGATCCTAGGAGAATTCTGGATTACAAAAATCTAAAAAGATTTTGTAACAGCAACAAACGATAGTAGTACTTCTAAAAAGAAGGTACAAATCGAATTGCCAGCAGCAATAGCGAAGTGGATGACAGACGAAAGATGGAAGAACAGCCTGCTGGGGTGAATGATCACCGTTGCTCAAAGCTTAATTCGCCCCATACGAACAGCTTCTAGGAACCAGCAAGTTCGACGGAGAACTTTGGAACACTCTGCTCTTCTGACTCCTCAGAAGCCGCACGGACTCCTGCGCTAAGTGGCGCTGGTGCACTACTTCTTTTCTCCCTCAAACTCTGTGGAAACACGTAAGAAATTGTGTTAAAAATACTTCTGCCTTATGTGAATTATGAACTTATTTTTTTGAGAGAGAGAGCAGAGAAACTTATATAGCCTCGCTCTGTAACCGTCCAGTTAGCAACATGTTCGGGATATAGGAAGAAACCGTCCCGAACATGCTGTAACTGCTCAATCGTGCACAGACACGATCTGAGCCAAAGGGCGCACATCGCACACTATCTGCGCCACTTGCACAACGCGTGCACAGCCACTCCAGCATGCACTACGCACACTGTGCGCACCCTATGCCACACGTGCAACTTGCGCCACTTGCGCACCGCGTGTACTCCACGCAACCTGTCGCACTAACCGCCGTGCAACATGCAGCACGAACTAGGGCGCGAACGGCTGCACAAAAGGCTCGCGCAACGAGCAGAACTTAAGAGCACTATGCGCCTAGCGACGATGCTGACGTGCTAAGTGCAAAGTGCGCCAACAAAACGTTACATTATGCCTCATGAGCCATGAGCCTGAGTCCGAGTCTGAGTCGCTAAGCCCCTACGGGGCTTAGCGACAATGGAATAAATTCCAAGAGCAAAAAGCATGAATGCTTCATTGTTGATTTGGCCTTTTTTCCACTAGAAAAATACCCCTACATGGAACACCCATGTGCACCTCCACACCACTTGTGCATTTCTAGACAAGCATAGCTTATATATAGAGATACACTTCCTTTGGCCTAGCCGATATGGGACTAAAATTTCCAATACAAAGGCCAAAAATCCAACAAAAATGTTGTTATAAATCTCTTCTCCAGGTCTTGATCCCCGCATGGTTTGTGAAACCAGATCTCATCGTCGTCTAGCTCATTCCAGCGAATCAGTCGGAGACAACTTCTCTCGTCATCGGTCAGAGGTGTGTTTTCCTCTAATTTTGAAACATTGTTGTCATTTTCTCCTCTAATTTTTATCCGATTATTATTTTAACAAGAGAATTTTTTTATGTATTGTGCATTTTGTAGATGTATAATGGAAAGAAAAAATCCAGGACGAGGACATTGGTACATGGAGTTCACCCGTTGAAGATGCATTTGTTTCTTTGATGGATGCAATTATTTCAGCCTCGCATGCCAAAACAGAGAATTTTGCTAAAGCCCAATCTGTGCTTGAGCAATTTAGTATTTCAAAATGTATGGATGTGTTTCGTAAAATGCAAGACGTTCCGTCCAATCAACGTCTCAAGGCATTAGGCGTGCTTGCCAACAGCGCTGCTTATCGTGAGGCATTCCTCACTATGGATGAGGATTTTAGGCACGCTTGGATGGCGAGTTTAAGGTCTTCTGTGCTTGAGCAATTTAGCATTTCAAAATGTATGGATGTGTTCCGTAAAATGCAAGACGTTCCGTCCAATCAACGTCTCAAGGCATTAGACGTGCTTGCCAACAGCTCTGTTTATCATGAGACGTTCCTCACTATGGATGAGGATTTTAGGCACCTTTGGATGGCGAGTTTAAGGTCTTCGGATTAATACTTTGTTGGGGATGAACTAGACAAGTTTAGCCAACTAGGCGAGTTTAGCTAATGACGCTGTTTACTAGTAACAAGTTTAGCCAACTAGACAAGTTCCTCTGGTATACTAGTACTTTGTTTGAGGTCTTGCCAAAAGCTCTGTTTAGCCAACTAGGCAAGTTTTAATGGTAAATGCATATTGCATAATTTCGTTCGTAAATATTCAGAGGATGACCCTTTTTTGTTGCTCCTTTTGGTGATCAACCACATAAATCTAATATATCATTGTTGACTTGTCTCAACGAAACCTTACGAGGATGGCTAGAAGGAGAGATGTATGGTAAGTACGTGTCGAATGCAGAATTTGGGTAGTGTCGTGGAGTAAAACTTTTGGTGTTGTGTTGTTTGATTTTAATTAGTTACGTAGTTTAATTCAAGAAGTAAGTATGTGTGGTGTACTAAATATTAATTTCAAGCTTTCTTGATTGGTATATAGTTCCAATTTTGGTAATTCGAATTATTATTCTGCAAACCATTCCAATTATCTCTTGATATGCATTCTAGTATTATATTAAATTGTTTTTTATTAGATATTTTCCAAACACATTTTACAAAATTTTATTTCAAAAATTGTTTTCTAAAAGTATTTTTCCAAACTAAATCGTTAAACTTTTGTTTCTTAAAACTATTTTTCGGATGCAAGTAACCAAACACAAAGTCGGAATTTGTAGAACTAAATTTTTTTTTTTTTTGAAAATTGTTTTTAGAACCAAATTTTATAAAACTTATCCGAATGCGCTTTCTTAATTCTTGATTCCGGCATGATCAACTTAAGAAAACTTGTGCTACTTGTGTTCCTCTGATCTGAAGGAGGTCACCTATTGTTTGCATCTTTCTTTGAGAAGTGGTTATTATTAATTTTTCCTTTCTTATTTATGAGAAGTCTTCTAAGAAAGGACAGAAGAAAAATAAAAAATAAACTTGGCTCACTGTTTCTATAAAGTTTTCACTTATGTAATGTAGACAAGTGCATATATTGAACTTCAATGGAATTCCTTCTCCTTGCAAATAATTTTACCAAGTTGTCTACAAAGTTACCAAGTTCAGGATCCATTTGATATGTATTTGTGTGTGTAAACTACTCCATAGATGACATCTTTTTTACTTCTAGTAGCAATTCAAATGTACAGAGCAGTGCAACAAGAGGTTGCAAGTTAATGGCTTTGTTGTTGGATTGTATCTCGTTTCCGGTTGAGCAGCCCTCAAAGGAGGGTGACAATGGAGGTGAGATCATGATGTGTAGATAATTGAGATTGGTTTAGACCTTACACGGAATTTCCTTTTCAGGCATATGGACTCAGTCCGATATCGCACCTCATCAGCCAACTCCGGTTTGGATCACACCGCATTCCCAACATTTGTATCGTTACCGAGGACTCGTGTTTATTTCCTCTTTTATCTTTTGTGCTCCAAAACTTTTTCAAAGCCAACTACAAAAGATAACAAGAACGTTTGCCTGTTTTTAATTCTTATGGTGCAATCTGGGTTTTAGTGTATATTGATCGAGAGTAGTTGAACTAATGTTCTTACTGTTGAGGACATGGATTTTACACATGTTGTTGGGAGGTTTCTCGACTTTTTTTGCGTGCTACGAATTCTAATGCCATGATACCTTTCAGCTAATATGTGTGTTAGTACATATTCCAGCATCAAAAATAGGATTTGTGTCTCATATCATATGTAACTGTGAATTGTGTCACAGGCTAGAAATTAGCTTGTATATATAAAAGCACTTTGGTTTGGTATGTATATAATTGCACTTTTGTTTTAATAGAGTTACTGAATATGTATGTGCTTGGAATTTATTTGTGCTTGGAATTTATTTTTAGAGTTGACTACAGTGACAGGCATGTTAAGGTTTTCTAATATTCTTGATTTCAGTTATATGTTACTTAACATAGCTCTTTCCCCCAATTAGTATTACAGTATAATATAGTATGCATAATATACATGCTCTGTTCTTTGATACTGTTCTGTGGGATTTTCTCGTATCTACTTAGGTTTCAATTTTATTTATATAATTGTAATAATTCATAAATGCAAGGATGTCAGTTTTTTTATATTTATTATTTAAATTGGCTCATTTGCTCAAATGTGAAGGTCCGACCCATTGGCCGATCAAACCCGAACCGACCAAAAACTGAACCGAATTACTTCGGTTTGGTTTTGTTCGGTTTTTATGAAAACAGTCGGTTTTCGGTTTTGAGAAATACGGTTTACGGTTATTTTAGTTTTTATATATTTGGTTCGATTTGAACCGAACCGTTGCTCACCTAACCGAAGGTGCACAACACGAATATCCAGACTTCCTTCAGAAACTCCTAGTGTTCAAATCATAAAAACATCTCGCTGAGACTGCGCAATTAGACGACTTCCGAAGTGTGTGAACATCGAATCCTCCTCGCAACAGCTCAATCAGTGGAGCAAGATCCATCTATAACTCTTGCCAAATGAAGCAAATCATAGATGACTCCTAACCCCTTGCACGGTTGCACCCCCATTGGTTGTCCCACCCCGTCTTTATTGGATCTTTACTGGATTATGGGTAGGGCTGGCCCAGGGGTAAGCCAGATAAGACTTCGGATTTGGACAATCCTCCTTTGCTTAAGGCAACCCCTAGACTTAGCATGATCCCAATAGAGGTCGGGGTCGCGGATGACCCTCTAGGATTTGCCTACAATAAGGATCATGATAACCAAAACTTAACTCCGGATAGGACAACCCAACTTTCTGGGCCGGCCCTAATTATGGGTCAGGGAGCTCTATATCGCGATGGTTATTCTCTTTTAAATAGTATCCGATCAACATGTTACTGAAGTCTTAGATTAAGTCTGAAGAAGATGAACAATGTGCCTTAATAATACTAAAAAAAATGCAGATAGCTCTGCGGATCAAAAGCAATTCCAGTACGTTATGGATAGAAACTCAGAAGGCAGCTGGTAGATTTCTATATATTCATATGTCATGCTTTAGTTCCGTCCCTGCAGAAGGTTATATGGATAAAGTGGAACTGACATCTTAAACACAATTCTGCAGAAAAGGAAACTTTTATGGAACAGCCAGTCGAAACATTTTTTTTTTTGAAGATTCTTCGGTTCTTTCTTCCCAAACACTCCAAATCAAAGTCATGAATGCACAATCAAAGAGTAGTTTATTATCAGATAAATGAGAATTGAGAAACATCTCTCATATTACTCCAAAATTCAAAATAAAATTGGACATGGATTTTAACTCCCAAGAGATTAAAAATGTACTCCCAACAACTCATGTGAAAAATAGACTCTTCGCAGCAACCATACAAAACACCTCTCTCTCTCTCTCTCTCTCTCTCTCTCTATATATATATATATATATATATATATATATATATATATATATATATATATATATATATATATATATTAAAAAAGGTAAATTTTATATAATCAATGATTCTAGTACAAGTCTCACAATTTTAAGCCCCAGCCCCACAAGGCTTTCTTATAGCTGATACATCAAAATCTATATTATGCAGTATTCCTATGGGAAAGGTAGTAAGTCCATCAAATATCCGCATGTTTCGTTCTTTCCACACATGTCAAACCGACACAGCAAGTCTGATCCGTGCTTTCATATACCACATCCCACATCGGTTTCTTCTTGCTCTAATCCAAACAATAATGTCACCAACACTCCTCAAATCAGTACATCCACCCAAACCTCTACTACTCTGCGCCTGCTATAGGACCAGGACGCCACGCATTCGAAGAATAAATGTCATATCGATTCATCCTGTTGATTGCATAAGACACATCTGTGGGAATTGAGGTGAACTCTAAATCGAGCGAGTCTATCCTCAACTCCAAATTGAGTGAGTCTATCCATGGTCAGAAGTCGTCCCATCAATACTCTATATATGCATAGTTGTATTTTCCATGCCAATCCGCTGACTCATATGAAATCAAAATCCTCCAGTCTAGCATAAGACGTTCGAAGAAAATCATAGCATGATTTAAATTCGAACTCTCCAAACCCATTTCCAACTATAGGCGGCTGCCAAACCTATATATCCTCCTGTGCATCGGAGTCTACGGGGACTCCCGGATAATATCAACGAACCTGGGCGTGTATGTGTAACTTTCAGGCTGTCACTCCTCCTGCTGTAGGATGTGCTGAACTCGTAACCTCCTGTCCGCCTCTCGAAGCATGTGATCTCCAACTTTCTCCAATAAGCTCCTGTAGTTGATCCATGGATCAAGCCACAGGTCCGTACTATGCCCGTCTCGAATGACCCAGTGCATGACATTCTTCATAGAAGCACGCTGAATCAATAGGCACTTGAAAGTAACTGAGGCATTGTTATTGTATCTGCAGGCCCAAAAGTTACCTCCTTTCAAATACCTACTACTCATCCACTCCGCCCATAAGGATCTACCTTGTACAAACTTTCATGCCAATTTCATCCTTGCAACCTCTCGTAACATATGTAGAGGTCTCAATCCAACTCTCCCCTCCTTCCAAGGGCGACACAACTGATCCCAGGCAATGGCATATACCTCACCTCGTCAGATAAAATTGGCACATGTGCGCTCAATTGTTCGGATAGTGGTAGTAGGAAGGAGAATGGACTGAAGCCAGAATAGGGCTAACGCTGATATGACTGACCGAACCAGCTCAATCTGACCTCCAAATGAGAGACTATGGGCCTGCCAGCCCCTACCCGCCGTTGAGTGAACTCCACCAAGCTATGGCAATCAATATCCCTCGCATAGTTGACAGACAGAGGAACTCCCAAATATTTTACAAGAAGCTCTCCTTTTTCAATCCCCAACACCGTCGCCCGTTCCTCCTTGCGAGAGCATGTAGAGCTAAAGTACACTCTACTCTTGTCTTTGTTCATCTGGAGCCCAAACACCCTACTAATCTCGTCCATGATCTCCGAGATAGTAGTAAGTCCCTTTATAATAGGTCGCATGAAAACCAATAGGTCATCCGCATATATGAGATGTGAACATGCGGGGAGACCATCTTGTATAGGGGAATGATTTGCCCCTGGTGAACCGCCAGATCCATCCTGCAAGAACTCCATCACCAATGTAAATAGGTATGGGGAGAGCGGGTCACCCTGACGGAGTCTCTGATTGCTTCCGATGTAGCCATGCGGGTGACCCCGTATAAGAACCGAAAATGAAGGAGTAGTAATGCACCGCGGATCATGTCAACCCAAACCTTCATGCCTTCCGTCTTATTAAACTCTCGCACCATATCATGGGCGAGAAGAATATGCTCCGCAATCGATCTACCCTTGATGAATGCCGACTGATTTGCTGACACCAACCCCTGCATGATCTCCTCCATCCTCCGACACATAAGATGTGTAATTATTTTATACAAATAATTACAACGAGCAATGGGCCTGAAGTCCGCCAAGGAGGATGCCCCTTCTTTCTTAGGCACCAATGTGAGGAAGGTGTGATTGAGCTCTTTCAACAACTTGCCACTTGTGAAAAACTCCTGTACCGCCTCCAGGACATGATGTTTAATGGACTCCCAGTGAACTTTAAGAACTTGTTGTTGAACCTGTCCGGACGAGACGCCTTGTTGGAAGACAAGACTGTTCAATGGTACACTTTATAGCATTTAGTTATGTTTATTAACCCTCTCCTTTCAGCAGCACAGCCTTGGCATTCATTCATGTAGTATGCCTGCCATGCCATACGACAAGCATTGAATCAGCAACTCAAATAAATAACAGTATACAATGAATAATCTTGTATTTTTTCTTCTCGTTTCTATAAAGTTCAAGCACTAACTGAAGGATGGGTAATCCAGTTCCTAAAATGGGGGTGCGCTACGGATTTCCTAATTCGACTCCATGATTCGAATAAAAGTAGCGTACTTCTTTGCTATGTTGCACGAACACAGGAAAATGGTGTGCCTATCCGTATCCGTATCTATCAGAAAATGTTTGTATGCCGTATCTGTTTCATGTCCTTATCCGTATCCATATTCATGTAACACAGCTTCTTTGCTTGGATAGGAACTCCTACCATCGGTCTCCACGATATGCGAACAACATTTTGTTGTACAACGACTTTTGTATAGTTACGAAGATAACCAGTAGGTGACTTTGGAATCGAGAGTAGGGTGTTTTACAAGGTAAAGAAGCACAATAAGGCGAAGACAACAATTGAAGGGTCAAGTAGTAGTACCAGGATGAGTTATTCAACATGCGTCTAGAATAAAGATATTTCCTACGGAAGAGATCAAACCACTTTTCCAAGGCATCTCGATTCTCGAGGAAGATTGAACAGGATATCATCTTCAGTTATATAATGTGGCAGTTGGAGAATCCTTTATTCTTTGTATTTGACTTAATGAAGTTAAGGAAATCCATTAGTAAGAATCAAATGGCCAATTGGGAACCATGTGACAAAATTTGGAGTGTAGAGCTTGTAGGCAGGTGGTGATCAGTTCCCAATTTGGAAGCACAATTTTTTACAGAAAATTACCTACACAATACTAAAGTTTTAACAAGTTAAAGGATGTAACAAGTTTGTCAAATTTTCATATACAAATACATATCGCCATAGCCTATGACAATCTATATTTTTTGCACATACATCGCCATAGCATGTGGCGATTTATGTGTTTTGCACAAACATTGTCATAGCCTATGGCGAGATATGTGTGTTCTCGCCGGAGAATATTAAACACATAACTCGTCATAGGCTATGAGCACCCAACTCGCCATTGGCTATGGCGACTTATGTATTATTTTAATTTTTTTTTTTACTGTTGGTAAATCGAAAAATAATAATATTCACACAACTCGTCATAGGCTATGGCGAGTTGTGTGTTAATATTCTCTTTGTGTAAATCACAAATCTCGCCATAGCCGATGGCAATGTGTGTGCAAAACACACATGTCGCCATGAGCTATGGCGATATGTATCTCCATCCACAAATTTACAAAACTTGTTACCCCTCTCCTAGTTTCGTCAACCTTTATTACCGTGGAGGTAATTTTCTGTAGTTTTTTACTTTATTGTTGAGCATAACTGTACATACACAAGGGAGGGATCAGGGAGCACTACTTTATTGTAGTGAAGGTTAGTTCTCTTAGATCATATCATAGAAAGACATTTGATTGTGATAGAAGCAATCTTCAAAGATGTTATGGAATTGAAATCAATGCACCAGAAACAGATGATGCATAGGAAATGTAACTCCTTTTGGTAAGAATCACTTGGATAGACCAACAGTGACTGGACGAAGAAAGATAATGGAGGCACAAAACTTGTAAGTTTATGAATATCAAGTAACAATTGAAGGAAATTTCACTATTGAAGTAAGAACAATAGTGAGGGGGTGATTACTTCACTAATATCTGCTGAAGAAAGAAGTTGCAGATATTTAGCCAACGGATCGATGACTACAAGAGAAGGTTCAGTTTTCAGATCAGAATCGCTAGAAGGTTGAAGTTTACAAGTTTGATTGATAACTGTAATCTGAGTGCTCCGTTGTGGCAGTGGTCAGTGAAGTAATATCAAGTTCTCCATGGACATAGTATCGAGTATTGTGTATTATGGTCAGTGATAGTGAACTGACCCGATCGATGTTGCTCTCATCTAGCTTATTTACCATTTGCACATTTCACTACCCATAATCTTTTAATGTGAAAAAAAACAAGAAGCCAATTAACCCAGAGGATCACAATTTATAATGAAGAAGGAAAAGCAGAGTAGTATATTCAAACTAGCCTGGCTCCCCAGCTAAATTAAGAAACAAAAGAGTATATATGAAAACTTACCGATTCATCAATCACAAGAGTTGCCAGAACATGCAACTAGTGTAACAAGGAAATTAGTGCTTCGGTATGCACCTCAGTTGATACCGGACATGATTTTGTTGCCCAGGACTTCTGATTGTTGAATCTTTGCAGAGTTTCGCATAGAGCTTCTTCATATATGAACTTGCATGTTTAAGATAAAGAATCAGAATTACTGGAGGCAACAATTAAATCCTAATGCAAGTGCAAAAAACTAATTAACCCAAGTGCAAGCATGCATATATATTCCAACTATGTTACACATTGGGTCATAAATACTTGGTCTTGTAACATACCTAAAGAAGGTATAGGTTAGTATTTACCCAAAATTCTTTCCATTGCCACATATATAATTCTTTCACTTTATGTCATATAAGATGTCATCAACATGATCATGCTTTAAATTCTTGAGCTATATATATCCTATACTTTAAATTATTTCCTTTGTCTATGCAAAGCAAAAAAGATTCCCTCAAATTCACTTGCGAGTATGACAAACTCGCAATATATGGCAAGAAAAAATTCTGTGGATTTTGTATTAGGATATGTGGATTTTGTATTAGGATATTCTTTAATCATCCACAACAAACGAATTCAGCAAAAATTATTGTTAAGGAACCAAGAAAACAAAAGTAGCTTGGTTATAAATGCCAAGAGTTCTATAGCATCAAATATTAATTGTGATGGGCAGAAGCTACCTCCGGTAGAACGGTGGATGCTCCATGGAAGTGGTCATGAGTATCTGGAAACTCATGTCGCCTTTGGTGCAAGACTTTAGGCATGGGTGGTATAGGACGCTTCGTGAATACAAGAAGGGCAAAAACCACATTATTTAGGCAACAAGATGAAATTAGGCTAAGGTAAGAAGGATGATCTGTTAGCTCAGCTATAGCAGTTTGAGCAAAGCTCAATTCCCACACATAAGCTTTAGTCCCACATCGGATAGTGGAACTATCTCCACTATGTATATATTCCTCTCTTCACTTTTGCTTCATTAAAAGATGTGTGTGGGAGCTCCATGGGCCACACGCGCGCGCCGCCGCCGCCGCCCGGCCCGGCCCGGCCCGGCCCGGCTCGGCTCGGCTCGGCTCGGTTCGGCGCGCGTAACGGGTGCGGGTACGTGCCCACATCTGCGGGCCCCGAATGCCGATTCGAATTCCTCTTCGGGTTCGGGCCGAGGCTCGGTTCGGTTCGGTTCGGCGCGCGTAACGGGTGCGGGTACGTGCCCACATCTGCGGGCCCCGAATGCCGATTCGAATTCCTCTTCGGGTTCGGGCCGAGGCTCGGTTCGGTTCGGTTCGGCGCGCGTAACGGGTGCGGGTACGTGCCCACATCTGCGGGCCCCGAATGCCGATTCGAATTCCTCTTCGGGTTCGGGCCGAGACCCTAAAAGATTTTTTGCTCCTTTCTTCAAATTCTGACCGTTACTATACTTTTTAAATTTTGTAACGGTTGGATCTTGGTATCCGTCCAGGTTCAATGAACCATGTGGTGTAAACGTAACATAATTGTCTTCTTAAACATCCGAATTAAAACCTATTTAATTTCTGTCCGTTGGTGTATAGCCTATATATATATACTGTTCCATTCTCATTCTTCTCTACACACAGAAATTATCTTCTCACTCTCTCAAAATACTCGTCTCCTTCGTATTGCTGCTGTTGTTCTTCGTTGCTCTGGGCAGAGCTAAGTCGGGGTCACTCTCTCCAACTCGTGTGCGACAAGGAGATTCCGGTGAAGCGGGAATTTTACCACTAGGGGCGTTCGGATTCAGTCTGCACATAGACCCGAGCTAACTCTTAGGGCAGTGCTACGTGCACGACTTCCTCGGAGGCCGGTAACAATTACGTAATTTATTTTGTTTACAGATTTTCAGTGAAGAAATTGAAGAATTTACAACAATCTAAGAGTTAGCTATTTACAGTTCTGTTAGCATCTAAAGTTTAGCTACTGTTAGAATATTAAATTTACAAACTTTCGTAGCAAGTTTGAAAACTTGGTAGCAAAACTTTCGTACCTACAGTTTACATTTTTTTTTACAATTTCTTATACAAACTTGCTTCTGATAGAATAGTCGAAGTTTGGTAGCAAAGTTTCTGTTACTAATTACTTTGTTATACAAAACTTGTTTGTTAGCAAATCAAATTATTCTAGTATACAAAAGTTTGGTAAGCAATTTGCTCTGTTAAAAAAAAAAATTTGCTTTGTTATACATTAATTTGTTCTATCACCAATTTATTCTGTTAGAAAAATTTGCTCTGTTAGGAAAATTTTGCTTTCCTTTTACATTAATTTGTTCTAGCGCAAATTTTATACAAAAGTTGCTTTGTTAGTAATTTTATTAAACTTTTAACATAATTTGTTCTGTTAGCAATATTAATATTGTTGCTTCTACTGTGCATTTCACAATAGCCTTATTCACATATCTTCTAGCCATTTCACTAGTTTCTTTTTACTCAATATTTTAATTTAGGCTAAATCAAACAATTAATTAATTTAGTAAAAATTCCTTTATTTTTTAAGTTCTAAAAGTTAAGATTTGTTTGGGAACAAGCCGAAAGGGCCCTTCTGTCAACAAGGCGAAATATCGCCTAAGCGACCGGTACTTAAGAGTTCCTAGTGAACCTCCGCTTGCTGGGATCCGGCCCCTACAGCTAACCCAACCTTATCAAAACTTGAAAAAACTAAAAATTTAAGGGTTTATTACTAAAATTATTTTAATTGTTAATTTTTAGTTTAAAATCATCTTATTGAGTAAATATTATTTTTCAGACTTTAGAAAACATGACTTCCAAGGAAGAGACTTTTTCTGCAAAGCCTGCAAAATTCAATGGCACCTATTTCAAGAGGTGGCAAAGCCAGATGAAATTTTGGCTTACCACTTTAGGTCTAATTTCTGCCATTGATGGGTCCACACCCATCTCAAATGATTCTGATGAGACTGAGTCTGACGTAGGGGTGTCCAAGTCATCTTCTTCTACCAAGCCTAAGACCCCTAAGGAAATTGACTACCACTGCTTCCACAGAATCTTAAGCGCTATGTCGGAGTCACTCTACGACATATTTTTTGAGTATAAAAGCGCTAAAGAACTCTGGGATGCTTTGGAAGATGAGTATGGTTGTGATGATGCTGGAATTGATAGATTCAATTCTACCACATTCAACCAATATGTCATGGTAGATAACAAACCTATCAATGATCAAATTCATGAGTTCCAAGAACACCTTAGGCAGCTTCAAGCCAGGGAACCGTTTTTTCTACTGAGCACAAAATAGGATGCTTGATAGATAAACTTCCCCTTTCCTGGTCTAAAGTGGCAAAAGACCTTCTATATCTACAAGGATCTATTACATATTCTCAAGCTCTACAGAGAATTAGAACAGAAGAGAAATATAGATCCAAGACCAAAGCTAGGTCAAATGCCACAGCTAAGGTAAACCTTGTAGAAAGCCATGAAAAACCTAAGTCAAACAACCATCTCAAATCCAAGAAAACCTCCTTCAAAAAGAAGCAGAGTTTTCAACCTCCTCACAAAAATCTTCATCACCAAAACCATCACCAACAAAACCCTCAACCCCAAAAACCTAGAAACTTTGGTCAGACTCAGGATCAAAGAAGATTTTGTTTTGTGTGTGGTAGAACCAACCATACAGCCATCAACTGCTTCCAAAGGAAGAAAGAACCTATCCAGAACTCCTTCAAGGGAAAAGGCAAGCCAGAGGCTAACATGATTCTGAATGGGTCTTCCAGCTCCTTCAGGTCTGTAAGCTTTCAACCTGTAGTAAACCTGTCTTTCCATTCTGATGATTGGTGGTTGGATTCTGGAGCTAATGTTCACGTTTCATTTGATCGCTCCTGTTTTTCAACCTATCAGGAATCAGGTGGAGGAGGCGTGACCCTAGGAGATGGCTCAATGGCACAAGTTGTGGGAAGAGGAAGAATAGATCTGAAGATGACATCAGAAAAAATTCTACCTCTCCATGATGTGCTTCATGTGCGTCTGTCAGGAGAAATCTTGTTAGTGGATCCCTCCTTGTAGCCTCAGGATACAAAATTGTAATGGAGGCTAATAAAGTAGTTTTTTCTAAGAATGATCTGTTTATTGGAAATGGATTTGTGAAAGATGGACTTTTGTTTTAAGTACTATGAATAAAAGTTCAAATCCTTCTTTTGTTGCAAATGTTGAATCATCAAATGTTTGGCATGGTAGACTAGGTCATGTGAACTTAGGATCTATCAAAAGGATGATGAACTTAGATCTTATCCCTAAGACTTCTATAGATGATGAACACAAATGTGAGATATGTGTTCAAGCCAAACATACTAGATTACCTTTCAAATCTGTCTATAGAGATTCTGAACTCCTAGAACTTATCCATAGTGATGTTTGTGATTCCAATAGGGTCTTGACCCGAGGTGGTAGAAAATACTTTGTAACTTTTATAGATGACCATTCAAAGTATTGTTACACCTACCTCCTTAGGACCAAAGATGAAGTTCTAGACAGATTCAAGGTCTATAAATCTGAGGCTGAGAACCAGTTGGATAGGAAGATTAAGATCCTTAGATCAGACCGTGGTGGAGAGTATACCTCAAATGAAATGACTAACTTCTGTGAAGAGCACGGAATTATTCATGAGGTAACTGCTCCTTATTCACCACAATCCAATGGAGTTGCTGAAAGAAAGAATCGCACTCTTTTAGATATGGTAAATGCCATGCTTCTCAGCTCAGGTGCCCCTGACAATCTTTGGGGAGAAGCCTTATTGTCAGCCTGTTATATTCTTAATAGGATACCCAGTAAGACTAATGATAAGACCCCATATGAGTTATGGAAATGTCGAACCCCTAGGATTAATTACCTCAAAGTTTGGGGATGCTTAGCTAAGGTTGGAATTCCTGAACCCAAAAAGAGGAAGATAGGACCTAAAACTGTAGATGCTGTATTCATAGGATATGCCCTAGATAGCAATGCCAATAGATTTCTTGTAACCCATTCTGAAGTAAATGAAATCTCTAATAACACAATCATTGAAGCTAGAGATGCAGTTTACTTTGAGAATATTTTTCCTTTCAAGGATAGAACCCCTTCATCTTCCTCTAACCCTTCTCTTACTCCGTCTACTAGTTCTCATGATCTAGTACCCAGTTCTCAACCAGAACAAGTCATAGAACCTAGAAGGAGTAAAAGAGAAAGGATTGAAAAGAATTTAGGAGAAGGATTCTTCACTTTTTTGATAGAAGGTGATCCCTCCACTTATGAAGAAGCCATATCCTCTCCTGATGCCCCTTTCTGGAAAGAAGCTATTAACAATGAGTATAACTCCATCATGGAGAACAATACTTGGTTTTTAGCAGATCTTCCTTTAGGCAGCAAACCAATAGGTTGTAAGTGGATCTTTAAGAAAAAACTTAGAGCCGATGGTACCATAGAAAAATATAAGGCTAGGTTAGTAGCCAAAGGATTTACCCAGAAGAAAGGATTAGATTATTTTGATACATACTCTCCTGTAGCTAGAATATCTTCTATTAGAACCCTTCTAGCCTTAGCTTCCATTCATGACTTGCTGATCCATCAAATGGATGTAAGACAGCATTTCTAAATGGAGATTTAGAAGAAGAGATATATATGGAGCAACCTGAAGGTTTTATTGCTAAAGGTCAAGAAAAGAAGGTTTGTAGATTAGTAAAATCTCTTTATGGCCTAAAGCAAGCTCCCAAGCAATGGCACAACAAATTTGACAAAGTTATTATAGAATTTGGTTTTGTGCCAAATGAATATGACAAATGTTTGTATTCCAAAAATACAAATAAAAGTTGTGTTATCTTATGCTTGTATGTTGATGATATCCTTATTTTAGGATCTTCACTGGAATTGATAAATAATACTAAGAATTATTTGTCTAACCAGTTTGATATGAAAGACCTAGGTGAGGCAAATCTAATCCTAGGAATGCAAGTGTCCAAATGCAATGAGGGATATACTCTATCCTTAGCACATTCAATTGAGAAAATGCTAAGAAAGTTTGAGTATTTTAACAAAAAACCTGCCCTTACTCCATATGATAGCAATGTTGTCCTCAAGAAGAATGAAGGATCTCCTATAGAACAACATAGATATTCACAAATGATTGGGTCCCTCATGTACATAACAAATAGGACCAGACCTGATATTGCATTTGCTATTGGGAGACTAAGTAGATATACTAGTAACCCAAATCAGTCACACTGGACTGCATTAGACAGAGTATTTAGATATCTTAAGGGTACTCTTGATTATAAACTTCATTATACTAGACACCCTGATATCATAGAAGGTTACTCCGATGCAAATTGGGTAACTGATTCACATGATGTGAAATCCACTACTGGATATGTTTTTACCCTAGCAGGAGCTGCAATCTCCTGGGGATCATGTAAACAAACTATCATAGCCAGAAGTACAATGGACTCTGAAATGATAGCTTTGGATACTACATGTACAGAAGCCGAATGGCTGAAAAATCTTATTATGCATATACCTGTTTCTGTTCATCCTATACCTGCAATTTCTATAAACTGTGATAATAAATCTGTTATAGAACTACTAAAGCATGATTCTGTGAATGCTAAGATGAACAGGCACCTGCAGCTGCGTTTCAAGTCGATAAAGAGCCTATTGGGCAAATATGTGGTTCTTGACTATATAAAGTCAGAAAAGAACCTTGCAGACCACTTGACGAAGGGTCTGTCTAGGACTTTGATCCTAGAATCATCGAGGGGGATGGGGTTAAGCCCATAGTTTAGTCACCAGCAGTGGCAACCCAACCGAGTCTGACTGGAGATCCCAAGAAGCCGGTTCAATGGGTAGAAACAAGCTGGACTAGGTGACTATTATGGAACACTGACCTTGAGATTAAATTCTCTTTAAAATAAAAGTCCAGGAGGCTGTACATGTGTACATTCATACCTCATCCCTATGGTGACAGTGTTCCTTTTGTGATATGGATAGGTTGAGTTTAAACTCTTAATAAGTCCAAGCATGATATGCAGGGTTGATACCTATCACCAACCCTTAAGGACTTACCTATATGAGAGGTCGTGAGGGCCGCGACTATAGGACAGGGCGATCCTAGACAACTCTCATGAATGTGTAAAAGTGCGCATGGCCAACCAAATGCGCCACCCGATAGATCCAAGTACCTCTAGCGTACTATGTGTGCTATTATCTGAGTCTGGTTCAAGAAGACTGATTCAAGACGTAGTCCATCAAGCTCCTCTTCAGACAAAGATAATAGTCACTACGTGAGATTCAAGGCTGTGGTCCATCTCATTTATGCATAGTATACAACTGCCCAGAAATTCTTTTACTCTTCTTTTTGTCTTCTATCCTGGAACTTGAGCTTTTGGGGGGGGGATTGTTAGCTCAGCTATAGCAGTTTGAGCAAAAGCTCAATTCCCACACATAAGCTTTAGTCCCACATCGGATAGTGGAACTATCTCCACTATGTATATATTCCTCTCTTCACTTTTGCTTCATTAAAAGATGTGTGTGGGAGCTCCATGGGCCACACGCGCGCGCCGCCGCCGCCGCCCGGCCCGGCTCGGCTCGGTTCGGTTCGGCGCGCGTAACGGGTGCGGGTACGTGCCCACATCTGCGGGCCCCGAATGCCGATTCGAATTCCTCTTCGGGTTCGGGCCGAGACCCTAAAAGATTTTTTGCTCCTTTCTTCAAATTCTGACCGTTACTATACTTTTTAAATTTTGTAACGGTTGGATCTTGGTATCCGTCCAGGTTCAATGAACCATGTGGTGTAAACGTAACATAATTGTCTTCTTAAACATCCGAATTAAAACCTATTTAATTTCTGTCCGTTGGTGTATAGCCTATATATATATACTGTTCCATTCTCATTCTTCTCTACACACAGAAATTATCTTCTCACTCTCTCAAAATACTCGTCTCCTTCGTATTGCTGCTGTTGTTCTTCGTTGCTCTGGGCAGAGCTAAGTCGGGGTCACTCTCTCCAACTCGTGTGCGACAAGGAGATTCCGGTGAAGCGGAGATTTTACCACTAGGGGCGTTCGGATTCAGTCTGCACATAGACCCGAGCTAACTCTTAGGGCAGTGCTACGTGCACGACTTCCTCGGAGGCCGGTAACAATTACGTAATTTATTTTGTTTACAGATTTTCAGTGAAGAAATTGAAGAATTTACAACATGATCAAAGTTTAATGTATAGAGTTCAATCACATGTCCCTTATTTATAGGCAAAAAAATCTCCATATGTAGTTGTAGATACTAGATATGCCCCCATTGATTTACTGACTAGGAAGGTTCGAGAGGCAAAGACCATTGATTTACTGACTAGGAAGGTTCGAGAGGCAAAGACCATGGTATTTTATATACTCTGGTCAAGATTGCAAGAGTGATCTTCACATTATAGGTTAGAAAAGTAATATAACTACACAATACTATATATAAGTACAAGATTAAACGATCATATCTCAAGGATTTAACGAGTTTATATTAATAGTGTTAGAAAAGTACTATAACTACATCGTTACTATATATAATACAAGATTACACAAGCATATCTCAAGGATTAAACGAGTATATATAAATAGTACTTGTTTCGTTATATTACTTTTGTGATATATGATGTTGAGAAGATCCACTCAAGTAATCTTTGTTGGGAACGCGGTGTGACCCGAACCGGAGTTGGCCCATGAGGTGCGATATTGAATTGGGCACATATGTCTTAAAAGAGAATTCTCATGTAAGGCTTGAACTAATCCCAATTATCTACATCACATGATCCCACCTCCTAATTGATATGAGACTAAATTACCAACTCAATTGTCACACCCCATTTGAGCACTCAACCGAAAACGAGATACAACCCAACAATCTCCACCTTAGCTCGTTTCCGCTAGCCGAATAACCTTAGCACCTTGATACATTTGTCCGTTCCCGCTAGCCGAACAACCTTAGCACCCCTGCTACTTTTATTCGTGTCACGACCCGCACCCTGAAGAGGGGCACGAGCACGTGGTTACGTCCAGCCTACGCCGCAAAATCGGCGGTAGAATGCTGTATATAGGGTCTGTAAATACGACTAAAACAGATAAATGTACCTGTACAGTATATACACTCCGAATGGAGGTGACATAGCAATAAGTCTCAATCACCTAATCAAAACTAAGGTAGATAGCATGAAAAGAGATATGATAGATAAAACAGGAAACGAGTCCAAAATCCACAAGTCAGAGCTAACACAAATATCCAGAGTCTCAGATAGTATAAGTATAAAGATACTACAAACTGAAATGTACTAGCTGGCTCGCAGGCCAGGCAAACCTAACTAAACTATGCTACTCAGGGTGAGCAAAGTCCAGTGGCTCTACCAATAAGCCACGGTCTAAATCTAGTCCATCAGACTCAACCCCATAGTAGGTCGGGCAGTCAGTCTCAGAGTCATCTGTAAAATTTGTCAACGGTATCCTGTCAGAAAAATGAGCAAGTACAAAACACCAACAGCAGTTCCATATGAATTGAGAAATACTATAAGAGACAGCAATAATGAAATACAAGACAAGATATAGGCGACTTGGGAACCATTTGAAAGCCGAGTTACAACCCTTGAACCAAACAAGGACCGAAGTTGTAATCCTTCTTCCAAACAGAACTTGGTCTCAAATCATGGTACAGTATAAAGACAGATAGAGCATATGAGAAATGAATTATAGCATGGTGAAAGTACAGTAAGTAAAGGTGAACTGGAAATATAAGATATGACAATAAATGTAAAAAGGTGATTTGAACTATTAGAGCGATATGTGATCGGCTAGGGAAGCAAGAGATGGTTATCCACTTGGCCCGGCAATCCACGGTGTACTCAACGGAGAGTCATGTCGTCCAACCTGGATAACTGGTAATGGGGTATCTGCTACACCCTACGTGAGGTGAGGGTGGCGCTAGCAAAAATATAGTTACAGGAAGGCTTGATCACATAACCCCTAATAATTCTCCCATCCCCGAATAGTATCACGGATCCAGACATGGCACGTCATGACACGGGGTTCAAGAGCAGGGGGCCAGCCCACTCCAAAATCAGTGTCTATATAAGTACAGGAACACAGGAATATCACATACTCATATACCAAGGGAGTCTAGGAATAGCATCTCATGACAGGATCCGACGTATACTAGTCCGTGAAACGTCGTGTCAGGAATCATGTAAAACACTACGACTGAATCGGATATAGTAGATATCAAGACAATGAAAACTATCAGTGAATGTACTCGCCTGTGGTCCTGAGCTGATAAGGTGAACAGACGCTCAGAGTGATCACAGACCTAAAATAAGATACTATGAGTCAAACATGGCTTAATACTGAAAAAGGAAACTAATATAATCCATGAATGCAAGTCTAAGTCAAAACTAGGTCAATGTAGGTCAAACTGAGTCATACTAGGTCATACTGGTTCATACTAGGTCATACTAGGTCACTGGAAGTCAATCCAAGTCAAACTAGGTCGAACGGGATCAAAGGTTGACTTACAGTTGACTTTTGGTCAAAAAGTCAACTCTGGTCAACTCTGGCCAACTCTAGGTCAAACTAGTCTAATGTTGACTAACTGTTGACTTTCAGTCAACTGGTCAACTCTGGATTGGTTTCGGTCAAATCGGGTCGCTTAAAGACTAAGTTTGACTCTCGGTTGACTTTTGTTGACTTTTGGTCAAAAAGGTCAACCGACGTCAAAACTAGTCTATGAGTACCATATTTGATCATTACCAACCACAGGAATCAAGTTCTAACTCTATTTTAGACTTCTAACACCAATACCCTATTCCTAGGCAAAACTAGCATTTACCCTTCTAAGGTAAATTCCGATACCTTGCCCAATTCCAAGGAAACCCCGCAAATATCCATGGTACTAACCTAGGCTCCTTAGGGTAGCTAGATATCAACCTATCTAGGGTTTACCTACCAAGAATTTAGGGTATCATAGGTATCTAAGCTATGTTAGGATACGTATAGGTTTACCCTATTACCTATCTTAACATATCATGAATTTTACCCTCTACTCTACCACACTCATCTACACCACTCACTCTCATGATACACTCCTATATTTATCATACCCATAGGCTCTCCTATAGGTTTCCTATTAGTTTAGATATAGGCTACACTATAGGTTACTAGTTTCCCTCACTTAGCTCTCACACCCACACACAATATCTCACAAACCCTCACACACACATAGGCAATAATGGACAGCAATCAAGGGGGGAAAACTGGGCTGATGTGAAGGGAATGTGAGGTCAACCACTTGGGCTAAAACAGGACAGAAATGAGGGACTGGTTTTCGGGTTTTATGGACTGAATTTAGTGGCCAAAGGGGACTGGTTTTCAGTCCAAATGGACTGTTTAAGTGACTGCCAAGGGTGGGGGTTTTGTGGGCAATACTGGACTGAATTTGGGCTGTCCTTGGGCAGTCCAAGGGGACTGCCAAGTAGCTCTTTTCTGGACTGAAATGAGAGGGTTCAATGACAGCCATGGGGGAGAAATCTGGACTGTGGGGAGCTGTCCTAGGCAGTCCAATAGGTGGACTGTTTCCAGAAAATGGGACAGCCATATGGCTCTAAGGGACAGCCACCTAAGGCTTGAAACATGGCAGGTACATGGGTATTCAAGGGACTAAAATGAAGGTTTTATATGCTGTTTTTGGACAGCAATAACATGGGTTTTTTGGACAGGTACTAGAGCTATATAGGGACAGCCATAGGGTCTTTTTTCTGGACTGGTTTGTGGCCATTGGGACTGTCCAAGTAAGAACTGAAATAATGGGAAAAAAGGGACTCAACTGGAGTCCAAAGGACAGCCAAGAATTGGTTTCTTCCCCCTTCTTATTCACTCTCTAATCACTCACCACATCTCCTCTCTAACCCTCACACTCTATCACAATTTCCTTCACTAACCACTCTTCACATTCCCTCTCAACATATCATCAAACACCCTCACTACACCAACTACCACACACACAAACCATGCCATTCCTCCTTGGCCGACCCTGTGTAGTCCCCTTCCCAAACACAAACAACATCACCCCATCACAAATATATCTACAAATATAATCCACAATATATATACATATATATATATATATATATATATATATATATATATATATATATATATATAATGATATATATATATATATAACCATATATATATAAAAATATATATATATATATATATATATATATATATATATATATATATATATATATAGATCTGGAAATTGCTGAGAAACCCAATTTCGGGGTGGGCTTTTATGAAATGCCCACCCGCTGGATGAGTTTTATGAAATACCCAGAATTAAGTATTTTCACGTTAAATATTCCAAGATTCCCTTTTAGATGCCACCCGCTGAAAACTGCTATTTTTATAATACCGAAACTACCCCTCCACGCGAATTGGTCATCTATATGTATTTGAATTTAAAAAACTCAGATCTGGATTGCGATTTTCGTCTTCTTCTTCTTCACGGGAAATCTGAATTCAATTGCTCTCATCTTCAGCAGAGATCGTTCGTAGTTCGGTGTGCTTTTCTTCAGTCGAACTCAGATTATCGCTCGTCATCATCATCACCATCATCATCATCTTCATCGTGGAGACATTTGAAGTTTTCCGACGATTAGGTCAATTGTGGAGAGAAGATCTTTCTTCTTCTTTTCCATAAGGATTATTATCGCTTTGAAAGAAGAACGAAACTCTTTATTTCTGACAAAAATTTTCTAAAAAAAAATATTCTCCGTGTTAAAACCATGGAGAATGACCATTCTCCGTGCTAAAATGACAGAGAATGACTATTCTCCGTTTTAAAAACCACGGAGAATGGCATTCTCCGTGTTAAAAACCACGGAGAATGACAATTTTCTATGGGTTTTAACACGGAGAATGCCATTCTCCGTGGTAAAGTGACGGAGAATGGCCATTCTCCGTCATTTTAGTACGGAGAATAGCTATTCTCCTTGATTTTAACACGGAGAATGGTCATTCTCCGTCTTTTTTAATACGGAGAATGACCATTCTCCTCCATGTTAACACGAGATTGGTCATTCTCCGTGTTAATATCACGGAGAATGACCATTCTCCGTGTCGAAAAAGACGGAGAATAACCATTCTTCGTTGTAAAAAATGACGGAGAATGTCCATTCTCCTGCGTTTTAACACTGGAATGACCATTCTCCGTGCTAAATTATACGGAGAATGGTCATTCTCCGTTTTATTTAACACGGAGAATGTCATTCTCTGTTTTATTTAACACGGAGAATGGCATTCTCCGTGTTTCTAACACGGAGAATGGTCATTCTTGACCATTCTCCGTGCTAAATTACACGGAGAATGGCATTCTCCGTGCTAAATTACACGGAGAATGGCATTCTCCGTATAAATTAAGACGGAGAATGGCCATTCTCCGTCTAAATTATGACGGAGAATGGTCATTCTCCGTGTAATTTAGCACGGAGAATGACCATTCTCCGTGTAAATTAAGACGGAGAATGTCATTCTCCGTGTTACTAACACGGAGAATGGTCATTCTCCGTGTAAATTAAGACGGAGAATGCCATTCTCCGTGTTACTAACACGGAGAATGACCACCTTCATGCGAAATTAACATTTTTTTGTGTTCTAACACGGAGAATGGCCATTCTCATGCATTTTATGGTTAGCTGAAACTTTGGAGGGCCATAACTTTTGACTGGGAGGTCGAAACGAGGTTCCGTTTGTCGCAAAATGAGCGTATCGTCGAGGAGACTGAAAGTAACCGTTTCTCCATTAGACGGCCTTCCGAAATTTTAGAATCGCAAAAAAAATGATGTTTGGACCTCCGTTTTAGCACTTTTGCCGTTTGTCTCGGTCTTTCCGAAATTTTTCGACGAGTTTTTGAAGATTTTTGAGGAGAAAACCTAGATTCGAAAGTGAGCAGCGTATGGAAGAAGATAAAGTATCGAAACATTTTTTTAAGAGCAGTTTCGTGGGTGTTTTCAATAAATTAAAAGGAAGGGCAAAAGGGTCATTTGGAACCCGCTTTGGATAAGTTTCTCTAATTCTGGACACGCGATGAAAGTTTTTTTAGCGTTGGGTTTTACATAAAACTTTTTTAGTTTTTGGGCATTCCATAAATTCTCCCATTATAGGAATAAGATACATTAAGAGAAATCATTCCTAACACATGTAAAAATTTGGAATACAAATTAGAACAATAATAAAACAATACACAAAAGATTTTATAAGTGTCCAAGGAGGGTTTTCTCCATTAGGACACGATCCTACTCCTAGGACACCTCTACAAATGTCCAAATGGACACGAAATGGACACCAATGGGCACCAAACCAAGGGGGTCATTCCTATATGTCAAAATGAATCTAATGCATGAGATAAATGAGAGAGGGAAAGGATTTATACCTCCCGGTGATTCGATTCGATCCCGAAACGCCACCGACACGTAGAAATCCCAAACGGACACGAACAAGCTCCGAATCCTCTCAAACTTGAGGAGCCCCTTTCTTGGATAGAATGGAGAAGGAAGGATGAAGGTTTGGTGAAGAAATGGGAAAATTTGGGGATGATTTGATTAGGGTTAGCTCTCAAATCAATTTGGGGAAGAACAAGAGAGAGAGTGGAAGAGTGGATAATGATTGAAATGATGGGGGTCCTATCCACTTGGCGGCCGGCCACAAGAGGGCTGTTTTGTCCTATTGGGCAAAAGTAAAAAAGGCCCCTCTCTAGTCATTTGCTAAAACAATGGTAAGGGGTTAAGTCGGGGGTAGTTTAGTCAATCCAAAATCACTAATCTCAATCAATACTAACCAAAATAATTTAGTCTAGTCACTAACTAAAATATCTAACATGTGGGCCATGGCTAACTAGTGTGTGGGCCCGCTAAGGTCAACACTACCCCGGGTCCCCGAAACAAGTCGAAACAAGTCGGAAAGAGTTGAAATTCGAACCCGACACAAACAACCCCAAAATAATACAATAAATAAATAAATAAATAATTTCAAAATAATTTTTAAAGTGGAAAATTACCAAAATACCCCTGTTCATGAAAACTGGGGGTGACAATTCGTTTCCGCCAGCCGAACAACCTTAGCTCTCCTTGCTACATTTTTATTTGTTCCCGCCAGACGAGCACCCAGGAGATCCAACATATTGTCATATCGATCCATTCGACCACAGAACCAAACCGACACGTTCATCCATACCACCATTGTGTGCCAACCACCACGTCTTGCTCCACCTTTGGTTCGTCAAACCCACCTTTGAAGCCAATTCATGTAGTTGATGCTCCTACTCCACCTTGAAAAGAGCCTGTATAATCCGATTATACACATGAACGTTCAGCACCATCTGTCTCGAACCAATTAGAGCTGCCCAAATTAGCCCCGTAACCATGGACTTTGATACCACTTGTTGGGAACGCGGTGTGACCCGAACCGGAGTTGGCCCATGAGGTGCGATATTGAATTGGACCCATATGCCTTAAAAAAGAATTCTCATGTAAGGCTTGAACCAATTCCAATTATCTACACCACATGATCCCACCTCCTAACCGATGTGGGACTAAATTACAAACTCCATTGTCACACCCCATTTGAGCGTTCAACGGGAAACAAGATATAACCCAACAATCTTGATCATGGATTTTGCCTCTCAAACCTTCTTAGTAAGTAAATAATTTTGTTAACATATATCCTAAGGGCACATGTTAACACATTGATAAATGCATATTTTACATGAGTACTCTCACCAACACATTTATCAATATACATTTTATATTTATCAATACACATTTCAAGTAAAAGGTGCATTGATGAATGTGCTGGTGGGTGTACCCATGTAAAATGCACATTTATTAATGTGGTAACATGTGTCCTTAGGATACATGTTAACATAACCCAATCAATAAGGGTATACTTAGAGATCCGTTGTAATTTATTATTATAGAGATTCGTTTTTCATATATCTTGTGTCTATCAACTTTTTTGTTTATTTTGCTACAATGACTTTGTTTCTGAGACCATTTTATTAACCATGTCTGGTTATTGCCTTGTACAAGTGCAATTTAGACTTGTACGGTATCACATTCAGTGACGATTTTCGGTCATCGGGACGTGACAAGATATACAGTCAACTTGTGGAAGAATTTTGGTTTCATCATGGGTTGTTTTGGGGTGCCCCGTCTTGTTAGTAGCATGACCATTTCAAAGCACGTGTAAGCTGTGCGATCAAGATCCCAAAAATCGAAAGGCCCCCCAAAATTTAACCTTTGTATATATTACTAATGTGAAATCTCCATTTTTAGATTTAGGCCACCCAATTTTTTAGAAATTTTAGTAACATGATCCTTAGAATGTCATAAACAATGTCCTTTTATTAGAGTGGGTTAAACCTTTTGTTAGTATTTGTACAAGGCCCTTAGAATGTCAGAAACGGCCCTGCACCAGAGCGTACACGAGAGTTGTATGCTAGGCTAGTGCCTAGTGCTTTCACATGGTTTCGTTTTCTCCTCTTTTCCCGTTCCTCAATTCCTATTCATGTTTATTTTTTGTTGAATGGTTATCATATAAATCTAACTCGGTAGTCAACATAAATATTACACAAAATAGCAGTTTGCTTCAACAGGCATACGGGAGTGAGGTACACTACTTGCTCTGAAACATGGAATGAGAGGGTAGGCCTAACTGATAAATTATTTGCTCTTAAGAGCCGATACTTTCTGTATGTACCCATATATTTGCATCTGCTAGGTATATTTCATACTGACTCCTACAACTGCATGCTCAAGTTCATGTATGCTTCATTATTGCAATTGATTAACTTAATATTTTGTTGTCAGTTTTATTGCCATTTGATTGATATCTGTTGAACTTCATTTGTAAAATTTGGACTACTTGAGTCGATACTTTTGGTTATCTGAATCAGACCCCACGTGTTTTTTTTATTTTGGAGGGGGTGGGGGGGGGGGGGGGGAGGAGGGTACACATCTCGAACGCAGTTCTTGGGAGTAGAGGAAACCTAGTAATTATGGTCAACATAACCTTTATCTCAAGAAAACAAAATCTAATAAATAAATAACCAAATAATTCCCTAATCTTATGAGTCAACTTGTCTGTTTAGGTGTTTCGCCATTAATAGGAAAATATCATAATAGGTAACTGGCTTCTTGGTGAAATATGGCTGAATAGTCATGAAAGGATAGACCACTTTCCTCTTTATCAATAAATGGAGAAAGAAAAGAGTCCAAACGCTACAAAAAAACTTCTTAAGGAATTTATTCAGAACTTCGTAAGGCTATATGTTTGTGGGATCTCATTGTATAAAACATCTTGGTATAAGATATTTGCTAGATCTCAGCAAGGCTCCCTTTCCCTAGTCCCTACTAACTTATATTGGAGAACCATAAGAGAAAACTTAATTGTTATCAGAGAGACACCCTCCAACAGTCACAATGAAGTATCTTGCTAGGATAACATAACTAGTTCAAGGATTAATATCGTATATTAGAATCTGATATAAATGCCTAGATTTTCAGAAATAAGGATACCTGGATACTAAACCTTGTATAAAGATTTCCAGAAATAAGGATACCTGGATACTAAACCTTGTATAAACAATATCTTGCAAAAAAATTCTTCTAAACATTTATATCCACCTTTGATAGCTAAGTATACCAGACGGAAAGTCAAATGCTATATTAAGGTTTTTTTTTTTTTTTTTAAACCAAGGCCCGTGGAAAACGCCATCCAGCCAGCCTTGGTCCGGAGGCCGTGGACAACGCCACCCAGCCGCCCCCGTGGGAGTGGGGGTTCGAACCCGCGCCCTCACCCCCGAGTGCGAGCGGTCTTACCGGTGCGCCACCGCGCCACTGACAAATGCTATATTAAGTTGAAGATGAGACATCACTATCTTGAGTAAGAACTTGACCCAATTTTAAGTGATGGCCTGACTTAGGGTAACGTGGAAACGAAGTGCAGGATTTCCAGGCCAACAACAAAGAAATACGCTATAATATGACACGACTCTATAATTTACGTGTGAATTACTAATTTGCTATAAGGTCGTGTTTTTGGTTCAGGAATTGCAATACTGCTAAAAATTCATTTTCCTAGAAATCTAAGTTGCATAGACATAACTACGGGTTCGGATATAGATGTGATAGGATTCAGAAAACAGATTAAAGTATGTAGGATGCGGGCATAGCATGGATATTGTAATACATACAAATGAATACATATCTATATACACATTATGTATATTAGATCTTGATATAATTGTCTATATTTATGCATGTTTGATAGTAACTAGGTTCCAAGTAGTTCTAGAAATTTCTAATATTGCAATTATGTTTTGTCTAGTGAGGAGTATATTCAACATGACTGTCGAGGAAGTATAGTTTCTCATAAGTGTCAGACACGGATATAGATATGATACAGGAGTCCGTAGGAGTATTCGTCCAACTTAGCTAGAAATTGTATTCATGTGCAGCAAATTTAAGGAAATTTCTTAATTGTGTTTGGTAACACAAGTAAATTCCTAGGAGTATAACATTCTTGAACATAATATGATAAATTTATTTGCTATGCCTGCCAGTATATCTAAAATATATTCTAGTTCACTCAATTAGTATTCTAGGATTTTACCAAGGAGACCTGGTTCAACTCGGAGCAATGAAATGTCATGTATTAGATATTGTTATTATTTTAATTATCATCCGCAATTATTATTCTTAATAATTAATAGTATGTTCATATTAGTTAGTTAATTATTAAGAGATAATATTAGTAAATAAGTAAGTATTATAATATTGATAAATAAATCATTATCATATTAATTATTTAAATAGTTAAAGTTAATAATAATAGATGTTAATGAAGAATTAATATTATATTACTTAGCTAGCTAATATTATATATATAAATAATAATTGTTAATTCATTTTAATAACTAATTAACCAATTAAACAGTTAATGAGTACTGACGTGTCATATTACCTAATTAAATAGTATTAGTTTTATTTAAATAATTACCTAAATAATTCCATTTCTAACCAAAATTATTCAGTTCTCAACCTCACCAAGAATTCCATTCTTATGGGAATGAAACACCCACGTTTAGGTGGGAGTATGTTTTCCAAAGTTTGTGGAAAAAATGTAGTAGTTCCGAGAATTTAAAATGTCCAATCAAAAGTTGTAATGACAGAAACAAACATGTTAATTGTTTTCTTACCATCAAAATTTCCAGGAATCTAGAAAATCCTCCGTAGAAAACAAAACATATATAAACAACTACAATCTAAGAAGCATGTACCCTACAAAATCTGTGGTGTGTCTTTGTTATACTAAAAATGCAATAAATACGCCAAATTGGTGCAATGTCCATATCATGTCATGTCGTATTTGTATCCAAGGAACATAACGTGTACCAGTGAGGATTCATAATGTTGTATCTCAGATGTATCTGGTGAGGAGATTCTGATCTTTAATTCATTATCTCCCTTTCAGTCTCCCTAATTCTTGGATAAGTCTTTTTCCTCTTTCCATCCCTCTAACCCTTAATTCTTCTTCTTTAGTGCTCTCTAGTTCACTTTCCTTTCTATCCCATTTTTAGTACATGCTAAGAAATTCTTCTCTAGTTCAGGATTTGTATCAAAATCTTGATCCAATCGAGGTCGTGGGGGCTCCCATGTTTGTAGTTAGAATGGATGAGTCAATTTTGACATAGACTGGTGCTTAACCTATTCTTCTTTCTGCATTTTTTTCTCTCTCTTCTTGTTCCCTTGATTGTCTCATTAACGTCTTCATTAGCCCAAAACATAAGTTCTAGAGAAGTTAACGAGTTCCATATTCCATAATCCTTAATGGTATGTTGTCCGTATGTATCATTCACACAGATGTGAAACTAAAGGAAAATCGGTATCGGGTCTCTTGGTGACAATGGATGACTTAATCTCATGTAGGACTGTTTCTGACACTCTAAAGTCCATGTACAAATACTAAAAAAAACACTTTTTTAACCACTCTAAAAAAAAGACATTTTCTTACATTCTAAGGACCATGTTAAGGTAATTATAAAAAATTGGGAGGCCTAAATCTAAAAATAGAGATTTCACATTAGTAATATATATGAGTTAAAAATTTTGGAGCCTTCTGGTTTTTAGGGCCCTGTGCGATCGCATAACTTGCACATGCTCAGAAACGGCCCTGGTCTCATGATTCCAGCAAGCGGAGGAAGTGAAGAGTTTAGCGGAGGAAGTGAAGAGTTTGAAACTGCTGAACGAAACTACTTGCGCTAGATGTTGCGGGATTTCGACCGAGGGAAATGGCCACTCTTAAGGTCCCTACAAATCTGGCAATGGCATCAAGGGTAGCAACAACGGAACTCGTGTTCTTATCAAATAGAAACACTACATCATTCACAAAGGATCTCTCTCTAGGGACTAACTCATACATAGTGACTAAGATGTTAATTTCCATACAATTAAAATCACTAACTTATATTTTTCCTCCTAAAGTATAGGATAAAATGTAAAACAATACAACAACGAAGCCCTTATCCGAAGTTTCAATAAGGAAAGTAAGGTTTTTGTTACAAGGACAATCCATATATCAAGTAAGCTAACATGGTAACTTCCCATAGGTAAGCATAAATATAAAAGATCATTCTTGACATTTCCATATCCTAGCAATTCTATATCAAGTTCAAACAACGAAAGTAAGATAAATACCGCAGATTGCACTATGATCGATAGATAGCAATATCTATCTCCAATAATTATGGTTATTAAATTCCCATCAGTAACAATATGCATCTCTGTGAATATACAATTCCTCTTCCTTGTGCTATTAGATACTAAGGATTTGAGATGGCAACATAAAATAAACAAACATGAGTATAAACAAGAAGCAAGAAAAGACTTGTCATAGTAAGCTAGAAAAGGCTGTGTTATAGCCTGAAGATGAAGGGGAGTGATGGGTGCTCTTTCAACTTTTAGGAGAAGAAATAAAAGAAATTAGCAGCATTTCTGGAAACATGTTATATCAATGATATGTTTGGACTTTGGATAGCTTATGCTTTGCAGGATACTATTGAACCTGGAAACCAGCTCATATTATCCTCTCATTCACTGCCAGAGTTTGCTCTATTGCTGCCTTTGACTTTGAAGTTCTCAAAACTACTAAACTTCCCTTGAAAGTATGTATCCTTTTCCTAGTGGATAGATCTACTTTTTCTATTTTTTGAGACTAATGTAGATCTAAATGTTATAGTTATTGTTATATGATATGCTGATCACTGATCACAATTGCTGCAAGAACCACTGGTATTAGGTCTTGATGTATTAAGAAGCATCCTTTTCTGCCACCATTCTTTTATATATCAATGGAACTACCATGTTGTTTGTCAAGAACATAAAACTAGCGAGACAAATACTTAGTTGAGGCGGGAAGGCTGGAGGCAAAAAAACTGCGATTTCTTCTCATCAATTTCACATACGATATAATGCCCCTTGTATATGTTTCTCAATACAAACTGAACTAGGAAAAACAGGCAAAAACACATTTAAGAAGCAGAACCCCAAAACCAGATATTCTGCAGGTTTTGGTGGACACATTTGTCGACTGTACAGTCTACACGCAACAGGCATTACTTCATCCAGATCTTCTTTAAGCAAAATCTTCTTCAAGATATGGGTTAATTACACTGACACCGCCCCCCATTTCCCTTGTTGGGAAAGAAACGCGGAAACCTTTTCCCAAACTAGAGAGTACCTGCGAGAGAACCGAGCAATACAACGCACGAACCAAAACACCAAAACAAACCATGCAGACACAGAGAATTTTTGACGTGGAAAACCCTTGCGGGAAAAAATCACGGGACGATCAGAGTCCAACCCTGAGAAGCATTCACTAATGAAATAAAAGAGTACACCCTCTACAAACTTCTCCCGATCCAAATCGGATCCCCACAATACTTAGAAGCAAGAATAATGATTATAAGGTTACGAAGAACAAAGACGACGAGTAGATATCACCTGAACACGATCCTCCTTCGAAAATGGCCTTCAATCCTCCTTCTTCTCTCCCAAAGTTGCAATGGCACTCTTGCCTCTTTTTTCTCTCTTGTTCTTCAATGTTGTGTTGTTGTGATTATGGTTAGGAATAACCATGTATAAACCCCCTATTCCGCAGCAAAACCTGGACCGTAGGATACGATCCAATGGTGATAAATCACCCTGAAAAACGCTTCAGCTCCGACGACACAGAGTTCGGCCAGAACTCTGTCCTGGGGCGGAGTTCGGCTAGAACTCTGTGTCTAGCAACTAGCAAGGTTCTGGAACCAGAACACAGAGTTCGTCCAGAACTCTCTCCTGGGGCAAAGTTCGGCCCGAACTCTGTCCCCCTTCCAGCAGCTCCTCTGGCAGCTCCCGAGTGTCTCCGTCATCTTCGACTGGCCTCGTCACCTCCCGGAGCTTCTCTGACACGCAGACAGCGCTCGTCGCACTCCGGGGCCTTCTCCACATAGGTTGGGAACCCCACCCACTCCAACAAATCTTTCCCTTCACAACTAGGTGGAGGAGGTCGTCATCCCGACGATCTGCCTGCAGTACTCAAACTTTTCCCTCGGCAGAAACTTCGTGAGCATGTCCGCTCCATTGTCATCAGTATGAACCTTCTCAAGTGTCGCGTCCTCCTTCTCAACCGCATCCCGTATCCAATGATACCGAGTCTCGATGTGCTTGGACCGACTATAAAATGTTTGGTTCTTCACAAGGTGAATAGCACTCTGATTGTCGCAAAGCAAAGTATACTGCTCTTGCTTCAGCCCCATTTCCTGCAACAGCTTCTTCATCCACAGCAGCTCCTTGCAAGCCTCTGTCGCCGCAATGTATTCCGCCTCCGTCGTCGACAAGGCAACACATTTTTACAACCGCGACTGCCACGATACCGCTCCTCCGGAAAACATCATCACATAGCCCGAAGTCGATCGTCTCGTGTCTACATCTCCAGCCATATCAGCGTCGGTATACCCAACCAGCTTCGGCTCGTCACCACTGTCACGACCTGCACCCTTATCAGGGGCACGAGCACGTGGGTACGTCCAGCCTACGTCGCAGAATCGGCGGTAGAACGCTGTATATAACGTCTGTAAATACTACGACTAAACAGTATAAAGGTACCTGTACAGTATATACACTCCGAATGGAGGTGACATAGCAAATACAGTCTTAATCACAATATAAAACTAAGGTAGATAGCACGGAAAGGAAATATGATAGATGAAAATAGAAAATAAGTTCAAGATCCAACACAAGTCCAGAGATATACACAACATCACAGGATTACAAAATATAATATAGAATACTACAGTCTGAAAGTACTAGCTGGATCGCAGTCCAGGCAAACCTAACTAAGCTACACTACTTTGGGTGTGCAAAGTCTAGTGGCTCTACTATCAGGCCACGTCCTGGACTACTCCATCTAACTCGACCCCATAATAGGTCGGGCAGTCTGCCTCAGAATCATCTGTAATATATCAACGGTATCCTGTCAGAAAAATGAGCAAGTACAAACACTAACAGCAGTTCCATATGAATTGACAAATTCTATAAGAGACAGTATAATGAAATACAAGACAAAGATATATGATGACTTGGGAACCATTCGGAAGCTGAGTTACAACCCTTAAACCAAACAAGGACCGGAGTTGTAACCCTTCTCCCGAGCAGAACTTAGTCTCCAATCAAGGTACAGCATAAAGGCATGTAGAACATGTGAGTAAATGAATATCATAGCATGGTGAGAAAAGTACTGAATGTAGAACTGAGCAGGATATAAGATAAGATAAAATAAATATAAAATGTGCCTTGAATTATTAGAGCGTTATGTGATCGGCTTTGGATAAGTTACAGGACATGTTATCCACTTGGCCCGACAATCACAAGAAAATCTCTAGAAATGGTCATGCCGGCCAACCTGGATAACAAGTACACGGAGGGATCTTGCTACACCCTACGTGAGGGAGAGTGGCGCAAGAATATAGTGACAGGAGGCTTTGATCACATAGCCCCTAATAATTTCCCCATCCCCGAATAGTATAATGGATCTGGACATGACACGTCATGACACGGGATTCCATAAGAGGGTAGCAAGTCTCCTTA
This sequence comes from Iris pallida, assembly GCA_029216955.1. Classification (NCBI taxonomy): domain Eukaryota; kingdom Viridiplantae; phylum Streptophyta; class Magnoliopsida; order Asparagales; family Iridaceae; genus Iris; species Iris pallida. The sequence continues at coordinate 8,584,584 of JANAVB010034218.1, forward strand.
GAAATCGGTGTCTATACAAGTACAGGGAACAAGACAGAAATGTACCAATATACCAAGAAAATCTAGGAACAACATCTCATGTCATGATCCAACATATACTAGTCTGTGAACTATCATGACTAGAAATCGAGTAAGACACTACAACTGAATCGGATATAGCAGATATCAAGACAATGAAAACTATCAGTGAATGTACTCGCCTGTGGTCCTGAGCTGATAAGGTGAACAGACGCTCAGAGTAATCATAGACCTAAAGATGAGATACTATAAGTCAAACAGTATTTTATAATGAAAGGGAAACTAATTTAAGTCATGATATGCAAGTGTAAGTCAAACTAGGTCAAACTGGGTCATAGTGGGTCATACTAGGTCATACTAGATCACTGGAAGTCAATCCAAGTCAAACTAGGTCAAACGGGGTCAAAGGTTGACTTTTGGTCAACTGGTCAACCCTAGGTCTAACTAGGCTAATGTTGACCAACTATTGACTTTCAGTCAACTGGTCAACTCTGGTTTGGTTTCGGTCAATTCTAGGTTAAGCGTTGACTTAAAGTTGACTTTCGGTCAAAAAGTCAACTCTTGGTCAACGGGGGTCAAGACTAGCCTAAACTACCCTCATCTAATCATTACCTACCTAGACAACCTACTTCTAAGCCCTTCTTAGAAGTCAAACTCAATACCTTAACTATACCCCATTACCTACATTTACCCTTCACAAGGTAAATACCAATACCTTGCACATACCAAGGTAAACCACTCTAACCTTGGAATACTAACCTAGGCTTCCTAGGATAGCTAGACACTAACCTACCTAACCATTACCAACCATAAAATCCTAGTACCTACCTCATCTAACCCATCTTATGATACATGTTTGTTATCTCAACATACCTTAAGTATCATAAGATACTCTATAGTATCTTAGGATACCATTCCACAAAACCCACTTCCATCCTCTATCTCCAACTTGGTATTCTAATACCAAGTCTAATTATCACTCCCTAACTTCGAACCCATTAGGATACTACCACTACGCTAACCTATCTCAAATCACGACTCACTCACACACATAATACTCACTCACTCACTCACAATATAGGCTCACATAGTGTCACACTTAGGCTCGCACATAGGCTTACATATAGGCGCACATAGGGCTCACATATACGCTCACATAGGTGGTCAACATTTTGGCTCACACATAGGGGGTCAACATTGGGCTAATTGGGGCTGCAATGGGGCTGATCCCCCCCTTAAACACTGCCACAAAGTAGCAATTTTTACTGCTACTGCTACTGAATACTAAGCAGTCCCCTGTGGGGACTGCTACTGCTCCTACTGCTGCTCGAAATCAGCAGCATATGCTGCTACTGCCAAGCTCGAAATCAATCCCATATGGGGACTGATACTGCCTATACTGCTGCTGTATGCAGCAGTCTCCCCATCCCATCCTTCACTCTCTACTCTCTCATCCCATTCTCTATATCTCTAATCTCTCACTCTCTCTACTCTCTAATCCCATTCTCACTCTCGATATCCCCACACACAAATAAATACCTACAAGACACAATACATATATATAGACACAATATTTATATATTAGAGACACACACACACACACACACACACACACATATATATATATATATATATATATATATATATATATATATATATATATATATATATATATATATATATATTACACATATATATATATATATATATATATATATATATATATATATATATATATATATATATATATATATATATTTTTTTTCTCTACTCTCTAATCCCATTCTCACTCTCGATATCCCCACACACAAATAAATACCTACAAGACACAATACATATATATAGACACAATATTTATATATTAGAGACACACACACGCACACACACACACACACACACACACACACACACACACACACACACACATATATATATATATATAAATATATATATATATATAATATATATATATATATATATATATATATATATATATATATATATATATATATAACTAATGATATATACATATATATAGATTATGATACAATAAGATACCATGAAGAACACATCCTAACAAATCTAAAATCTGAGATTAAAATCACAAATAAATCATTCCCACAACATATCAAAATACAAGTGTGTCCAAATTGGGGGTTTCCCACAAGGACACACCTACAAGTCTCCAAATAGACACAAAATGGACACAAATGGAGATACAACCATGTGGGTCATTCCTATGGGTTCAAAATAATCCTATATGCATGTAGGAATGAAATAGAGAAGAGATTATACCTCCCGATTGATCGAATCTAAGGAAACTCCTCCCGATACGACACCGACACGTAGAGACCTCCAAATGGACATGAACGAGTTCCGAAGCTCCCCAAATCTAGCTAGCTCCTCCTCTTGATGAAAATAGAGAAGAAAAGAAAGGGATTGATAGATGAATGGATTGATTTGATGGTGGAATGAATGGAGGCTTCTCTCTAATTTTTGGGGAAGAACAAGAGAGAGAAAATGGAGTGGATAATATCAAATGAACCCATCCCTATCCCTCTAGCTATGGCCGGCCATGGTAGGCATAGGTGTCCCCTATTGCTAATGACTAAAAAGCCCCCACTTGTCTTATTAATTAATATTAGGAAAAGGGTTTTAGGTTGAGGCTAAATTAGTCATGTTTTAAGTTTCTAATCAAACCAACCCTATCCATGAATAATTAGTCTAACCCACTAACTAAAAATAATGTCATGTGGGCCATGCCTAACTAATGAGTAGGTCCTACTAGAGTCAAAGCTACCCCGGGTCCCCGATACAAGTCGGATTGAGTTGAAATTCGAACCCGGCTCAAATAACCCCAAAATAATATCATAAATAAATAAATAATTCCAAAATAATTCTAAAGTGGAAAATGATCAAAATATCCCTGTTCATGAAAACTGGGGGTGAAAAATCTATCCACCTTAAAAAAAATTGTCCTCAAAATTAAAACAAGCAAACACCGAAATCACATGCAGAAACATAAAAATTATACCTCAGGGGCTCGAAGAGATAAGGAAAACGCTCCCGCATGTCGTCCTCTCTCTTCCAGGTAGACTCACCTGGAGAATGATGCCTCCATGCAACACGAACCAAGGGTATAACCTGGTTCCGGAGCACCTTCTCCTACGATCCAGAATCTCTACTGGCTGCTCTGGATAGTGAAGAGTAGGCCCCACCTCGATCGCTGAATGGTCCAATATATGGTTGGGGTCTGCCACGTACCGCCTCAGCTGCGACACATGGAATACGTTGTGTACCCTCTCTAGCGTAGATGGCAAGTCTAGTCGATAAGCCACTGCACCGACCCTCTTAAGGATAGTGAAAGGTCCGATGTAGCGCAGACTAAGCTTCCCGCCTCCGCCAAAGCGAATCGTGCCCCGTGTCGGAGAAATCTTCAAGAACACCAAAGCACCAGCCTAGACATAAAACAAACTCAGCACACAGGACAAACAAAATCACAAGCATCACAAACAGGAACTGAAACTAACCTCGAACTCTAATGGTCTCCGGTGGCTATCGGCCTAATGCCGCTGCCTATCCTGAGCCACCCGAAGTCTGTCTCTAATCAACCTGACATTCTCCGCTGCATCCACTACCATCTCCGGTCCAAGCAGCACTCTCTCGCCGACATCGTCCCATGACAAGGGAGTACGGTATCTCCGTCCGTATAGAGCCTCGAATGGCGATATATCTATACTGGTCTGATAGCTGTTATTGTAAGCAAACTCTACCAGGTGAAGATGGTCCTCCCAAGAACCCCCGAGATCAAGCACACACGTGCGAAGTATATCCTCCAAAGTCTGGATAGTCCTCTCTGACTGCCCGTCTGTCTGGGGGTGATAAGTGGTACTAAACTTGAGCGAGGTGCCCAAGCTAGTCTGCAAACTCCTCCAGAAGTGGGAAGTGAAACGGCTATCCCGGTCTGAGACTATGCTCACCGAAACTTCGTGCAACCTCACAATCTGACGAACATAAAGCTCTGCCAGCCTCTCCGTAGACAACTCCATCTTGAAAGGCAAGAAGTAGGCCAATTTGGTCAATGTATCAACTATGACCCAAATCGCGTCTTTCCCTCCAGGAGATCGTGGAATTCCGGACACAAAGTCCATGGTGATGTGCTCCCACTTCCACTCAGGAATGGGTAGTGGCTGTAGCAATCCACTAGGCCTCTGTCTCTCGGACCTTCACCTGCTGACATACCAACAAGCGAGATACAAACTGAGCTATCTCGCGCTTCATGCCGTACCACCAAACGTGCTCCATCAGATCTCTATACATCTTGTTGGCCCCAGGATGCATAGAGTACTGAGAGCGATGTGCTTCCTGAAGAACCTCCTCCCGAAGCTCTCCACTCGGAATGCACAGTCTAGCACCGTGCCGCAGCGACCCATCTTCGGCAATAGAGAAATCGTCGAGCAACCCTGGCCGCACCTGCTCCCTGATGCTCCTCAGGACAACATCATCATACTGTGCTGATCTGACTCTGTCCATCAACTCAGACTGAATCTGTAAACCCCACATCTGCACCTCCATGTCCGGAATAATCACCTCGATTCCCAAACTGTCCAGGTCAGCCAAAAGATGACGATCTGTCGTCAGATACATAGCTACTGGATACCTGCTCAAGGCATCTGTAACTACGTTGGCCTTTCCTGGATGGTACTGCATGGCGATATCGAAATCCTTCATCATCTCGAGCCAACGTCTCTGTCACATATTCAGCTCCTTCTGAGTGAACACGTACTTCAAGCTCTTGTGATCAGTGAAGATCTCAACCCGCTCTCCATACAAGTAGTATTTCTACAACTTCAAGGAAAAGATAACAGCGGCCAACTCTAGATCGTGAGTCGGGTAGTTCTTCTCATGAGGACGTAATTGTCTAGATGCATAGGCAATCACCTTTCCGTGCTACTGAAGAACACAACCCAAACCCATGCCAGAAGCGTCGCTGTAGATCGAGAAACCACCGGTCCCAGACGGTAATGTCAAGATCGGAGCTGATGTCAACCTCTTCTTCAGTTCATCGAAGGCGGCCTGACACTCCTCAGTCCAAACGAACTCCACGTCCTTCCTGGTGAGTCTAGTCATCGGCTCCGCAATCCACGAGAAGTCCTGACGAACTTTCGATAGTAGCCAGCAAAACCCAAAAAGCTCCGAATCTCGGCAACTGAACTGGGTATAGACCAAGACTCTACCGCTGCAATCTTCTTCTGGTCCACTGAGATCCCGTGCTCGGTTACAACATGACCTAAGAACTCGACCTAGTCCAGGAAGAACTCGTACTTCGAAAGCTTTCCATACAACTGCTCCTTTCTCAGAGTCTCGAGCACAATCCTCAGATGCTCCTCATGCTCCTCCGGCGTCTTCAAGTAGACCAAGATGTCATCTATGAAGACCACCATGAACTTGTTAAGGTACTGATGGAATACCTTGTTCATCAAGTTCATGAACACTGCTGGGACATTGGTCAACCCAAATGGCATGACAGTGAACTCGTACTGGCTGTACCGAGTCCGAAAAGCCGTCTTCGGAACGTCTTCCCGCTTTACCTTCAACTGATGATAACCGGACCTCAGGTCTATCTTCAAAAACACCTTCGTGCCGCTCAACTGATCGAACAAGTCGTCAATCCTCGGCAACGGGTACTTGTTCTTGATAGTGAGGTTGTTGAACGCCCTGTAATCGATACACATGCGTATCATACCATCCTTCTTCGGTACAAACAGAACTGGAACTCTCCAAGGTGATGAACTAGATCTGATGAATCCCTTGTCCTGTAGCTCGTCGACTTGCTTCTTCAGCTCTGCCAACTCACTGTTGTTGACCCTATAGACGTGCTGTGAAATAGGCTCAGTACCCGGCACGAAGTCTATAGAGAACTCAACGTCTCTATCTGGCGGCATCCCAGGCAACTCCTCGGGAAAAAACATCCATGAAATCAGCTATTAATGGATACGGCAATGCCTGTCCCACCAGCAAAGCTCCACAGAACCCATCTCCCGGCTCAGCTGCTCCCCCTGGCAAACACAATCTCTGGCTCTCCTGACGGCCTAAACAGAACCCTACCTCCTCTACAGTCTATACTAGCATGGTGCATGCTCAACCAATCCATTCTGAGTACCACGTCGTACCTCGGAAGGGGTATTACGAGCAAGCACGCGCTCAAATCTCGGCCTCCTAAAGTAACTCTCCGCCCCTTGCAGATATTATTAACCAGGATGATGCCTCTCCGGTCAATATCTTGCAAGTCCTACCCATATACTCAGCAAAAATGTTGTGTCTCAGAGCAAAGAAAACAGACACAAAACTATGAGTGATACCAGAATCAAACAAGGTAAAAGCAGGAAAGAATCAAGGAGAACGTGACCTGCCACAACATCACCCACTGGCTCTGCCTCCTCCTCTGCTGTCAAGGTGAACACTCTGCCCATAGGTGCTCCCCTCTGGTGCTGTACAAAGCGCTACTGCTGGGTCTGAAGTGGAGGACCTCTCTGCTGAACTACTGGTCCTCTAGCCTGCTACACTCTGTCCTGACCTCCTCGGACTCCACGAAGATGGCAATCCTTCAGCTGGTGGTTGGACGCCCACAGTATAGACAGACGTCCAACCTCTTCCTACAGGCCTCTCGAGTGTGCCTCGGCTTCTCGCAGAAAGTACACTAAGTAGCCTGCCTCTGGTCCGGTCTCTGGTGCTGCTGGGCACGCACTGGTGCCTGCTGAATCTGTAACTGAGGCTGCTGTTGAAACTGCCTCTGCTGGAACTGAGGGCGCTTCGCCGGCCCCGCACTAGAGCTCGCTCCAAGAACATTGCTGCCCCTCTTCGGCTTGAGGTCGAAGTCCTCCTCTGCTATCTGCGCCTCCATCAGTATCTGTTCGAAGGTCGCATCGCGTCGTCCGGAAGCACGAGTACGAACCGCATGAATAAGACCCCTCCGAAACTTACGGGCCTTATACCCCTCATTCTGGATCAGATATGGTGCAAACCTACTTAGACGGAAGAACTCCGTTGCATACTCGTCCACCGACGAGTTCTCCTGCACCAATCCGACGAACTGTCCCTCCAAAGCTGTCAGAGCCATATCGGGGTAGAACTTCTCCTTAAAGAGCCGCTTGAAGTTCTCCCATGTCAAACCCCTCACCAACGCATGAGGATCCGTGCGAAACCAAGTCAAGGCGATATCGAAAAACTGACTCGTCGCAGACGTCACCCAAAGCCCTTTCGGGACCTCTGCTAACTCCAGGCTCCGCTGGACATCCTCCAACCAGTCATCCGCATACAGGATTCCCTCGGTACCCTTGAACTCCCTCGGGTTCATCTTCCTAAATCTAGGCATGTACCAGGCCTCCCATGACCCTGCTGCTGAACTGGGGCACCCTGAACTGTACCCGGTACAACCCTCTCTACTGCTAACATCGCCAGCTGGTGGGAGTTTTCTATGCTCTGCCGTAACACCTATGTCTGGCGGTGGGATGCGTCAGCCTGCTGCTGCTATGCCTCTGCCTGGGCCCTATGGGTCTGCAATATCTGCTGTAGAAGGGCCATCATCTGCTGTGCATCAGTCGGTAGCGAAGGCGGCGGTGGAAGAGTCTCAGGAATGACTATGGACGGTCCCGCTGCTGGAGGTGGAAGACCTCCTGGAACCGTCGCTGCTACTCCCGTCTGAAGGGCAGGAACTGAGGTGGCAACTCCCTCAACTGTAGCTCCCGCAGCCGGAGGTGGAGGTCCTACCGGATCGGGCCTCTCCGGAACAGCACTAGATCCTGCTGCCTGAGAGCGAGTAATCGTCATCCTGAGGATAGATTGAAACAAGGAATCAATATGGCACATGATAGGAATATCAAAGAAGGACAATTAAATTCAATGCAAAAGAGTTGTCATGGCAATCAAATGATCA
>JANAVB010034218.1:8597537-8695775 GCA_029216955.1 Iris pallida
TCTCGCAGAATCCCTCTGGCTGCTCCATGTATAACTCCTCCTCAAGATCACCGTGGAGGAATGTCGTCTTCACGTCCATCTGCTCGACCTCCAAGTCGAGACTGGCTGCCAATGCTAGCACCACCCGAATAAACGAATGCTTGACGACAGGCGAAAAGATCTCATCATAATCTACGCCTTTCCGCCGACCGTAGCCTTTAACTACCAGCCTCGCTTTGTATCGAGGGCGAGTAGCATCATCCGTCTGCTTCACTCTAAACACCCATCGATTCTTCAAAGCCTTCTTACCCTTTGGCAACCGCACCAGCTCATAAGTGAAATTGGCGTGTAAGAAACTCATCTTCTCCTGCATAACCTCCATCTACTCCTGCCTGTGTTCGTCTTCCATAGCCTCTACAAAACTTTCGAGCTCTCTCCCGTCAGTCAATAGCACATACTCATCCGGTGAGTATCTCGTAGATGGTCGACGCTCTCTGTCGCTCCTTCTCAGTGAAGCTACTGGCGCTGGCTATATACCAATAGCCTCCTCCTCTTCAGGAACTGCCTCCCGGCATGCTCAACCTCCTGAGGGACACCCTGACCACCATCAGCAGGCTGATGATCAAGGTTGGGAGCAACTCCATGTACTGTCTCCCCCATAATTGGATCCTCTGCGATGTCCTCTAGAAACTGCTCGAAGCGAAATGACTCTAACTCAGGCAATTCCTCAGCCTCAGAAGGCATCTCGGAATCCTGAGTGTTGGTCATGGTTTGATCCTCAACGAATATCACGTCCCTGCTTCTGTAGAGCTTTCTTCCCACCGGGTCGCAGAGTCTATAGCCAAACTCATCCCGACCGTAGCCGACAAAGATACATCGCCTCGTCTTCGGCTCAAGTTTGGACCTCTCGTCCTTCGGTACATGCACGAAGGCCTTACAGCTGTAAGCCTCAAAAATGAAGTCACGCTGAGTTGATCAGAACAAGTCACGCAGAGTGATCCAAGAAGCAGCACAAAAGATACGCTAAGTTCTGCCTGGCCATCTCCTTTAGAAGTCACGCAGAGACAGCTCAGCCATACGTCAGAATCATAATGACTGACAACACAACAGTCGAGAAACGTCTCTTCGTATGCCACGTATGCACAGAACTCGAGAGATCATCGCCGTCTATTGCGTGAGTTTCAAAATCTTCTTCAGCAAGACTCAGCCTTCGTCAAGTTGGCGTACCAAAAGGGTTTCTTGTCATTTAATACGACTGACAAAGCAATCACTGTCAGAGATTTTGTGTCAGTCGAGACACGCCGAATCAAGACAGCTGGCAGTTCTATCTCAAGTCTGCGTGTATTTGTGATCTTCATCTCAAGTTTGCGTGGATTCTGAAGTTTCCTGCCCCAAGTTTGCGTAGATTTTTGAGTTCTTTGCCTCGAAGTCTGCGTAGATCCTGAAGCTTCCTGCCCCAAGTTTGCGTGGATTTTGAAGCTTTCTACACCGAGTTCACGTGGATTTTGTCTTCAACAAGTCTGCGTGGATTTCATCAAATTGGAGTACGTGGCAGCCATGCCACTGATCTCTCGCCTGCGTGTCCTGTAACTTGCACACGACTCATGCATGATTGCCATGTGTCCAACAGTTACAGGTCACGTCCAGTAACTGCTCACAGCCTTGCGTATGTTAAATCCTGCGTGATTTTCAACTAAGCACAGGCTGTGAAGACAGTTATCTTTTCGGTTATTATTTTTTTTGACTCTATAAATAGAGTTCTTTTCTTATTCATTGTACAGATACATTGATATCTACTGTCAAAATTTTGAGAGCTTTTCTTCTTCGCATAGTCCAAGGGATAAAGCGATCGTCTTCTAGATCGGATTCCTACAGTTGTAATTTTCCCAGAAACACAACAAATAAAGAGAATTTCTTTATGGAAAACAAATTGGCGACTCTGCTGGGGAAAACCATCTCCTCTTCTGAGATGGCAACAACTCAATGCGACACTTCGTCAATCGGCTCGACGAAGAAGGTGATGACGATCAAATTCGATCAACTCGCCTATGAAAAAATGCAGCGGGCTAAGGGTGGCAAGCCCACTCCAGCCTCCATCATCACTGCCAAGTCGAAGGGACACTCTGTCTATGTCCCTAAGAATCAGTTGGCAGTCAATGGTGAAGTCTCTGCTACAGTGTCTGCTCCTAACACTGGCAAGAGCTCTACTGCAAGCACGCACACTCTTGTGCACTCGAAGATGACAGCAATCAAAGATCACGCTAACAGTACTGGCTCCTTAGCCAAATCTGTTCCAGTGTGTATCTCCAAAGTTGAAAGTCACGCTGACAGTACTGGCTCCTTAGCCAAATCTGTTCCAGCATGCAAATTCAACTCTAAAAGTCACGCTGACAGTACTGGCTCCTTAGCCAAATCTGTTCCAGCGTGCAAATTCAACTCTAAAAGTCACGCTGATAGTACTGGCTCCTTAGTCAAATCTATTCCAGTGTGCAATCCCACATTCAACAGTCACGCTGACAGTACTGGTTCTTTAGCCAAATCTGTTCCAGCGTGTAATTCTAAAATCAAAAGTCACGCTAACAGCTCTGGTTCTTTAACCAAGTCTGTTTCAGCGTGTATTTCATCAGAGAAGAATAGCTCCTTAGTTATCTCTTCTTCTTCACCGAGTTCTACTAGAACTGGGGGTGGTCTTCCACACAAAGTCCCTTCGAAAAGGAATAACTCTTTAGTTGTTTCTTCTGCTCCTGTAGTTTTTACTTCAGGAACAGCTTTGACTGATACTTTTGTTAGTCAAAGGAAAGAAGATGGTCTTTTGACTACTCTTTCTTCTGGACATTCTATGTCTCAAAACTTGAATGAGTCTAAGAAGAAACATTTCTTAATGTCTTCTTCTTTGACTTCTTCAAATTGGGCACAGAATCTGTCCATTAAAGAGGGTCTGTTACCAACTCCTAATCAAAGGAGTGGTTTAACTCTTCCTTCTCTGCAAATATCCAGATCAATGGAAGAAAAACTCCATGTTTCCAAAATTAATGTGTTATCTTCCACTGATTTAAGAACAAAACTCAGCACTTCTGGTGTTAAGAAACCATACCAATTGGATATGAAGATAAAAGATCCAGATGCAGAGTATGCAAGAAATTATGTGGCTCACATTAATCACTCTTTGTATAATCAAGAGCCATCAAGACCCAAGAATAGGAAGTATACTCCTCAATCTTCACAAACAGATTTACGGGAATATCTTCAACAGAAGAGAAGGAGTAATTCTATATCAAAGGAACATGCTGAATGTGACTTCTATCCAAGAGTCATAATTCAGTACAGATGTCAATCAACGGTTCAAGACCATGGTGATCACGAATGTGACTTCCAGCCAAGAGTCACAATGCAATGCAGATGTCAAAATAAACGACAATCTGTCTTCAATAGGATTCAGTATGAACCTATGCCTGATGAAGATGAGCCTTTGTTTGCCTCTGTTAACATGACTTCTCGGGACACCGGGGGTAGAGTTGATAGTCCAGATGGAGTATATAGAAACACCAGAGCAAGAGTCCTGGCTTCTAGTCAAAGAAATTTGATCCCTGAAATTGATTCTTGAATTTTTTGGAGAATCTAACTTCCTACCTCTTCCTACTGGGGGTAATTCTCCTATAGTTGACTTTGATACACGAAGCAATGATTCAGAGCATACAACATCTACTAGTTCATCAATAATCCCTCATACAGTCACGACTTACATGGTTGATGGGAATACTGATGAACCTTCTTCTTCCTTGACTCCTCAAGATCAAAGAATTGCTTCTTTGGAACAGCAAATGAAGTCTATGACTGACACAATAAAGTCGATGTTTGAACTCATGACAGCTCAGTTGCAAAATCGACAGACTGTACCAGATGCCATACCAGTTGATACTGATATAAGTCCAGTACAAGTTCCTCCAGCAGTACAATCCAATACTCCTGGACCAGCTCAACTAAATCCTAGTCTCTCTGGAGCTGGGGGTAGTGCTTACAATGTTGTTCCTCCTCCCAACTATTCTCTACAAGCCACAACTCCACAATCTTCGGAAGTTGTCTCTGAAGAATTGAAGAATCTCAAAACTCAATTCGAGGCATTCAAACAGAAGGATAGTTTACAAAGGTTAGGCATCAAACAGCCTTATCCGATAGAATGGAAGCAAGTATCATATCCTCCTAAATACAAGCCTCCTACTATCTCATTCTATGATGGAACCACTTCTCCAAGTCAGTTTATTAATCACTTTGAAGTGATGACTGATCAACTGCAACCAAGTGATGCCCTCCTTACTCGGGTATTTATTGGATGTCTCAAGGGAACGGCTTATGAATGGTATAGGAGTCTCCCAGATAGGAGCATTACCTCATTTGCTAGTTTCAAACAGATGTTTCTTGAAAGGTTCTATGAAGGGCTTAATGACATGACTATGTCTGCTCTTATTAGAATCAAGCAGAAAAATAATGAATCTACAGAGGAATACATTGAACGGTTTCGAAGAGAAGCTCTGAAGATGCCTCTTGGAACTCCTGATGCTGTCACCATTGACACGTGCAAATCAAACTTGTTGCTAATCATCAGTATGTGGACAGGGTCTACTCAATTTCAAGATTGGCCTTCCTTCATAGTCAGTGCCAAAGCTGCAGAAATCAGTGCTGAAACCTTCAAAGGTTTAGGAGTGCAGATGACTCCTAAAGAAACAGGACAAGGTGCTAACAATAAAAATAATGCTCGCAAGGGAAAAGAAACTCTTGAAGTTAATCTTCAGAGCAAAGATACATCAACTGTTCAAACTTCTTCTACAACTCAACAATCAAGAACACCTCGCCCCAAAGAAGAATATTCTTTTGATGACGACGATGTCCTTGGTATCTTTGAATGTCTGCTGAAAGGTAATAAAATACAATTACCAGAGATCAAGAAACCTGATGAAGCTGGTAAGACAGATCATCCCAAATACTGCCCATATCACAGAATACTGGGTCACATAATTCGTACATGTTATGTATTGAAAGGAAAGATCCAAGAAATGATTAAATCTGGAGCTATCTCTCTTACTCCAAAAGAGAAGACCGTCACCTCCAACGTCGTCTCTATGCAATTTGGAGATTTCCCTCCTCAACTCCTTGAAAGTGGGATTGTTCCTATTCCCAAGGCAACTCTTGACATAGTGAATCTTCCTCCTCCACAGTCTGAAGGATTAGTGCCAATTACTTTGGAAACAGGGGAAATCATGTGGATCCATCCTGATCTAGTAACAGATTTTGAATCGCCTTCTCCTCAAAAGATTTCTTCTCAAAAATCCAAGAAGGCTGGAAAGATCAAGTCATGTCATATGACTTCTCTTGGGTCTACCTCTGACACAGAGCCAAAAGACAAAGAAGAAGCACTTGTTAGTGCTACTCGAATGGGAAAACCTTACCTAAAGGATTATTCTAAAAATCCTGAAGATCCTACTGATATCCCTTCAGATGCTAAAGATGCTCCTAATGTTCCTCCTGAAGAAGAATCATCCACTGAACCTGTTCCTCCCAAGTCTACAGCTTTGGAGAAAGGCAAACAACAGGCTCGGTTTGATAAGCCAATCAAGAAGTCTTTTCCTCTTGGACTTCAGAAGCCTTACAACTTCGACATTTTGGCTCAACTTGCTAATACTCCAGCTAGAATGTCCCTTTTTGAACTTCTACGTCTTTCTAAAGAAACTCGGGAGACGTTAAGTGAAGCACTTCTACAAGCTGACTCTTGTCTTGCACAATTGAAGAAGCCAGATGCGGAACCTGCCACTTGCTTACATTGCAACAGTGTACTGGAGATTATCCCAAATATCACCTTTACACAAGACGACATGCTACTGGAGGATAATCGACATGACCGACCTCTCTACTACACTGGTTATATTGATACGATGAAGATAGATCGTATCCTCATTGACCCAGGGTCTGCTATAAGCATAATGCCAAAGAGTTTGTTGGATGAACTAAAAATCCCTCTTCACAAGCTCTCCGACGGTTACTACTATCTTGGGATTCAATCAAAGCCGAAGTGAGCCTTTGGGAAAGATTCATCTGAAGCTTCAGATAGGCGATTTCAGATCTAAAGTCACTTTCTATGTGATCGAGATCGTGGGATCCTATAATCTTCTTCTGGGGAGGCCCTTTCTTCATGAAAATAATGTGGTGCCCTCTACTCTTCATCAATGTTTTAAATACATTGATAGCAATGGAAGAGTACAAAAAGAAATTGCTGATATAAATCCCTTCCATGGGGTTTGAAGCTTATTTCAACGATTCCCGAATGTACAAAGAAGAGTATACAAGGATCATACAAGCTATGGAGAAAGAAGATGCACAAAGTGAGACTTTAATAATCCCTGTTAAAGGTCGAACTACTCAGCAACAATCTCCTAAACCCTCTGGAGAAGATTCTTTCATCATTCCAGTGAGTGGACGGATCTCTCCGTTACTTCAGTCATCTACTCAAAATATACTGATCATTCCTGTCAGTGGGCGTACTACAGTTCCTGTATCTTCACAAGATACTCTGCTAATTCCAGTTGGAGGGCGGACTACTCTTCCTACTCAAACTTCAAGGGAGCTCACCTCTTCTGAGCCATTTGTTATCGATCTTAATTGAAACAAAGCTTCTTCTTCTTCTCCCCCTTTAGTCATTGACTTAGCTAAAATCTCTAAGGCTCAGCCTTCTCCCAATGTAAATATTGCTGCTTTTACATTTAATGAAAAGTCTCCACCTTTGCAGTACGTTGATGTGTGTAATTATGTTCATAGTTATTTACATCTGTTAGATGACTTGAACACAATAACCATAGGAGTTGTACAGACTGTTCATACAGATGTATCTCTAGAACCTGTACAATCCTCATACTTTCTAGTTCCCAGCAGAAAGCCAGAAGACATTCCAATATTCTTCTACAAAGGGCCTCAAAATCCTTCTGATCTTGAAGATGAAGACAAAATGATGATACTGGAAGATTACAACTACGTCGTTATAGTCAGCAATCTAAAGACATCATCAAAAATATGGGCTATGACTTCAGGACTGGCCTCAATAGTGGAAAAGGAAGAAAAATGCCTGTTCGTATTCCTCCTCTGAAATATGGAAGGACGAAATGCGGATTGGGTTATACTGCTCCTACTCCTTTCATCAATATTATCCATGAAGATCCCGAGTCTGACGAAGATAAGAGATCTGATTCTTCTAGTACCACTTCTTGGGATTCCGATACAAGTATCGGGGACTTCTATTGCAACCTTCTGTCTTCCAATATGGTTTCTATTGACTATTTTGAAAAATGATTCATACTTGACGGTTCATCCGTTCATCTGACGGTTTGACCGTTCATTAATACCTGACGGTTCGTCCGTTCATCTATCCGACGGTTCGTCCGTTCATTATAATCTGACGGTTAACCCGTTCATTCATCTAGTCTTTTGATTTCCGAGTCTAAAGATCATGAAAAATTGAATTCAAAGATATTTTTATGTCTGAATTCTATTTTTTCCAATCAGTATTAAACTAAGATCATTTTTGGTTTAATATCATTTGATAGAATTACAAAGTTCGTTTGTATATCCTATTCTACTGAAATATGTCATGTATTATTTACCTCTGAACATATTTTCTATGAATCTATCATTTTCAAAACAGCAAAACCAAAAGTCAGATCAAGGATTTTCATTTACTCTCATTCCAGAATCAAAACATGAAATACAAATGAAAGTGAAAATAAAAGAGATTCACTCATTTGGAGTTATCAGCTCCCTAATACGATCTAGAACAGCAATCAGTTTCTCTTCATGAGTTTTTCTAACTCGTTCTGCTGCTACAATTGAAACATTCTGTTCATCAAAAGTAATGATGGTAGACTGGCGACGACTAACTTCTTCAATCTGTTCCGCCTGCATCTGTTCTCGTTCCTTCTGAAGAGTCTTACAGCGTTCAACTTCAGAAATATAAGCAGTAGCAACCTCAGCTTGATCTGTTTCCATGACAGCAATGCGCTCCTGAAGACGAGCTAATTCCTCTTTCAGTTTCTTCAGCTCTTCAGTCTTGGACGCTTTATCCTTCTCCAGAAGCTCTACTCTTTGACGAGTAGCTAATATTTCTTCGCCCTTTTCTACTAATTTCTCAGTAGAAGAGGCAAGAAATGCTTCAAGAGCTGCTTGTTGGGACTGCACTTCATGCTCTAGTTGACTAACTTCAGTTGCAGTTAAAGATTGAAGATCTTCCTTCTTAGTCTTCCAGTATTTTCGGATAGTTACTTCCAACTCATCTAGGAGATGTTTGAAGAAGATGCACTGAGATTCACAACCAGCATGACGCAGCGCCATGAGAGGGAACTTAACCATAGTTCGAAGATCAGAAAATGGCATAGCTTCATCCTTCAAGAAACGTCTGGAATATGTATCTAGATATGAGTAAATGATATCTGAATACATTCCTAGAGTTCTTGTTAACCCAGTCTCAAATCCAGGAGTCGTTGTCATCATGGAAGAAGAAGCTTGAATATTCTCTATCCTCGGAACAGAAGTATGTGCCACCGGAGAAGTTAAGTGTGAATTCCCTTCATCGGCATCAGCCTGGATAAGCGGAGCATGAGTCGAACTCATTGCTGCAGCAGTTCCTACAGTTAAAGAAAAATGTAATCAGCATTTAAAGAAAAAAAGAAACAGCGGAAACAGAATTTGAAATAAAGTTCTACCTGGCTGAGGTTCATATTCAGTATGTGGAGGGAGTTTTGCTTCTTCTCGCAACCGGTCCATGACTGTATCCGATACTTGCTTTATATGGTTGCTTCCAGCTCCAGAATTACTGGGTGCTACAGCATTGTTTGGTGATTGAACAGGTTCAGGACTAAAATCCATTCTGTTCCCCTTCACTTTATCCGCATCATAAGGAGTTGAAGTGTCAGCATGCCAGTCTTCTCCTCCTTCAGCTTCTTCTTCTTCTTCGTCTTCAGGATGAGCTTCTGATTCAGAATCAATGATATTTACATCTTCATGAATCTTTGGAACAATGACGATAGCAAGCTCAGTATTGGCTGCCGGTTCAGTTGTCTCTGGAATATCGGATCGAAGAATGATATCTTGACAAACATTCTTTAACAAATCATCAGCAGCTGATAGCTCAGACGCCGGCACGTCTTCATCGCCTCTGGCCAAAGAAATGTTTTCTTCAGCTTGAAATTCAGGAACTTCTGGCTGTTTGATAGCTTCTTCCGGAACTGTTGCTTCTTCAGAGTAATCAATCTGGTCATCCAGTGCTTGAATGATGCCTTCTCTCCCATGCTCAAATGGGATTATCCTCATCTCCGAGGGTTCAATAGCTACTCCACTTATGGTGGGAGCAGTTGTTTCCTGAGCTTGAACAGACTCTACTTCAGTCTGTTCAGTTGAAGCTGTTGCAAGGTGAATATCATCAGATTCGGTCTTCTCAGTAGAAGCTGCTTCATTGATTTCCGGCAAAGCTCCTCTACTCATGATTGTCTCTAGGAGTTTATTGCCCTTAATTTTGCTGACAGACTTTTTAACATATTTGCCTCTCGACCTCCTTATCAAAGGAGCGTCGTCTTCATCAGTCTCTTCATCCTTATCAGCGGCATCGTCTTCATCAACTGATATACCGCCCAAAGATGAAGTAGCAGTCACCGAGACCCCTTTCTTCTTATTCTTGGATGTTTGAGACCTAGTACTCCTCTTGGAGATGGTCTCAGATTCGTCACTTCTCTTCCTCTTAGAAAGAGATATAAATATAGGAGGAAGGACCTCATCAGGAAAATTTCCTTCCTGGAATAATTCATAGGGAGGCTCAACTTCTGTTGTCTCATCTTCGGGTTCTGAAGGAAAGTGCTGAATAACAATTTTCTTCTTTGACCTCTTCGATGGAGCTGGATCGTCCTCTGCAACAAAGGTCTTCAGATTGAAACTCGGTCTGAAAGTGCTCGACGACACATAGAAACGTGCATACGTATAAAGCATCTTTGGCCCCGAGCTAGACAAAGGATTAGGCATAGAGAATACGACCTTTGTATCTCTAGCTGCAAAATATCTCCAAGCTCGAGCTCCGTCAATGAGTCCTCCACGAGCAGATAAACAAGTAGTGGCGTTCCCAACATGGAGTTGGTCATACCCAAATTGTCTGGCAAATCGGCTTGGTAAATATGGTTCCAGATATGCCATTTCTTCGTGACGATATACTAGATGAGAAGGTCGGATCCTCTGTAACCATTGGAAGGCTGCATCATCTAGTCGGTTTCCCATATCTCCGTCCATCATATTTAAGGGCATACTCTCATAGCCCGATGGTGGAGGGACACATTGGATCGACCAATGTGACACCCTATTCAATACATTTCTGCATTCTGGGAGGGTGTGAACCTTCCAGAACGTCTCTCCAGAGTACCTCTACAGAAAAAGACTGCTACTCCCTCCTGTCCCTGGAGGTATCAGACCATCATGATGAAGGAGAAGCCAACCATATAAAAATGTGAAAGGCATCTCTATCCTTGGGAATTCTTCAGTCATCAGCCTTTGAGCAGACAGCATGGTAGTTACAAAATTTCGAAGACCTGCATTTAGTCTGCAGGTCATCGCTGATAATAAGTCCAGCCTATAACCATACACAAGGCGTACCGCTGCAAAGATAACACCTCTGTGTATTCTGTCCAAGGAACTGGAGCCGGGAACGATGAATCTCCCTAACCACAGAGATAGGAATCCGGCCAAGTGACCGTTCCTTGACAGATTCTTGCCACTCTGCCGCACATAAGAGCTGAAAGTGGTTCCAGCTTTGAACTCGTACCAATCTTCAGTAATGGTGAAATCCTTGCAGTCGTATTTCTCCAGCAAATAAGTGATCTCACTCTCAGAGAGAGGCTTGAAGTTGCTAATCTGATAATACCTCTTTTCATTTATTTTCCTATCATCCTTTTCACGGTTCATGAAAAGGTAGGACATCCACTTCTGAATGTGGTTGCCAGCTTCATCCTTGGAACCCTTGTAATATAGGGTGCATGTGCCAAAATAGCACATCATCTCTTCAAATAGATGGACCATCTCTGGGTTCTTCTCTGACAGAAAGTTCAGTTCCTCTGTCGTAGGAACATACTCCTCATACGGCAGCGAGCCTGAAGGCAGGTGTGAGATGTATTCCATCTCATGAAGGGCGAAGCCCATCTCTCCTTTTGGAGTCATAAAAGTCCCCGTCCTGTGGTTGTATCTCTCAACTAAAGCCAGGAATAGGAAGGGGTTGGGTTTAAAGCCGTAAGATGAGTTGACGACAGCATCATAAAGATTAATCTTCTTCAACTCAGTTCCAAAATTTTCCAAAGCCCAGTGGACCAAAGTCTTCCATCTCACATTCTCCTGATTCATTAGGCCATTCATCCTCGGCGTTGAATCGGTCGGATAGAATGCATTCCGGTTTGACATAAATTCATTTATGAATATGGGCATCCTGAAGGGCATCACTATGGATGAGTCTTCTGGTGGTATACATCCAGGCTTCAAACCCCGAAACACTGATACATGATCCTCCGGGGCACTGAAAAATCCTTCTTTCCTGTAAATAATATGGCTTGCTTTCGCCTGCTGATATTCAGTCAAATACCAAGACATCTTTCTCGGATAGCTGGCATGCATAAGTCTCATGATTGACAAGCCCCGGGAAACCTTTGGCCAATACATGGGTTGTTTCACATCCCCCTCAAAGCAGAAGCACACCTTCTCCCTAATGCCTTTTGGCTGAGATTTTTGTGCTATAGCATCTCCGAACAAGAATGCTGGTTTCTTATGGGATACCAGATCTAGACTTTGGAAAGGTTGTCCATTCATCAAGCAAAGTAAGGTTGTGTGGTCTTGATTAGCCAACAGTGATAGTCTTGCTTCAGGAAGATCAAAATGAGGAAATATTATATGAGATAGATCATGCTTAAATGAAATACTCAAGCACCCTTCAAAATTTGCTTCTTCGCTTCGGATGTTTACTACAGAAAATGACAAGAAGACAAAGTCAGATATACCTATGTCTATGCGTGTATTACAGTATTTGAAGAAAAATTCAAAAGTCACGCAGACTCCACATGGATATATTACTGTGACATGCTGAGTGATTTATTCACGTGGATGATTAATTCACGCAAAGCTCAGACAGATTAGGATGAAAGTCACGCATCATTTGCCAGAATCACATTTAAATAGAAAAGTTCTTCCACTAATCTATCCCGAAGATGACTCTCAGAAGCCTGCGTGAATAATTCAACATTGACATCTCTGTCAACATGTGAAAAATCACGCAGCATCATCCTGAAAGCTGCGTGACTATTTCAACATGGACATTTCTGCCAACGTGAAAAGTCACGCAGAATCATGAGAACCATGCTCCTTTACACAGAGCTTCGTAAACACGAAGATGTGAAGTATGGCTGACCCTAAAGAGGGGGCATACTTTATTAAATATCCTTTGCCCTAAGGAGGGGGGATATATTTCTGAAGTTTAATATCTTAAGATCCTAAAAAATTCTATGTGGAGTTCATCTTCATCGTCTTCGACAGTTTGTGTTCTTCCATCACTTACGATGCATAGGAGCTCGCGGGACTTCTTGTCGAGGAAGTCTGTCAGTTGTGGCACGCGACGAAGTCGCAGGGGCTTTCCCCTTGGCCTGAACATCAGCTTTTTTGGGAGCCATTGCTGCAGAAAAAGTAGAAGAAAAAGTCGGAGAGGAAGGAGTTCGTCGGGGAAGATGAAGTTCTCTTCTGTGGGTTCTCTCTTTCAAACGCAAGTAAAGAAAGAAAGAAGTAATCTATGGCTTATTTTATAGGCTCATAAAGAATTCTAAATGACGGTCAAGTCATTATTGCCTCGATATTTGGAGATTTGCACGGGATCCTAACAGCACAGAATCCCAACAGTCTAAACATCTCGGAGTAAATCTCTCATTTTGGAGTCATCTCAGCGTGACTAAATCCATTTTATTATCTCTGTTTTCAAAGTATTTCGAAATAATTTATCATTTTTCGAAAACTTTGAAGGGGGTTTTGTAGGCCTCAAAAATGAAGTTACGCTGAGTTGATCAGAACAAGTCACGCAGAGTGATCCAAGAAGCAGCACAAAAGATACGATAAGTTCTGCCTGGCCATCTCCTTTAGAAGTCACGCAGAGACAGCTCAGCCATACGTCAGAATCATAATGACTGACAACACAACAGTCGAGAAACGTCTCTTCGTATGCCACGTATGCACAGAACTCGAGAGATCATCGCCGTCTATTGCGTGATTTTCGAAATCTTCTTCAGCAAGACTCAGCCTTCGTCAAGTTGGCGTACCAAAAGGGTTTCTTGTCATTTAATGCGACTGACAAAGCAATCACTGTCAGAGATTTTGTGTCAGTCGAGACACGCCGAATCAAGACAGCTGGCAGTTCTATCTCAAGTCTGCGTGTATTTGTGATCTCCATCTCAAGTTTGCGTGGATTCTGAAGTTTCCTGCCCCAAGTTTGCGTGGATTTTTGAGTTCTTTGCCTCGAAGTCTGCGTGGATCCTGAAGCTTCCTGCCCCAAGTTTGCGTGGATTTTGAAGCTTTCTACACCGAGTTCACGTGGATTTCGTCTTCAACAAGTCTGCGTGGATTTCATCAAATTGGAGTACGTGGCAGCCATGCCACTGATCTCTCGCCTGCGTGTCCTGTAACTTGCACACGACTCATGCATGATTGCCATGTGTCCAACAGTTACAGGTCACGTCCAGTAACTGCTCACAGCCTTGCGTATGTTAAATCCTGCGTGATTTTCAACTAAGCACAGGCTGTGAAGACAGTTATCTTTTCGGTTATTATTTTTTTTGACTCTATAAATAGAGTTCTTTTTCTCATTCATTGTACAGATACATTGATATCTACTGTCAAAATTTTGAGAGCTTTTCTTCTTCGCATAGTCCAAGGGATAAAGCGATCGTCTTCTAGATCGGATTCCTACAGTTGTAATTTTCCCAGAAACACAACAAATAAAGAGAATTTCTTTATGGAAAACAACAGCCAAACACTCGCAGGTGATTGTATGACGAATCTTTGCCGTACCATACTTTGTCAGGCACATCACCCTGCAAAGGAGCACTAGGAGATAAATTAATAACATAAGCAGCTGTGAGAAGAGCCTCACCCCAATAACTGCCCGGCAAGTTTGATTCTGACAGCAAACACCGCACCCTCTCCATCAGTGTCATGTTCATGCGCTCCGCTACACCATTGAGCTGAGGTGTCTTGGGCAGAATCTTCTGGTGTCGTATCCCTTGCTTTCTGTAATAAGTATCAAAGGGACCGATGTATTCGTCGCCGTTGTCGGACCGAACACACAATAACTTCTTGCTCGTCTCTCTTACAACAGAGGCCTGAAACTCTTTTAAAGTAGGCAGCACATGATCCTTGGTCTTTAAGGCATGTACCCAAACCTTTCTGGAACAGTCATCAATAAAAGTTACAAAGTAAGAAGCACCACCAATAGATTTTACCTTCATAGGACCGCAGACATCCGAGTGAATCAACTCAAGCAACGCCGGCTTCCTTGAAGTTGGGTGACTTTGGAAAGATACCCTATTTTGCTTTCCAGCTAAACAGTGCGTGCACTTCTTCAACTTTGTAGACTTGAGCCCTGGAATCACCTTCATGTTCACCAAGTAGCTCATCCCCTTCTCGCTGATATGGCCGAGTCGCCTGTGCCACAACTCGGTAGACGCATCACTGACTGCGTTCACCTCCTGTGCCCCCTGTGCGCTCCCCTCCATATAGTAGAGATCGGACTTCTTGCTTCCTCTGGCAATCACCGTCGAACCTCTGGAAAGCTTCTATTGACTATTTCCGAAGAGACTGAAGAATCCCTCGTCATCCAACCTTCCAACCGACACCAGGTTGAAACGGATATCAGGGACATGACGAACATCTTTGAGAACAAGAACCGTACCCGTCTTCGTTCTCAAATGCACATCTCCAACAGCAACCGCCTTCGATACATCTCCATTACCTATTTTCAACACTCCACAGTCGTTTATCGTGTAAGTGGCAATTAGTGCCCTGTTGTGAGATACATGAAGCCCCTGAGTCCACCAGCCAAGAATTGTCATCGCAGGCGAGGTTTGTGATAACCTCATCACCTACGACGATCACATCGTCTCCATGTATCGAGGCCGCCGCTATAGTGTTCTCATCTTGCTTTCCCTTGTCGCCCTTCTTATCTCTCTTTCAAGCGAAACAGTTTCGCTTGATGTGGCCCTTCTTGCCACAGTGGTAACACTCTGAGTCCTCGTACCGACCATTGGACTTCTCCCTGCTCTTGTCTCTGCCACCACCTGGACCCCTACTTTTGTCCCTTCCGCGGCTCTCTGAAACCAATTCCTCTATGGATGAAGTGCCCTGAGAACGTCTCCGCATCTCTTCATTCAGTACCCCGCCCTTGGCAAACTCCAGACTGACCATGCCCTCTAGAGCAGAAGCGATCATAGATACTCGTACGGTCTCCCACGAGTCTGGCAACATACACAGCAGCCATAGTCCCTGAACCTCGTCGTCGAACTGACTTCCATTGAAGATAGCTGGTCAACCACGCCCTGGAAATCACTCAAGTGATCCATAATAGACGCCCCATCTTTGTACCGCAGACCCATCATCGTCCGGATCAGGAACAACTTGTTTACCCCGGTCTTCTTCGCGTACAAAGATTCCAGCTTATCCCATAACGTCTTTGCGTGCTCAATATTGGCAACGTGGTTGTACACGTTCTCGTCAATGAACTGCCTGATATATCCGCACACCTGTATATGCTCAAATTTTCAGTCCTCCTCGAATTTATCACTGGGTTTCTCGGATGCAAATATGGGCAGATGCAGCTTCTTGACAAACAGGAAATCTTTCATCTTGCTCCGCCAATAGTGATAATTGGTGCCGTTCAGGTTCATCATGCGCACCAGCTTCGCGTCCATCTCTCCTCTCTAGTTTTCCTGTCAACTTCTGACACCCTTCTGAATTCCAGAACCTGGCTCTGATACCACTTTGTTGGGAAAGAAACGCGAAAACCTTTCCCCAAACTAGAGAGTACCTGCGAGAGAACCGAGCAATACAACGCACGAACCAAAACACCAAAACAAACCACGCAGACACAGAGAATTTTTGACGTAAAAAACCCTTGCGGAAAAAACCACGTGACGATCGGAGTCCAACCCTGAGAAGCCTTCACTAATGAAATAAAGGAGCATACCCTCTACAAACTTCTCACGATCCAAATCGGATCCCCACAACACTTAGAAGCAAGAATAATGATTACAAGGCTACGAAGAACAAAGACCACGAGTTGATATTACCCAAACACGATCCTCCTCCGAAAATGGCCTTCAATCCTCCTTCTTCTCTTCCAAAGTTGCAATGGCATTCTTGTCTCTTTTCTCTCTCTTGTTCTTCAATGTTGTGTTGTTGTGATTAGGGTTAGGAATAACCATGTATAAACCTCCTAATTTGCAGCAAAACCTGGACCGTAGGATACGATCTAATGGTGATAAATCATCCTGAAAAATGCTTCAGCCCCGACGACACAGAGTTCGGCCAGAACTTTATCCTGGGGCAGAGTTCGGCCAGAACTCTGTGTCTGGCAACTAGCAAGGTTCTGGAACCAGAACACAGAGTTCGGCCAGAACTCTCTCCTGGGGCAGAGTTTGGCCCGAACTCTGTCCCCCTCCTTCCAGCAGCTCCTCTGGCAGCTCCCGAGTGTCTCCGTCATCTCCGACTGGCCTCGTCACCTCCCCGAGCTTCTCTGACACACAGACGGCGCTCGTCGCACTCCGAGGTCTTCTCCACATAGGTTGGGAACCCCACCCACTCCAATACCCCTAATGTTTCATGAGTATTACAGGGACTACCCCTATTTCGAAAATAATTACACTGACCACCCCTCTCCTTGATTAATTTTAGTAACCATAGGGGTGGTCAGTATTATTAGTTTCTATAGAAAATAGAAACTATAGGGATGTCTGTGTAATTAGTTTCTAAGTAGGGGTGGTCCGTGTAATAAGTGTAAAACATAGGGTTAGTTAATGCAATTGACCCTTAAGATATACTTCTTTCCAACTGGAACTATTGTCTGATTTTATGTATTCTAAAAAGAAAGGAAACACATTTAAGGATATCTTAAAGAAGGATATCTTCTATCAGCAGAATCTTCCTTAAGATATCCTTCTTTCCAACAAGATCTATTGTCTGATTTTATGTATTCTAAAAAGAAATATATACAAAATTGGTACAATAAATAATAGCACATCCCTTCATCCAGAGCCCAGATATTCCCAGTTTGCTTCTTGAAGAAACATACAAAATCCAGAAGCCCAGATATTTCCTTATGAAGAAATGCTCTATTTATGGTATTACCCTTCTCAGATAAGTAATAGAATCTTCTCCTGGTACGATCATTCTCAAATCTTTTTGATTCAGTTCAATTTCATTGACGACATTAATGGCTTAAGTGAAGAATCAGGTTGATGTCAGCAAGCAATCTTTGCTCAGATATTAGTTTGGAATCAGAAGAAGCCCGTATATCATCTCTCCTTGTTTTAACACTCCCAAAACCGTTGCCCATATCAAGCTCAACCATGTCGCTGACGAAAAGAGCATAATTGTTTCATTTTGCTGTTGGCTGAATTGAAATATACTACTTTTTAAAGAGAATTCATTAATTTTAAGATTTTTGTCTAATACGCGTTCATGCCTTCATGGTGGATAAAATAGTATACTTAAGCTTTCTACATATTTCATCTCTTTCTGTGAATCAAGAATCACATTTGTTCTACTGAAGTAATTTATCTATGGATGCAGAACCCTTACTAATAACATGGTGGTTGGAATCTAAAAAGGATTTGAGAAGAGGCTTCAATTAATTGGAGTTGTGTATCGTGATATATCTCTTCTATGTTGTTTCTGCTTCGGTTTTGATCCTAAAATTAAATTAGATGGTGTATTTATATTATTAGACGGTTTTAATGATAATATAAATGTTGAGGTTGGTAGTTAAAAGTAGAAAGTAGAGATATTTTAGATACTTTAATTATTTTATATGAATAAAAAGTTGTATCGAGCTGATCCGGTACAACCGTTCAAGGTAGTAGTAGTTTCGGTTTAATGTCTAATATATCCCATGCTAAAAGTATACTGTAAAGAAAGAAACAAAAATAATTTTTCCTACCAACTCAAGAAATGTTATTGTATTTAAATTCTTATGAAGAAGATGAACATGATTATGAATTATATTTTTCAATTTTAGAATGGTAAAAAAGACACAAAAAAACGCATCATATACTTTCTTATTTAGTACATGATCTTCTAATGTCCCCGGTGTTCACTGTAGCATCATAATCTTATTTTAGTGCATGTTCAAGGATGTTAAGGAAAAAGAGGAGGATTGACAGTATTAATTCTTTGAGTTATTCTTAAAACGTAGGCTTTTTTTGTTGAGAACAACTATAAATAATAATTTGTGAAGGATTGGTGGTAGTAGTAATTTTAAAAAAATGAGAGGGGTGGGGGTAATTATCACGCTCCGACCCGGTAAATCATTCGTCCTCACGTTGATTTAGTCAAATCGATCGTCCTTGCTGGGTCGTGATGTCGTACGAGTCTGGATTTGCACTCGTACAAGACTAGATGATTAAAAATATTTATGCTTACCCCGATTCAATATTAGCAGCGGAAGAAACAGTCACATTGGAGTTACACAAAGTATACGAAACAGTTCTTTTTATTCAATAAACAGCGGAATTACAAAGGCTTTCAATAGCCCAAATGAATCTATCAGATTAGCTTACAACACTCAATCTCTCTTGCCCACAAAGGATTTTTCTCGTTCCATACATCATGTCTTCTATATCTCGACCGCGTCATCCTGTTGCAAGTCCGATTGTCAATGTAGTCGCACGCCTCAAAATGCTATGACAATCCATGCCTCAGCGTGTCCAAGCGAAACTCCGCCGCGAGCAAACCATTACATGCATCCTGCAAGCAATTTAGTGGAGGATCAATAATAATCCTCTCGCGTACATGATGAAACCCAATCGTCTAAACTGACATTAGTAATAGATTGAATCATGCAAGCTTAATTTAGTGATATTTCTATCTTTGCCTTAAGATCGGTTTCATAGCATATTCTAAAACAGTAAAGCATGTATTTCATGGCAAACATGTTATCTTGATTCGCATAAGCAAGAAGGCAAAATATATTCATCTCATGTTGTTTCGTGACGACTTCTTATCAACATCGACGCACTCATCCTTGCACCGATGCAAGATGAATGTCACGACCCGCACCCTAGAGTAAGGGCACGAGACGTGGGTACGTCCTAGCCTACGCTGCAGTGTCGGCGGTAGAACGCTGTCCTAGGTCACAACATCTAACAGTTAAAGGTAATAAAAAGTTATACTCCCCGAATGGGGGTGATATAACAGTAATATATCTCAATCACAACTAAGTAGAACAGGATGAAGATAGATAGATAAAATTATAGATAATATCCAGAACCGAATAAACCATAGAGATACATCCAGAATTCTAAGTGTCTAAATAAGTACATATCCCAAAGTATCTCAGAATCTATATACAGTGATCCAGAAAATTAAATACATCCTAATCTAAGGGAGTGTCATCTACTGCTAGTGGATCCTGCTGCTGGTCCAAGTCCAAGCACTCATCTAATGTAGCACCGTAGTAGGTAGGGCAGAACGCCTCAGCCTCGTCCTCTGTAAAAATTTTCAACAGGTCCAGTCAGGACAGAAGCGAGCATAGTACATCTCAACAAATCATAGCAGGTCAGGATATATAATCATGCTAGAGAGTAAGATACAAGATACTGAAAGAAAAACATGATAAAAAGAAAGAGACTATAAATAAATAGCTACAGTATATAGAGAACTAACAATGCTAGTGATTCAGAGCACAAAATGGTTATGTAAACGGCACGATGTTGTACACGAGTAATCTACAGAGGTTTGTACACGAGTAATCTACTAGATTGATCACACAACCACTTCTACTCCCCCTGCCCCAATCAATACACAAGGATCTAGCTAAGTTATGTTATTGTACACGAAGATCATGTGAATACATGATTATACACGATTTCACACGTTTCGTACACGAATGTCACAAATACAAGGAGTACACGATGTTCACGATAAAGTACACGAACATGAATACCCGATCTATCCGCTAAGGGGATAACATCGCACAACAAGATCCATATAGTAATAATCCGTGTTTCCAACGTGTCAGCATCATGTAAAGTAATCTAAAGCAGGAAATATACTCCTAATGTAGGATATGAAATGATTAGAGAATGTACTCGCCTGTATCCTGAGAATCTGGAGGATATATATACTGTCCGAGGAGTGGTGTCTGTCTCCTATAGAACAGTACAAGTCACTATGAGTCTAAAATGATAATAAGGTGCAAGTTAATGCATTCTACATGAATCTAGGTCAATCTAGGCTAAAGTCAACTCTTGGTCAACTCTGGTCAACCCTAAAAGTCAAACTAGGTAACCTAAGTCAACCCTAAGTCAACAAGTCCACACTAGTCTAGCAAGTCTATTCTCGGTCTAACAAGGCTACACAAGTCCAATCCAGACTCTAAACTGACACACAGACACACCCATAGGGCTAAGAGACTAGGCCATAGGCTATTAGGCAATATCATGCCTAAAACCAACCTATAATCACATATCACATGTCAATCTATAAGCCTAAATATAATACACACATTAATATATTATACAATCTAATATAGAATTATACCTAACATATAGGCTACCTATATATATTCATTTGGAAAAGCCAACATGTGTGTGTGCACAGAGTGCCACATATATATGCTAATGTGTGTGTGTGTCATGAGTGAAGTGAGGTGTCAAGAGAGTTGTGTGTGTGTTAGTGAGACATGAGAGTGGGTGCCATGTGAGGATGTGTGTGAGTGTGTGAGTGTCACATGAATGTGTGTGTGAACTATGGCATCTGAAAACATTGTAGTATATGTGGTAAGAGGGAGTGAAATACAAGAGTGTGAAATTCTGAAATCAGTAAAACAATGAGCAATTAGGAAATGGTAAACAGTAGCTTAGGAACCCATGTAGTAATCTCAGGTTTTGAAGAATAAAGGAAAAAAGAAAGAAATCAGTTCACAGGTTCAATCCAGTACATATCAATACTCAGATTTTTACATTGAAGAATCATTTAATTCAGTTCATTAAGGAACACAAAACTCAGTTTTTCAGTCTATTACCAAACTCCCAGATTTGAGCTCTAGACATTACGAAATCATCCCAAATTCGACACACAATTGGTGAACATGTAGGTGTACCACATTAGGGTTTAAAACCATACAATTAACAGTATAAAATAGGTTAATATGATGTCAAATCTCATATTTGAAAATCTGGAAATCACAGAAATAGGAGACTGTTATTAAAGTATCAAGAAAATTGGGTAAATGAGAAAATGAGATCGAAACCAAGCTAAAATGCAAATCTAATGGTTGGTAATGAAAACACTAATAGTATACGTGTCTAGCAATGTGTTTGTGTCCACCCAAGTGGACACAAACGTGTCCAAACAATTTAAAACATGAAACAGTGCAAAACTGAACAATCCTCGTGCACGTGTTTCCAGTGCTCGTGCACACGATACGACACAGATCTCAGTGATCGTGTCCCAGTGTCGAGGGGGACTAGGGCTAGGTCAGGGACACCCTGATTCGTGTCCACGACACGCGTGTGTGCGTCACGACACGCATATCAGTGCTGGAAATCGGCTGTAGCCGATACAATATAAACTCAATCCACGGCTTCGTGCGTGTCCGACACGACACGAGAGGCCCTAGGACTTGACACACGTGGTGTCAGTCAGTGTCCTGTAGTGTATGTCAAATCTCACGTGTTGAAGTGTCGTGTCCAGCACGCAAAAGGCCCCGAGTAGCAGGGGAATCAATACTGCCCGCGCGCGAGTGCAACAGCGTGTTCCCGTGTCCGTGGCGACACGACACGAGACCAAAACATGCTCAGACCATTGAAAACCCATAAGCAAACACAAAACCTAAATTTCTATTCAAATAGTTTCCTAAAAATAAATCAAAATGTCCTTTGGGGCATTTCATCAAACACTTAAACACATGGACTGATACGTGTCCAAATGAGACACGAATAGGACACAAAATCCTGCAGAAATCTAGGGTTAGTTAGGGGACACCTAGATCTAGGTTAGAATGCAATAATAACAGCAATTACAATAGGTTTTGAAGGAGTTACCTATAGGTGTCAAATCCTCAATAAAACTCCAAAGAGGGGTGTTCCTCTTGATAGCCAAACTTCTCCCAATTGTCTAAACTCTGAAATATTCTTACATAAACAGCAAGAACAGAAAAATTAGAACCTAATGCAATTGGTTTGGAGGAAAAATGAATTAAATAGGAATTTCTATGAATTAAAGAAGATGGAGACTCACCTCTTTCCAAACTTGCAATATTCCTAATGGAGGCTAGCCCTAATTTCTAGGAGGGATTAAATAGAGGGAATGACCTAAGTGTGGCCGGCCATGGGCTGGAATGGGCTAGGGTTAGGTTGCACTAGTGTTGGGTTGGGCCTTCAAGGCTAAATCACAAGTCATGACTTGTGAAACCACAAGCCATTTCCTTATTCAAATCAAATCTTAATTTCCCCAAATTAACTCTAATGGGTTTGATTTCACTAACTTAGGTCAAGCTAGGGTTTCCTAACCTAACCAAATAGTCATGACCTAGGTTAGCCTCTAGGACAGTCTCCAAAGTCAACACTAGTTAAAGTCTAAAACTAGCACCAAATCAATATACTAAAAATCACTTTAAAATTCTAATAAATATAATTAATACTAATAATTCCAAATAATTCTAAAATTTCAAAAATGACCAAAATACCCTCAAGCTAGAAAAGTGGTAGTGACAAATCTACCCCCCTTAAAATAATTTTGTCCTCGAAATTAAAGACGAAACTAACTGCTGAGAAGGATAGGAAAGTATAGCTCAAGGTCCAAAAAGATAGGGGTACCGCTCGCGCATCTCATCCTCCGCTCCCAGGTCGACTCTTCTGGAGAATGATGCCTCCATGCGACGCGTACCCAGGCTATCACCTGGTTCCTCAGCACCTTCTCTCGGCGATCCAGAATCTCCATAGGCTGCTCTGGATAACTGGGAGTAGGTCCAACCTCAATCTCCGAATGATCGAGCACATGGCTAGGGTCAGCCACATACCGTCTCAGCTGTGATATGTGGAATACGTTATGAACTCCCACTAGTGCAGGTGGCAAGTCTAGCCTGTATACCACGTCACCGACTCTCCCGCTGATAATGAAAGGGCCGATGAAGCGCGGGCTAAGCTTCCTACCTCCACCAAAACGTATCGTACCACGAGTCGGAGATATCCGCAGAAAACCATGTCTCCAACCTAATCACAATCAAGGTCTCAAGTTACTAAAAATCAAACACGATCAATCAAACAAAACAAAATACAACCTACTTCTAATCCTATCTCTAAATCTGTACCTCAAACTCTAACGGCCTCCGGTGGCTATCGGCCCAGTGCCGATGTCTGTCCTGCGCCACGCGAAGTCTATCCCTGATGAGCTTCACCTTCTCGGCTGCGTCAACAACCATCTCTGGTCCCAGTAAAGCTCGCTCTCTAACATCATCCCAAGATAAGGGTGTACGACACCTACGTCCGTACAGAGCCTCAAACGGTGACATCTCAATGCTGGCCTGATAACTGTTGTTGTAAGCAAACTCCACCAAATGTAGATGATCCTACCAGGAACCTCCAAAATCCAGGACACACGATCGCAGCATATCCTCAAGTGTCTGAATAGTCCTCTCTGGCTGTCCGTCCGTCTGGGAGTGGTATGCAGTACTAAACTTGAGCTGAGTGCCCAAACTAGTCTGCAGACTCCTCCAGAAATGGAAAGTAAAGCGACTATCCCAATCTGAGACAATGCTGACGGAAACTCCATGAATCCTGACTATCTGCCTCATGTACAACTCCGCAAGCCTCTCTGTAGACGTACCCACCTTGAAGGGCAAAAAGTGGGCCGATTTCGTCAACCTGTCAACGATGAGCCCAAATCACGTCTTTTCCCTCCTGGTGTACGCGACAACCCAGATACGAAATCCTCCAGAATGGACAACGGCTGCAATAATCCTCCGGGCCTCTGCCTCTCTGCCTTGACCTGCTGACAGACCAAGCATCTAGCTACGAAGTGGGCCACCTCCCGCTTCATCCCGTACCACCAGACATGCTCTCGCAGATCCCTGTACATCTTGTTGGCACCATGATGTATAGAGTACTGCAATCTGTGAGCCTCCTGCATGATCTGCTCTCTGAGCTCCCCGCTAGGCACACATAACCTGGAACCGTGCCTCAAGGCACCATCCTCTGCAAGTGAAAACTCGTCATCCACCAACGCTGCACGAACCTGCTCTCGGATATACCGCAGAGCCACATCCTCAAACTGCGTCGCCTTGATCCTCTCCATCAAGTCTGACTGTATCTGAAGGCCCCATAACTGCATCTGCACTCCGGACACAATCACCTCAATTCCAAGGCTCTCAAAGTCTGCAAACAAGTATCGATCCATAGTCAAACACATGGTTGTCGGATACCTACTCAAGGCATCGGCAACCACATTGGCCTTCCCTGGGTGATACTGAAGTAAGATGTCAAAGTCCTTCATAAACTATAGCCATCTGCGCTGCCTCATGTTGAGCTCTTTCTGTGTAAACACATACTTCAAGCTCTTGTGATCTGTGAAAATCTCCACCCTCTCGCCATACAGATAGTGCTTCCACAACTTCAAAACAAAAATCACCGCTGCCAGCTCCAGGTCATGGGTAGGGTAGTTCTTCTTATGGGGACGTAATTGCCTGGAAGCGTAGGCAATCACCTTCCCATGCTGCTGCAAGACACAACCCAGCCCCTTCCCTGAAGCATCACCATAAATAGTGAATCCATCCTGATCCTGAAGGTAATGTCAGAATCGGAGCTGTCGTAAGTCACTTCTTCAACTCATCAAAAGCTGCCTGACACTCCTCTGACCAAACAAACTCAGTATCCTTCCGGGTCAACCGAGTCAACGGCTCTGCAACCCGGAAGAAATTCTGCACAAATCTCCTATAATATTCTGTCAGCCCCAGGAAACTCCTAATCTCTGCCACTGAAGTCGGTGCTGCCCAAGCCTCAACTGCTGTGATCTTCTTCGGGTCTACTGAGATACCATCTCAGTCACCACATGACCCAAGAAGTTAACTCTGTCTAGGAAGAACTCGCACATCGAGAGCTTGTCGTACAATCTCTCCCTCCTGAGTGTCTCCAGAACCACTCTCAAGTGCTCCTCGTGCTCCTTCTCTGTCTTGGAATACACCATGATATCATCAATGAATACCACCACGAACTTGTCCAAGTACTGGTGGAACACCTTGTTCATAAGGTTCATAAACACTGCTGGTGCATTGGTCAGCCCAAACGGCATAACCAAAAACTCAAACTGCCCGTACCGCGTCCTGAAAGTGGTCTTAGGAATATCCTCCCTCTTCACCTTCACCTGGTGATAACCTGACCTCAAATCAATCTTGGAGAACACCCGAGCTCCGCTCAACTGATCAAAGAGATCATCGATCCGCGGCAGTGGGTATCTGTTCTTGATCGTCAGGTTGTTAAGTGCCCTGTAGTCGATACACATCCGTATCGACCCATCCTTCTTGGGTACGAAAAGTACCGGTGCACCCCAAGGTGAAGAACTCGATCGGTTGAAGCCCTTGTCCTACAGCTCATCCACCTGCTTCTTCAGCTCCTACCAATTCACTGTTGTTCACTCGATAGACATGCTGAACAATCGGTTCTGCGCCGGGAACCAAGTCTATCGAGAACTCTACATCCCTGTCCGGTGGAAGCCCCTGGCAACTCCTCTAAAAATATGTCCATAAACTCTGCGATCAAGGGATACGGAGCCACCTGCTCCTCAACTGAAGCTCCATAGAAGACGCCACTGTCCTGCTCTGCCTGCCGCCGGGTGTACTCAAACTCTGGCTCTCCTGGCACCCCAAACAAAACTCTACCCCCTCGGCAATCAATACGGGCGTGGTGTCTACTCAGCCAGTCCATACCTAATACAATGTCGTAGTTCGGTAATGGCATGACGAGTAAACTCACTCCCAACTCTCGGCCTCCCAATATGACGCTCTGTCCTCTGCAAACATCACTCACGAGGATGACCCCACCCCCGGTCGTGATCTTGCAGGTCCTAGGCAATGGTTCAGAAACCAGACTGTCCAATAGCATACGATACTGACACTAAAGCTGTGGGAAGCCCTGGAATCAAAGAGTGCAAATGCTGGAAGGGAGTCGAGGAGAACCGAACCTGCTATCAGCTCTCCGATGGCCTCGGCATCCTCAGCTGCCATGGCGAAAGCTCGCCCCTGCTGTCCACCTCGTGCCTGCTGCTGGTGCTGCTGGAACCTCTGCTGCTGGGTCTGCAGGGCTGGTCCCCTCGGCTGAACCTGCTGGAGCCTTGGCTACCCCAGCTCCTCTGGTATCGGATGCATAGACGCAACTGGACACTCTCGTATCTGGTGGTCCGCTGATCCACACATCAAGCATCTGCCAAGTCTCTTCCTGCACTCCTCCCACTTGTGCCCAGGCTTCTTGTAGAAAGTACAACTAATAGCCTGCTGCCTGGGTGCCTGCTGCCCTCTTTGTTGCTGATGCTTCACCTGCTGAAAAGGTGTACGGCCCTGATGCTGATACTGCTGAACTGGCCTCTGTGGCTGCTGATGCTGGAAGTGAGGCCTCTTGGCCTGCCTCTGACTGCTGCTGCCACCCTGGAAGTCGCGACCCCTCTTCTGCTTCAGCCCTAGGTCGTCTTTCGCCGCCATAGCCCCAGAAATAATCTCAGCAAATGTAGCGTTCCGGTCGCTCTTAGTCAGCGACCGAACCTCTCTAATCAAGCCCCGGCAAAACTTCCTCGCCTTCGTCTTCTCGGTCAAGTCATCTATGAAATGGGCCAGTCTACAAAACTCCTGCAGCATAGTCAGCTACCGTCTGGTTCCCCTGAACCAGACCCTCGAACTGTGCCTCGATACCTCCCAAGGCCACATCAGGAAAGAACTGCTCCTTAAATAGCTCCTTGAACTGGGCCCAAGTCTGGCCCTCAACTCCCACCCTGGGATCTGTCTGATACCACGCACGGGCTAAGTCCTGCATCTGACTGCCCGTCGCCTCGATCTGGAGTCGATCTGGTATCTCCGCCAGTCGAAGATCTCCTCGATATGCTCTATCCAGTCGTCTGCATAGTGGATGCCCTCTGTGCCGAAGAACTCCCGAGGTTGCATCTTCTGGAAGTCCTGTATATCCTTCTCCCTCTGACGGGGCTGCTGCTGGGTCCCCTGAGCTGTAATTATCTCGACTGTAGTGCGAACCAGCTGGTGTGCCTCTTCGATCCCCTGACGGAAATCTGCAGTCTGCCTCGTCTGCTGCTGCTGGTGCGACTCCAGAATCCTCTCCACGAAGGAGAAGAGATGTAAGCATCTACCATCCCTGCAGGCAGAGGCTGCTGCGGTGGAAGGATCTCAGGAATCACAACACTCGGCCTCCTGACTGGTGGAGGTGCTCCTCCAAAAGCTGCAGAGACACCGACTCCTGAGGGCTGCACTGGCCCTGTGGCACCGAGAGCTGGCTGCTGCTGAGGTCGAGAGGTGCTAGACCCCTCTCCAGCGTCTTCCCAATCCAGGGCGATGCGATCTCGTCTCAACCATCCTGGAGAGACAGATCAAACAAGAAACAATTACTGAGAATGAGTCAAAATATCAAAGGAGGACAGTTTAAATTTCTAAGGAAGACAATAAGCAGCAAAATAGATATACGGAATCTGATAAGGAGTTTTCCTAGTGTGATTGAGTACCTTCAAAAATATACTAATTTCTACTGCAGGCTGCAGTGATATTCTAGTTCGAATACCACTACATTTCCAACCTAGACCTGTATGGGCCACCACTAAAAACGTGTCACGACCCGTACGCTAGAGTAAGGGCACGAGACGTGGGTACGTCCAGCCTACGCCGCAGTGTCGGCGGTAGAACGCTGTCCTAGGTCACAACATCTAACAGTTAAAGGTAATAAACAGTTATACTCCCAGAATGGAGGTGACATAACAGAATATATCTCAATCACAACTAAGGTAGAACATGATGAAGATAGATAGATAAAATGATAGATAATATCCAGAACAAAATAAACCACAGAGATACATCCAGAATTCTAAGTGTCTAAATAAGTACATATCCCAAAGTATCTCAGATTCTATATACAGTGATCCAGAAAAGTAAAGACATCCTAATCTAAGGGAGTGTCATCTAATGCTAGTGGATCCTGCTGCTGGTCCAAGTCCAGGCACTCATCTAATGTAGCACCGTAGTAGGTAGGGCAGAATGCCTCAGCCTCGTCCTCTGTAAAATTTTCAACAGGTCCAGTAAGGACAGGAACGAGCACAGTACATCTCAACAAATCATAACAGGTCAGGATATATAATCATACTAGAGAGTAAGATACAAGATACTGAAAGAATAACATGATAAAAAGAGAGAGACTGTAAATAAATAGCTACAGTATATAGAGAACTAACAGTGCTAGTGATTCAGAGCACAAGATGGTTATGTAAATGGCACGATGTTGTACACGAGTAATCTACAGAGGTTTGTACACGAGTAATCTACTGGATTGATTACATAACCACTTCTACTCCCCCGTCCCGAATCAATACACAAGGATCTAGCTAAGTTATGTTATTGTACACGAAGGTCATGTGAATACATGATTATACACGATTTCACACGTTTCATACACGAATGTCATAAATACAAGGAGTACACGATGTTCACGATAAAGTACACGAACACGAATATCCGATGTATCCGCTAAGGGGATAACAACGCACAGCAAGATCCATATAGTACTAATCCGTAGTTTCCAATGTGTCAGCATCATATAAAGTAATCTAAAGCAGAAAATATACTCCTAATGCAGGATATGAAATGATCAGAGAATGTACTCGCCTGTATCCTGAGAATCTGGAGGATATATATACTGTCCGAGGAGTGGTGTCTGTCTCCTATAGAACAGTACAAGTCACTATGAGTCTAAAATGATAATAAGGTGCAAGTTAATGCATTCTACATGAATCTAGGTCAATCTAGGCCAAAGTCAACTCTTGGTCAACTCTGATCAACCCTAAAAGTCAAACTAGGTCAACCTAAGTCAACCCTAAGTCAACAAGTCCACACTAGTCTAGCAAGTCTATTCTCGGTCTAACAAGGCTACACAAGTCCAATCCAGACTCTAAACTGACACACAGACACACCCATAGGCTAAGAGACTAGGCCATATGCTATTAGGCAATATCATGCCTAAAACCAACCTATAATCATATATCACATGTCAATCTATAAGCCTAAATATAATACACACATTAATATATTATACAATCTAATATAGAATTATACCTAACATATAGGCTACCTATATATATATTTTTTATAGGCTACCTATATATTCATTTGGAAAAGCCAACATGTGTGTGTGCACAGAGTGCCACATATATATGCTAATGTGTGTATGTGTGTCATGAGTGAAGTGAGGTGTCAAGAGAGTTGTGTGTGTGTTAGTGAGACATGAGAGTGGGTGCCATGTGAGGATGTGTGTGAGTGTGTGAGTGTCACATGAATGTGTGTGTGAACTATGGCATCTGAAAACAGTATGGTATATATGGTAAGAGGGAGTGAAATACAAGAGTGTGAAATTCTGAAATCAGTAAAACAGTGAGCAATTAGGAAATGGTAAACAGTGGCTTAGGAACCCATGTAGTAATCTCAGGTTTTGAAGAAGGAAAGAAAAAATAAAGAAATCAGTTCACAGGTTCAGTCCAGTCCATATCAATACTCAGATTTTTATATTGAAGAATCATTTAATTCAGTTCATTAAGGAACACAAAACTCAGTTTTTCAGTCTATTACCAAACTCCCAGATTTGAGCTCTAGACATTACCAAATCATCCCAAATTCGACACACAATTGGTGAACATGTAGGTGTACCACATTAGGGTTTAAAACCATACAACTAATAGTATAAAATAGGTTAATATGATGTCAAATCTCATATTTGAAAATCTGGAAATCTCAGAAATAGGAGACTGTCATTAAAGTATCAGGAAAATTGGGTAAATGAGAAAATGAGATCGAAACCAAGCTAAAATGCAAATCTAATGGTTGGTAATGAAAACACTAATAGTATACGTGTCTAGCAATGCGTTTGTGTCCACCCAAGTGGATACAAACGTGTCCAAACAATTTAAAACATGAAACAGTGCAAAACTGAACAATCCTCGTGCACGTGTTTCCAGTGCTCGTGCACACGACACGACATGACACAGATCTCGTGATCATGTCCCAGTGTCGAGGGGGACTAGGGCTAGGTCAGGGACACCCTGATTCGTGTCCACGACACGCGTGTGCGCGTCACGACATGCGTATCAGTGCTGGAAATCGGCTGTAGTCGATACAGTATAAACTCAATGCACGGCTTCGTGCGTGTCCGACACGACACAAGAGGCCCTAGGACTTGACACACATGGTGTCAGTCAGTGTCCCGTAGTGTATGTCAAATTCTCACGTGTCGAAGTGTCGTGTCCAGCGCGCAAAAGGCCCCGAGTAGCAGGGGAATCAATACTGCCCGCGTGCGCGACTACAACAGCGTGTTCCCGTGTCCGTGGCGACACGACACGAGACCAAAACATGCTCAGACCATTGAAAACCCATAAGCAAACACAAAACCTAAATTTCTATTCAAATAGTTTCCTAAAAATAAATCGAAATGCCCTTTGGGGCATTTCATCAAACACTTAAACACATGGACTGATACGTGTCCAAATGAGACACGAATCGGACACAAAATCCTACAGAAATCTAGGGTTAGCTAGGGGACACCTAGATCTAGGTTAGAATGCAATAATAACAGCAATTACAATAGGTTTTGAAGGAGTTACCTATAGGTGTCAAATCCTCAATAAAACTCCAAAGAGGGGTGTTCCTCTTGATAGCCAAACTTCTCCCAATTGTCCAAACTCTGAAATATTCTTACATAAACAGCAAGAATAGAAAAATTAGAACCTAATGCAATTGGTTTGGGGAAAAAATGAATTAAATAAGAATTTCTATGAATTAAAGAAGATGGAGACTCACCTCTTTCCAAACTTGCAATATTTCTAATGGAGGCTAGCCCTAATTTCTAGGAGGGATTAAATAGAGGGAATGACCTAAGTGTGGCCGGCCATGGGCTGGAATGGGCTAGGGATTAGGTTACACTAGTGTTGGGTTGGGCCTTCAAGGCTTGTGAAACCACAAGCCATTTCCTTATTCAAATCAAATCCTAATTTCCCTAAATTAATTTTAATGGGTTTGATTTCAGTAACTTAGGTCAAGCTAGGGTTTCCTAACCTAACCAAATAGTCATGACCTAGGTTAGCCTCTAGGACAGTCTCCAAAGTCAAAACTAGTCAAAGTCTAAAACTAGCACCAAATCAATATACTAAAAATCACTTAAAAATTCTAATAAATATAATTAATACTAATAATTCCAAATAATTCTAAAATTTTAAAAATGACCAAAATACCCTCAAGCTAGAAAAGTGGTAGTGACAATGAATACGCCTATCATCTTTCCATGTCATATATACATTTGACAGTTCCGTGGCATTTGTGCCACAACTGCTTATTTCACATGCACATAAAGTATATCTTTCGATATTTTATGACTTAACGTTCAATGATATGTGATTCGTGCATTTGATACACACCTCGACACGATCTTTCAATGTGCTAGACCTATATTCTTTCCCTCCGACTTGTGCACTTGAGGCACTTCTCGATAGAGCATTCAATGTTCTAAAGCTCGTGCACTGAGGCACTCGCATCGATAAATCTTTTCATGTTCTAGCATACTAACTCGTGCATGGAGGCATGCATTTGATTGATGTACAACGACTCATGCCTTGAGACACGTTTCAATTCAATTGTTCAATGCCTTGTGATTCGTGCATTTGATGCACTTGTTGATACAGTTATCTCATGTTCTATTCCAATTCATGCACTTGATGCACGTTTTGCCTCAATGTTCTCGTGTTCGACACGCACTATAAATTCTCTCATTCGAGCTATGTTTGTGGACTCGATCATTTTACTTAGCATACCGAGGTACATTTTAATTAGGCATGACGGAGTAGAAAACAAGGGTCAAAGTCCTCCCACCTTAGTCGATACGCCTGTCGTTTCGCTGAGTCAATGCGGCTCGATTTCATGACTTTGTTGCACGACCAACTCTTCTGACTTAACCATGCTCGATTTCATGACTTTGTTGCACGACCAACTCTTCTGACTTAACCATTCGAGCACTTCGTGCTCCGTTGAACTACCCGACTGATTCGGCCTATCATGCCAATCCCTCATTCCATTGCGAGGCGATACTTTAGGTTTCTGCGGACACCGTTACAAAGAAGGCACACGATTGACCTCTTATAATTCAGGTAAAAGCTTAGCCTGCACACGAAACCAACTAAAATCAATACTTGTTCAAAATGGACTTATGCTTTGCATCGATTCGATTTAATAGATCTTCGAATCGACTCAATGCTTTCTTTCGGGCCAACTTAACACTTGCATCGATCCGACTCGATGCATTTCTCGGGTCGTCAACGTAACTCTTCGAGTCAATGACTCATCGTAATGCACTGTGCGGTACGGGACATTACGTAATATACCACTCAAAACAAAGTTCATCCTCGAACCAAAACCAACACTCAAACCAAGTGTTTCACTAGATTGTTTAACGATCTCGTTCAACTATCATTGTTCCGTTTCAAACATTCGTGTAGGCTTTCATTAACATATGATAGTCTTTTCCTGCAGTTCAATTTGAATTCAACATACAACTTGGTTTGGATCGTACACATATCTTAGGCATCACAGAAATATATGTATTTCAACCAATCCCAGTGGTAAAGAATTGGAACAAAGCTAACAGGTATAACTTCAATCCTCGACCTATCCGGCCCGCTTTCTCTTCCGAACTAAGTCCGGTCTGGTCCAAAACTGACCAAATCCGGTCAGCATGAACCGACCCACTGCCCATTCCACACCTTGATATCGAGCGTTGGTGTCTTGACTTGTCTCCCTCTCCTTTATTGCTGAGAAGAAAAAGAGCGTTGGTGTCTTGTCTCCCTCATTACTCCTCTCCCTCTCCTTTCCTCTCCTCTCAAGCAGGCAGGCAGGCAGCAGACTGGACTGGTCTTCAATTCTCCCTTCCCTCTCTCTCCCTTCTTGATTTCTCAGGTACGGCACTTCAAATCCCTTTCTTGACTCCTTCATGGCTCTCTCCCTCTCAAAGTTTGTGGAGTGGATATTTCTAGAATCGCAGTAAAGTCAGTAACAGGGGATTTGAAGTTTTATATATATATATATATATATATATATATATATATATATATATATATATATATATGCAATGCTGTGGTTTTATGAGTAATTTTCGAAAATTTTATGAGTAATACTGTGGTTTCATGAGAATTTTTCGAATGGTTTGTGCTTTGTAAGTTATATATTTAGAATCGTTCACTGTGACGCGGGTTCGAAAATACTGGTGCTTTGATTAGAATCGTTTATTTTTACAAATGTCATGTTGAAAATGTTGCTTATAAATCTCTCTCTTCTCCAGGACTTGATCCCCGCATGGTTTGTGAAACCCGATCTCATTGTCGTCAGCTCATTCCAACGAATCAGTCGGAGACAACTTCTCTCGTCGTCGGTCAGAGGTGTGCGTTTTCCTCTAATTTTGAAACATTGTTGTCATTTTCTCCTCTAATTTTTATCCGATAATTTTTTTTTATGTATTGTGCATCTTGTAGATGTATAATGGAAAGAAAAGAATCCAGGACGAGGACATTGGTACATGGAGTTCACCAGATGAAGATGCATTTGTTTCTTTGATGTATGCAATTATTTCAGCCTCACAGCATGCCAAAACAGAGAAATTTGCTAAAGCCCAAGCTGCGCTTGAGCAATTTAGCATTTCAAAATGTATGGATGTGTTTCGTAAAATGCAAGACGTTCCGTCCAGTCAACGTCTCAAGGCATTAGACGTGCTTGCCAACAGCGCTGCTTATCGTGAGGCGTTCCTCGCTATGGATGAGGACTTTAGGCACGCTTGGATGGCGAGTTTGAGGTCTTCTGCGCCTGAGCAATTTAGCATTTCAAAATGTATGGATGTGTTCCGTAAAATGCAAGACGTTCCGTCCAATCAACGTCTCAAGGCATTAGACGTGCTTGCCAACAGCGTTGTTTATCGTGAGGCGTTCCTCACTATGGATGAGGATTTTAGGCACGTTTGGATGGCGAGTTTAAGGTCTTCGGACTAGTAGTACGTACTTTGTTGGGGATGAACTAGACAAGTTTAGCCAACCATGCTGTTTACTAGTAACAAGTTTAGCCAACTAGACAAGTTCCTCTGCGATACTAGTACTTTGTTTGAGGTCTTGTCAAAAGCTCTGTTTAGCCAACTAGATAAGTTTTAATGGTAAATGCATGTCACAGATAGCATAATTTCATTAGTAAATATTCAGAGGATGAGAGTGTTTTTTTTTTTTTTTTTTTTGCATTATTTGAAGATAAAGATTTTGTAGCTCCTTTTGGTGATCAACCACATAAACATAATATATCAGCGTTAACTTCTCTTAGCAAAACCTTCCGAGGATGGCTAGAAGGAGATATGTTATGTGGTAAGTACGTGTCGAATGCAGAATTTGGATAGTGTCGTGGAGTAAAACTTTTGGTGTTGTGTTGTTTGATTTTAATTAGTTATGTATAGTTTAATTCAAGAAGAAAGTATGTATGGTGTACTAAATATTATATTTATGTTAAATTTCAAGCTTCTTGATTGGTTTATAGTTACAATTTTGGTAATTCGAATTATTATTTTGCAAACTATTTCCAATTATCTCTCGATATGCATTCTAGTATTATATTAAATTTTTTTTTATTAGATGTTTTCCAAACACATTTTACAAAATTTTATTTCAAAACTTGTTTTCTAAAAGTATTTTACCAAACTAAATCGTTAAACTTTTGTTTCTTAAAGCTATTTTTCGGATGCAAGTAACCAAACACAAAGTCGGAATTTGTAGAACTAAAAATAATTATATAATTTTTTTCAGAATCAAATTTCAGAGAACTTATCCAAACACGCTTTCTTAATTCTTAATTCTCGAGTCCTGCATGATCAACTTAAGAAAAACTCGTGCTACTTGTGTTTCTGATCTGAAGGAGGTCATCAATTGTTTCAATCTTCTTTGAGGAGTGGTTATTATTATTATTATTATTTTCCTTTCTTATTTATGAAAAGTCTTCCCGTTAAGAAAGGACAGAAAAAAAAAAAATAAAAAAAAATAACCTTGGCTCACTGATTCTGTAAAGATTTCAGTTATGTAATGTAGACAAGTATTGAACTTCAATGGAATTCCTCCTCCTTGCAAATAATAATACCAAGTTGTCTACAAAGTTACCAAGTTCAGGATCCATCTGATATGTATTTGGACTCTATGTAAACTACTCCATAGATGACATCTTTTTGACTTCTAGTAACAATTCAAATGTACAGAGCAGTGCAACAAGAGGTTGCAAGTTAATGGCTTTGTTGTTGGATTGTATCTCGCTTCCGGTTGAGCCCTCAAAGGAGGGTGACAATGGAGTTGGTAGTTTAGTACCACATTGGACAGGAGGTGAGAAGAGATCATGATGTGTAAATAATTGAGATTGGTTCAGACCTTACATGGAATTCCCTTTTCAGGCATATGGACTCAGTCCGATATCACACCTCATCAGTCAACTCCGGTTTGGATCACACCGCATTCCAACATTTGTATCGTTACCGAGGACTCTGTGTTTATTTCCTCTTTTATTTTTTGTGCTCCAAAACTTTTTCAAAGCCAACTGCAAAAGATAACAAGAACGTTTGCCTGTTTTTAATTCTCATGGTGCAATCTGGGTTTTAGTGTATATTGATCGAGAGTAGTTGAACTAATGTTCTTACTGATGAGGAAATGGATTTTAAACATGTTGGTGGGAGGTTTCTGACTTTTTGAGTGCTACGAATTCTAATGCCATGGTACCTTTCAGCTAATTATGTGTGTTAGTACATATTCCAGCATCAAAAATAGGATTTGTCTCATATCATATGTAACTGTGAATTGTGTCACAGGCTAGAAATTAGCTTGTATATATAAAAGCACTTTGGTTTGGTATGTATATAATTGCACTTTTGTTTTAATGGAGTTACTGAATATGTATGTGCATGGAATTTATTTTTGCTTGGAATTTATTTCTGGAGATGACTACAGTGACATGCATGTTAAGGTTTTCTAATATTCTTGATTTCAGTTATATGTTACTTAGCATAGCTCTTTCCCCCAATTAGTATTACAGTATAATATAGTATGCATAATATACATGCTCTGTTTTGATACTGTTCTGTGGGATTTTCTCCTATCTACTTAGGTTTCAATTTTATTTATGTAATTGTAATAATTCATAAATGCAAGGATGTCAGTTTTTTTTTTTTTAGATTTATTATT
Organism: Iris pallida; assembly: GCA_029216955.1. Taxonomy (NCBI): domain Eukaryota; kingdom Viridiplantae; phylum Streptophyta; class Magnoliopsida; order Asparagales; family Iridaceae; genus Iris; species Iris pallida. The sequence goes on from JANAVB010034218.1 coordinate 8,634,312, forward strand.
TAAATTGGCTCTCATTTGCTCAAATGTGAAGGACCGACCCATTGGCCGATCAAACCTGAACCGACCGAAAACCGAACCGAATTACCTCGGTTCGGTTTTCTTCGGTTTTTATGAAAACAGTTCGGTTTTCGGTTTTGAGAAATACGGTTTAGGGTTATTTTATTTTTTATATATTCGGTTCGATTTGAACCGAACCGTTGTTCACCTAACCGAAGGTGCACAACACGAATATCCAGACTTCCTTCAGAAACTCCTAGTGTTCAAATCATTAAAAAACATCTCGCCGAGACTGCGCAATTAGACGACTTCCGAAGTGTGTGGACATCAAATCCTCCTCGCAACGAATTCATGTTGTAGCAGCTCAATCAGTGGAGCAAGATCCATCTATAACTCTTGCCAAATGAAGCAAATCGTAGATGACTCCTAACCCCTTGCACGGTTGCACCCCCATTGGTCACCCCACCCCGTCTTTGTTGGATCTTTACTGGATTATGGGTAGGGCTGGCCCAGGGGTAAGCCAAATAAGACTTCGTATTTGGACAACCCTCCTTTGCTTAAGGCAACCCCTAGACTTAGCGTGATCCCAATAGAGGTCGGGGTCGCGGATGACCCTCTAGGTTTTGCCTACAATAAGGATCATGATAACCAAAACTTAACTCCGGATAGGACAACCCAACTTCCTGGGCCCGCCCTAATTATGGGTCAGGGAGCTCTATAGATGGTTATTCTCTTTTATATAGTATCCGATCAACATGTTACTGAAGTCTTAGATCAAGTCCGAAGAAGATGAACATTGTGCCTTAATAATACTAAAAAAATGCAGATAGCTCTGCGGATCAAAAGCAATTCCAGCACGTTATGGATAGAAACTCAGAAGGCAGCTGGTAGATTTTTATATATTCATATGTCATGCTTTAGTTCCGTCCCTGCAGAAGGTTATATGGATAAAGTGGAACTAACAGCTTAAACACAATTCTGCAGAAAAGGAAACTTTTACGGAACAGCCAGTCGAAACATTTTTTTTTTGAAGATTCTTCGGGTCTTTCTTCCCAAACACTCCAAATCAAAGTCATGGATGCACAATCAGAGAGTAGTTTATTATAAGATGAATGAGAATTGAGAAACATCTATCATATTACTCCAAAATTCAAAATGAAATTGGACATGGATTTTAACTCCCAAGAGATTAAAAATGTACTTCCAACAACTCATGTGAAAAATAGACTCTTCGCAGCAACCATACGAAACACCTCTCTCTCTCTCTCTCTCTCTCTCTCTCTCTCTCTCTCTCTCTATATATATATATATATATATATATATATATATATATATATATATATATATATATATATATATATATATATATCTCTCTCTCTCTATATATATATATATATATATATATATATATATATATATATATATTTCTCTCTCTCTCTCTCTCTCTCTCTCTCTCTCTCTCTCTCTCTCTCTCTCTCTCTATATATATATATATATATATATTAAAAAATGTAAATTTTATATAATCAATGATTCTAGTACAAGTCTCACAATTTTAAGCCCCACCCCCAGACGGCTTTCTCATAGCTGATACATCAAAATCTATATTATGCAGTATTCCTATGGGAAAGGTAGTAAGTCCATCAAATATCCGCATGTTTCGTTCTTTCCACACATGTCAAACCGACGCAGCAAGTCTGATCCGTGCTTTCATATACCACATCCCACATCGGTTTCTTCTTGCTCTAATCCAAACAATAATGTCACCAACACTCCTCGAATCAGTACATCCACCCAAACCTCTACTACTCTGTGCCTGCTATAGGACCAGGACGCCACGTATTCGAAGAATAGATGTCATATCGATTCAACCTGTTGATTGCATAAGACACATCTGTGGGAATTGAGGTGAACTCCAAATCGAGCGAGTCTATCCTCAACTCCAAATTGAGTGAGTCTATCCATGATCAGAAGTCGTCCCATCAATACCCTATATATGCATAGTTGTATTTTTCATGCCAATCCGCTGACTCATATGAAATCAAAATCCTCCAGTCTAGCATGAAACGTTCGAAGAAAATCATAGCATGATTTAAATTCGAACTCTCCAGTCCCATTTCCAACTATAGGCGGCTGCCAAACCTATATCGTCATGTGCATCGGAGTCTACGGGGACTGCCCGAATAATATCAACGAACCTGGGCGTGTATGTGTAACTTTCAGGCTGTCACTCCTCCTGCTGTAGGATGTGCTGAACTCGTAATCTCATGTCCGCCTCTCGAAGCATTTGATCCCCAACTTTCTCCAATGAGCTTCTGTAGTTGATCCATGGACCAAGCCACAGGTCCGTACTATGCCCGTCTCGAATGACCCAGTACATGACATTCTTCATAGAAGCATGCTGAATCCATAGGCACTTGAAAGTAACTGAGGCATTGTTATTGTATCTGCAGGCCCAAATGTTACCTCCTTTCAAATACCTACTACTCATCCACTCCGCCAATAAGGATCTACCTTGTACAAACTTTCATGCCAATTTCATCCTTGCAACCTCTCGTAACATCTGTAGAGGTCTCAATCCAACTCTCCCCTCCTTCCAAGGGAGACACAACTGATCCCAGGCAATGTCATATATCTCATCTCGTCAGATAAAATTGGCACATGTGCGCTTAATTGTTCGGATAGTGGTAGTAGGAAGGATAATGGACTGAAGCCAGAACAGGGCTAACGCTGATATGACTGACCGAACCAGCTCAATCTGACCTCCAAATGAGAGACTCTGGGACTGCCAGCCCCTACCCGCCGTTGAGTGAACTCCACCAAGCTATGGCAATAAATATCCCTCGCATAGTTGACAGACAGAGGAACTCCCAAATATTTTACAAGAAGCTCTCCTTTTTCAATCCCCAACACCGCCGCCCGTTCCTTCTTACGAGAGCATGTAGAGCTAAAGTACACTCTACTCTTGTCTTTGTTCATCTGGAGGCCAGACACCCTACTAAACTCGTCCATGATCTCCGAGATAGTAGTAAGTCCCTTTATAATAGGACGCATGAAAACCAATAGGTCATCCGCATATATGAGATGTGAAACATGCGGGGAGACCATCTTGTATAGGGGAATGATTTGCCCCTGGTGAACCGCCAGATCCATCCTGCAAGAACTCCATCACCAATGTAAATAGGTATGGGGAGAGCGGGTCACCCTGACGGGGTCTCTGATTGCTTCTGATGTAGCCATGCGGGTGACCCCGTATAAGAACCGAAAATGAAGGAGTAGTAATGCACTCGCGGACCATGTCAACCCAAAACCTTCATGCCTCCCGTCTTATTAAACTCTTGCAACATATCATGGGCGAGAAGAATATACTCCGCAATCGATCTACCCTTGATGAATGCCGACTGATTTGCTGACACCAACCCCTGCATGATCTCCTCCATCCTCCGACACATAAGATGTGTAATTATTTTATACAAATAATTACAACAAGCAATGGGCCTGAAGTCCGCCAAGGAGGATGCCCCTTCTTTCTTAGGCACCAATGTGAGGAAGGTGTGATTGAGCTCCTTCAACAACTTGCCACTTGTGAAAAACTCCTGTACCGCCTCCAGGACATGATGTTTAATGGACTCCCAGTGAACTTTAAAGAACTTGCTGTTGAACCTGTCCGGACCAGACGCCTTGTTGGAAGACAAGACTGTTCAATGGAACACTTTATAGCATTTAGTTATGTTTATTAACCCTCTCCTTTCAGCAGCACAGCCTTGGCATTCATTCATGTAGTATGCCTGCAATGCCATACGACAATCATTGAATCAGCAACTCAAATAAATAACAGTATACAATGAATAATCTTGTATTTTTTCTTCTCGTTTCTATAAAGTTCAAGCACTAACTGAAGGATGGGTAATCCAGCTCCTAAAATGGGGGTGCGCTACGGATTTCCTAATTCGACTCCATGATTCGAATAAAAGTAGCATACTTCTTTGCTATGGGGCACGAACACAGGAAAATGGTGTGCCTATCCGTATCCGTATCATGCATAAACAGGTGACTACTTACTCTTATCTATCAGAAAATGTTTGTATCTCGTATATGTTTCATGTCCTTATCTGTATCCATATTCATGTAACACAGCTTCTTTGCTTGGATAGGAACTCCTACCATCTGTCTCCACGATATGCGAACAACATTTTGTTGTACAACGACTTTTGTATAGTTACGAAGATAACCAGTAGGTAACTTTGGAATCGAGAGTAGGGTGTTTTACAAGGTAAAGAAGCACAATAAGGCGAAGACAACAATTGAAGGGTCAAGTAGTAGTACCAGGATGAGTTATTCAACATGCATCTAGAATAAAGATATTTCCTACGGAAGAGATCAAAACCACTTTTCCAAGGCATCTCGAGGAAGATTGAACAAGATATCATCTTCAGTTATATAATGTGGCAGTTGGAGAATCCTTTATTCTTTGTATTTGACTTAATGAAGTTAAGGAAATCCATGAGTAAGAATCAAATGGCCAATTGGGAACCATGTGACAAAATTTGGAGTGTAGAGCTCGTAGGCAGGTGGTGATCAGTTCCCAATTTGGAAGCACAATTTTTTACAGAAAATTACCTACACAATACTAAAGTTTTAACAAGTTAAAGGATGTAACAAGTTTGTCAAATTTTCATATACAAATACATTTCGCCATAGCCTATGACAATCTATATTTTTTGCACATGCATCGCCATAGCATGTGGCGATTTATGTGTTTTGCACATACATTGTCATAGCCTATGGCGAGATATGTGTGTTCTCGCCGGAGAATCTTAAACACATAACTCGTCATAGGCTATGAGCACCCAACTCGCCATTGGCTATGGCGACTTATGTATTATTTTAATTTTTTTTGACTTTTGGTTAATCGAAAAATAATAATATTCACACAACTCGTCATAGGCTATGGCGAATTGTGTGTTTAATATTCTCTTTGTGTAAATCACAAATCTCGCCATAGCCGATGGCAATGTGTGTGCAAAACACACATGTCGCCATGAGCTATGGCAATATGTATCTCCATCCACAAATTTACAAAACTTGTTACCCCTCTCCTAGTTTCGTCAATCTTTATTACCGTGGAGGTAATTTTCTGTAGTTTTTTACTTTATTGTTGAGCATAACTGTACATACACAAGGGAGGGATCAGGGAGCACTACTTTATTGTAGTGAAGGTTAGTTTTCTTAGATCATATCATAGAAAGACATTTGATTGTGATAGAAGCAATCTTCAAAGATGTTATGGAATTGAAATCAATGCACCAGAAACAGATGATGCATAGGAAATATAACTCCTTTTGGTAAGAATCACTTGGATAGACCAACAGTGACTGGACGAAGAAAGATAATGGAGGCACAAAACTTGTAAGTTTATGAATATCAAGTAACAATTGAAGGAAATTTTACTATTGAAGTAAAAACAATAGTGAGGGGGTGATTACTTCACTAATATCTGCTGAAGAAAGAAGTTGCAGATATTTAGCCAACGGATCGATGAGTACAAAAGAAGGTTCAGTTTTCATATCAGAATCACTAGAAGGTTGAAGTTTACAAGTTTGATTGATAACTGTAATCTGAGTGCTCCATTGTGGCAGTGGTCAGTGAAGTAATATCAAGTTCGCCATGGACATAGTATCGAGTATTGTGTATTATGGTCAGTGATAGTGAACTGACCCGATCGATGTTGCTCTCATCTAGCTTATTTACCATTTGCACATTTCACTACCCATAATCTTTTAATGTGAAAAAAAAGCCATTTAACCCAGAGGATCACAATTTATAATGAAGAAGGAAAAGCAGAGTAGTATATTCAAACTAGCCTGGCTCCCCAGCTAAATTAAGAAACAAAAGAGTATATATGAAAACTTACCGAATCATCAATCACAAGAGTTGCCAGAACATGCAACTAGTGTAACAAGGAAATTAGTGCTTCGGTATGCACCTTAGTTGATACTGGACATGATTTTGTTGCCCAGGACTTCAGATTGTTGAATCTTTGCAGAGTTTCGCATAGAGCTTCTTCATATATGAACTTGCATGTTTAAGATAAAGAATCAGAATTACTGGAGGCAACAATTAAATCCTAATGCAAGTGCAAAAAACTAATTAACCCAAGTGCAAGCATGCATATATTCCAACTATGTTACACATTGGGTCATAAATACTTGGTCTTGCTAACATACCTAAAGAAGGTATAGGTTAGTATTTACCCAAAATTTCTTTCCGTTGCCACATATATAATTCTTTCACTTTATGTCATATAAGATGTCATCAACATGATCATGCTTTAAATTCTTGAGCTATATATATCCTATACTTTAAATTATTTCCTTTGTCTATGCAAAGCAAAAAAGATTCCCTCAAATTCACTTGCGAGTATTCAGACTCGCAATATATGGCAAGAAAAAATTCTGTGGATTTTGTATTAGGATATTCTTTAATCATCCACAACAAACGAATTCAGCAAAAAATATTGTTAAGGAACCAAGAAAACAAAAGTAGCTTGGTTATAAATGCCAAGAGTTTTATAGCATCAAATATTATTTGTGATGGGCTGAAGCTACCTCCGGTAGAACTGTGGATGCTCCATGGAAGTGGTCATGAGTATCTGGAAACTCATGTCGCCTTTGGTGCAAGACTTTAGGCATGGATGGTATAGGACACTTCGTGAATACAAGAAGGGCAAAAACCACATTATTTTAGGCAACAAGATGAAATTAGGCTAAAGTAAGAAGGATGATCAAAGTTTAATGTATAGAGTTCAATCACATGTCCCTTATTTATAGGCAAAAAAAATCTCCGTATGTAGTTGTAGATACTAGATATGCCCCCATTGATTTACTGACTAGGAAGGTTCGAGAGGCAAAGACCATTGATTTACTGACTAGGAAGGTTCGAGAGGCAAAAACCATGGTATTTTATATACTCTGGTCAAGATTGCTAGAGTGATCTTCACATTATAGGTTAGAAAAGTAACATAACTACACAATACTATATATAAGTACAAGATTAAACGATCATATCTCAAGGATTTAACGAGTTTATATTAATAGTATTAGAAAAGTACTATAACTACATCGTTACTATATATAATACAAGATTACACGAGCATATCTTAAGGATTAAACGAGTATATATAAATAGTACTTGTTTCGTTATATTACTTTTGTGATATATGATGTTGAGAAGATCCACTCAAGTAATTTTTGTTGGGAACGCAGTGTGACCCGAACCGGAGTTGGCCCATGAGGTGCGATATTGAATTAGGCACATATGTTTTAAAAGAGAATTCTCATGTAAGGCTTGAACTAATCCCAATTATCTACATCACATGATCCCACCTCCTAATTGATATAAGACTAAATTACCAACTCCATTGTCACACCCCATTTGAGCACTCAACCGGAAACGAGATACAACCCAACAATTTCCACTTTAGCTCGTTTTCGCTAGCCGAATAACCTTAGAACCTTGCTACATTTGTCTGTTCCCGCTAGCCGAACAACCTTAGCACCCCTGCTACTTTTATTCGTTTCCGCCAGCCGAACAACCTTAGCACTTCTTGCTACATTTTTATTTGTTCCTGCCAGACGAGCACCCAGGAGATCCAACATATTGTCATCTCGATCCCACCTCCTAACCGATGTAGGACTAAATTACAAACTCCATTGTCACACCCCATTTGAGCGCTCAACCGGAAACAAGATACAACCCAACAATCTTGATCATGTTTTTTGCCTCTCAAATCTTCTTAGTAAGTAAATGATTTTGTTAACATGTATCCTAAGGGCACATGTTAACACATTGATAAATGCACATTTTACATGAGTACTCTCACCAACACATTTATCAATACACATTTTACATTTATCAATACACATTTCAAGTAAAAGGTGCATTGATGAATGTGCTGGTGACGTACCCGTGTAAAATGCACATTTATTAATGTGTTAACATGTGTCCTTAAGATACATGTTAACATAACCCAATCAATGAGGGTGTACTTAGAGATCCATTGTAATTCTGTTGCAATTTATTATTATAGAGATTCGTTTTTCATATATCTTGTGTCTATCAACTTTTTTGTTTATTTTGCTACAATGACTTTGTTTCTGAGACCATTTTGTTAACCATGTCTGGTTATTGCCTTGTACAAGTCCAATTTAGGCCTGTACGGTATCACATTCAGTAACGATTTTTGGTCATACGGGATCGGGACGTGACAAGATATACAGTCAACTTGTGGAAGAATTTTGGTTTCATCATGGGTTGTTTTGGGGTGCCCCGTCTTGTTAGTAGCATGGCCATTTCAGAGCACGTGTAAGCTGTGCGATCAAGATCCCAAAAATCGAAAGGCCCCCCAAAATTTAACCTTTGTATATATTACTAATGTGAAATCTCCATTTTTAGATTTAGGCCACCCAATTTTTTAGAAATTTTAGTAACATGATCCTTAGAATGTCATAAACAATGTCCTTTTTTTAGAGTGGGTTAAACCTTTTGTTAGTATTTGTACAAGGCCTTTAGAATGTCAGAAACGGCCTTGCACCAGAGTGTACATGAGAGTTGTATGCTAGGCTAGTGCCTAGTGCTTTCACATGGTTTCCTTTTCTCCTCTTTTCCCGTTCCTCAATTCCTATTCATGTTTATTTTTGTTGAATGGCTATCATATAAATCTAACTCGGTAGTCAACATAAATATTACACAAAATAGCAGTTTGCTTCAATAGACATACGGGAGTGAGGTACACTACTTGCTCTGAAACATGGAATGAGAGGGTAGGCCTAACTGATAAATTATTTGCTGTTAAGAGCCGATACTTTCTGTATGTACCCATATATTTGCATCTGCTAGGTATATTTCATACTAACTCCTACAACTGCATGCTCATGTTCATGTATGCTTCATTATTGCAATTGATTAACTTAATATTTTGTTGTCAGTTTTATTGCCATTTGAATGATATCTGTTGAACTTCATTTGTAAAATTTGGACTACTTGAGTCAATACTTTTGGTTATCTGAATCAGAACCCACGTGTTTTTTTTTATTTTGGAGGGGTTGGGGGGGTACACATCTCGAACGCAGTTCTTGGGAGTAGAGGAAACCTAGTAATTATGGTCAACGTAACCTTTATCTCAAGAAAACAAAATCTAATAAATAAGTAACCAAATAATTCCCTAATCTTATGAGTGAACTTGTCTGTTTAGGTGTTTCACCATTAATAGGAAAATGTCATAATAGGTAACTGGCTTATTGGTGAAATATGGCCGAATAGTCATGAAAGGATAGACCACTTTCCTCTTTATCAATAAATGGAGAAAGAAAAGAGTCCAAACGCTACAAAAAAACTTCTTAAGGAATTTATTCAGAACTTCGTAAGGTTATATGTTTGTGGGATCTCATTGTATAAAACATCTTGGTACAAGATATTTGTTAGATCTCAGCAAGGCTCCCCTTCCCTAGTCCCTACCAACTTATATTGGAGAACCATAAGAGAAAACTTAATTGTTATCAGAGAGACACCCTCCAACACTCACAATGAAGTATCTTGCTAGGGATAACTATTTCAAGGATTAATATCGTATATTAGAATCTGATATAAATGCCTAGATTTTCAGAAATAAGGATACCTGGATACTAAACCTTGTATAAAGATTTCCAGAAATAAGGATACCTGGATACTAAACCTTGTATAAACAATTTCTTGCAAAAAAATTCTTCTAAACATTTATATCCACCTTTGATATGTGGATAGCTAAGTATACCAGAGGGAAAGTCAAATGCTATATTAAGTTAAAGATGAGACATCACTATCTTGAGTAAGAACTTGACCCAATTTTAAGTGATGGCCTGAATTAGGGTAACGTGGAAACAAAGTGCAGGATTTCCAGGCCAACAACAAAGAAATACGCTATAGTATGACACGACTCTATAATTATTAGAAGACAAGTGGTGAATGCTTCATTGTTTATTCTTAAGCCCCAAGGCTGGTTTAAATAGAAGAAATACAATTAATGTCCATCCTTGAATCAAGGCGAACTTTATTACAATCAATATTCATCCTTGAATAAAGGAGAATTTTATGAAAAGAAAACTAAATGAAGATAGAAACATCTCTCTAATAATAACAAAATCTTCTCTAATAATAACTAATAATAAGAGGAGAGAGATTCAAGGGATTCTCCAACACCCCCCCCCCCAAGTTGGTGCATAGATATCTATCATGTCCAACTTGCTTATCAAATGCTCAAAGACGGGTCTTGCCAAGCTTGTGGTTAAGATGTCCGCAGTTTGCTGACTAGAGGTCACAAATGGTAGACATATGATTTCAGCTTCTAATTTCTCTTTTATGAAGTGACGGTCAATCTCAATATGTTTGGTTCTATCATGCTGAACCGGGTTGTGGGCTATGCTTATGGCAACTTTACTGTCAGAATATAACTTTAATGGAAGCTCAATTTTCATCTTAAGTTCCTCCATGACTCTTTGAATCCATAGTCCTTCACAAATACCCTGAGCCATAGCTCTAAACTCGGCTTCTGCACTGCTTCTTGCTACAACTCCTTGTTTTTTGCTTCTCCATGTCACAAGATTACCCCATACATAGGTACAATATCCAGAGGTTGATCTTTTGTCTGTGACTGAACCTGCCCAATCTGCATCAGTGAAGATAGACATATTTCTTTCACTAGTCTTCTGTGACTGAGAAGGCAATGTCAGGTCTAGTGTGGGACAAGTAAATTAGCTTACCCACCAACCTCTGGTATCTTCCGGTGTCAACAGGAACATTTACTTCTCCCAAAAATTTTACATTAGAATCCATGGAGGTGTCGGCTGGTCGACAACTACTCATTCCTGTTTCTCGCAATAGATCGAGAATGTATTTCTGTTGTGAAACCACAATTCCTTTCTTTGATCGAGCAACGCATACCAAGAAAGTATTTCAAGGATCCTAAGTCCTTGATTTCAAAGTCTGTAGCAAGTCTATCTTTTTTTCTTCTCATTTCAACGGTATCATCCCCAGTGAGGACAATATCATCTACATAAAAAATCAATGCAGCAAATTTCCCGCCAGAGGAGAATTTGGTGAATAAAGTGTGATCAGCTTGTCCTTGAGTGTACCCTTGGGTCTTCATAGACAGAGTAAACCTTTCAAACCAGGCTCTAGGAGATTGCTTCAAGCCATAAAGAGACTTCTTCAACTTGCATACCTTTGATCCGAATTTTTCTTCAAAACCAGGAAGACTATCCATGTATACTTCTTCTTCTAGATCACCATTGAGGAAGGCATTTTTAACATCCAACTGATGTAGAGGCCAATCCAGGTTAGCCGCAAGAGATAAAAGTTTTCTGATAGTGTTCAATTTTGTAACATGAGCAAATGTCTCTGAGTAATCTATGCCATAAGTTTGAGTGAAACCCTTAGCCACCAAGCGAGCCTTATACCTTTCAACTGACCCATCTGAATTGTACTTCACAGTAAACACCCACTTACATTCCACGATCTTCTTACCAACTAGTAGTGTCATGAAGCTCCAAGTTTTGTTCTTTTCAAGAGCTTTCATCTCCTCAAATACAGCTTCCCTCCACTTTGGAACTTCTAGGACATCCTGTACATTCTTTGGAATCTCTACACTAAACAATTGGGAGGTGAAGGCAGAAAAAGATGGAGACAAGTTTGAATATGATATAAAATCGGACATAGGATATTTAGGGCAAGACCTAACAGGCTTTCTAACTGTTATGGGATCATCTATATCAGGATACATGATACGACTCTCAGAAATAGAGATAGACTTTTTTTTTCTTCTGAGGAGGTTGATTATTCTCCGGTTCAGATTCATGGCAGTGTTGAGATGTGGACACATCCTCTTCTTTATGGTTCTTTCTCACAAACACCTTTCCTTTCCAAGTCTTGTTTCCTACTTCGAACATGTCCTCTTTAGATGACAATTCATTTTGTGGCATTTCAATTAGTTCATCATTATTATCATCTTCAAAATTCTCATTGTTTTTTTCAAGAGAAAGTGTAGGCTCGGATTCATCGAGTTCCTTACTCATAGTAGGAGTAGGTTCAGATAATGAATCATGACTATTTTCTGTTGGTGCAAAATTACAAGTCTTATAATTTTGTGATATGGGAAATGACAAGTTATTTAAAAAACTTATGTTCTCAGTTTCAAATGAGTCTTCCTTTAAGTTCCCCCCTGAAGATAAGTATCATCAAAAAAAGGTTTGTTTTTAAAGAATGTGACATCCATAGTGACAAACATTTTCTTGTTTTTTTGGATCAAAGCATTTATATCCCGTCTGGGTTGGAGAGTACCCTACAAAAATATATTTTATAGCACGTGGTTCGAGTTTGCTAATATTCTTATGTTCATGAACAAATGCTGTGCAACCAAATTTTTTTAATGTCAAATCAGTTGAAACACGAGTAAAAAGAAAACATTCTTTGAAAACATGAATTGGAGTTTGAAAATTGAGAACTTTAGAGGGCATTCTGTTAATTAAATATGCAGCAGTTAAAATTGTTTCACCCCACAAATAATTTGGTACTTTATTTGAGAAGAGTAAAGCTCTAGACACCTCCAATAAGTGTCTATTTTTTCTTTCTCCAACTCTATTTTGTTGAGGAGTATTAGGACATGAACTTTGATGCACAATTCCATTTTGAAGAAAAAAATCACCCAAAATTGTGTTAAGGTATTCCCTGCCATTGTCACTTCTAAAGACTTGAATAGTGGTCTGAAATTTAGTTTGCACCATTTTAAAAAAATTCTTTACAGCCTGACAAACATCGGATTTCTTCTTTAACAAGTACACCCAACGTACTCTTGAATGGTCATCTATAAATGTGATAAACCATTTTTTGTTAGAAAGTGTACTTGTACGATTAGGGCCCCAAACATCACTGTGAATAACAAAAAAAGGTTTTGATGGTTTATAAGGCTGTATTGGAAAATGGTAACGATAATGTTTTGCAAATTCACATGCCTCACATTTAAACAAAGACAAATCTTTATTACGAAATAAATTAGGAAACAAGTGTTTTAAATAGCGAAAATTAGGATGGCCTAATTGTAAATGCCATAATATAATGTTGTCATCATTATTTGAAACACGAAAAGACTCAAAGCAGGAACTTATCGGTTTGGAAGGTAGTTGTGATTTAGATCCAATATCGAAGTAGTAGAGTCCTCCATTCTCCTTAGCACTGCCAATCATCTTCCTCGAGTTCAAATCCTGAAAGACACAGTGAGAACCGAAAAACTTAGTTTGACAGTTTTTTTCTTGGGCTAATTTACTGACAGACATTAGGCTACAGATAGGTTTGGAACATGAAGAACATCTTTAAGAGTCAACATCGGGGACAACACAACTGAACCTTTACCTACAATGGCTGAAAAGGAGCCATCTGCGACTTTTATTTTTTGATTCCCTGCAGAGGGACTATATGAAGAAAACAGAGTAGATTCACTTGTCATGTGATCGATTGCACCTGAATCTACTATCCAAGTATGGTTGGGACTGACACTAAGAATAGCAGAATTACCTTTTTGTGCTATAGAGCAAGAAGGAGTTTGAGATTCGAGAAGTTTGAACAGTTTGTCTAGTTGTTCCGTCGTGAGTGAAAGCTGAGTTGAAGAAGATTGCTGCCCTTGATCTGAATTACTAGCCTAGAATGCACGACCCTCATTACCACCTTTCTTTTTCCAGTTCGGAGGCTTGCCATGGAGCTTCCAACATGTTTCATGCGTATGCCATGCACATTTGCAGTGATCACACCATGGTTTGTCTGACTTCTTACTTTCGTTGAAGTTGCCGTCTCCAAAAGGACTTTCGTCTCCATTATCGCCGTCATCGCCATGTCCAGTACCGCCGCTAGCACCGCGACCAACGCCTCCACCATTGCCGCGACCAGCACCTCCGCCGTTGCTAGTGCCGCGACCAGCATCACCACCATCGCCATGGCCTGTTGCGCCGTTCCCGTGGCCTGCTCTGCCTTCTGTCGTAGAGGATTTGTCGTTGTTTGTTGAGCCGGAGAGGGCTTGCCGCCATCTATTGGAATCGGCCATTGAGAGCCTAATTGGGTTGGAGAAACGGGTTTAAAAAAACTTTACAAACCCTAGGTTAGGGAACATGGCTCTGATACCATATTAGAAGACAAGTAGTGAATGCTTCATTGTTTATTCTTCAGCCGTAAGGCTGGTTTAAATAGAAGAAATACAATTAATGTCCATCCTTGAATCAAGGATAACTTTATTACAATCAATATTCATCCTTGAATAAAGGAGAACTTAATGGAAAGAAAACTAAATGAAGATAAAAACATCTCTCTAATAATAACAAAATCTTCTCTAATAATAACTAATAATAAGAGGAGAGAGATTCAAGGGATTCTCCAACAATAATTTACGTATGAATTACTAATTTGCTATAAGGTCGTGTTTTTGGTACAGGAATTGCAATACTGCTAAAAATTCATTTTCCTAGAAATCTAAGTTGCATAGACATAACTACGGGTTCGGATATAGATGTGACAGGATTCAAAAAACAGATTAAAGTATGTAGGATGCGGGCATAGCATGGATATTGTAATACATACAAATGAATACATATCTATATACACATTATGTATATCAGATCTTGATATAATTGTCTATATTTATGCATGTTTGATAGTAACTAGGTTCCAAGAAGTTCTATAAATTTCTAATATTGCAATTAGGTTTTGTCTAGTGAGGAGTATATTCAACAAGACTGTTGTCACGACCCGATCCCAAATTATTGGGTCGAATCGGATCATGCCCAGCCTGCACCATTGTGAGACGACGGCGGTAAGCTATTTCTATTTGCAGGTAATCTCAACAACGTCTATACATTTGTCACAACACGAATTTACGAATATTTAAAACTTTTATTCAACAAAGAGAAATACAACTGAAAAGGAAAATACTGAAATAAACACTGAAACCAAAAGTCTACAATCTCCAACATAATGAAACTAAAAAAAAGGAAATAGCAACTAGCTAAACGGCCGGCTCTTCGGCCTCAGGATCTGCGTCCTCCAAGGGGGACTCTGGCAACACCACAGGATATAATACCGGTTCATAGTAGCTATTGAACAATAGCTCATCATCATCAACACCACCTATTGGGGGGATTCAGTCAGGAAAGGAGCAAGTACGAGTACATATCCGATATTCTAAATAATAATGGAAAGATGCAATTTTAAACAGTTGAAATACTTTAAACCATAGTTTTCAGCAATTTTCAGCAATTCAGTATTTGAAACAATGTGATTTGAATAGGTAACGTCTATGACCGGCTTGGGTTGTACAATAGCATCCTAGCGACGCGATACGGCTTATCCCCGTGTGTAAGAGGGGTAAGCTCGCACAATAACAATATGCAATATGAGGGGTATTGGTCATAGACGCTACACTACTCCCCCAATATCCCCACAATCAATATCAATCAATATTTGAACCCTATGAGAGGGTTCCGTGTAGCAATGTAGTTTAAGCATGCAACATGACAATTACTAATTAAAATGCGAAAACATAACCGTAACTTGCCTTTGTTTAATGACTGGAATATGATGTTAGTACCGGGGATGAAGTCAAATATGTCCTCAAAATCCTACAGTTGAGAACCCTGACTTAGAAACATAGATGAGCCAAATCTAGATGTGCTAGTTGCAATTTCTAGAAGCAGGTCCTAATCCAGTTTTAAGTTATTTAATTAAGCTATCAACCTACTCTACCGTCGCAGGATACAATAATCAATTAACGAAAAAGGAACCGATTTATTGATTTATTGGGTAAAGATCGTATTTTTCAATTCATTTAACAAAATTTTACACTTTAATATTATATACATAAAATTAGGTTTTTCTTTTAATGAGAAAAATGTGAATTTGTTTAAATAATACAAACTTGAATTTTATCCTTTTTACTTAGAAGTGAGAAAACACTTATAATTTTTTATATAAAAATAATATCCATTTTAAGTACGCGTCTAATTACGCAAAACAGCAACCAAAAAGAACAGAAAATCCTAAACTGCAAAAACAAAGGAAAAACTGGACTTATGCCCTTACAACAAATTAATTAATTTAATTTAAATGCTGAGGCGAGCTCTGAGTGCCGTGAAGCGGTCCAAATAGAAGGCCGAGACCCTGCACCCAAAATACTAAAGGCGAGTAACCAGTTCTAAAATAAAATATAATTAAATATAATTTATAGAAAATGGGCGTCTCAGACTTGGTCATACAATCTCACGTTGCTGGCTTACGCCTCAACGTACAGGAAATCCAGTAGCATTTGCGTTTCGTCGAGGCTCATCCGACCGATACGGTCGTCGCCTAACAGGGGATACAAAACTCACAAAATCCACAAAACCAAACCAACAAAACCAATTTTGGAAATCATTTGTAAAGACCGGGTATGAAAATAGATTTCAATTTACCAATTTACTCGACTTAATTAAATACTTCTATTTTGAAAACTTTTTCGAAAATTTGGGCAGCATCTCCTCTGTAACTAGGACAACCTAGCCACTTTGGCGGTATGACAAATTTTCAGAATGTATTTACAATTACTCTCCCAGCTTCCAAAATCCAACTAAGCTACGAACCACATCAAAAATAGCTAAAGAAAAGTATAGCCACAGAACCATTCAAAATAGCCAAAGCTAAAGAGAAAAACCACAGAATTAAGCAAATATCCACAAAAGACCCAAGCTAGAAATAGCTAAGCCACAGAACCATTTCGAATGGAGTTCGAAAAGTCCGAAACAAAATAATAATTACTAATCCAAAGGAAAATATTAGCCAAGCATACCAACTAGGAACACAATCCCACAGAACTAATCCGAGCCGAACTAGGGAAACTTGTATCCCCTAGCGCAACTAGTAAAACCGATCCCCGCGTCGGGATCGGGACCGCGTCATCACCGACTAACTACGTGAGGGACACAGGGACACGGAGTTATACCTCGAGTGCTCGACTAGATCTCTTAGATGTATAAAAGAACTCCTCGGCAGCGCACGGGAGCACGGACAGCGGCACAGGAAAGCCGAAACAACGGCGGGCCACGGGTCAGGAGATCGACGAGGCCGCGAAAAGCACGGACAGGGATCGACTCGGGACAGCGGCGCGGCACATGGAAACAGCGTCGGGGATAGCGCGAGCCACGGAAACAGCGGGCCGAGGGGAGCGGACAGCGGTTTGGGCCGCGGAACAGGGGCTGACCGCGACTGCGGAAGTCGGAGAGCACGCCGGGGAGGCGGATCGGCGGACTCGCGGGGTCGTCGGAGAAGCGCCGTGTCGCAGAACAAGGCCGGGACGGTCGGCTCGCGGCCAGGCACTGCGAGGGTCGGCCGACACGGATCCGATCGCGCGAGAGACGGTACGCGAGGCTCGAACTCGCGGGATAGGGGGAAAGCGCGGTGGGCGGTTTGCGTCGACGGGCACTGAGGCCGGCAGGCGGTACGGAGCACGGAGGGTCGGGCCGCACGGGGGCAGGCGCACGCTAGAGGAGAGCAGCGGCCAGGAAACGACACGGGCGGAGGCCGAGAGGCGGCCGGACGGGGCGGCCGGCCGGGTTAGTCGCGAGTGGGGCGGCCGGCCGGGTCAGTCGCGAGTGTGGCGGCCGGCCGGAGGCTCGCGGGGCCGTCGTGACGCACGGGGACGGGTGCGCCGATTGGATTTTTGGGGAAGGAAAGTGTGAGGGAGGTTCTGGAAAGGTGAGGAGAGGGGATTAGGTTCTGGAGAGTTAGGTTAGGGTTGAGAAGGGGGAGAGAAGAAGAGGAATTTGAGGAAGAAAGAGGAGATGAAAAGAAGAAGTAGAGGGAGGAGTGTTGTGAGTGTTTGGAGAGGGAAGGAATAGGAATAGATGAGTGTTGTGTTTCTTTGATTTAGAGGGTTATTAGGAGAGAGAGGGGAGAAGCTATAATCAGGGAAGAAATGATGGAGAGATGGGAACGTGGGAAGCAATGAGAGAAATGGTCAGTGAGTGGTAGAGAAAATTTGGGGGAGAGTATTTTAGGGAGAGTGAAAGAACATGGGGAAAAAGTAGTTTTATTTTATTTATTAGAAATGGGTTTGGGACGGGATTCGAGATCGGGTTCGGGCTCGGGGTCGGATCCCTGGCACGGGATCGGGACGGCGCAATCAAAGATCCGAATACATTTATTTTTAAAAATAATTTTTTTCCGATCCGACTATAATAATAATAATAGTAATAATACTACTACTAATAATAATAATGATAACTAATAAAAATCTAAGACTATGCTAGCAGTCGAAATCCAATAATTTAATAATAAAAACGAATTTGCGGGTTTCACAACCTTCCCTCCTTAGAAAATTTCGTCCTCGAAATTTCAAAGATAAGGGCCGGGGTACAATCAAAATCGCTTAACCTTGATCAAACATGGAATTTAAATCATCAGGCACGATCGGATTCTTGGCATGATCACTAGGTACAATGATAAAATATCGGCACGATCAGAATTATCATAATATGATCTGAGATAGGGTTGGATTGTTGTTGTGATCAAAATCATTTTAGGCACGAAAAAATCTAGGTACAATTATGATCATAAAATAGGAGAAAATCAAATGAGGTCTCGTGAAACAAAAAAAAAGGCAAAAAAGAAACGAATGTCAACAGTTTATTGAGAAGGCAGAAAGTAATGGAATCTTTTGAGATGAGGAACTAAAAAGTCAAATCAAATTGGAATGGGGTACAAGGGTTTGTAACTCAAGAAAGATAAAAAGTTGTATGATGGTAGGATAGCAAAGATGATTAGAATAATATAACTATGATAGAAATGTAATCGAGTAAGATATTTCCACTGAGGGCCGAGTAATGATCAAAGGGAATAGAAAGAATATCGTTTCACTATTTCAACGGTCAGAAGATAAGATATGCAGGAAAAAGACTTACAAGATAACTATCTTATTAATACCATGCAAAACCAATCTCTAACTAGCTGAACTTTCGGTATCTACATAAAACTAAGATATTTGTCAAGGTATTAAAACTAAATATATATATGGAATCATAACTCACCTACATCAATTTTTCATCCATCGTTGTATGCCAATGGTCTTATCTCAAATCCTCTCTGCTTATTCCTTCTCTAGAACCTATCATTCCATTGCTCGTGTTATTCCTTCCATGGCTATATCCGTCCCTTCTAGGTATAGTAGTCATCTAACCATAAAAGTTGATCCTCGTCAAGTGTTTCTTTACTTGATCATTATATTCACATGTTTATATATATTATCCAAATTCACTTCCTCCATGGGAGAACATTACCAAATCCTATACTTTCCTCGCTAACTCTACCTACGTCTTCCTTTATCTTCAATAACTCTTCCTTTAAGCATAAAATTCAAAATCGTCAAATGCCATCATTTTTTAATGAGGTTTAGACGCTAGCGAGCACTACTAACGATTATATTCCAAATAAGTCACAAGCTAGATATACCACTCCCTCAAGGCTAGCTTACTCAAGGTATTCTTCTACCTTTTCTACCCTTTAGCTATCTAATATTAATCCCAATGATCCCTTACAAGGAATGAGATAAGTAACAATCTATTTTTCCCCCGCATATAGCTATCAACTATATACATATGGTCATCCACAAGATGTATATCAACTATTTAATATATAAAGCTAACTACAACTATCTACAGCTTCCAAAATATGTAACAAAAAATAATAAATAAATAAATAAATGAATAAATAAATATAAAAATATATATATTGTAATGCCCCAGTCCCAAAATACGTAGGACTAGGACCGTAGATATGCCAGCTGTATTCATACGAAGTACATAGGCCTCGTATGGATACATAAGCTGTAAATGCAGTCGAACCATAACTAATCTCATCCACACAAAATAAATGAATAAAAGATATCATATAATGATAATAAACTGTCTTGATACAACATGTTGGACGGAGACAAATCAACTACCAACAAGTAAAGGAAGAATACATAAGAAAAGAAATGAATTTGGCGAGCGAAGAGGATCCAAGTGCAATCATCCTCGTAGAAGAAGCAATGATCACGACTAGAGCTAGAACACCTGCGAAAGACAATAGTACACACCTAACGAGATAACCAGGTCCTCAGAGGGACGTAACAAGACACATAATATCATGCCATATAAACTGAATAAATATGGCTCAAATAAATAAGTCAATTGAATTATAACATGGTCCAATATGCACCTATTGAACGAGCGTACCATCCCCCCAACCAAACAAGGACAGGAGATGGTAAACTAATTCACGGTGACGTATCTTTCCATGCTATGAATACAATATGGTATTCGGACCCTAACAAGGTTCAATACCTTCTCATCGACGTAGTAAGTCACACCTACAACCAAATAAGGACAAGATGTAACAAACTAATCCGCGACAAGTTATTGTTCCAAGCCACGGTCAGATACAAGTACTCAAACCAAAAGTACTCGTACCTAACGGATAAAGGTGCCTATCCATTCTAAGTGAAATGTAGTTAAGAACAATCCTTCCTACGCATGGGCCCTGGCTAAATAGGATCGGCGTAGTCCCCGCTTCGGGCACCAGAGGCCCAATCAATAAGAGCATAACGTTCCGCAGAACGTCAGTGGCCGTCAGTAATTATGGGTAATCTGATCCGCGTCTCCGGCGGAGCTCACGGGTTACAAAAGGGAAAGTGCATCGAAGCCCATACGCTAAGGAATTGTCCTCCCCACCCAATGCCTACTATGTTGTATCCACAACAGTAAACCTCTATAACTGCTAAGTCAAACTAGCATGCAACCTCTATTAGCGGTTATTTCTATCGCACGGCTTATACGTACCGGTGGCCAGTGAATGCAACACACAAAGGTGGTCCCTTAAATCTAGGTTTAATGTGTAAGAAAACTAATACATAGAAGGAAATATAAATGAACAGTAAGTTCTAACAGGTTATGCCATGTATCACAGTTTATTTGCATAAAAAAATAATGAATCATGCATGAAATATGAGCTAAAATAAATAAACAGTAAATGGCATGGTGTCTTGTCTGGTAGGACGCCTGGTGTGCTGCGATGATCAAGGTGGCACGAACTGCGACTTCGGTGCAACAACTATACAAGGTGACCTCTGATGGTAGCACGGGCAGTTCCATCTGGTCCAGGTCGGTCAAATTGGTTAGGGTCGATAGGAGGAAGGACATATTGGCGAGGGAATATGAAAATGGGATTAGTTATGGAAAAGAGGATGATCAAAGAAAATAGATAAATAATAAGATATAGAAAACTATTTATAATACTTTAAAAATTAGGGTTTTATATTAAAATAGAATTTAATTGAATACTTGAAAATCCAGCAAAAACTCCAAGTTTCGTCAAAATAATATTTTAGTATGGAACCTATATATATAAAATAATAATAATAAATTAAATAAAACAAAAATAGTTCTAGAATATTATTTAAGGCTAAAATCCGTATTTTGTAAAACTATAACCTTGTAAAAATGCCAGCCCCATAATATTTGGTTAGAAAGATATATCTTACGAAATTATCTATTTTAGTTAATAAAACAATTAAAATAATAATTTGTACTATTAGTACAACAACAATAAAAATATAATAGTAATATTTTAATTTATCAAATCTCCATTCATACTGTATAACAAGTTCTTGGTAAAATAAAATAATTGATCCAATAAAGAAAACAACAATAATTAATAATAACAATAATAATTATAATGAAATAATATTAATAATAATAATAGATATTAAAAGAAGAAGAAAATAAAAACACACACAAAAAAATAAACAGCAACAAAAAAAAAAAAAACCAAAAAAAAAAATCAACTGCAGCAGCTGCTCTTATTCCCAAGAGTGAGGACCACATAGAGAGAGGAGAGAGAGTGGAAGAGGGAAAGAATCTGAGGAGAGAGGGAGAGGGTTGAGGAGAGCGGGGGATGAGATCGGTGGTCCGGCAGAGGGGAAAGGAGCCGGAGGCGGTGCTCAGGCGGAGACCGCGGCGCGGGTGTGGTGAGGGTGAGGAGTTCCACCGGCGCTGGATGGAGGCGCATCGGTGCCGGAGTAGGGCGGTGCTCCGACCGCGGAGGCCTGCACGGTGACGGAGGGAGTGATCGGCGGAGGCTGGAGGCCGGGGTTCTCGAGGCGAAGGCGGAGGAACGACGTGGAGGGGTACACGTGGTGGCAACGGCGGTGCTCGCCCCGTCGGGGTCGGGAGGCGGTTGGTCGCGGCAAGCGCAGAGGAGAGGGAAGCAGGGCGGAGGCACGGCGAGGGGCGGCTCGCGGGGATGCGGCTGGAGGCGGCTAAGGCGGTGGAGGCGACGGTCATCGGCGGTGGTCGCGGCACAAGGAGGCGGCCGGACTTCGCAGTGGGGGCCAGGTATGGGTTTGCTTTTTTCTCTGTCTCTTCCATTGGGATGGTGGTGGCGGTGTGGCCAAATTTTGGTGGTGGTGCTGTTGCTTTGGTGGCGGTGGCATGGGTGCGGGTGTGCCTCGGCGGTCTGGTGCCGGGGTCCGGCGGTGACATTGGTGTGGTGAAGGAGGAGACAACAAGGAGGTCAGGTGCCGGTGGCAATGGGGTACGTTTGGCCGAGGTGGTTGTTAGAGAGGAGATGGTAGTTGATGGAGGTAGTTTGGCTGGAGTTGTGGCAGCAGCTCGGTGGACAGTGGTCTGGCGATCGAGGCGGTTGAGTAAGGGAGGTGACGGGACTGGTGTTTGTCTGGACAGAGTGGTTGGTGAGGGCTCCGGCGAATTTGTCGTCGAAATTTGGTGTCCTGTGTCATATGTGTCCAACACAGTAACAGATACAGGTTTTCATTGGTTGTAATTGTATTCGATGCGTAGGACAAGAAAAAGGGAGAGATGTAAATGTAACAAAATAATATGAGGAAAAGAACGAAAACAGACACGGTGCACGCACCAATGGTTGTGGATAGGAATCTGGTGGTTGTGAGGAATTTATGGAGGAGTACCTGCCTATTTATTGGATGTGGAAATTTCCATTTGGATAGGATTTGGAAAATATTTAAATTCCTAATAGATAATTGCTACTAATTCAATAAATTTAAAACCAATCAAATTCAAACCCAAATCTAATTTAAATCTAATTAAATTCCATCCTTTAGTTTAAAATCAAATAAGATATATCAAATTTTAAATATATAAGTTAATTAAACTATTTAAATCAATCCCTAAAATCAAATCAAAATTTAAATTGTCACAATAATTTCAAAATTATATTTTCCAAAAATACTAATAATAATAATTTTGAAAATACATTATTTATTTATAAATAACTATTAAATAATTATGAAATATGCACAATTATTCTTTTACATAATTATGTCTTTCTCGTCTACAAAAATATTATTTATTATTAATAACTTTTAGAAATGAAGTAAAAATAACAAACTTAGAAATGATAGCAAAACTAATTATTATATCTATTATTTGAAACCATAAAAAATAGAATAAAATATTTTTCTAAAATATGTACGCTCGCACATATTCGCACTCGTCGAGCAACTACGAAAAATAAAATTTCGTACGCGACGTACAATACGACTACGCGACGTACAATACAAAATTTTAAATCAGTACCAAATTAAATAAAAAAAAATAGTAGAAATTTAGGGGTTTTACATCCTACCCAACTTAAAAGAATTTCGTCCTCGAAATTAAGAATTCGTAGGGGGTGAGATGGCACAACGGTAGATAGAAGGGTTCCTTAAAGAAGTTTATGTGGTCGTAGTCTAGGTTGAGGATATGATTAGGAGACGATTGTAATCACTCTTAAATTCAAGTGATTAGAAAGTCAAGATTGTAGATTTAGGGTCGAGGGAAAGGTCGAGTAGTTCAAGACAAAGATATAGTTACACTGGGTGGTAATGGTGATAGGACAGTTAGAGGAAGTTCTAGTATAACACCTTCGTCCTTCTAAAATAGGTGAAGGCGAAAGCAATAAGGAGTTCAAAAGACGTTATTATCGAGTGCGAATACGTGGTTTAAGGACGACCGAAAAATTTCAAAAGGAGTTGCCAAGGCAGTCGCGGATGGGACTCTAGAGGACAAGTTTAGCTATGTCCCCATCCACGTAGAACGATATATAGAAGCGAACCAAAGTGCACTTGGTTGATCAGACCATTATGCACCGGTTCTGATTAGACGATACGTTAGTGGGAGCTCTTCCAATAACATATGTCGTGAACAAGCTCGATAAATCAATGAACTTGCAAATCTAGGTTATAGTAGCAACATTTGTCAAGAGAGTGAAATTATAGGCACGGGAGTTTAAAAATTGAGAGGGAGTTTAGTCGAACTCTAAAGGATCTAAGTCGTGTCATGTGATGGTCTTTATACAATCGTCCTATAGTCTTCTGTCCAAGTCCTTGGTTGGCTAGACGGGTTAGGGTCCTCCAGATTCTAGAATCTAAATAAACTTGCTAATATAGGTCACTAGGTCAAAGGGGTTGCTAGGTCATAAGGCATTCTACCCAACTTAAATAAATAAACTAATAATGTTTTGGGACAACTAACTAGTAGGGTCAATCTCTAGCAAACACGATGGGAAGATAAGAATAATGATAGAAGGAATCAAGTAAGATGCAATTGATGAGACGAATGGTAGTTCGAATATAGAATCGAGGAAAGGGGTCAAGTATGAGGATGAGATCCTAGACTTCTAATCATATACGCATGCTTGCTTGGTACGGTAAAGTAACCAAACAATTTATCTTGACCTGCATGGGCCACCACAAAAACATGTAACGCCCCAGTCCCAAAATACGTAGGACTAGGACCGTAGACATGCCAGCTGTATTCATACGAAGTACATAGGCCTCGTATGGATACATAAGCTGTAAATACAGTCGAACCATAACTAATCTCATCCACACAAAATAAATGAATAAAAGATATCATATAATGATAATGAACTGTCTTGATACAACATGTTGGGTGGAGACAAATCAACTACCAACAAATAAAGAAAGAATACATAAGAAAAGAAATAAATTTGGCAAGCGAAGACGATCCAAGTGCAATCATCCTCGTAGAAGAAGTAATGATCACGGCTAGAGCTAGAACACCTGTGAAAGACAATAGCACACACCTGGCAAGATAACCAGGTCCTTAGAGGGACGTAACAAGACACATAATATCATGTTATATAAACTGAAAAAATATCGCTCAAATAAATAAGTCAATTGAATTATAACATGGTTCAATACGCACCTATTGAACGAGCGTACCATCCCCCCAACCAAACAAGGACAGGAGATGGTAAACTAATTCACGGTGACGTATCTTTCCATGCTATGAATCCAATATGGTAACCGGACCCCAACAAGGTTCAATACCTTCTCATCGAAGTAGTAAGTCACACCTACAACCAAACAAGGACAAGATATGACAAACTAATCCGCGACAAGTTTTTGTTCCAAGCCACGGTCAGATACAAGTACCCAAACCAAAAGTACTCGTACCTAACGGATAAAGGTGCCTATCCATTGTAAGTAAAATGTAGTTAAGAACAATCCTTCCTACGCATGGGCCCTGGCTAAATAGGATCGGCATAGTCCCCCCGTGGGGCACAAGAGGCCCAATCAATAAGAGCATAATATTCTGCAGAACGTCTGTGGCCGTCAGTAACCATGGGTAATCTGACCCGCATCTCCGGCAGAGCTCACGGGTTACAAAAGGGAAAGTGCATCGAAGCCCATACGCTAAGGAATTGTCCTCCCCGCCCAATGCCTACTATGTTGTATCCACAACAGTAAACCTTTATAATCGCTAAGTCAAACTAGCATGCAACCTCTATTAGCGGTTATTCCTATCGCACAGCTTATACGCACCGGTGGTCAGCCAGTCACGCATGTCCATGTTCTACATGTGACACACAACTTCGTGTTACAACGTGTCAAGGCCAATGAATGCAACACACAAAGGTGGTCCCTTAAATCTAGGTTTAATGTGTTAGAAAACTAATACATAGCAGGAAATATAAATGAACATTAAGTTCTAACAGGTTATGCCATGTATCACAGTTTATTTGCATAAAAAAAATAATGAATCATGCATAAAATATGAGCTAAAATAAATTAACAGCAAATGGCAATGTGTCTTGCCTGGTAGGACGTCTGGTGTGCTGCGATGATCAAGGTGGCACGAACTGCGACTTCGGTGCAACAACTATATAAGGTGACCTCTGATGGTAGCACGGGCAGTTCCATCTGGTCCAGGTCGGTCAAATTGGTTAGGGTCGATAGGAGAAAGAAAATATAGGCGAGGGAATATAAAAATGGGATTAGTTATGGAAAAGAGGATGATCAAAGAAAATAGATAAATAATAAGATATAGAAAACTATTTATAATACTTTAAAAATTAGGGTTTTATATTAAAATAGAATTTAATTGAATACTTGAAAATCCAGCAAAAACTCCAAGTTTCGTCAAAATAATATTTTAGTATGGAACCTATATATATAAAATAATAATAATAAATTAAATAAAACAAAAATAGTTCTAGAATATTATTTAAGGCTAAAACCCGTATTTTGTAAAACTATCACCTTGTAAAAATGCCAGCCCCATAATATTTGGTTAGAAAGATATATCTTACGAAATTATCTATTTTAGTTAATAAAACAATTAAAATAATAATTTGTACTATTAGTACAACAACAATAAAAATATAATAGTAATATTTTAATTTATCAAATCTCCATTCATACTGTATAACAAGTTCTTGGTAAAATAAAAATAATTGATCCAATTAAGAAAACAACAATAATTAATAATAACAATAATAATTATAATGAAATAATATTATTAATAATAATAGATATTAAAAGAAGAAGAAAACAAAAACACACAAAAAAACAAACAGCAACAACAAAAAAACAAAAAAAATAATAATAATAAAAAAATCAACTGCAGCAGCTGCTCTTATTCCTAAGAGTTAGGACCATAGAGAGAGAGGAGAGAGAGTGGAAGAGGGAAAGAAGCTGAGGAGAGAGGGAGAGGGTTGAGGAGAGCGGGGGATGAGATCGGCGGTCCGGCGGAGGGGAAAGGAGCCGGAGGCGGTGCTCAGGCGGAGACAGCGACGCGGGTGCGGTGAGGGTGAGGAGTTCCACCGGCGCTGGGTGGAGGCGCGTCGGCGCCGGAGTAGGGCGGTGCTCCGGTCGCGGAGGCCGGCACGGTGACGGAGGGAGTGATCGGCAGAGGCTGGAGGCTGGGGTTCTCGAGGCGAAGGCGGAGGAACGGCGTGGAGGGGTGCACGTGGTGGCGACGGCGGTGCTCGCCGCGTCGAGGTCGAGATGTGGTTGGTCGCAGCAAGCGCGGAGGAGAGGGAAGCAGGACGGAGGCACGGCTAGGGGCGGCTCGCGAGGATGCGGTTGGAGGCTGCTAAGGCGGTGGAGGCGGCGGTCATCGGCGGTGGTCGCGACACAAGAAGGCGGCCGGACTTCGCGGTAGGGGCCAGGTATGGGTTTGTTATTTTCCCTATCTCTTCCTTTGGGATGGTGGCGGCGGTGTGGCCAAATTTCGGTGGTGGTGCTGTTGCTTTGGTGGCGGTGGCATGGGTGCGGGTGTGCCACGGCGGTCTGGTGCCGGGGTCCGGCGGTGACAGTGGTGTGGTGAAGGAGGAGACAACAAGGGGGTCAGGTGCTGGTGGCGATGGGGTGTGTTTGGCCGAGGTGGTTGTTAGAGAGGAGATGGTAGTTGACGGAGGTAGTTTGGCTGGAGTTGTGGCAACAGCTCGGTGGACAGGGGTCTGGCGGTCGAGGCGGTTGAGTAAGGGAGGTGACGGGACTGGTGTTTGTCTGGACAGAGTGGTTTGTGAGGGCTCCGGTGAATTTGTCGTCGAAATTTGGTGTCCTGTGTCATGTGTGTCCGACACAGTAACAGATACAGGTTTTCGTTGGTTGTAATCGTATCCAATGCGTAGGACACGAAAAAAGGAGAGATGTAAATGTAACAAAATAATATGAGGAAAAGAACGGGCACAGACACGGTGCACGCACCAATGGTTGTGGATGGGAATTTGGTGGTTGTGAGGAATTTATGGAGGAGTACCTGCCTATTTATAGGATGTGGAAATTTCCATTTGGATAGGATTAGGAAAAGATTTAAATCCCTAATAGATAATTGCTACTAATTCAATAAATTTAAAACCAATCAAATTCAAATCCAAATCCAATTTAAATCTAATTAAATTCCATCCTTTAGTTTAAAATCAAATAAGATATATCAAATTTCAAATATATAAGTTAATTAATCTATTTAAATCAATCCCTAAAATCAAATCAAAATTTAAATTGTCACAATAATTTCAAAATTATATTTTCCAAAAATACTAATAATAATAATTTCAAAAATACATTATTTATTTGTAAATAACTATTAAATAATTACGAAATATGCACAATTATTCTTTTACATAATTATGCCTTTCTCGTCTACAAAAATATTATTTATTATTAATAACTTTTAGAAATGAAGTAAAAATAACAAACTTAGAAATGATAGCAAAACTAATTATTATATCTATTATTTGAAACTATAAAAAAATAGAACAAAATGTTTTTCTAAAATATGTACGCTCGCATATATTCGCACTCGTCGAGCAACTACGAAAAATAAAATTTCGTACGCGACGTACAATCCGACTATGCGACGTACAATACAAAATTTTAAATCAGTAACAAATTAAATAAAAAAATTAGTAGAAATTTAGGGGTTTTACATATATATACAACGTACTAAGGTTGAAACATGAAAGAGATTTAGCCAATAGAGATTGATATGGTCCTAATAAGTTGTAGGAAAAATCAAGTACAATTTTATAGAAAATCTATCCTTTCTGGCTGTGATAAGAGATTTCTAAAAATGGAAAGCCGCTAGAAATACAAATCCTCTAATTCGGACCACAGTCAGAATAATTTGATGGTGCAGAAAAGACAAGCATATTATAGATATAGTCTTAATAATATTCGAAAACCCAAATATATCTGAAGTCACTTTGCCTCAAATTTATGCCTCGCCAGAGTGCACTTGACTGCAGTGAAATTTTGGTTCCATAACTTGAATAGTAATAGGTTTTTGAGTAGTCTATCAACTTTATCCATTTTCTGGCTGAACAACATAGGAGACAAATTTGATGCATTTAGGACGTAGTCTCAATAATATCCAAAAACCTATTAACACCTGAATCACTTCAACTTAGAGTCTATGCCCCGCCAGTGCGTAACTGGCTGCAGTATACTCGCAGTTTCTATAATTCCAATAGATGGTTGCGACGCATATGTGCAAAGCCATATTAGGTCACTGAATATTTTCTTAACTTTGTCCATGGAAATTTCAAAGGGATAATTCAACAATTCAAAAAGTTTTTCAATGACTAAAGGAAATTCAATATTAGGATAGAATCAATTCTCTGACCGTTCGTGCTTCATGATACTCAAGCATTGAGTTTAAAAGCTTTCTAGGCCTTGAATTGATCAAGAAGTTGCCTAGGGAGAGTAAGGTTTCGAGTTAAGTGGAGGAAATCAACAAATAAAAATATTTTCGGTACTTGAAATAACTTAGGAAATATCAATCCATATTGAAATTACTTTTCGGAAAATAGTTCCCTTGGGAGATATGTGAACCAGCTAAGTTGAACCAATTCTTTGGTAACAATTAACCTTGGACTTTATGG
The DNA here is from genome assembly GCA_029216955.1 of Iris pallida. Classification (NCBI taxonomy): domain Eukaryota; kingdom Viridiplantae; phylum Streptophyta; class Magnoliopsida; order Asparagales; family Iridaceae; genus Iris; species Iris pallida. The sequence goes on from JANAVB010034218.1 coordinate 8,664,102, forward strand.
TTCCAAAAGAATTTGGTTCAAAATTGGTTCTGAAAAAGTCAATTGGAAATAAGGTCAAAAAAAATGGTTGGATACACTAGTCGTAGAAATACTTTGGGTAGATAAGAGTTTATTAGGTTTGCTATAGAAGAATTTGAAACTCTAAATAGCGAATGGATCTAGATTCCAAATAGAGATAGAGGGGTAAGATTTGATCAACAAATGGAGAAGTTGGAAATAGGTTTGCTAAAGAAGGAGATTGAAAAAAAAACCTAATCTTAATCCAAAAACGGCGAAAGAGTATGGATCCTAAAGTATGCTAGAATCTGATAAAGATATGGAAGAAAATAATCCCAAAAGCCATGGGACACTAAAATATACCAAAAATCTAAAAAATAAAATAGGCAGTAAAACATACCATCATACAATCGGCCTAATCTAGATAAGGTTTAGTACAAACGTAAGCAAGGTAACCTATAAAACTATAAGCAAGCCAAAATAAATATTTTAAAATAAATAATTTCGGCCCTATATTGTAACATGGTGAACATAGTAGACTCTCTATTCACCATGTATATATATATATATATATATATATATATATATATATATATATATATATATATATATATATATATATATATATATATATATATATATATATATATATTTAGGTATTCCAAAATTCTATTCCTCCAATTCTTAATCACCAATATATCCTTGATAAATACCGCCTTACATACATTCTCATTAAGATTACAATTTTCAGAAATTGTATCCTAGGGGAGACATGACTTTGGGAAAGATATTGGCCAGAAAAAAAGTATAATCAAGGGTAATATGTTATGCTTCGGTAGGGTATCTTCTAGTGCTAATCAATAATTCTAGGTATTATTAGCTCTTCTGGTCCTGGTTTGGTTCGAGCAGCCTCCCACTGCTCAATCTACTACTACGATTCTCTTGTCAAATTTTCTTGTGTCATGCATAGAAAATAAGATCTTGCTAGTACCGACTGATAGGCATAGGTCAGGTTGTCTTCATAGTCTGGCAAGTTTAGGGGCAAGCGAAAACAATGTAACCTACCGTTCTATAAGCAAGCAAAAAGTTATTTATATATAGATAATTCGGTCCTATGTTGTGACAAATCAATATTCTAGTGTTCTAGTTGTTTCTAGGTATGTTCACTTAAGTTGTTGATCGGACCTGCATGGACCACCACTAAAAACATGTCACGATCCGATACCAAATTGTTGGGTCGAATCGGATCATGCTCAGCCTGCACCGTTGTGAGACGGCGACAGTAAGCTGTTTCTATTTGCTGGTAATCTCAACAACATCTATACATTTGTCACAACATGAATTTACGAATATTTAAAACTTTTATTCAACAGAGAGAAATACAACTGGAAAGGAAAATACTGAAATAAACACTGAAACCAAAAGTCTACAATCTCCAACATAATGAAACTAAAAAAAAGGAAATAGCAACTAGCTAAACGGCCGGCTCTTCGGCCTCAGGATCCGCGTCCTCCAAGGGAGACTCTGGCAACACCACAGGATATAATACCGGGTCATAGTAGCTATTGAACAATAGCTCAGCATCATCAACACCACCTATTGGAGGGATCCAGTCAGGAAAGGAGCAAGTACGAGTACATATCCGACATTCTAAATAATAATGGAAAGATACAATTTTAAACAGTTGAAATACTTTAAACCACATTTTCCAGCAATTTTCAGCAATTCAGTATTTGAAACAATGTGATTTGAATAGGTAACGTCTATGATCGGCTTGGGTTGTACAATAGCATCCTAGCGACGCGATACGGCTTATCCCTGTGTGTAAGAGGGGTAAGCTCGCACAATAACAATATGCAATATGAGGGGTATTGGTCATAGACGCTACACTACTCCCCCAATATCCCTACAATCAATATCAATCAATATTTGAACCCTAGGAGAGGGTTCCGTGTAGCAATGTGGTTTAAGCATGCAACATGACAATTACTAATTAATGCGAAAACATAACCGTAACTTGCCTTTGTTTAATGACTGGAATATGATGTCGGTACCGGGGATGAAGTCAAATACGTCATCGAAACCCTACAGTTGAGAACCCTGACTTAGAAACATAGATGAGCCAAATCTAGGTGTGCTAGTTGCAATTTCTAGAAGCAGGTCCTAGTCCAGTTTTAAGTTATTTAATTAAGCTATCAACCTACTCTACCGTCGCAGGATACAATAATCAATTAACGAAAAAGGAACCGATTTATTGATTTATTGGGTAAAGATTGTATTTTCTAATTCATTTAACAAACTTTGTACTTTAATATTATATACATAAAATTAGGTTTTTCTTTTAATGAGAAAAATGTGAATTTGTTTAAATAATACAAACTTGAATTTTATCCTTTTTACTTAGAAGTGAGAAAACTCTTATAATTTTTTATATAAAAATAATACCCATTTTAAGTACGCGTCTAATTACGCAAAGCAGCAACCAAAAAGAACAGAAAATCCTAAACTACACAAATACAGGGCCACAGAAAAACAAAAAAAAAACTGGACTTATGCCCTTACAACAAATTAATTAATTTAAGCTCTGAGTGCCGTGAAGCGGTCCAAACAGAAGGCCAAGGCCCTGCACCCAAAATACTAAAGGCCAGTAACCAGTTCTAAAATAAAATATAATTAAATATAATTTATAGAAAACGGGCGTCTCAGACTTGGTCATGCAATCTCACGTTGCTGGCTTACGCCTCAACGTACAGGAAATCCTGTAGCGTTTGCGTTTCGTCGAGGCACATCCGACCGATACGGTCGTCGCCAAACAGGGGATACAAAACTCATAAAATCCACAAAACCAAACCAACAAAACCAATTTTGGAAATCATTTGCAAAGACCGGGTATGAAAATAGATTTCAATTTACCGATTTACTCGACTTAATTAAATACTTTTATTTTAAAAACTTTTTCGAAAATTTGGATAGCATCTCCTCTGTAACTAGGACAACCTAGCCACTTTGGCGGTATGACAAATTTCCAGAACGTATTTACAATTACTCTCCCAGCTTCCAAAATCCAACTAAGCCACGAACCACATCAAAAATAGCTAAAGAAAAGTATAGCCACAGAACCATTCAAAATAGCCAAAGCTAAAGAGAAAAACCATAGAATTAAGCAAATATCCACAAAAGACCCAAGCTAGAAATAGCTAAGCCACAGAACCATTTCGAATGGAGTTCGGAAAGTCCGAAACCAAATAATAATTACTAACCTAAAGGAAAATATTAGCCAAGCATACCAACTAGGAACACAATCCCAGAACTAATCCGAGCCGAACTCGGGAAACTTGTATCCCCTAGCGCAACTAGTAAAACCGATCCCCGCGTCGGGGTCGGGACCGCGTAATCACCGACTAACTACGGGAGGGACACAGGGACACGGAGTTATACCTCGGGTGCTCGGCTAGAGCTCTCAGATGTATTAAAGAATTCCTCGACAGCGCACGTGAGCGCGGACAGCGGCACAGGAAAGCCGAAACAACGACGGGCCACGGGTCAGGAGATCGACGAGGCCGCGGAAAGCACGGACAGGGATCGACTCGGGATAGCGGCGCGGCATATGGAAACAGCGTTGGGGATAGCGATCTCCACGGAAACAGCGGGCCGAGGGGAGCGGACAGTGGTATGGGCCGCGGAACAGGGGATGACCGCGATTGCGAAAGTCGGAGAGCATGCCGGAGAGGCGGGTCTACGGACTCGCGGGGTCGCCGGAGAAGCGCCGTGCCGCAGAACAGGACCAGGGCGGTCGGCTCGCGGCCGGGCACTGCGAGGGTCGGCCGACACGGATCTGATCGCGCGGGAGACGGCGCGCGAGGCTCGGACTCGCGGGACAGGGGAAACGCGCGGCGGGCGGTCTGCGTCGATGGGCACTGAGGCCGGCAGGTGGCACGGAGCATGGAGGGTCGGGCCGCACGGGGGCAGGCGCACGCTGGAGGCAAGCAGCGGCCATGAAACAGCACGGGTGGAGGCCGAGAGGCGGCCGGACGGGGCGGTCGGCCGGGTTAGCCGCGAGTGGGACGGCCGGCCGGAGGCTCGCAGGGCCGTCGTGACGGACGGGGGCGGGCGTGCCGATTGGATTTTTGGGGGAGAAAAGGGTGAGGGAGGTTCTGGAAAGGTGAGGAGAGGGGATTAGGTTCTGGAGAGTTAGGTTAGGGTTGAGAAGGGGGAGAGAAGAAGAGGAATTTGAGGGAGAAAGAGAGATGAAAAGAAGAAGTAGAGGGAGGAGAGTTGTGAGTGTTTGGAGAGGGAAGGAATAGGAATAGATGAGTGTTGTGTTCTTCTTTGATTTAGAGAGTTATTAGGAGAGAGAGGGGAGAAGCTATAATCAGGGAAGAAATGATGGAGAGATGGGAACGTTGGGAGCAATGAGAGAAATGGTCAGTGAGTGGTAGAGAAAATTTGGGGGAGAGTATTCTAGGGAGAGTGAAAGAACATGGGAAAAAGTAGTTTTATTTTATTTTTTAGAAATGGGTTTGGGATGGGGTTCGAGGTCGGGTTCGGGGTCGGATCCCTGGCACGGGATCGGGACGACGTAATCAAAGATCGAAATACATTTATTTTTAAAAATAATGTTTTTTCGATCCGACTATAATAATGATAATAGTAATAATACTAATAATAATAATAATAACTAAAAAAAATCTAAGGCTATGCTAGTAGCCGAAATCCAATAATTTAAAAATAAAAACAGATTTGTGGGTTTCACAACTGTCGAGGAAGTATAGTTTCTCATAAGTGTCAGACACGGGTATAGATATGATAGAGGCCTCCGTAGGAGTATTCGTGCAGCTTAGCTAGAAATTGAATTCATGTGCACCAAATTTAAGGAAATTTCTTAATTGTGTTTGGTAACACAAGTAAATTCCTAGGAGTATAACATTCTTGAACATAATATGATAAATTTAGTTGCTATGCCTGCCAGTATATCTAAAATATATTCTAGTTCACTCAATTAGTATTCTAGGATTTTACCAGGGAGACCTGGTTCAACTTGGAGCAATGAAATGTCATGTATTAGATATTGTTATTATTTTAATTATCTCCCGCAATTATTATTCTTAATAATTAATAGTATGTTCATATTAGTTAGTTAATTATTAAGAGATAATATTAGTAAATAAGTAAGTTTTATAATATTGATAAATAAATCATTATCATATTAATTATTTAAATAGTTAAAGTTAATAATAATAGATGTTAATAAAGAATTAATATTATATTACTTAGCTAGCTAATATTATATATATAATAATAATTGTTAATTCATTTTAATAACTAATTAACCAATTAAACAGTTAATGAGTACTGATGTGTCATACTACCTGATTAAATAGTATCAGTTTTATTTAAATAATTACTTAAATAATTCTATTTCTAACCAAAATTATTCAGTTCTCAACCTCACCAAGAATTCCATTCTTATGGGAATGAAACACCCACGTTTAGGTGGGATTATGTTTTCCAAAGTTTGTGGAAAAAATGTAGTAGTTTCGGGAATTTAAAATGTCCAATCAAAAGTTGTAATGACAGAAACAAATATGTTAATTGTTTTCTTACCATCAAAATTTCCAGGAATCTAGAAAATCCTCCGTAGAAAAAAAACATATATAAACAACTACAATCTAAGAAGCATGTATCCTACAAAATCAGTGATGTTGTCTTTGTTATACTAAAATGCAATTGTAGAGATTTTTATTGATTTTATTATTGGAATAGAGACTACATATATATAAGAGAGGCTAGCCTCCTCTCCTATCATTCTAGGCAATGTGGGACTAAAGCCCAATAACACTTAATACATATATCAACACTCCCCCTCAAGATGGGCGAAAGATATTCACTAAACCCATCTTGTCACATCCTCTCATCATGCTGATAGAACTAAGCCCCTTTGTCAGTCCGTCTGCTACCTGATCTTTGGTTGGAACGTAGCCCAGCTCTAGTACTCCTTTCTCCAGCTTTTCTTTGATGAAGAATCTGTCAATCTCGATATGCTTGGTCCTGTCATGCTGTACTGGATTGTTGGCAATACTAATAGCTGACTGGTTGTCACACCATAGCTTCATCTTGGCTCCATGGTCCAGCTTTAGCTCCGTCAGCATATTCTTCAACCACAATAGTTCTGTGACTCCCAAGGCCATAACTCTATACTCTGCTTCAGCTATTGATCTGGCCACCACTGACTGCTTCTTACTCCTCCAAGAGACCAAGTTGCCTCCTACAAATATGCAGTAGCCCGATGTGGATCTCCTGTCGTCAGCACAGCTAGCCCAGTCAGACTCACAATAGCCTTCGATGCTTACATGATTATTTCTTCTGAAGATCAGTCCCTTCCTGGGGGCTCCCTTCAAGTACCTCAGAATCTGGTATACTGCATCTATATGACCCTTTCGGGGGTTATGCATGTAACGGCTCACTACACTGACCGCAAAGCTGATATCAGGTCGAGTGTGGCTCAAGTAGATCAACTTTCCCACCAATCTCTGATATCTATCCCGGTCAACTGGTTCTCCAGCTTCAGCATCCATTTTGAACTTCTGGTCTATCGGTGTCGTAGCTGGTTTGCATCCCATCATTCCTGTTTCCGTAAGCAGGTCCAGTGCGTACTTCCTTTGAGAAAGAACGATTCCCTCATTATCTCAAGCAATCTCAATCCCAAGGAAGTATCAAAGAGGGCCAAGATCCTTCACCTCGAACTCCTTGCCAAACTTTTCTTTGAGTTGGGCGATCTTCTGCTCATCATCGCCTGTGATAATCATATCATCTATATATACCACAAGCATGGTGATGTGGCCTCCACTTCATTTGAAGAAGAAAGTTTGATCAGCATTGATCTGCTGATATCCTATCCCTATCATTGCTCTCCTGAACCTGTCAAACCATGTTCGAGGAGACTGCTTCAGTCCATAGAGGGACTTCTTCAGTCTGCAGACCTTGCCTTCTGTCCGTTTGGTGCCGAATCCTGGTGGTATCTCCATGTACACCTCCTCCACTAGATCCCCATAAAGAAATGCATTTCCATATCCTGTTGGTGTAGCTTCCACCCTCCATTGGCTACCAGGAAGATCAAGGTCCTGACAGTGCTCATCTTTGCCACTGGTGCAAAGGTCTCGTCATAGTCGATGTCGTACGTCTGACTGTATCCTTTTGCCACCAGTCGAGCTTTATAGCGCTCAACCTGTCCATCTGGGTTCTGCTTCACAGTAAAAACCTATTTGCATTCGACTGCTCTTTTCCCTTCTGGCAGTCTCACCAGCTCCCAAGTGCGGTTCTTCTCAAGAGCTTCCAACTCCTCATGCATTGCCGCTTTCCACTTTGGATCGTTCTTGGCAACCTGCCAATTGTTAGGTACAGTAATACTATCCAAAGATGCTATAAATACTCCATGAGAAAAAGAGATATGATCACAAGAAACAAACTTAGCAAGGTCCCAACCATATCTGTCCGAAGGATTTCCTGCATTACTACGAGTAGTCCTTCGTGTAGGTAGTGGTATGGAAGAAGTAGGAGGAATGATATCACCTGAGGAGGGTGGTGGTGTAGATGAAGAGGATGGTGGTGTCTCAGGAGTTGGGACAGAGGAGGATGGTGGTGTCTCAGGAGTTGGGACAGACGCATGCAAGGGACATAGCACTGGCACTGGCACTGTAGGTACTAGTCCTGCAGTTTGCTTTTCTCTCCTGCTGTAGGTAAGTAACTCCCCCTGAGCCGTAGGCCTGATACTTCTTATCTCCTCCCCCTGTTCTGCTTCACCTTCATGTTTCTCCTCAACCGTGCCTCTATGCCATAATTCTAGATCGGTTACCACCAAGTTCTCCATCTTCCCCTCTCGCCTTATACTGGTAGTGTTAGGCGTGTTGTACGAAGTTCCCTCCTGGCGGTAATATGGCTCATGCTCTCGAAAGTGGACATCCATACTAACGAACTTTTTTTTCTCTATTGGACTCCAGCACACATATCCCTTCTAAGTCGCTGAGTAGCCCACAAAGATGCACTTGACTACTCTGGGGTCAAGTTTTCTAACTGATGGTCTGTTGTCTTTCACAAAGCACACACACCCAAACACCTTTAGTGGGAGTATCCCACTATTATTGCCTTGTAATACTTCGCATGGGGACTTCTATCCCAGGACTTTTGAAGGCATCTTGTTGATAAGTTGAGCTGCTGTCAATACTGCATGTCCCCATAGATTTTGTGGGACATTCATGTCGATCATCATACTTCTTGTGGTCTCTAGAAGGTGTCGGTTCTTCTTTTCTGCTACTCTATTTTGTGCTGGTGTGTATGCACAGCTGGTCTAGTGTTGTATTCCATATGCTGACAGGTACTCTGCAAGTGTCTTGTTGGTATACTCCGTTCCATTGTCAGACCTCAGTACCTTCACTACTATATTATACTGAGTCTGGACATGTTTATGGAAGTCCCGAAAGCAAGCAAATAATTCACTCTTATTTTTTATTAAATATAGCTAGGAGACACGAGATACACAATTATTAAAGGAGAAAAAGTACGTATATCCATTCATAGTGTTAGTAGCACATGGACCCCAAACATCAGAATGTACTAACTCAAAAATAAGAGAACTCTTATGGCCAGTACCAACATATGAGCTTCTAGTAAGCTTTCCTAACTCGCATGCATCACATACTAATTTCTGTTTATTTGATTTTGTATACAACTCTGGATACAACTTACTTAGAGTATCAAAAGAAGAATGTCCCATTCTCCTATGATAAAGTATCAAAGTATCTTCAGTCCTCTGCTACAGCTCTTCCATTCCAGCCTTCTCTGCCATAGATATCAATGCTGAGTCCAGTCCTTCCCGATCTAGGTACCATAGTCACTCATGCCAGGTGCCAGTCCCAAGTCTTCGTCCGGTCCCTTTCTTCTGTAAGATCACCTTAGGAATATAAAAAAACAGTTCATTTTAGTTGGAGAATTATAGAACTAATAGACAAGAGACTGACTGGAAAGGATGGAGCATGTAACACATTGGATAATCTTACTGAACCTGTACAATTAACAGTACCCTTACCGACCACTGGTTGGAAAATGCCATCTGCAGTCTGTATGGTGTCTGCTGGTGCTAGGTGGGTGTATGAAGAAAACTCACTAGCGTTTTCGGTCACATGTCGAGATGCTCCTGAGTCGATAATCCAGTCTAACGTTTTAAGGGAAGACATAGATGCCTGAGCGAGTGACTCGTCAGTACATTCTGATGGGTGAGCATACATAGCGGCGTTGCCTCCGAAAAATGGGGTGGATGTCTCCTCTGCTCTGCTCCTCATGTCTCCTTCGGTCGACGCTCTCTGCTTTCTCTCCAGCAGGTCCAACAGTGCCTGATCCTCCTCAGTAAAGGTGCCACCAGCTCCTCCATTCTCTTCTGCCACCAGCAAGTTCGTCTGATAACCTCCTCGGCCGCTTCCTCAGCCTCCTCGACCACGCCCATGTCTAATATATCCTCGTCCTCGTCCACCACCTGAGTCTTCCTCCTTAGGTGGTTTGGTACAAGCATATCGATGATGGTCCATCTCCCCGCAGTTGTAGCACTGCCGATTGTGTTGCCAGAGCTCTCTCATAGATCTTGTATCGCCCGAGCTAGCAGCTGCTAGTGCTGACTTTGCTTCGGGGGGACCACATGTCCCTGTCTGTAGTCTGATCTGCGTCTCCTCCTGGATTATGGCTGAGATAGCCTCCTCGAGACTAGGGATCTCTGGTTGCACGAGGAGTAAGGAATTGAGAAGTAAGCCCTTTAAGGAATTTCATCGTCCTCTCCTGCAGACACACATGTCTCTCCTTGTACTTCGGGTCCCCGCAGCTTACCCGTTTCGAGGAGTGATCATAATCCATCCACAGACGCTCTAACTCTGTAGCGTAATCCTGCACCGTCTTCTCCCCTTGTACGGTATCATTGATCTCCCCTTTTATCTGTAAGATCTGTAGGTTGTTTCCTACGCCATCATAGGTTCTCCTCAACTTCTCCCATACGTCTTTCATCATCTCAATGCCATCTACTGTGGAAGTAATAGACTGGACTAAAGAATTGAGAAGCCAGATATAAATCACCATATGAGTGGATTTCCACTCGTCGTGTCCTGTCGAGCCCTCTTCCGGCTCTGTCTTCTCGCCCGTCAAGAATCCCTCCAGGTTCTTTCCTGCAAGGGTTCTTCTCACCCGCCGTGACCAACTCAGATAGATGGCTGGTCCATCCAACTTCAGATCGATGGAGGGTAGTTCCAACTTTGGCGGCGCTCGTGTCATGCTATCACCAGCCGACACCTTTATCAACTTCATTAACGTCGCCACATCATCAGCATCCAGCTTCTTGAGGATCGTCTCCATCGATGCTTCTTCTCGATCATGTCACACTTTCTTCATGACTCACGCTTGTCCTCGTCGTCCTCTCCTAAATCCGAATATGTCTGGTTTCATCGGATCTTGGCATTATCGGCATCTCCTTGAGAATCTCATATGAGATAAATCTTTAAGAATGATTTTAGGCTTCCCTACACTGTAGGTGCCACAGATGAAATAAACCTCAAGTTTAGGCTTACCTACACCGTAGGTGCCACAGATGAGATAAATTTTAAGTTTAGGCTTACCTACACAGTAGGAACCCTAAAAGTGGTGTGCATGGAGGCACCCACGGCAGTAGCAGTCGCAACAGCGGTACAGCTGCAGCGGCGGCTACAGCGACAGCGGGAGCAGTGCAGCAGTGGCAGCGACACAGCCGCAGCGGCAGCGGGTGCAGCGGTGCAGTAGCTGCATCGACAGCGGCGGCGTGGGGGGAGGGGGGAAGGGAGGGCGAGGTTAGGGGTAGGGTTTGTGTAGAAAATATGGCTCTGACGGTATTCTAAGCAAGTTTAGGCTCTGATACCATGTAGAGATTTTTAGGGATTTTATTATTGGAATAGAGACTACATATATATAGGAGAGGCTAGCCACCTCTCCTATCATTCTAGGCAATGTAGGACTAAAGCCCAATAACACTTAACACATATATCAACATAAATATGCCAATGTCCATATCATGTCATGTCGTATTTGTATCCAAGGAACATAACGTGTACCAGTGAGGATTCATAATGTTGTATCTCAGATGTATCTTGTGAGGAGATTCTGATCCTTAATTCATTATCTCCCTTTCAGTCTCCCTAATTCTTTGATAAGTCTTTTTCCTCTTTCCATCCCTCTAAGCCTTAATTCTTCTTCTTTAGTGCTCTCTCGTTCACTTTCCTTTCTATCCCCTTTTTTAGTACATGCTAAGAAATTCTTCTCTAGTTCAGGATTTGTATCAAAATCTTGATCCAATCGAGGTCGTGGGGGGCTCCCATGTTTGTAGTTAGAATGGATGAGTCAATTTTAACATAGACTGGTGCTTAACCTATTCTTCTTTCTGTAATTTTCTCTCTCTTCTTGTTCCTTTGATTGTCTCATTAACGTCTTCATTAGCCCAAAACATAAGTTCTAGAGAAGTTAACGAGGTCCATATTCCATAATCCTTAATGGTATGTTGTCCGTATGTATCATTCACACTGATGTGAAACTAAAAGAAAATCGGTATCGGGTCTCTTAGTGACAATGGATGACTTAATCTCATGTAGGACCGTTTCTAACACTCTAAAGTCCATGTACAAATACTAAAAAAATATTATTTTTTAACCACTCTAAAAAAAGGCATTTTCTGACATTCTAAGGACCATGTTAAGGTAATTATAAAAAATTGGGAGGCCTAAATCTAAAAATAGAGATTTCACATTAGTAATATATATGAGTTAAAATTTTTGGAGCCTTCCAATTTTTAGAGCCCTGTGCGATCGCATAACTTGCACATGCTCAGAAACGGCCCTGGTCTCATGATTCCAGCAAGCGGAGGAAGTGAAGAGTTTGAAACTGCTGAACGAAACTACTTGCACTAAGATGTTATGGGATTTCGACCGAGGGAAATGGCCACTCTTAAGATCCCTACAAATCTGGCAATGGCATCAAGGGTAGCAACAACGGAACTCGTGTTCTTATCAAATAGAAACACTACATCATTCACAAAGGATCTCTCTCTAGGGACTAACTCATACATAGTGACTAAGATGTTAATTTCCATAGCATTAAAATCACTAACTTACATTTTTCCTCCTAAAGTATAGAATAAAACGTAAAACAATACAACAACGAAGCCCTTATGCGAAGTTTCAATAAGGAAAGTAAGGTTTTTGTTACAAGGACAATCCATATATCAAGTAAGCTAACATGGTAACTTCCCATAGGTAAGCATAAATATAAAAGATCATTCTTGACATTTCCATATCCTAGCAATTCTATATCAAGTTCAAATAACGAAGTAAGATAAATACCACAGATTGCACTATGATCGATAGATAGCAATATCTATCTCCAATAATTATGGTTATTACATTCCCATCAGTAACAAATATGCATCTCTGTGAATATACAATTCCTCTATTCCTCGTGCTATTAGATACTAAGGATTTGAGATAGCAACATAAAATAACCAAACATGAAGTATAAACAAGAAACAAGAAAAGACTTGTCATAGTAAGCTAGAAAAGGCTGTGTTATAGCTTGAAGATGAAGAGGAGTGATGGGTGCTCTTTCAACTTTTAGGAGAAGAAATAAAAGAAATTAGCAGCATTTCTGGAAACATGTTATATCAATGATAAGTTAGGACTTTGGATAGCAGCATTGTTGGAAACATGTTATATCAATGATAAGTTTAGACTTTGGATAGCTTATGCTTTGCAGGATACTACTGAACCTGGAAAGTATGTATCCTTTTCCTAGTGGATAGATCTACTTTTTCTATTTTTTGAGACTAATGTAGATCTAAATGTTATAGTTATTGTTATATGATATGCTTATCACTGATTACAATTGCTGGTATTAGGTCTTGATGTATTAAGAAGCATCCTTTTCTGCCACCATCTTTTATATATCACTTATATTTTTATTTCAATGGTTATGGAACTACCATGTTGTTTGTCGAGAACATAAAACTAGAAAGACAAATACAGAGAAGTTGAGACGGAAAGGTTGGAGGCAAAAGAACTACGATTTCTTCTCATCAATTTCTCATGCGATATAATGCCCCTTGTATATGTTTCTCAATACAAGCTGAACTAGGAAAAATAGGCAAAAACATATTTAAGAAGCAGAACCCCAAAACCAAAAATTCTGCAGGTTTTGGTGGACATATTTGTCGACTGTACAGTCTACGTGCACCAGGCATTCCTTCATCCAGATCTTCTTTCAGTAGAATCTTACTGCCCCCCCCCCAACCCCAAACCCATGTTTCATGAGTATTATAGGGACTACCCATATTCCGAAAATAATTACACTAACCACCCCTCCTTTATAAATTTTAGTAACCATAGGGGTGGTCAGTGTTATTAGTTTCTATATAAAATAGAAACTATAGGGGAGGTCCGTATAATTAGTTTTAAAGCAGGAATGGCCCGTGTAATTAGTGTAAAACATAGGGGTAGTTAATGCAATTAACCCTTGAGATATCCTTCTTTCCAACTGGAACTAATGTCTGATTTTTTTGTATTCTAAAGGGAAAGGCAACACATTTAAGGATATCTTAAAGAAGAATATCTTCTTTCAGCAGAAACCTTTGTTCTAAAAGGCGGCCGCCTAGGCGCTAGGCACCGGGTGCCTGCCCGATGCCCGCCTAATACCCCAGACGTCCGACTATGCATGTTTTGGGGTTTTATGGATTTTTCATGCAATTTTATTAGATTTTTTTGGATTCTTTTTTTTTTTGAACCGCCTAGATTTAGGCGGCCGCCTAGGCGGGCTAGGCGCTAGGTGGAAGGCGCCTGCCCGACTAGCGCTTGGCGCTTTTTCACAACCTTGGCAGAAACTTGCTTAAGATATCCTTCTTTCCAACAGGATCTATTGTCTGACTTTATGTATTCTAAAAAGAAAAATATGCAAAATTGGTACAAAAAACAGTAGCACATCCTTCATCCAGAGCCCAGACATTCCCAGTTTGCTTCTTGTAGAAACATACAGAATCCTAGACTGATTTGTTGCCTTACAATACATACTTCTAGAAGACATATTTTCCTTATGAAGAAATGCTCTTAGTACGGTATTACCCTTCTCAGATAAGTAATATAATCTTCTCCTGGTACGATCATTCTCAAATCTTGTTTATTCAATTCAATTCCATTGACGACATTAATGGCTTAAGTGAAGAATCAGGTTGATGTCAGCAATCTTTGCTCTAGATATTAGTTTGGAATCAGAAGAAGCCCGTATATCATCTGTAGAAATGAATAGTGGGATGATTTTATTGATGGGATACTACTTGCTACTTATAGAGGTTCCAACTCCTCTTCATACTACATATTCCAATGTGGGACTAAAGTCCCTTATTGGTTCTCAACACTCCCCCTCAAGATGGACGATAGATATTAATCATCCCCATCTTGTTACATAGCTTTGACAAACTCAATAAACTAAGACCTTTAGTCAGACAGTCTGCAACTTGTTCTTCTGAGCGAACATGGTCAATCTTCAGTATCCCTTGTTCTAGCTTCTCCTTTATGAAGAATCGATCGATCTCGATGTGCTTCGTTCTGTCGTACTGAACTGGATTGTTGGCTATACTTATTGCAGCTTGACTATTGCTCAAAAGATGTAACGGTGCTCCCTTATCCAGCTTCAACTTTGTCAGTAGTACTTTCACCCACAGTAACTCTGACACTCCTAGAGCTATTGCTCTGTATTCTGCTTCAGCTGACGACCATGCTACCACTGACTGTTTTTTGCTTCTCCCTGAGACCAGGTTTCCTCCTACAAAGACACAGTACTCCGTGGTAGACCTTCTGTCGTAGTTTCTAAATGCCTCCAGTTGAAAACTGGCACTACCAAATGCATATGAAAATACTTTTGGGACAATGTCTTTTGGGACAATGTCTTTCCCGTTTGTCTTTTATTTGGAGACTGAGATTGACAGTATTAATTCTTGAGTTATTCTTAAAACGTAGTCTTTTTTGGTTGAGAACAACTATAAATAATGATTTGTGAAGGATTGGTGGTAGTATTAATTTTTTAAAAAATGAGAAGGGTGGGGATAATTATCACGCTCCGACCTGGTAAATCATTCGTCCTCACGTCGATTCAGTCAAATCGATCGTCCTTGCTGGGTCGTGCTGTCGTACGAGTCTGATTTACACTCGTACAAGACTAGATGATTAAAAATCTTTAAAATGCTTATCCCAATTCAATATATATTAGCAGCAAAAGAAACAATCACATTAGAGTTATACAGAGTATACGAAATAATTCTTTTTATTCAATAAGCAGCAAAATTACAAAGGCTTTCAATAGCCCAAATGAATCTGTCAGATTGGCTTACAACACTCAATCTTTCTTGCCCACAAAGGATTTTCTCATTCCATACATCATATCTTCTATATCTCGACCGCATCATCCTGTTATAAGTCCGAGTGTCAATGTAGTCGTACGCCTCAAAACGCTATGACAATCCATGCCTCAGCGTGTCCAAGAGAAACTCCGCCGCGAGCAAACTATTACATGCATCCTGCAAGCAATTTAGTGGGGAATCAGTACTAATCCTCTCACGTACTGATGAGACCCAATCGTCTAAACCGACATTAGTAATACATTGAATCATGCTGCTTAATTTATTGATATTTCTATCTTTGCCTTAAGATCGGTTTCATTGCATATTCGAAAACAGTAAAGCATGTATTTCATGGCAAACATGTTATCTTGATTTGCATAAGCTAGCATGCAAAATATATTCATCTCGTATTGTTTCGTGATGACTTTTTATCAACATCGACGCACTCACCCTTGCACCGACGCAAGATGAATACGCTTATCATCTTTCCCTGTCATATTATAAGTGATCTTTGTGCATGATCTCTGTGTGCCTGCACTATTCAGCCTACCATCCCCTATCTATATGAAGGTCACTGGCATTCAGCATGCCAGAATGGACTATCTTTCTCAATGGCACTGCAATGCCACCCATTTAGCCATAGGTTGCAATCCTCTCTGAAGGTCCCGCATTGCCTCGCGCTCCCTTGGCACGATAATCATTCCTTCTAGGTCGAACATTCCCGACACCCCGGTCATCTTATTCGAGAAAACATACCCGTGCATGGGCTATATCAAAGTCCAAGCAATATGCGTCTATATCATATAACTAAACATAGCCTGAGTCTGAACTCAGCCTTCACATCATCTTGCATTTCTCACATCATCTTGCATTTATATTCTTTATTTCAATATTCTTACTCTTTCTTTCAATGTTTCGTTGTCTCGATTCAATGTTCAACGAACGACCCGAAGGTCCCAACATTTTCAAGACAACATACTATATATTTGACAGTTCCGTAGCATTTGTGCCACAACTGCTTATTTTACACATGACGTATATCTTTCGATATTCTATGACTTAATATTCAATGATATGTGATTCGTGCATTTGATACACACCTCGACACGATCTTTTAATGTGCTAGACTTATATTATTTCCCTCCGACTTATGCACTTGAGGCACTTCTCGATAGAGCATTCAATGTTCTAAAGCTCGTGCACTGAGGCACTCGCGTCGATAAATCTTTCCATGTTCTAGCATACTAACTCGTGCATGGAGGCACGTATTTGATTGATGTACAACGACTCATGCCTTGAGACATGTTTCAATTCAATTGTTCAATGCCCCGTGACTCGCATTTGATGCACTTTTTGATACAGTTATCTCATGTTCTATTCCAACTCATGCACTTGATGCACATTTTGCCTCAATGTTCTCGTGTTCGACACGCACTATAAATTCTCTCATTCGAGCTATGTCCGTGGACTCGATCATTTTACTTAGCATACCGAGGTACATTTTAATTAGGCATGACAGAGTAGAAAACAAGGGTCAAAGTCCTCCACCTTAGTCGATACGCATGTCGTTTTGCTGAGTCAATGCGGCTCGATTTCATGACTTTATTGCACGATCAACTCTTCTGACTTAACCATTCGAGCACTTCGTGCTCCATTGAACTACCCGACTGATTCGGCCTATCATGCCAATCCCCCATTCCATTGCAAGGCGATACTTTGGTTTTTGTGGACACCGTTACAAATAAGGCACACGATTGACCTCTTATAATTCAGGTAAAAGCTTAGCCTGCACACGAAACAAACTAAAATCAATACTTGTTCAAAAGGGACTTATGCTTTGCATCGATTTAATTTAATAGATCTTCGAATCGACTCAATGCTTTCTTTCGGGCCAACTTAACACTTGCATCGATTCGACTCGATGCATTTCTCGGGTCGTCAACGTAACTCTTCGAGTCAATGACTCACCGTAATGCACTGTGCGGTACGGGATATTAAATAATATACCACTCAAAACAAAGTTCATCCTCGAACCAAAACCAACACTCAAACCAAGTGTTTCTCTAGATTGTTTAACGATCTCGTTCAACTATCGTTTTTTCGTTTCAAACATTCGTGTAAGCTTTCATTAACATATGATAGTCTTTTCCTGCAGTTCAATTTGAATTCAGCATACAACTTAGTTTGGATCGTACACATATTTTAGGCGTCACAGAAATATATGTATTTCAACCAATCCCAGTGGTAAAGAATTGGAACAAAGCTAACAGGTATAACTTCAATCCTCAACCTATCCGGCCCGTTTTCTCTTCCGATCTAAGTCCGGTCCGGTCCTAAATCGATCAAATCCGGTCATTACGGACCCACCCCTGGCCATTCCACACCTTGGATATCGAGCGTTGGTGTCTTGTCTCCTCTCCTTACTTTATTGCTGACAAGAAAAAGAGCTACCCCCTCGTTACTCCTCTCCCTCTCCTTTTCTCTCAAGTAGGCAGACTGGACTGGTCTTCAATTCTCCTTCCCTCTCTCCCTTCTTGATTTCTCAGGTACGACACTTGAAATCCCTTTCTTGAATCCTTCATGGATCTCTCCCTCTCAAAGTTCGTGGAGTGGATATTTCTAGAATCGCAGTAAAGTCAGTCAGTAATTATTTTAGCCTCGTAGCATGCCAAAACAGAGAAGTTTGCTAAAGCCTAAGCTGCGCTTGAGAAATTTAGCATATCAAAATGTATGGATGTGTTTCTTAAAATGCAAGACGTTCCGTCCAATCAACGTCTCAAGGCATTAGACGTGCTTGCCAACAACGCTGCTTATCGTAAGGCATTCCTCGCTATGGATGAGGATTTTAGGCATGCTTGGATGGCGAGTTCAAGGTCTTCTGTGCTTGAGCAATTTAGAATTTCAAAATGTATGGATGTGTTCCGTAAAATGCAAGACATTCTGTCCAATCAACGTCTCAAGGCATTAGACGTGCTTGCCAACAACGCTGTTTATCGTGAGGCGTTCCCCACTATGGATGAGGATTTTAGGCACGTTTGGATGGCGAGTTTAAGGTCTTCGGCCTAGTACTTTGTACTTTGTTGGGGATGAACTAGACAAGTTTAGCCAACTAGGCAAATTTAGCCAACCACGCTGTTTACTAGTAACAAGTTTAGCCAACTAGACAAGTTCCTCTGCTATACTAGTACTTTGTTTGAGGTCTTGCCAAAAGCTTTGTTTAGCCAACTAGATAAGTTTTAATGGTAAATGCATGTCACAGATTGTATAATTTCATTAGTAAATATTCAGAGGATTTGAGTTTTTTTTGGGCATCATTTGAAGATAAAGATTTTGTAGCTCCTTTTAGTGATCAACCACACATAATATATCAGCGTTGACTTCTCTCAACAAAACCTTGCGAGGATGGCTAGAAGGAGAGAGGTTATGTGGTAAGTACGTGTCGAATGCAGAATTTGGATAGTGTCGTGAAGTAAAACTTTTGGTGTTGTGGTGTTTGATTTTTTAATTAGTATGTAGTTTAATTCGAGAAGAAAGTATGGTGTACTAAATATATTTTATGTTAAATTTCAAGCTTCTTGATTGGCTTATAGTTCCAATTTTGGTAATTCGAATTATTATTCTGCAAACTATTTCCAATTATCTCTCGATATGCATTCTATTATTATATTAAGTTATTTTTTTATTAGATGTTTTTCAAACACATTTTACAAAATTTTATTTCAAAACTTGTTTTCAAAAAGTATTTTACCCAACTAAATCATTAAACTTTTGTTTCTTAAAACTATTTTTCGGATGCAAGTAACCAAACACAAAGTCAGAATTTGTAGGACTAAAAATAGTATATAATTTATTTTTAAAATTATTTTCAGAACCAAATTTTAGAAAACTTATCTGAACATGCTTTCTTAATTCTTGATTTCGGCATGTTAAACTTAAGAAAACTTGTGCTACTTGTGTTCCTCTGATCTGAAGGAGGTCATCTATTGTTTGCATCTTTCTTTGAGAAGAGGTTATTATTAATTTTTCCTTTCTTATTTATGAGAAGTCTTCTAAAAAAGGACAGAAAGAAAAAAAAAACTTGGCTCACTGTTTCTATAAAGTTTTCACTTATGTAATGTAGACAAGTACATATTGAACTTCAATGGAATTCCGTCTCCTTGCAAATAATTTTACCAAGTTGTCTACAAAGTTACCAAGTTCAGGATCCATTTAATATGTATTTGTGTAAACTACTCCATAGATGACATCTTTTTACTTCTAGTAGCAATTAAATGTAGTGAGCAGTGCAACAAGAGGTTGCAAGTTAATGGCTTTGTTGTTGGATTGTATCACGCTTCCGGTTGAGCCCTCAAAGGAGGGTGACAATGGAGTTGTTAGTTTAGTACCACATTGGGTAGGAGGTGAGACCATGATGTGTAGATAATTGAGATTGGTTCAGACCTCACATGGAATTCTTTCAGCAGGGGCGGATCGGCGGGGGGAAGGCACGCTCAACTGAATGTAGGTTCAGCGCTCAACTGAATGTCGTCATTCAGACCTTCAACGAACCGATCTATGCGAGCCTGCCGTTGGTAACATAACAACAACAAAATTTGCCAGCTTGGCAAATTCAGATTCATAGTCCTCTACGGATATGTTTCCTTGTGTCAGGGATATGAAGTCATTCTCCATCTTCTTACTCATGGATGGCGACAGATATTGATCAAGAAATGCCTTTGAACGAGGCCCATGAAATCTTTCATCCCTAACCGTTGTGAGCAGTGTCGGCTTTTTTGCTTTCCACCAGTCTTTTGCCCGCAGCCGTAGTAGCAAAGAGGCACACAATACCTTCTTGCTACTCGAAACTCCTACGAACACGAACAGACTCTCCATTTTATCGATCCAGTCCACCACCTTATATGGTGATGTCCTGCCCTCAAATTTTGAAGGTTTCACATCCAAGAAGTCCTTTAGCTTAAAGGAAGAGTGTCTACGTGCCGGCTGGGGTTTGTCACCATCCACTTGCTCAATTTCGTGATTGGCTGTCGGGTTGGTCACTGCGGTGGTATCTTGATTTCCTGCTAGCGAAGTTACGAGTTGGGTCAAGGCATCCAGTTGTTTTTGTTGGGCCTCCAATCGGGCTTGTTGCATCTGGCCACGCTCCTCATTATCCTGCCTCTGTAGTTCCATTAAGGTCATGGTCCGCTCTATCGGATCGGTCGAGCCAGATGGTCGAGGAGAAGCCATTTCTCTATAAAAGAGTATAACTTCTGTCAGTCTCATAAAATATTATGGACTTATTGTATGGGGCATTGTTTTTTCATAACTCAAAATTGGGACCTTTTGAAAGCCATCAAAATACTTTATATACTTTTTCGAAAACGATATTTGTAAGAGGCCAAGAACGTAAAACCGTGCTCTGATACCACTTTGTCACGCCCAGATCCCGCTAGGGTCGTTCGTCCTCGCTTTGATCCATGCGGGATCGTTCGTCCTCGCTAAGGCGTGATTTCGTACAAGCCTAAGTTGCGCTTGCACATGGCCAGTACCTGCACAAAACAACTAGACAAAGCAAAACATACGCACAAACATATTTAATTATAGAAAACCAAAGGTGGGAGAGATTTAAATGAAGATACTTCTTTTATTGATAGTCTTGATAGGAATACAAGTACAAAGCTTTGCAAACTCAGAGTGCCTTATCTTGGCTACATAATTCTCGTAAAAAACTCTCTTTTGTAAATAGCCACAATGCCCATACATCATATCCCTTTATTACATGCTTGAAATGTAAAGACACCTTCAAAGGAACAAAAACTTACGACTTGACTGGAAATAAAAGTAGCTTGAGGCAATCCACGAGCTCTACTGGGCTAGACGAGCTTCAGTGCCTCACTTGAAATCTCCCTGTCTTCTTTGCTTTCTGAAAAGGATGCCCACAACGTGGGTCAGCATACATCATGTACTGGCGAGCGGCTTTTCGTCGAAACTCAAATATCTGCACTAAGTCAACATGTGAAGCTACATATTTACTAGTACTCTTTCTACTTGTCTATGTTCTTTTTAATAATTCATAAGAAACATGACAGAAGAATATTTCATAACCAACTTATCCATCGCCAACAGTCATCCCTGCATAAGACATATTAGCACAATTTGCATAACAAAAAACTAATATTTCATTCTTGCAGATATTAAAGTTCATAATTTGGGTCATGTATGTGACGTATCTATATGATGGTCCAGGGATCATTTTTCGTGCTTAACCACTGTAACTTTTTGGTTCAGCTCGTCGCTAAGGACTCAGATATCGAATACCCTTTTAACATGAGGTCTTTTACCTCAGGGTGCTCTTAATCTCTCCTAGGCCGAGTGATTCTAGCGCCCCCAGATACCACCCGAGAGACAGATTTTTAACTTGTGCACAAGTTGTCCGAGACCAATGCATGCTCTAGCAGTTCTATCAGATGTATCAGATTTTATTTACGGGCCAGGACGCGTTCATTTCACGTTAACAGATATATGTCATTATTTCATGCCTTACTTCTTATTCCTCTCAACATGTACAAGTCCGTCTGCACATGTCTACACTTTTGTAGTATACTAGCAACAAAGCATATGATCATTCATTTGAAACAGGTGTTTAGCAACACTTGAACAAGCATTCAATTCGATTCATTTATCTTCTCTTATCTTTTGTTATTGTGGTATTGTTCATATAGGAACGAGACAACATAGTGGACTAGAGATCATTTTTATTAGGGCGTACAAATAAATGCAAGTCCGGTTAGAGAAACTCACCAAGATGAATCTTAGTTGAGAGGAGGGACTTCACGCGCTGTTCACACTCTGTGTATGTCTATGCGTCCTCCTGCATTGGCACCAACATTCAATTAGCATACCTCGGTCTCTTTCTCTTAAGATTCAAAATGAATGCGATATGCGATGAAAGTGAACAATGAAAAACCAATCATCGAAAACCAACACGAAAATGCATTCATCAAAACCAAGCAGCGAAAGAAAACATCCAACGAAAACTATTGGACTCATTTCAATATAAGCCGATCCATCAGTTGGAAAGGTTTATTGCATTTCATCCGTGATCAATCGATACCGGCAATGGTTTCCCCAAATACTCAGTTCAAGACTGAGGTCAGCAAGCCATGGGTATTACATAGTAGATCGCGAGGAGCGGGGCACTACATAATAACCCACTGAGAAAAAGTTTTGTCCTCAAAACTTAAGATATAAACTCACCTCCACTATAATTTCCATCTGTATCAAGTAAGGTGGAGAGATTAAAGACGTGAGCGGTAGCATTAGCATTCCGCAACTGCTGATTGTGCGGATTGTCTCGAATCGGCGGTGGGTCTCTCAGCGGCCCATGCTCTTCCGTATCGTTTGGTTTTTCTTCAGATAATTTCTGACAGCGTGACCCTGTTAGCCACAAATGAAACAAGCTTTATTGGCGACACGAAAACTTCCTTGGTGTGTCCACGCTTTCTACAGTAACTGCATTCCAAACCTTTTGCATAGCGACGGTCTTCATTCACATGTCCTCGTCGACCGCAGTGGGTACAGATTATTTTATTTTGTGGTTCCCCATCGGTCTTTTTCTCACCATCATGGTATCTCTTAGCAGGATGATTGCGACCGTATTGAATCTTTGCTGACGCTTTCTAAAGCTGAATTGTACCACCTGTAGCGCCGCCTCAAAGGCCTGGGAGTACGACTCATATTCTCGGTTCAGCACGCTCAACTGAATGTCGTCATTCAGACCTTCAATGAATCGATCTATGCGAGCATGCTCCGTTGGAAACAAAACAGCAGCAAAATTTGCCAACTTGGCAAATTCAGATTCATAGTCCTCCATAGATATGTTTCCTTGTGTCAGGGATATGAAGTCATTCTCCATCTTCTTACTCATGGATTGCGGCAGATATTGATCCAGAAATGCCTTCTTGAACGAGGCCCATGAAATCTTCCCATCCCTAATCGTTGCGAGAAGTGTCGGCTTTTTCAATTTCCACCAGTCTTTTGCCCGCAACCGTAGTAGCAAAGCGGCACACAATACCTTCTTGCTACTCGGGACTCTACGAATACGAACAGACTCTCCATTTTAGCGATCCAGTCCATGACCTTATCTGGTGATGTCCTGCCCTCAAATTTCAGAGGTTTCACATCCAAGAAGTCATTTGGCTTAAAGAAGAGTGCCTATGCGCCGGCTGGGGTTCGTCACCATCCACTGGCTCAATTTGGGAGTGGCTATCGGGTTGGTCGTTGCAGTGGTATCTTGATTTCCTGCTAGTGAAGTTACGAGTTGGGTCAAGGCATCCAGTTGTTTTTAGGGCCTCCAGTTGGGCCTGTTGCATCTGGCCACGCTCCTCATTATCCTGCCTCTGTAGTTCCATCATGGTCATGATCCGCTCTATCGGATCGGTCGAGCTAGATGGTCGAGGAGGAGCCATTTCTCTACAAAAGAGTATAACTTCTGTCAGTCTCATAAAATATTATGGACTTATTGTATGGGGCATTGGTTTTTCATAACTCAAAATCGGGACCTTTTGAAAGCCATCAAATATTTATATACTTTTTCGAAAACGATATTTGCAAGAGGCCAAGGACGTAAACCGTGCTCTGTAACTCCACTTGTTCATAAATAAAAAATGAATATTTTCCTATATTTCCTTTTTCTTTGATTAATTCCTAGTTAATAATTTTGAATATTAATTCTATTTTCTAACTAATTTTTAAACTATTTTAACTATTTCTTAGTTTTTAAATCCCATTTTCCCAATTCATTCATTTCATTTTCCTTCCACTCCTCTGCTGCAGAAACGACGACGACGATGATGACGACGTTGCACGGACGAGACGGCTACAGAAGCTTCTCTCCAACTGCCTAACCGCCTAGTGCATCTCTACCGTTGATCCCCAACCACCCGTCTTATCCTGCCGTCGGATTTTAACTGCCGCTGCCCGCCCAACCGTCGGTCAAGTGACCGCCCAACTGCCTGCCCGTCGTCCTTGCCTATAAATTGAATCCCAGTCTTCTTCTTTCATCACTCTCCTAAGCGGCGGAGCCCTGTCCAATTTGTTCCTGACCACTCTTCTTCTTCCTTGGTGAAATTGAGAGTCTGGGCATGGCGAGCAGAGTTTGAAGAAGGAGCGGTCGAGAACGAGCACAGCGGATCGAGCTTGGAGTAAGTACCATTCCTTCCATCCTTCTAATTCGATTCTCTACTATACACTCGTTTTGATCCGTGGGTTGTCTTCATGGAAGATCAGAGTTTGTATAGTGTAAACTTCTCCCTTCGAGTTTGAGAATCAAGATCATGGCAGACGCAACGAAGTCAAAGCACGACTCTGCTACTTTCGATCGAACTCCATTTTATGGGGATCGGTGAGTTTCTTCCATTTTTCCTTGTTAATTTCTTTGAGACCTTCGAATTTCCTTCCTTATGTGATCTTGATTGAATGATAATTTTAGAATTTTTTGGATGGTTCTTGATTGATTTTACAGTCTTTGGATCGATCCAAATTGTCTGGATTCTTGAAGTTTGAATTAAGAATTGTGTCGGTGAGTTTCTGGATTGATCCTTTGAATTCTCTCCAAATTTGGAGTCATTACAAATTCAAACTAAACTCATATTGTTGCTTTCTTTTTATGCACATTACATGTTCGACAAAATGACTGAGCCAGCTGTGTAGACTGTTCTGGATACGTTTGCCTTGGTGTCGGACACTGAACACCCATCTGATTATTCTTGAGCATCCAGGTATTTTGTTCCTTCTATTCAGTAGCTATATTCATCGAGTCTAGCTTGGGGATTCGGAGATCTCGTGTCCGTATCAGCACGGTACAGAGGTTCAAACTGCTGACATGAAGAGAAGACTCTGTGTTGGCGTGTCCAGTTGGGTATCGCAGGCATCTGTTATTCTTGACACAGGTGTCGGAGTTAGTCCCAATGGAATCACTATATTACAGAGTGTGTTTGGAGTAATTTGAATCCCCAGCTACTATTCAGTAACCGTTAGAATTAGGTTATTTTGAACCTTGACTGTTCTATGTGAGTTCGAATTGGAAGCACCAAGTAGAGTTCACAGTAGACTTTGAACCATTTTAGCCTATGTTTACTTTGTGTCAATGAATTGATGCCTGGGAAATGGGCCTTGGTTATAAGGGTATATAGACATGAAGAATAGATGGGCTGGACCATTAATAGTGGACCCACAGATCAGTATAGATGTAGGAAATTTATTAAGTGTTGGGCTTAGTTAATAGAGTTGATGGCTAGTTAGAGATTAGTAAGGATTAAGTATAGTTCCTAATTCTATCTTTTCCCAACTTTCTAGGTGATTTAGAAGACTTGGACAAGACCCGGAATAGGCAAGTACATGTACTCAGTATTACCATCATTGCATGTATTGCACTCACACTGTCCTTGTGTCATTTATTGTATTTCTCCTATCTTTCTTGCATGCATTGTTTCTCGTGTCGGGTGGGGGACGTTCTAGAAACATGTGATTGACTAATATTGGACAAATATTGCCTGATAGCATACACCGTATGCCTGATGTCCATTTCGTGCGTGACTGATAGCATTGTGTCAGACATGCCTGATTATTGCGTAACTGATAGCATTGTCGTAAGACATGCCTGATTATTGATTGACTGATAGCATATTCTATATGCCTGACTATATATTAGTCCCCACATGTTGATAACGTCTAATTGTACTTATACACATAGCTCGTGCATACTTTACATTCACATTGTTTCTTTGTCTTTCAGTTTTATTTGCTACATTGTTCCATTAATCTTCCATGGTAGGTTTTTATTGAGTATATTGTGTTTTGCTCCATCCTGACTGGACTGTTGATTACAGGTGATCCTTTAGACTGTTATGGATTACAGACGGATGGCCCAGCAGTGGAGCACACTCCTGATGCTACTGAGGGATGGGACTATATTCCCAAGATGTAGTTAGACTGATGTATAGGATGTTCTTTGATTGGTTGTATTGATATAGCAGTCCTAGTGTTAGCCTTATCTTTCATTACCGGCTTTGTACCCGGTCATTCATGTAAAGGCTGTAATAACTGCTGGATATTGGATTGCTGTGATGGTTAGTATAGATTCTGAGATTATGCTGTGATGAGATTAGTGCTTACTATTGATGATTAGACGGCTCACTACCGCTGTCAACGACAGTGTAGGCCGGGCATGTATCGACCCATATTCGATTATTCGGGAGCGGGCGTGACATGTTTTTGTGGTGGCCCATGCAGGTCCTTAGGAAACTCATCACAGCATAGGACCGTTATGATATCTGTTATTTTCTATCTCTGTTATATGTATTGCTAACACACACTGTATACTTACGAGTCACTGATGTTTCTTCTCCTTCCATTTCAGAAAATGGCCAAAGGGAGAAAGGAGCATCAACTGCAGGCTCGCACTCCGAGTGTAGCCCCTTCCGGGAGAGGATCGTCTACCCCACCTATGGTAGACCTCGAACACACCGATACCCACGTGCCACGTGTCACGAGGGTTTCTTCACGACACTCCATCAGTTCTATGGGGGGCACCAAGATGCATGAGCAAGTCTACGGACTGTTGGAGGCCCAGATAGCCCAGACTCAGAGTCTATTGGACGCTCAGAGGGGGCAGACCACTATTTTGCAGGAAGGCATTGAGAGATTAGTTAGCCCACTACTACCACCGCCTCTCCCACTTCCCCAGACTACTACTACCGCTCCACCTACATCTCATATTCTACCTCCACGACTTCCATACCGACCCCATCATACATCCCACCTCCGCCATACGCTCCACATTCATCAATATTCTACCTCCACCACCCACCCAGGCTCCAGTACAGTCCACTACCACCACTTTCACCCAACCCGACCCTATTTCTTTCATTCCGCCTCCCATCCATACCCATGCCTCCACCATTTATACCCATACCACTTATACTCCCCATCAGAGAGAAGGTTCTATCCTAGACTTTAAAAGGATGGTACCTAGAGAGTTCCTTGGGACCGAGGGTATACTCTACGCCGATGAGTGGCTAGAGGATATGGAGAGGGTGATGAGACTATCTAGGCTTCCGGAGGGCCTCGAAGTGGAGGCAGCCGGTGTGATCTGGCATGTACTTGGTTTAGGAGCGAGCCTCAGCAGTACCAGGATTGACTTGGGAGCAGTTTATGGAAATCTTCAAGGAGAAGTTTTTCCCGCCTGTGGCGAGAGGGGCTTTGGGGCGCTAGTTTCAGACTCTTGAGCAGGGGACTCGTCCGATTGATGAGTACGCGACAGAGTTCGGACAACTTAGTCGGTTTGCAAAGGGTAGAGCCCGAGATCAAGTCGTGAAAGCTACGAGATTCAGGCAGGGTTTGAGCCACGAGCTTCGTTGCTTAGTCACGGCTAACGAAGCGACTACTTATGCAGGAATGGTCGTCGTTGCTCAGAGGTTAGAGATTGATCTAAGTTTCTGACCCAAGAAAGATCGTGACACCAGTAGAGGAGGTAGCCATTCGGGACCACCCAAACGTCCCAATACCCAGCAGACGAAGACCTTCACATCCTAGCCTCCTCAGAGGGCCCGCAGCAGCAGCAGCGACCAGTTCAGCAGCCTAGTGGATATTGTCAGAAGGGGGCCATACTTGGCCTATGTGTAGGAAGGGACTGGGGCATTGCCTTATATGTGGGGCAGCTGATCATCAGGCTAGAGAGTGCGCCCTCACTCGTACACCAGCAGGACCACCCCAGAAGGGTACCGCAGTTGGACCTTCTAGACTTCCACCGAGAGGACCACCCTTGCCGACTCAGCAGCAGAGGTTCGCCCAGCATCAGCACGGAGGAGGACAGCCGGCTCAGGGGAGGGCTTTTGCTTTGGCTACGGAGGAGGCAGAGCCAGTGGCAGATGTCATCACAGGTAGTATATCCTTGTATTCCTTTCCCGCCACTGCATTATTTGACTCAGGAGCATCCCACAGTTTCATTTCCTTAGAGTTCATGCATCGACACCATATCATACCCACATATTCTATGAGGAGTGTAAACCCCCAATATTTTCTAATTATTTTAATGCTTTAAAAATTATTTTCTATATTTTTTAGAATTTAGTTGGTATGTACGTAATTATAGATTTGTATAATATATGTATGTTTGTGTGCTTGATATTTTTAAATACTACTAAATATAGCCTACCTTGTTAAAATATTTTTTGTTACTAAATTACGAATTTTGGAATTTTCTTGTGAATATATACATATTTAGTGTATATATAGATATATATAGATGTTATATATTATATACTATATATATATATATATATATATATATATATATTATATATATATATATATAATATATATATATATATATATATATATAATTTTTATTATATATATACATATAAACATCTATATATATCTAATATACACATAAATATGTATATATTCACAAGAAAATTCCAAAATTCTTAATTTAGTAACAAAAAATATTTTGTAACAAGGTAGGCTATATTTAGTAGTATTTAAAAATATCAAGCACACAAACATACATATATTATACACATCTATATTATGTACATATACCAACTAAATTCTAAAAAATATAGAAAAATAATTTTTAAAGCATTAAAATAATTAGAAAAATTGGGGGTTTACATCCTACCCAACTTGAAGAAAATTTCGTCCTCGAAATTAAACTAAGGTCGGGGGATCAAATACAATGCAAGGAGAATAATAGTAACTTAAGAGCTTAAAATGCAAGACATACCTTCGTCTTCAAACAAATACGGGTAGCGATTTCGAATGTCGTTCTCGCACTCCCAAGTAGACTCCCTGGCGAGTGATGCTTCCATGCCACGCGAACCAATAGAATAGATTGATTCCGCAACACCTTCACTCGACGATCGAGGATACCTAATGGTTGCTCTTCGTACGACAAACTCGGTCCAACTGTGATCTCGGAGTGATCAAGCACATGATTGCTGTCCGCCACGTACCTCCTCAGCTGAGATACATGGAATACGTCATGCACTCCCTCCAGCGACGGTGGCAAGGCCAATCTATAGGCAACCTCTCCAACACGTTCCAAGACATCGAAGGGCCCGATGTACTTGGACTCAACTTGCCACGTCCTCCGAATCGAATCGTGCCTCTAGTGGGGGATATCTTCAAGAACACATGGTCGCCCTCTTTGAACTCCAAGGGTCGACGACGATTATCTGCCCACTGCTTCTGACGATCCTGCGTTGCTGCAGGTGGCCCTGATTTTCTTCACTGTCTCCACTGTGCTCAAGACTAACTCGGGACCCAATAGCTGTCGCTCTCCTATGTCGCTCCAACAAACAGGAGACCGACACTTCCTACCGTATAACGCTTCAAACGGAGCCATCTGAATGCTCGCTTGATAGCTATTGTTGTAGGAAAACTCAACAAGATGAAGATGGTCCTCCCATGAACCGCCAAAATCGAGCATACATGCTCTTAACATATCCTCTAGCGTCTGAATGGTATGCTCCGACTGGCCATCTGTCTGCGAATGGTATGATGTGATAAACTTCAATCGAGTACCCAAACTCTTGCATGCTCCTCCAAAAGTGCGAGGTAAATCTTGAGTCACGGTCCGACACATACTAACAGGCACACCATGCAAATCTAATCTGCCATATACATCTCTGCCAATACCTCTGTCGACTGGCCCACTCTAAAAGGTAAGAAATGGGCTGACTTCGTAAGTCTATCAACAATCACCCACACTGCGTCACGTCCTCTCGGACCCCGAGGAAAACCCGTGACGAAATCTATAGTAATGTGCTCCCACTTCCACTCGGGAATGGGTAGCGGCTGCAACAGTCCAGCTGTCCTCTGGTGCTCGGCCTTCACTTGTTGACGTACCAAGCACTTGGCAACAAAACGAGCTATCCCTCGCTTGATTCCGTGCCACCAATAATACTGTCATAAGTCGCGATACATTTTGGTTCCGCCGGGATGAATAGAATAAGTCGAACTGTGAGCCTCTGCCATCAGCTCCTGTCGTAACTAGGGGTGAGCATTCGGTTTATTCGGTTTAAACCGAACCGAATAACCCAAAACCGAATTGGAACGAAACCGAATAAGCAAAACCGAAATCGAACCGAATTGGCCCAAAACCGAATCAAACTGAACCGGATTAAATCGGTTCGGTTTTCGGTTTATTCGTTTTATTCATATTTTTTTGATTTTTTTGAGCTTTTTTTGTTAATATATATAGTAACTAAATATACATAGACATATTTAGTATACCTATATATTTAGTATGTACCTATATATTAATACTTATATATAGTACACACACACACATATATATAAATTAATTAAATTTTCTTATTCGATTTTCGATTTTGGACCGAAACCGAAACCCAAAACCGAAACCGAAACCGAATAAGAAAATTTAATATTTTCAAAATCGAAACCGAACCGAATTTTTTTAAAACCGAACCGAACCTCTTATTCGGTTCGGTTCGGTTCGGTTCGGTTTTCGGTCCAAAACCGAATAATGCTCAACCCTAGTCGTAACTCTCCATTGGAAACATAAATGCGATCACAATCGTAATGTCCCATCGGGATGGATCCTCAATCCCGTCTGCTCTCCTGCTTCGGTCCTCTCTCTGAGCCGTCGAAATATAGCATCATTAGGCAATGCTGCCTTAATGCGCTCTACCAATGATGATTGTACTTGGAGGTTGGCTAATACGCCATCGGCTCCAGGCAATACTACCTCTATACCAAGCTGCTCCAAGTTGCTAATCAACTCCTTCTGCGTAGTCAAAAAATGTGCCATGGGCTTACGGCTTAATGCGTCTGCCACGACATTACCCTTGTCCGGATGATAATGTAGCTCGATCTCATAATCCTTCATCAACTCCAACCAACGTCGTTGTCGCATATTCAACTCTTTCTGTGTGAACACGTACTTGAGGCTCTTATGATCAGTGTAGATATCAACCTTCTCGCCGTACAAGTAGTGTCTCCATAACTTCAAAGCAAAGATAACCGCTGCAAGCTCTAGATCGTGGGTCGGATAATTCTTCTCGGCACCCTCAACTGTCGTGATGTATATGCTACTACACGACCGTGCTACATCAATACGCATCCTAATCCTTTCTCGGATGCGTCACTGTAGATCACAAATCCCCCGGGCCCGATGGTAGTGTCAAGATCGATGCTGTGGTCAATCGCTTCTTCAACTCATCAAATACGGC
>JANAVB010034218.1:8695788-8808494 GCA_029216955.1 Iris pallida
CATCTGCGACTTTTATTTTTTGATTCCCTGCAGAGGGACATATGAAGAAAACAGAGTAGATTCACTTGTCATGTGATCGGTTGCACCTGAATCTACTATCCAAGTATGGTTGGGACTGACACTAAGAAGAGCAGAATTACCTTTTTGTGCTATAGAGCAAGAGGAGTTTGAGATTCGAGAAGTTTGAACAGTTTGTCTAGTTGTTCCGTCGTGAGTGAAAGCTGAGTTGAAGAAGATTGCTGCCCTTGATCTGAATTACTAGCCTAGAATGCACGACCCTCATTACCACCTTTCTTTTTCCAGTTCGGAGGCTTGCCATGGAGCTTCCAACTGTTTCATGCGTATGCCATGCACATTTGCAGTGATCACACCATGGTTTGTCTGCTTCTTACTTTCGTTGAAGTTGCCGTCTCCAAAAGGACTTTCGTCTCCATTATCGCCGTCATCGCCATGTCCAGTACCGCCGCTAGCACCGCGACCAACGCCTCCACCGTTGCCGCGACCAGCACCTCCGTCGTTGCTAGTGCCGCGACCAGCATCACCACCATCGCCATGGCCTGTTGCGCCGTTCCCGCGGCCTGCGCCGCCTTCTGTCGTAGAGGATTTGTCGTTGTTTGTTGAGCCGAGAGGGCTTGCCGCCATCTATTGGAATCGGCCATTGAGAGCCTAATTGGGTTGGAGAAACGGTTTAAAAAACTTTACAAACCCTAGCTTAGGGAACATGGCTCTGATACCATATTAAAGACAAGTAGTGAATGCTTCATTGTTTATTCTTCAGCCGTAAGGCTGGTTTAAATAGAAGAAATACAATTAATGTCCATCCTTGAATCAAGGATAACTTTATTACAATCAATATTCATCCTTGAATAAAGAGAACTTAATGGAAAGAAAACTAAATAAAAAAAAACATCTCTCTAATAATAACAAAATCTTCTCTAATAATAACTAATAATAAGAGGAGAGAGATTCAAGGGATTCTCCAACAATAATTTACGTGTGAATTACTAATTTGCTATAAGGTCGTGTTTTTGGTACAGGAATTGCAATACTGCTAAAAATTCATTTCCTAGAAATCTAAGTTGCATAGACATAACTACGGGATAGACATAACTACGGGTTCGGATATAGATGTGACAGGATTCAAAAAACAGATTAAAGTATGTAGGATGCGGGCATAGCATGGATATTGTAATACATACAAATACATATCTATATACATTATGTATATCAGATCTTGATATAATTGTCTATATTTATGTTTGATAGTAACTAGGTTCCAAGAAGTTCTATAAATTTCTAATATTGCAATTAGGTTTGTCTAGTGAGGAGTATTCAACAAGACTGTTGTCACGACCCGATCCCAATTATTGGGTCGAATCGGATCATGCCCAGCCTGCACCATTGTGAGACGGCGGCGGTAAGCTATTTCTATTTGCAGGTAATCTCAACAACGTCTATACATTGTCACAACACGAATTTACGAATATTTAAAACTTTTATTCAACAAAGAGAAATACAACTGAAAAGGAAAATACTGAAATAAACACTGAAACCAAAAGTCTACAATATCCAACATAATGAAACTAAAAAAAAGGAAATAGCAACTAGCTAAACGGCCGCTCTTCGCCTCAGGATCTGCGTCCTCCAAGGGGGACTCTGGCAACACCACAGGATATAATACCGGTTCATAGTAGCTATTGAACAATAGCTCATCATCATCAACACCACCTATTGGGGATTCAGTCAGGAAAGGAGCAAGTACGAGTACATATCCGACATTCTAAATATAATGGAAAGATGCAATTTTAAACAGTTGAAATACTTTAAACCATAGTTTTCAGCAATTTTCAGCAATTCAGTATTTGAAACAATGTGATTTGAATAGGTAACGTCTATGACCGCTTGGGTTGTACAACAGCATCCTAGCGACGCGATACGGCTTATCCCCGTGTGTAAGAGGGATAAGCTCGCACAATAACAATATGCAATATGAGGGGTATTGGTCATAGACGCTACACTACTCCCCCAATATCCCCACAATCAATATCAATCAATATTTGAACCTATGAGAGGGTTCCGTGTAGCAATGTAGTTTAAGCATGCAACATGACAATTACTAT
Source organism: Iris pallida (assembly GCA_029216955.1). Classification (NCBI taxonomy): domain Eukaryota; kingdom Viridiplantae; phylum Streptophyta; class Magnoliopsida; order Asparagales; family Iridaceae; genus Iris; species Iris pallida. The sequence goes on from JANAVB010034218.1 coordinate 8,697,909, forward strand.
TAAAATGCGAAAACATAACCGTAACTTGCCTTTGTTTAATGACTGGAATATGATGTTAGTACCGGAGATGAAGTCAAATATGTCCTCAAATCCTACAGTTGAGAACCCTGACTTAGAAACAGATGAGCCAAATCTAGGTGTGCTAGTTGCAATTTCTAGAAGCAGGTCCTAATCCAGTTTTAAGTTATTTAATTAAGCTATCAACCTACTCTACCGTCGCAGGTACAATAATCAATTAACGAAAAAGGAACCGATTTATTGATTTATTGGGTAAAGATCGTATTTTTCAATTCATTTAACAAATTTTACACTTTAATATTATACATAAAATTAGGTTTTTCTTTTAATGAGAAAATGTGAATTTGTTTAAATAAACAACTTGAATTTTATCCTTTTTACTTAGAAGTGAGAAAACACTTATAATTTTTTATATAAAATAATACCCATTTTAAGTATGCGTCTAATTACGCAAAACAGCAACCAAAAAGAACAGAAAATCCTAAACTGCACAAATACAGGCCACAGAAAAAAAAGGAAAACTGGACTTATGCCCTTACAACAATTAATTAATTTAATTTAAATGCTGAGGCGAGCTCTGAGTGCCGTGAAGCGGTCCAAACAGAAGGCCGAGACCCTGCACCCAAAATACTAAAGGCCAGTAACCAGTTCTAAAATAAAATATAATTAAATATAATTTATAGAAAATGGGCGTCTCAGACTTGGTCATACAATCTCACGTTGCTGGCTTACGCCTCAACGTACAGGAAATCCAGTAACATTTGCGTTTCGTCGAGGCTCATCCGACCGATACGGTCGTCGCCTAACAGGGGATACAAAACTCACAAAATCCACAAAACCAACCACACAAAACCAATTTTGGAAATCATTTGCAAAGACCGGGTATGAAAATAGATTTCAATTTACCATTTACTCGACTTAATTAAATACTTCTATTTTGAAAACTTTTTCGAAAATTTGGGCAGCACCTCCTCTGTAACTAGGACAACCTAGCCACTTTGGCGGTATGACAAATTTTCAGAATGTAATTACAATTATTCTCCCATCGCTTCCAAAATCCAACTAAGCTACGAACCACATCAAAAATAGCTAAAGAAAAGTATAGCCACAGAACCATTCAAAATAGCCAAAGCTAAGAGAAAAACCACAGAATTAAGCAAATATCCACAAAAGACCCAAGCTAGAAATAGCTAAGCCACAGAACCATTTCGAATGGAGTTCGAAAAGTCCGAAACAAATAATAATTACTAACCCAAAGGAAAATATTAGCCAAGCATACCAACTAGGAACACAATCCCACAGAACTAATCCGAGCCGAACTCGGGAAACTTGTATCCCCTAGCGCAACTAGTAAAACCGATCCCGCGTCGGGATCGGGACCGCGTCATCACCGACTAACTACGTGAGGGACACAGGGACACGGAGTTATACCTCGCGTGCTCGACTAGATCTCTTAGATGTATAAAGAACTCCTCGGCAGCGCACGGGAGCACGGACAGCGGCACAGGAAAGCCGAAACAACGCGGGCCACGGGTCAGGAGATCGACGAGGCCGCGGAAAGCACGGACAGGGATCGACTCGGGACAGCGGCGCGCACATGGAAACAGCGTCGGGGATAGCGCGAGCCACGGAAACAGCGGGCCGAGGGGAGCGGACAGCGGTTTGGGCCGCGGAACAGGGCTGACCGCGACTGCGGAAGTCGGGTTGCATGCCGGGGAGGCGGATCGGCGGACTCGCGGGGTCGTCGGAGAAGCGCCGTGTCGCAGAACAAGGCCGGGGCGGTCGGCTCGCGGCCAGGCACTGCGAGGGTCGGCCGACACGGATCCGATCGCGCGGGAGACGGTACGCGAGGCTCGAACTCGCGAGACAGGGGAAAGCGCGGTGGGGTTTGCGTCGACGGGCACTGAGGCCGGCAGGCGGTACGGAGCACGGAGGTCGGGCCGCACGGGGGCAGCGCACGCTAAAGGCGAGCAGCGGCCAGGAAACAGCGCGGGCGGAGGCCGAGAGGCGGCCGGACGGGGCGGCCGGCCGGTTAGTCGCGAGTGGGCGGCCGGTCGGTCAGTCGCTAGTGGGCGGCCGGCCGGAGGCTCGCGGGGCCGTCGTGACGCACGGGGGCGGTGCGCCGATTGGATTTTTGGGGAAGGAAAGTGTGAGGGAGGTTCTGGAAAGGTGAGAGGGGATTAGGTTCTGGAGAGTTAGGTTAGGGTTGAGAAGGGGGAGAAGAAGAGGAATTTGAGGAAGAAAGAGGATGAAAAGAAGAAGTAGAGGAGGAGTGTTGTGAGTGTTTGGAGAGGGAAGGAATAGGAATAATGATGTTGTGTTTCTTTGATTTAGAGGGTTTATTAGGAGAGAGAGGGAGAAGCTATAATCAGGAAGAAGATGGAGAGATGGGAACGTGGGGAGCAATGAGAGAAATGGTCAGTGAGTGGTAGAGAAAATTTGGGGAGAGTATTTTAGGGAGAGTGAAAGAACATGGGGAAAAAGTTTTTTTTATTCATTAGAAATGGGTTTGGGACGGGATTCGAGATCGGGTTCGGGCTCGGGGTCGGATCCCTGGCACGGGATCGGGACGGCACAATCAAAGATCCCTGGCACGGGATCGGGACGGCGCAATCAAATATAGCATACATTTTGATGCCGTAAATATTTTTGATATTTGCCATTTATGACATATGTAGCGTGCTATAAATAATATTTTATGAATTATTTTTATCTAATAATAAAATAATATAATAATATAATAATAATTATTATTATTATTATTATTATTATTATTATTATTATTATTATTTTTATACCAATCCGGCCTATTTATTTAAGCAAGGATATCAATGGTAAACAAAGTATATAACATAACAAACATAAGTTAAAGAAATAGTTGATCACTGGCATATAATCCCAATCAACTACAAAAGTGAAACGTAATTCAAAGAACCCAGACACATGATATCATAAAAATAATCGGATTCAATAGCCAAAATACATTAATAGCAAACAAAAGGCCATGCCAAAGTATCATGCCATATTGTTTCATGAACTACAAAAGTATTTTAGTACTGAATTATAAGAACAATACAATATTTCAATACAAATTGAGCTTGTTTCATAATTTGTCCTACTTTGGGGGAAAAAATGTAAATTGTCTTCTATGACAATTTCGGCTCAAATGGTTGCAGAGGTGAAGCTTCAAACACAAAACCCAAATATTTTCATTGATTGATAACCTGCACAAACATAAATGTGTTTTAGTTCATTATATCCAATTTGATGTATATTAAACACAACAATGAAAAATATACATAAATAAATGAGTATTATGGGCAGAAATTAATGTATGCATAACACAACCATTGCTCAGTCAATCGTCCCATTCTGTCCATATTGAAATTGGTAATATGCGCATAAATAAAAAAATCAGCTGTTGATGGATAACTTTTCTGTCAAGGATTTAATAAATAAATTCAAGATGAGTCTCACCTGTCCATATTGAAACTTTTGCATTCAGGTATAGGAGCTCATTTAAATTCTCCAACAGAACAGAAAATTCCAACTTACTCCTGCTAAGAAAAAGCAACAATGAACTTTATGAAGGTTTAAGTATAGCAAACCTAGCTTAACATCCAAAATAAAACATCAGAGGTTCAAGCTGAGTCACGTGTATGGGCATATCAGCCCTTAGATCTTCGAGTTCTTTTAACTGGAAGGAAGATTAATGTATTCCTTGACTTATCAATTGCTCTAATAATTGCTAACTTGCAAGGCCCCAAGAGGCAAAGTTAAAGGACTCGACCACAAGAATTGTTTGAATCCTCATAATCCAGTAATGACAAATCAATTCCTCATTGTGCAGTGTAAAGAAATTCAGATAATAAACTAGTTGGACAACAATCTTCAATTCATCCAGTGAGTTGACGAGGACAGAACATAGCTTTGGCTGCATATGAGAAAAGGAAGGGACCAATAGTCACAAGTGCCAAGAATATAAAGCTTGCATGTTAATGGGAGGTCTTGAAGATTAGATGCAATAGAAGAGCCAAGTAAGAATGATCTAATGGCAATGAAATTGAACCTGGGAAGCTACAGATGCTCTCATTGTGCTTCCTCTAATAAGTGAACCTGGGAAGCTACTCGTGGAATTTGGTTCATGTGTTACCAAGAGAAGCTCTGGAAGGAAAGATTTATGAGAGGATATGTTAGCACAATGTATACACAGGCATAGGTTCCTGTAGGAAATGTATGAGAGGATATGTTTGCACAATGTATAGGTTTGAGTCTTTATGACACCTATACTGATATACAATACTGAGCGGATATGTTAGCACAATGTATACACTAAGATTTGACCTGCTGCTGATTTAACAAATTACAGCCTCTTATGTTAGTGCTGGCATGTCGTTGTACTGGGATAAACTATCCCTTTAACTATAATTGCATTTGTTTAACTATAAAACATAACTAAAGTGGTGATGCCTGACATCTGCTTTCCAAACAACTATTGAAATTGTAAATGATTGTGAAACCTGTAACAAATTGTAAAGACATCCATGTCAATTCAAAAACTGGAAAGGCTTAGTATCACTCATAAAGTCATATCTAAAATTGCAAAAGGCTTTGTTTACAAACTAAATATGAACTCATATCTATCCAAGCATAACATGGTAGTTGTTAGATATCGCTTGCTAATTGGCTTATTTGTGATCAAAGTTGCTGAAAATTTGTAAGTTACCCTCATCGCCTCAAAGATAAACATGTGCAAAAAGCGGCACATCTATCCAAATTCTTGGAAATGGCAGCCTGAACAGATTTTATAATTGTTTCTTACTATAACGAAGCAGAAGATGATATCCATTATATGACTTGTATTTGCCCCTATTTGTGGTTGTTTTCCTATTTTTATCTGTCATTTACATATGACTTTCAACATAATATTTCCTCAGAATCGCGATATGGATATCCCTCATTGCCTCAAAGATGAACATGTCTTTTACATATGACTTGTATTTTCCTACATATGACTTGTATTTTCCTATTATGACTTGTATTTGCTTGGTATCTGCTAACCATAATAACTTATGGATATCCAAGTGCAAATATCTGGCATAATTATGTCAATTGATATTTAGCGATATGGATAACAGGACTGTACCAATACTGATATACAATATTGTTAGTCTTTATGACACCTATATTCAACAGCTACATATGCACGAATGTAGTATCATGTACCACATACACATTACACCTGGTAATTCCTACTTTTTGCAACTTCTACAATTTTTATATCATAAATTTGAGACCCTTTCTATAACAATTTTTTTAAGAAACGTGGGTATTTGCAGTATCATATGTCTTAGAGCATGTGTAACAAGCATCACTGTGAGTGAGAAGTGCAGAAATTAAATTTTTCGGTGATCCTCCTTAACTTTAATATAGAAATTCTACAAATATATTTTTCAAGAAAATGAAAAATGATAACATAATAATTAATACAATTATTTAGTGTAACAAACATATAAACTACTTTGTAACTCCTAAATTATTATGTCAGTAATCAATCTAAAGTAGAAAAAAGATTCACCTCCAGAGCTTATCAAGGTTAAAACCACTGTCGATGTAGACGACCGATGCGATCACCACGACATTAAAGTCCTTCACCTAACAAAAAAAGGAAAAAAAACTAATGAAATTGCAGTGTAGTTGGGCAAGATTCAATTACAGCTTAAAGTCCTTCACCACGACATTAAAGTCCTTCACCCAGGTATATGAATACACATACATTTATATACAATTTCTTTCTTTTAGTTTCAAGCACCAAACTAATTCAAAACTTTGAATGCAGATTCACAAACTTGGGCATGAAATTGAAGAAATTTCAGAGGAGGTATGGAGAGCCTATTATAGAAACTGCTGAGCTTCCTTTCCTTTTGTTGACTATAGTTGGGTAGACTTGCATCATGCTTTCTAGATTCAATAGCTAAGCTCAATTTGCAGTGTAGGATAAAAAATTGAATTATAGTTATATTGGCTTTAATGTCAATGTGATCTTATATATGCTGCACCAATGTTATTTTATTCTCGTCTGCAATTACTCCCTTTTATGTCACTCCTTATTAGTTTAGAGATCATGGGAGTCTGAATTGTTGAATAAACCAGAATGCAATATATGATATCATCTTTCCTCATCAAGCCAGAATGCAAACTGAGTAACCATTACAGCTGGATGTACTAATACTCTTGATGAAATTGCATACATTTTCATTTAACAGTTGTCGAATATACATCTCTAAATCCTATGCTTCTCTATATTAGTGTTTTTTTTTCCAGTTACAGACTTACAAAGCCACAAGATATGTTATGGCAGGGAAAAATCTAGCACACACAAAATAGAGAACCAGCGCATAATAGAGATATGATTATCATGCATTTTTTATAATGAAGAACCAGCACAGTATCGCTAACAATATTTCCAAATGTAAATGTGTCGGGCATAATGAATGATCCATGTATCATATCTCGACATCATAATGAACCAGCGAAAAATGAAAGATCCGTGTAGCATAGTGAAGGATCCGTGCCGGGCATAATGAAGGATCTGTGTAGTCTATATTGCAAAAACTTAAGAGAATCCCGACATAATGAAGGATCCGAGCATATTATGATGTCGAGATAGATACATACAACACCAATTTTGGTGCATCCATGTTTATATTGGTAAAGAAATTTGGATTTGTTTTCTTACAGTTGGATGAATGGGGGGGTTCTCTGGAAACAACGAACCTGGAGATACCCTCCCTGGAGAAAAACGAACTTGTAGAGATCCTTCTTCCCTCTTCTACTCTTCTCTCCAAAGCCTTTGATCGATCAGATCCCCAATCAGATAATTGTGGGAGATGAAAACCTAAAAGGGAGATGAAAACCTAAAGGGAGGGGGGTTAAAAATTAGGGGAAATAAAAACCTAGCTAGGAGGGAAAGTATATTGGAAATAAAAATTAGCGGGGGAACCTGTAGAAAACTTTTCTATTAGGTGGGAAATGAAAACGTAGGGGGGTTTAGAGAGAGAATTTTGAGAAGGAAAAAAAATATAATGAAAAGTTACTTTAACAAATAAACATAAAATATGTTGTAAATGAGTCTTCAATTACAACGCACAAAATTTTGTGCTGTAAATGAGCTTTCAATTACAACACGATTAGAGAAAGCACTAAATTACCAATAAATATCTGCGTATTAAATTTAAAATCTGCATCATGATTCTTTGAATATATTAGAGAAAGCACTAAATTACCAAATAAATCTGGATGATGCATTGCGAAATCTCAACCACCCCAAAACCAGGCCTCAACCAGCCATGTCCTTGATGACTGCTCGATAAAATGCTAATCTATATGATAGGTGAATGCATTATAGCATGGTAAACTATTTGACTAGCATAAACAAATCTGGTTCTATTGTGCACAACACAAACGTGTAAGTACCTATGAATGGAAACGGTTGCTGGAATCGAAGCCCGAGCCAGTCGAGCGGGGGTCACCAGATACCATGGCGAGACAGGGTGATTGGCGATGAGGATTTGGACGACGGTGGCGGAGGAGTTGGATTGTTGAGGGGGATCGATTGTGTGGGACTCCGATCGGTCATCCACGTGCTGGCCGAGCCTAGCCAGAACAGAGAGAGGTAATAAGAGAGAGGAAATGGTGAGGGAAACTCGTGAGCTTCTGGAAAGGTCTCTACACACACGCTGCATGAGAACTAGCTAACATGGTGGAAGGAGAGTAGAGTCGGGGCCTTGAGAGAGTACGAGGGGTCGGGATGTTAGGAGATTATAAATTAGGGTTAGGGTTTTGTTGAGAAGAAGGAGGTATTTTTTGAGAGAAGGAGGTATTGTTTTCTCTGAAACTAGACGGAGTGGGGTTATTGGGCTTTTCGAAAGAAGGAACCATATATGTGTGAATGCTGAATTTGGAATGTACTTGGAACACTATAGAAATGTAACTAATAAATAATTTTAAAAAATTTGAAATAAAATATGTTAAGAACATTTTTTTTATTCGAAATATTTTTTTCTGTTCCAAATCCTAGGCACGAAAAGTAAGTGTTCCAGATTGAAAAATAGCTAATGTTTCTAATTTATCATTTTGGTGTAGTGTAATGGATCCAGTATTTACCATTTCTTCTGATCCTACCCAAGACCGATCCAGGATCTTGTGCTGCCTTAGCCGGAGCGAATTTTGGTTGCCCTTTATCCCTATTGAAAACATTCAGGTTTCATTTGGGTCTGGTCAACATTAATATTATTATTAAAATTTATATTTGAAATTAAATTTAAATTAAAGTAGTTATATGGACAATTCTATTTTTTGTTTCGCTTAATTACCATTTTATTTTTGTTTCAAAATTTAAATCTCACATTAATTTTAGAAAAATAAACTTATCGCTATATTAAAAATAATACATATCTAATCATTTTTTTATTTTTAAAATATGGATTGATAAATTTTAATTTAGTTTTAATTTTAATTATAATCTTAACATTAATATTAAAAATTAACATAAATATATAGATTAAATAAGTTATTCTTAATATTAACATCATGGCAAAATGGAAAAAAAAAGATGTCGTAAATAAGTTATCGTTAATCTTAACATCGTGCCAAAAAAGTTTTGATCTTAATTTTAATCTTAACTCGTGCTGGGTAAAAAAGCTGTCAATTACGGCGCGTACAACGCATGCCGTAAATAAAACAACATTCACGGCGTGCTAAGGAACGCCGTAATTGAGATCTCATTCACGGCGCACAAGAACGCATGCCGTAAATAACTTAACATTTAAGGCATGCCAAAACGAATGCCGTAATTAAGTTACCATTAATGCCAAACGAATGCCGTAATTAAGTTACCATTAACGGCGCAGAAAAATACGTACCGTAAATGCGTTTGCAATTACGGCGTGCGGGTAAAACACGCCGTAAAAAACACAAAAATTACTCTTTTATGGCACGCAGAATTGCATGCTGTAAAGAGTGTCATTTACGGCGCACAGGCAATGCGTGCCGTAAATTGTGCGCCATAAATGATCATTTTTCTTGTAGTGGGTGCTCGCCGCGTCGAGGTCGAGATGCGGTTGGTCGCAGCAAGCGCGGAGGAAGGGAAGCAGGCGAGGCACGACTAGGGGCGGCTCGCGAGGATGCGGTTGGAGGCTGCTAAGGCGGTGGAGGCGGCGGTCATCGGCGGTGGTCGCGACACAAGAAGGCGGCCGGACTTCGCGGTAGGGGCCAGGTATGGTTTGTTATTTTCCCTGTCTCTTCCTTTGGGATGGTGGCGGCGGTGTGGCCAAATTTCGGTGGTGGTGTTGTTGCTTTGGTGGCGGTGGCATGGGTGCGGTGTGCCACGGCGGTCTGGTGCCGGGGTCCGGCGGTGACAGTGGTGTGGTGAAGAAGGAGACAACAAGGGGGTCAGGTGCTGGTGGCGATGGGGTGTGTTTGGCCGAGGTGGTTGTTAGAGAGGAGATGGTAGTTGACGGAGGTAGTTTGGCTGGAGTTGTGGCAACAGCTCGGTGGACAGGGGTCTGGCGGTCGAGGCGGTTGAGTAAGGGAGGTGACGGGACTGGTGTTTGTCTGGACAGAGTGTTTTGTGAGGGCTCCGGCGAATTTGTCGTCAAATTTGGTGTCCTGTGTCATGTGTGTCCGACACAGTAACAGATACAGGTTTTCGTTGGTTGTAATCGTATCCGATGCGTAGGACACGAAAAAAGGAGAGATGTAAATGTAACAAAATAATATGAGGAAAAGAATGGGCACAGACACGGCACGCACCAATGGTTGTGGATGGGAATTTGGTGGTTTGAGGAATTTATGGAGGAGTACCTGCCTATTTATAGGATGTGGAAATTTCCATTTGGATAGGATTAGGAAAAGATTTAAATCCCTAATAGATAATTGCTACTAATTCAATAAATTTAAAACCAATCAAATTCAAATCCAAATCCAATTTAAATCTAATTAAATTCCATCCTTTAGTTTAAAATCAAATAAGATATATCAAATTTCAAATATATAAGTTAATTAAACTATTTAAATCAATCCCTAAAATCAAATCAAAATTTAAATTGTCACAATAATTTCAAAATTATATTTTCCAAAAATACTAATAATAATAATTTCAAAATACATTATTTATTTAAATAACTATTAAATAATTACGAAATATGCACAATTATTCTTTTACATAATTATGCCTTTCTCGTCTACAAAAATATATTTATTATTAATAACTTTTAGAAATGAAGTAAAAATAACAAACTTAGAAATGATAGCAAAACTAATTATTATATCTATTATTTGAAACTATAAAAAATAGAACAAAAGTTTTTCTAAAATATGTACGCTCGCATATATTCGCACTCGTCGAGCAACTACGAAAAATAAAATTTTGTACGCGACGTACAATCCGACTATGCGACGTACAATACAAAATTTTAAATCAGTAACAAATTAAATAAAAAATTAGTAGAAATTTAGGGGTTTTACATATATACAACGTACTAAGGTTGAAACAGAAAGAGATTTAGCCAATAGAGATTGATATGGTCCTAATAAGTTGTAGGAAAAATCAAGTACAATTTTATAGAAAATCTATCCTTTCTGGCTGTGATAAGAGATTTCTAAAAATGGAAAGCCGCTAGAAATACAAATCCTCTAATTCGGACCACAGTCAGAATAATTTGATGGTGCAGAAAAGACAAGCTATTATAGATATAGTCTTAATAATATTCGAAAACCCAAATATATCTGAAGTCACTTTGCCTCAAATTTATGCCTCGCCAGAGTGCACCTGACTGCAGTGAAATTTTGGTTCCATAACTTGAATAGTAATAGGTTTTTGAGTAGTCTATCAACTTTATCCATTTTCTGGCTGAACAACATATGAGACAAATTTGATGCATTTAGGACGTAGTCTCAATAATATCCAAAAACCTATTAACACCTGAATCACTTCAACTTAGAGTCTATGCCCCGCCAGTACGTAACTGGCTGCAGTATACTCGCAGTTTCTATAATTCCAATAGATGGTTGCGACGCATATGTGCAAGCCATATTAGGTCACTGAATATTTTCTTAACTTTGTCCATGGAAATTTCAAAGGGATAATTCAACAATTCAAAAAGTTTTTCAATGACTAAAGGAAATTCAATATTAGGATAGAATCAATTCTCTGACCGTTCGTGCTTCATGATACTCAAGCATTGAGTTTAAAAGCTTTCTAGGCCTTGAATTGATCAAGAAGTTGCCTAGGGAGAGTAAGGTTTCGAGTTAAGTGGAGAAATCAACAAATAAAAATATTTTCGGTACTTGAAATAACTTAGGAAATATCAATCCATATTGGAATTACTTTTCGGAAAATAGTTCCCTTGGGAGATATGTGAACCAGCTAAGTTGAACCAATTCTTTGGTAACAATTAACCTTGGACTTTATGGTTCCAAAGAATTGGTTCAAATTGGTTCGAAAAAGTCAATTGGAAATAAGGTCAAAAAAAATGGTTGGATACACTAGTCGTAGAAATACTTTGGGTAGATAAGAGTTTATTAGGTTTGCTATAGAAGAATTTGAAACTCTAAATAGCGAATGGATCTAGATTCCAAATAGAGATAGAGGGGTAAGATTTGATCAACAAATGGAGAAGTTGGAAATAGGTTTGCTAAAGAAGGAGATTGAAAAAAAAACCTAATCTTAATCCAAAACGGCGAAAGAGTATGGATCCTAAAGTATGCTAGAATCTGATAAAGATATGGAAGAAAATAATCCCAAAGCCATGGGACACTAAAATATACCAAAAATCTAAAAATAAAATAGGCAGTAAAACATACCATCATACAATCGGCCTAATCTAGATAAGGTTTAGTACAAACGTAAGCAAGGTAACCTATAAAACTATAAGCAAGCCAAAATAAATATTTTAAAATAAATAATTTCGGCCCTATATTGTAACATGGTGAACATAGTAGACTCTTTCACCATGTATATATATATATATATTATATATATATATATATATATATTATATATATATAATATATATATATATATATATTTAGGTATTCCAAAATTCTATTCCTCCAATTCTTAATCACCAATATCCTTGATAAATACCGCCTTACATACATTCTCATTAAGATTACAATTTTCAGAAATTGTATCCTAGGGGAGACATGACTTTGGGAAAGATATTGGCCAGAAAAAAAGTATAATCAAGGGTAATATGTTATGCTTCGGTAGGGTATCTTCTAGTGCTAATCAATAATTCTAGGTATTATTAGCTCTTCTGGTCCTGGTTTGGTTCGAGCAGCCTCCCACTGCTCAATCTACTACTACGATTCTCTTGTCAAATTTTCTTGTGTCATGCATAGAAAATAAGATCTTGCTAGTACCGACTGATAGGCATAGGTCAGGTTGTCTTCATAGTCTGGCAAGTTTAGGGGCAAGCGAAACAATGTAACCTACCGTTCTATAAGCAAGCAAAAAGTTATTTATATATAGATAATTCGGTCCTATGTTGTGACAAATCAATATTCTAGTGTTCTAGTTGTTTCTAGGTATGTTCACTTAAGTTGTTGATCGGACCTGCATGGACCACCACTAAAAACATGTCACGATCCGATACCAAATTGTTGGGTCGAATCGGATCATGCCAGCCTGCACCGTTGTGAGACGGCGACAGTAAGCTGTTTCTATTTGCTGGTAATCTCAACAACATCTATACATTTCACAACATGAATTTACGAATATTTAAAACTTTTATTCAACAGAGAGAAATACAACTGGAAAGGAAATACTGAAATAAACACTGAAACCAAAAGTCTACAATCTCCAACATAATGAAACTAAAAAAAAGGAAATAGCAACTAGCTAAACGGCCGGCTCTTCGGCCTCAGGATCCGCGTCCTCCAAGGGACTCTGGCAACACCACAGGATATAATACCGGGTCATAGTAGCTATTGAACAATAGCTCAGCATCATCAACACCACCTATTGGAGGGATCCAGTCAGGAAAGGAGCAAGTACGAGTACATATCCGACATTCTAAATAATAATGGAAAGATACAATTTTAAACAGTTGAAATACTTTAAACCACATTTTCCAGCAATTTTCAGCAATTCAGTATTTGAAATGTGATTTGAATAGGTAACGTCTATGATCGGCTTGGGTTGTACAATAGCATCCTAGCGACGCGATACGGCTTATCCCTGTGTGTAAGAGGGGTAAGCTCGCACAATAACAATATGCAATATGAGGGGTATTGGTCATAGACGCTACACTACTCCCCAATATCCCTACAATCAATATCAATCAATATTTGAACCTAGGAGAGGGTTCCGTGTAGCAATGTGGTTTAAGCATGCAACATGACAATTAAATTAATGCGAAAACATAACCGTAACTTGCCTTTGTTTAATGACTGGAATATGATGTCGGTACCGGGGATGAAGTCAAATACGTCATCGAAACCCTACAGTTGAGAACCCTGACTTAGAAACATAGATGAGCCAAATCTAGGTGTGCTAGTTGCAATTTCTAGAAGCAGGTCCTAGTCCAGTTTTAAGTTATTTAATTAAGCTATCAACCTACTCTACCGTCGCAGGATACAATAATCAATTAACGAAAAAGGAACCGATTTATTGATTTATTGGGTAAAGATTATTTTCTAATTCATTTAACAAACTTTGTACTTTAATATTATATACATAAAATTAGGTTTTTCTTTTAATGAGAAAAATGTGAATTTGTTTAAATAATACAAACTTGAATTTTATCCTTTTTACTTAGAAGTGAGAAAACTCTTATAATTTTTTATATAAAAATAATACCCATTTTAAGTACGCGTCTAATTACGCAACAGCAACCAAAAAGAACAGAAAATCCTAAACTACACAATACAGGGCCACAGAAAAACAAAAAAAAAACTGGACTTATGCCCTTACAACAAATTAATTAATTTAAGCTCTGAGTGCCGTGAAGCGGTCCAAACAGAAGGCCAAGGCCCTGCACCCAAAATACTAAAGGCCAGTAACCAGTTCTAAAATAAAATATAATTAAATATAATTTATAGAAAACGGGCGTCTCAGACTTGGTCATGCAATCTCACGTTGCTGGCTTACGCCTCAACGTACAGGAAATCCTGTAGCGTTTGCGTTTCGTCGAGGCACATCCGACCGATACGGTCGTCGCCAAACAGGTACAAAACTCATAAAATCCACAAAACCAAACCAACAAAACCAATTTTGGAAATCATTTGCAAAGACCGGGTATGAAAATAGATTTCAATTTACCGATTTACTCGACTTAATTAAATACTTTTATTTTAAAAACTTTTTCGAAAATTTGGATAGCATCTCCTCTGTAACTAGGACAACCTAGCCACTTTGGCGGTATGACAATTCCAGAACGTATTTACAATTACTCTCCCAGCTTCCAAAATCCAACTAAGCCACGAACCACATCAAAAATAGCTAAAGAAAAGTATAGCCACAGAACCATTCAAAATAGCCAAAGCTAAAGAGAAAACCATAGAATTAAGCAAATATCCACAAAAGACCCAAGCTAGAAATAGCTAAGCCACAGAACCATTTCGAATGGAGTTCGGAAAGTCCGAAACCAAATAATAATTACTAACCTAAAGGAAAATATTAGCCAAGCATACCAACTAGGAACACAATCCCAGAACTAATCCGAGCCGAACTCGGGAAACTTGTATCCCCTAGCGCAACTAGTAAAACCGATCCCCGCGTCGGGGTCGGGACCGCGTAATCACCGACTAACTACGGGAGGGACACAGGGACACGGAGTTTACCTCGGTGCTCGGCTAGAGCTCTCATGTATTAAAGAATTCCTCGACAGCGCACGTGAGCGCGGACAGCGGCACAGGAAAGCCGAAACAACGACGGGCCACGGTCAGGAGATCGACGAGGCCGCGGAAAGCGGACAGGATCGACTCGGGATAGCGGCGCGGCATATGGAAACAGCGTTGGGGATAGCGATCTCCACGGAAACAGCGGGCCGAGGGCGGACAGTGGTATGGGCCGCGGAACAGGGGATGACCGCGATGCGAAAGTCGGAGAGCATGCCGGAGAGGCGGGTCTACGGACTCGCGGGGTCGCCGGAGAAGCGCCGTGCCGCAGAACAGGACCAGGGCGGTCGGCTCGCGGCCGGGCACTGCGAGGGTCGGCGACACGGATCTGATCGCGCGGGAGACGGCGCGCGAGGCTCGGACTCGCGGGACAGGGAAACGCGCGGCGGCGGTCTGCGTCGATGGGCACTGAGGCCGGCAGGTGGCACGGAGCATGGAGGGTCGGGCCGCACGGGGGCAGGCGCACGCTGGAGGCAAGCCGGCCATGAAACAGCACGGGTGGAGGCCGAGAGGCGGCGGGACGCGGTCGGCCGGGTTAGCCGCGAGTGGGACGGCCGGCCGAGGCTCGCAGGGCCGTCGTGACGGACGGCGGGCGTGCCGATGATTGATTTTTGGGGGAGAAAAGGGTGAGGAGTTCTGGAAAGGTGAGGAGAGGGGATTAGGTTCTGGAGAGTTAGGTTAGGGTTGAGAAGGGGAGAGAAGAAGAGGAATTTGAGGGAGAAAGAGAGATGAAAAGAAGAAGTAGAGGAGAGAGTTGTGAGTGTTTGGAGGGAAGGAATAGGAATAGATGAGTGTTGTGTTCTTCTTTGATTTAAGAGTTATTAGGAGAGAGAGGGGAGAAGCTTAATCAGGGAAGAAATGATGGAGAGATGGGAACGTTGGGAGCAATGAGAGAAATGGTCAGTGAGTGGTAGAGAAAATTTGGGAGAGTATTCTAGGGAGAGTGAAAGAACATGGGAAAAAGTAGTTTTATTTTATTTTTTAGAAATGGGTTTGGGATGGGGTTCGAGGTCGGGTTCGGGGTCGGATCCCTGGCACGGGATCGGGACGACGTAATCAAAGATCGAAATACATTTATTTTTAAAATAATGTTTTTTCGATCCGACTATAATAATGATAATAGTAATAATACTAATAATATAATAATAACTAAAAAAATCTAAGGCTATGCTAGTAGCCGAAATCCAATAATTTAAAAATAAAAACAGATTTGTGGGTTTCACAACTGTCGAGGAAGTATAGTTTCTCATAAGTGTCAGACACGGTATAGATATGATAGAGGCCTCCGTAGGAGTATTCGTGCAGCTTAGCTAGAAATTGAATTCATGTGCACCAAATTTAAGGAAATTTCTTAATTGTGTTTGGTAACACAAGTAAATTCCTAGGAGTATAACATTCTTGAACATAATATGATAAATTTAGTTGCTATGCCTGCCATATATCTAAAATATATTCTAGTTCACTCAATTAGTATTCTAGGATTTTACCAGGGAGACCTGGTTCAACTTGGAGCAATGAAATGTCATGTATTAGATTGTTATTATTTTAATTATCTCCCGCAATTATTATTCTTAATAATTAATAGTATGTTCATATTAGTTAGTTAATTATTAAGAGATAATATTAGTAAATAAGTAAGTTTTATAATATTGATAAATAAATCATTATCATATTAATTATTTAAATAGTTAAAGTTAATATAATAGATGTTAATAAAGAATTAATATTATATTACTTAGCTAGCTAATATATATTATAATAATAATTGTTAATTCATTTTAATAACTAATTAACCAATTAAACAGTTAATGAGTACTGATGTGTCATACTACCTGATTAAATAGTATCAGTTTTATTTAAATAATTACTTAAATAATTCTATTTCTAACCAAAATTATTCAGTTCTCAACCTCACCAAGAATTCCATTCTTATGGGAATGAACACCCACGTTTAGGTGGGATTATGTTTTCCAAAGTTTGTGGAAAAAATGTAGTAGTTTCGGGAATTTAAAATGTCCATCAAAAGTTGTAATGACAGAAACAAATATGTTAATTGTTTTCTTACCATCAAAATTTCCAGGAATCTAGAAAATCCTCCGTAGAAAAAAACATATATAAACAACTACAATCTAAGAAGCATGTATCCTACAAAATCAGTGATGTTGTCTTTGTTATACTAAAATGCAATTGTAGAGATTTTTATTGATTTTATTATTGGAATAGAGACTACATATATAAGAGAGGCTAGCCTCCTCTCCTATCATTCTAGGCAATGTGGGACTAAAGCCCAATAACACTTAATACATATATCAACACTCCCCTCAAGATGGGCGAAAGATATTCACTAAACCCATCTTGTCACATCCTCTCATCATGCTGATAGAACTAAGCCCCTTTGTCAGTCCGTCTGCTACCTGATCTTTGGTTGGAACGTAGCCCAGCTCTAGTACTCCTTTCTCCAGCTTTTCTTTGATGAAGAATCTGTCAATCTCGATATGCTTGGTCCTGTCATGCTGTACTGGATTGTTGGCAATACTAATAGCTGACTGGTTGTCACACCATAGCTTCATCTTGGCTCCATGGTCCAGCTTTAGCTCCGTCAGCATATTCTTCAACCACAATAGTTCTGTGACTCCCAAGGCCATAACTCTATACTCTGCTTCAGCTATTGATCTGGCCACCACTGACTGTTCTTACTCCTCCAAGAGACCAAGTTGCCTCCTACAAATATGCAGTAGCCCGATGTGGATCTCCTGTCGTCAGCACAGCTAGCCCAGTCAGAATCACAATAGCCTCGATGCTTACATGATTATTTCTTCTGAAGATCAGTCCCTTCCTGGGGGCTCCCTTCAAGTACCTCAGAATCTGGTATACTGCATCTATATGACCCTTCGGGGGTTATGCATGTAACGGCTCACTACACTGACCGCAAAGCTGATATCAGGTCGAGTGTGGCTCAAGTAGATCAACTTTCCACCAATCTCTGATATCTATCCCGGTCAACTGGTTCTCCAGCTTCAGCATCCATTTTGAACTTCTGGTCTATCGGTGTCGTAGCTGGTTTGCATCCCATCATTCCTGTTTCCGTAAGCAGGTCCAGTGCGTACTTCCTTTGAGAAAGAACGATTCCCTCATTATCTCAAGCAATCTCAATCCCAAGGAAGTATCAAAGAGGGCCAAGATCCTTCACCTCGAACTCCTTGCCAAACTTTTCTTTGAGTTGGGCGATCTTCTGCTCATCATCGCCTGTGATAATCATATCATCTATATATACCACAATGGTGATGTGGCCTCCACTTCATTTGAAGAAGAAAGTTTGATCAGCATTGATCTGCTGATATCCTATCCCTATCATTGCTCTCCTGAACCTGTCAAACCATGTTCGAGGAGACTGCTTCAGTCCATAGAGGGACTTCTTCAGTCTGCAGACCTTGCCTTCTGTCCGTTTTGCCGAATCCTGGTGGTATCTCCATGTACACCTCCTCCACTAGATCCCCATAAAGAAATGCATTTCCATATCCTGTTGGTGTAGCTTCCACCCTCCATTGGCTACCAGGAAGATCAAGGTCCTGACAGTGCTCATCTTTGCCACTGGTGCAAAGGTCTCGTCATAGTCGATGTCGTACGTCTGACTGTATCCTTTTGCCACCAGTCGAGCTTTATAGCGCTCAACCTGTCCATCTGGGTTCTGCTTCACAGTAAAAACTATTTGCATTCGACTGCTCTTTTCCCTTCTGGCAGTCTCACCAGCTCCCAAGTGCGGTTCTTCTCAAGAGCTTCCAACTCCTCATGCATTGCCGCTTTCCACTTTGGATCGTTCTTGGCAACCTGCCAATTGTTAGGTACAGTAATACTATCCAAAGATGCTATAAATACTCCATGAGAAAAAGAGATATGATCACAAGAAACAAACTTAGCAAGGTCCCAACCATATCTGTCAAGGATTTCCTGCATTACTACGAGTAGTCCTTCGTGTAGGTAGTGGTATGGAGAAGTAGGAGGAATGATATCACCTGAGGAGGGTGGTGGTGTAGATGAAGAGGATGGTGGTGTCTCAGGAGTTGGGACAGAGGAGTGGTGGTGTCTCAGGAGTTGGGACAGACGCATGCAAGGGACATAGCACTGGCACTGGCACTGTAGGTACTGTCTCCTGCAGTTTGCTTTTCTCTCCTGCTGTAGGTAAGTAACTCCCCCTGAGCCGTAGGCCTGATACTTCTTATCTCCTCCCCCTGTTCTGCTTCACCTTCATGTTTCTCCTCAACCGTGCCTCTATGCCATAATTCTAGATCGGTTACCACCAAGTTCTCCATCTTCCCCTCTCGCCTTATACTGGTAGTGTTAGGCGTGTTGTACGAAGTTCCCTCCTGGCGGTAATATGGCTCATGCTCTCGAAAGTGGACATCCATACTAACGAACTTTTTTTCTCTATTGGACTCCAGCACACATATCCCTTCTAAGTCGCTGAGTAGCCCACAAGATGCACTTGACTACTCTGGGGTCAAGTTTTCCAACTGATGGTCTGTTGTCTTTCACAAAGCACACACACCCAAACACCTTTAGTGGGAGTATCCCACTATTATTGCCTTGTAATACTTCGCATGGGGACTTCTATCCCAGGACTTTTGAAGGCATCTGTTGATAAGTTGAGCTGCTGTCAATACTGCATGTCCCCATAGATTTTGTGGGACATTCATGTCGATCATCATACTTCTTGTGGTCTCTAGAAGGTGTCGGTTCTTCTTTTCTGCTACTCTTTTGTGCTGGTGTGTATGCACAGCTGGTCTAGTGTTGTATTCCATATGCTGACAGGTACTCTGCAAGTGTCTTGTTGGTATACTCCGTTCCATTGTCAGACCTCAGTACCTTCACTACTATATATACTGAGTCTGGACATGTTTATGGAAGTCCCGAAAGCAAGCAAATAATTCACTCTTATTTTTATTAAATATAGCTAGGAGACACGAGATACACAATTATAAAGGAGAAAAAGTACTATATCCATTCATAGTGTTAGTAGCACATGGACCCCAAACATCAGAATGTACTACTCAAAAATAAGAGAACTCTTATGGCCAGTACCAACATATGAGCTTCTAGTAAGCTTTCCTAACTCGCATGCATCACATACTAATTTCTGTTTATTTGATTTTGTATACAACTCTGGATACAACTTACTTAGAGTATCAAAAGAAGAATGTCCCATTCTCCTATGATAAAGTATCAAAGTATCTTCAGTCCTCTGCTACAGCTCTTCCATTCCAGCCTTCTCTGCCATAGATATCAATGCTGAGTCCAGTCCTTCCCGATCTAGGTACCATAGTCACTCATGCCAGGTGCCAGTCCCAAGTCTTCGTCCCGTCCCTTTCTTCTGTAAGATCACCTTAGGAATATAAAAAAACAGTTCATTTTAGTTGGAGAATTATAGAACTAATAGACAAGACTGACTGGAAAGGATGGAGCATGTAACACATTGGATAATCTTACTGAACCTGTACAATTAACAGTACCCTTACCGACCACTGGTTGGAAAATGCCATCTGCAGTCTGTATGGTGTCTGCTGGTGCTAGGTGGTGTATGAAGAAAACTCACTAGCGTTTTCGGTCACATGTCGAGATGCTCCTGAGTCGATAATCCAGTCTAACGTTTTAAGGGAAGACATAGATGCCTGAGCGAGTGACTCGTCAGTACATTCTGATGGGTGAGCATACATAGCGGCGTTGCCTCCGAAAAATGGGGTGGATGTCTCCTCTGCTCTGCTCCTCATGTCTCCTTCGGTCGACGCTCTCTGCTTTCTCTCCAGCAGGTCCAGCAGTGCCTGATCCTCCTCAGTAAAGGTGCCACCAGCTCCTCCATTCTCTTCTGCCACTAGCAAGTTCGTCTGATAACCTCTCGGCCGCTCCTCAGCCTCCTCGACCACGCCATGTCTATATCCTCGTCCTCGTCCACCACCTGAGTCTTCCTCCTTAGGTGGTTTGGTACAAGCATATCGATGATGGCCATCTCCCCGCAGTTGTAGCACTGCCGATTGTGTTGCCAGAGCTCTCTCATAGATCTTGTATCGCCCGAGCTAGCAGCTGCTAGTGCTGACTTTGTTCGGGGGGACCACATGTCCCTGTCTGTAGTCTGATCTGCGTCTCCTCCTGGATTATGACTGAGATAGCCTCCTCGAGACTAGGGATCTCTGGTTGCACGAGGAGTAAGGAATTGAGAAGTAAGCCCTTTAAGAATTTCATCGTCCTCTCCTGCAGACACACATGTCTCTCCTTGTACTTCGGGTCCCCGCTTACCCGTTTCGAGGAGTGATCATAATCCATCCACAGACGCTCTAACTCTGTAGCGTAATCCTGCACCGTCTTCTCCCCTTGTACGGTATCATTGATCTCCCCTTTTATCTGTAAGATCTGTAGGTTTTTTTCCACGCCATCATAGGTTCTCCTTAACTTCTCCATACGTCTTTCATCATCTCAATGCCATCTACTGTGGAAGTAATAGACTGGACTAAAGAATTGAGAAGCCAGATATAAATCACCATATGAGTGGATTTCCACTCGTCGTGTCCTGTCGAGCCCTCTTCCGGCTCTGTCTTCTCGCCCGTCAAGAATCCCTCCAGGTTCTTTCCTGCAAGGGTTCTTCTCACCCGCCGTGACCAACTCAGATAGATGGCTGGTCCATCCAACTTCAGATCGATGGAGGGTAGTTCCAACTTTGGCGGCGCTCGTGTCATGCTATCACCAGCCGACACCTTTATCAACTTCATTAACGTCGCCACATCATCAGCATCCAGCTTCTTGAGGATCGTCTCCATCGATGCTTCTTCTCGATCATGTCACACTTTCTTCATGACTCACGCTTGTCCTCGTCGTCCTCTCCTAAATCCGAATATGTCTGGTTTCATCGGATCTTGGCATTATCGGCATCTCCTTGAGAATCTCATATGAGATAAATCTTTAAGAATGATTTTAGGCTTCCCTACACTGTAGGTGCCACAGATGAAATAACCTCAAGTTTAGGCTTACCTACCGTAGGTGCCACAGATGAGATAAATTTTAAGTTTAGGCTTACCTACACAGTAGGAACCCTAAAAGTGGTGTGCATGGAGGCACCCACGGCAGTAGCAGTCGCAACAGCGGTACAGCTGCAGCGGCGCTACAGCGACAGCGGGAGCAGTGCAGCAGTGGCAGCGACACAGCCGCAGCGGCAGCGGGTGCAGCGGTGCAGTAGCTGCATCGACAGCGGCGGCGTGGGGGAGGGGGGAAGGGAGGGCGAGGTTAGGGGTAGGGTTTGTGTAGAAAATATGGCTCTGACGGTATTCTAAGCAAGTTTAGGCTCTGATACCATGTAGAGATTTTTAGGGATTTTATTATTGGAATAGAGACTACATATATATAGGAGAGGCTAGCCACCTCTCCTATCATTCTAGGCAATGTAGGACTAAAGCCCAATAACACTTAACACATATATCAACATAAATATGCCAATGTCCATATCATGTCATGTCGTATTTGTATCCAAGGAACATAACGTGTACCAGTGAGGATTCATAATGTTGTATCTCAGATGTATCTTGTGAGGAGATTCTGATCCTTAATTCATTATCTCCCTTTCAGTCTCCCTAATTCTTTGATAAGTCTTTTTCCTCTTTCCATCCCTCTAAGCCTTAATTCTTCTTCTTTAGTGCTCTCTCGTTCACTTTCCTTTCTATCCCCTTTTTTAGTACATGCTAAGAAATTCTTCTCTAGTTCAGGATTTGTATCAAAATCTTGATCCAATCGAGGTCGTGGGGGGCTCCCATGTTTGTAGTTAGAATGGATGAGTCAATTTTAACATAGACTGGTGCTTAACCTATTCTTCTTTCTGTAATTTTCTCTCTCTTCTTGTTCCTTTGATTGTCTCATTAACGTCTTCATTAGCCCAAAACATAAGTTCTAGAGAAGTTAACGAGGTCCATATTCCATAATCCTTAATGGTATGTTGTCCGTATGTATCATTCACACGATGTAAACTAAAGAAAATCGGTATCGGGTCTCTTAGTGACAATGGATGACTTAATCTCATGTAGGACCGTTTCTAACACTCTAAAGTCCATGTACAAATACTAAAAAATATTATTTTTTAACCACTCTAAAAAAAGGCATTTTCTGAATTCTAAGGACCATGTTAAGGTAATTATAAAAAATTGGGAGGCCTAAATCTAAAAATAGAGATTTCACATTAGTAATATATATGAGTTAAAATTTTTGGAGCCTTCCAATTTTTAGAGCCCTGTGCGATCGCATAACTTGCACATGCTCAGAAACGGCCCTGGTCTCATGATTCCAGCAAGCGAGGAAGTGAAGAGTTTGAAACTGCTGAACGAAACTACTTGCACTAAGATGTTATGGGATTTCGACCGAGGGAAATGGCCACTCTTAAGATCCCTACAAATCTGGCAATGGCATCAAGGGTAGCAACAACGGAACTCGTGTTCTTATCAAATAGAAACACTACATCATTCACAAAGGATCTCTCTCTAGGGACTAACTCATACATAGTGACTAAGATGTTAATTTCCATAGCATTAAAATCACTAACTTACATTTTTCCTCCTAAAGTATAGAATAAAACGTAAAACAATACAACAACGAAGCCCTTATGCGAAGTTTCAATAAGGAAAGTAAGGTTTTTGTTACAAGGACAATCCATATATCAAGTAAGCTAACATGGTAACTTCCCATAGGTAAGCATAAATATAAAAGATCATTCTTGACATTTCCATATCCTAGCAATTCTATATCAAGTTCAAATAACGAAGTAAGATAAATACCACAGATTGCACTATGATCGATAGATAGCAATATCTATCTCCAATAAGTATGGTTATTACATTCCCATCAGTAACAAATATGCATCTCTGTGAATATACAATTCCTCTATTCCTCGTGCTATTAGATACTAAGGATTTGAGATAGCAACATAAAATAACCAAACATGAAGTATAAACAAGAAACAAGAAAGACTTGTCATAGTAAGCTAGAAAAGGCTGTGTTATAGCTTGAAGATGAAGAGGAGTGATGGGTGCTCTTTCAACTTTTAGGAGAAGAAATAAAAGAAATTAGCAGCATTTCTGGAAACATGTTATATCAATGATAAGTTAGGACTTTGGATAGCAGCATTGTTGGAAACATGTTATATCAATGATAAGTTTAGACTTTGGATAGCTTATGCTTTGCAGGATACTACTGAACTGGAAAGTATGTATCCTTTTCCTAGTGGATAGATCTACTTTTTCTATTTTTTGAGACTAATGTAGATCTAAATGTTATAGTTATTGTTATATGATATGCTTATCACTGATCAATTGCTGGTATTAGGTCTTGATGTATTAAGAAGCATCCTTTTCTGCCACCATCTTTATATATCACTTATATTTTTATTTCAATGGTTATGGAACTACCATGTTGTTTGTCGAGAACATAAAACTAGAAAGACAAATACAGAGAAGTTGAGACGGAAGGTTGGAGGCAAAAGAACTACGATTTCTTCTCATCAATTTCTCATGCGATATAATGCCCCTTGTATATGTTTCTCAATACAAGCTGAACTAGGAAAAATAGGCAAAAACATATTTAAGAAGCAGAACCCCAAAACCAAAAATTCTGCAGGTTTTGGTGGACATATTTGTCGACTGTACAGTCTACGTGCACCAGGCATTCCTTCATCCAGATCTTCTTTCAGTAGAATCTTACCGCCCCCCCCCCAACCCCAACCCATGTTTCATGAGTATTATAGGGACTACCCATATTCCGAAAATAATTACACTAACCACCCCTCCTTTATAAATTTTAGTAACCATAGGGGTGGTCAGTGTTATTAGTTTCTATATAAATAGAAACTATAGGGGAGGTCCGTATAATTAGTTTTAAAGCAGGAATGGCCCGTGTAATTAGTGTAAAACATAGGGGTAGTTAATGCAATTAACCCTTGAGATATCCTTCTTTCCAACTGGAACTAATGTCTGATTTTTTGTATTCTAAAGGGAAAGGCAACACATTTAAGGATATCTTAAAGAAGAATATCTTCTTTCAGCAGAAACCTTTGTTCTAAAAGGCGGCCGCCTAGGCGCTAGGCACCGGGTGCCTGCCCGATGCCCGCCTAATACCCCAGACGTCCGACTATGCATGTTTTGGGGTTTTATGGATTTTTCATGCAATTTTATTAGATTTTTTTGGATTCTTTTTTTTTGAACCGCCTAGATTTAGGCGGCCGCCTAGGCGGGCTAGGCGCTAGGTGGAAGGCGCCTGCCCGACTAGCGCTTGGCGCTTTTTCACAACCTTGGCAGAAACTTGCTTAAGATATCCTTCTTTCCAACAGGATCTATTGTCTGACTTTATGTATTCTAAAAAGAAAAATATGCAAAATTGGTACAAAAAACAGTAGCACATCCTTCATCCAGAGCCCAGACATTCCCAGTTTGCTTCTTGTAGAAACATACAGAATCCTAGACTGATTTGTTGCCTTACAATACATACTTCTAGAAGACATATTTTTCCTTATGAAGAAATGCTCTTAGTACGGTATTACCCTTCTCAGATAAGTAATATAATCTTCTCCTGGTACGATCATTCTCAAATCTTGTTTATTCAATTCAATTCCATTGACGACATTAATGGCTTAAGTGAAGAATCAGGTTGATGTCAGCAATCTTTGCTCTAGATATTAGTTTGGAATCAGAAGAAGCCCGTATATCATCTGTAGAAATGAATAGTGGGATGATTTTATTGATGGGATACTACTTGCTACTTATAGAGGTTCCAACTCCTCTTCATACTACATATTCCAATGTGGGACTAAAGTCCCTTATTGGTTCTCAACACTCCCCCTCAAGATGGACGATAGATATTAATCATCCCCATCTTGTTACATAGCTTTGACAAACTCAATAAACTAAGACCTTTAGTCAGACAGTCTGCAACTTGTTCTTCTGAGCGAACATGGTCAATCTTCAGTATCCCTTGTTCTAGCTTCTCCTTTATGAAGAATCGATCGATCTCGATGTGCTTCGTTCTGTCGTACTGAACTGGATTGTTGGCTATACTTATTGCAGCTTGACTATTGCTCAAAAGATGTAACGGTGCTCCCTTATCCAGCTTCAACTTTGTCAGTAGTACTTTCACCCACAGTAACTCTGACACTCCTAGAGCTATTGCTCTGTATTCTGCTTCAGCTGACGACCATGCTACCACTGACTGTTTTTGCTTCTCCCTGAGACCAGGTTTCCTCCTACAAAGACACAGTACCCGTGGTAGACCTTCTGTCGTAGTTTCTAAATGCCTCCAGTTGAAAACTGGCACTACCAAATGCATATGAAAATACTTTTGGGACAATGTCTTTTGGGACAATGTCTTTCCCGTTTGTCTTTTATTTGGAGACTGAGATTGACAGTATTAATTCTTTGAGTTATTCTTAAAAGTAGTCTTTTTTGGTTGAGAACAACTATAAATAATGATTTGTGAAGGATTGGTGGTAGTATTAATTTTTAAAAAGAAGGGGGGATAATTATCACGCTCCGACCTGGTAAATCATTCGTCCTCACGTCGATTCAGTCAAATCGATCGTCCTTGCTGGGTCGTGCTGTCGTACGAGTCTGATTTACACTCGTACAAGACTAGATGATTAAAAATCTTTAAAATGCTTATCCCAATTCAATATATAGCAGCAAAAGAAATCACATTAGAGTTATACAGAGTATACGAAATTCTTTTTTCAATAAGCAGCAAAATTACAAAGGCTTTCAATAGCCCAAATGAATCTGTCAGATTGGCTTACAACACAATCTTCTTGCCCACAAAGGATTTTCTCATTCCATACATCATATCTTCTATATCTCGACCGCATCATCCTGTTACAAGTCCGAGTGTCAATGTAGTCGTACGCCTCAAAACGCTATGACAATCCATGCCTCAGCGTGTCCAAGAGAAACTCCGCCGCGAGCAAACTATTACATGCATCCTGCAAGCAATTTAGTGGGGAATCAGTACTAATCCTCTCACGTACTGATGAGACCCAATCGTCTAAACCGACATTAGTAATACATTGAATCATGCTGCTTAATTTATTGATATTTCTATCTTTGCCTTAAGATCGGTTTCATTGCATATTCGAAAACAGTAAAGCATGTATTTCATGGCAAACATGTTATCTTGATTTGCATAAGCTAGCATGCAAAATATATTCATCTCGTATTGTTTCGTGATGACTTTTTATCAACATCGACGCACTCACCCTTGCACCGACGCAAGATGAATACGCTTATCATCTTTCCCTGTCATATTATAAGTGATCTTTGTGCATGATCTCTGTGTGCCTGCACTATTCAGCCTACCATCCCCTATCTATATGAAGGTCACTGGCATTCAGCATGCCAATGGACTATCTTTCTCAATGGCACTGCAATGCCACCCATTTAGCCATAGGTTGCAATCCTCTCTGAAGGTCCCGCATTGCCTCGCGCTCCCTTGGCACGATAATCATTCCTTCTAGGTCGAACATTCCCGACACCCCTGATCTTATTCGAGAAAACATACCCGTGCATGGGCTATATCAAAGTCCAAGCAATATGCGTCTATATCATATAACTAAACATAGCCTGAGTCTGAAACTCAGCCTTCACATCATCTTGCATTTCTCACATCATCTTGCATTTATATTCTTTATTTCAATGTTCTTACTCTTTCTTTCAATGTTTCGTTTCTCGATTCAATGTTCAACGAACGACCCGAAGGTCCCAAACATTTTCAAGACAACATACTATATATTTGACAGTTCCGTAGCATTTGTGCCACAACTGCTTATTTTACACATGACGTATATCTTTCGATATTCTATGACTTAATATTCAATGATATGTGATTCGTGCATTTGATACACACCTCGACACGATCTTTTAATGTGCTAGACTTATATTCTTTCCCTCCGACTTATGCACTTGAGGCACTTCTCGATAGAGCATTCAATGTTCTAAAGCTTGCACTGAGGCACTCGCGTCGATAAATCTTTCCATGTTCTAGCATACTAACTCGTGCATGGAGGCACGTATTTGATTGATGTACAACGACTCATGCCTTGAGACATGTTTCAATTCAATTGTTCAATGCCCCGTGACTCGTGCATTTGATGCACTTTTTGATACAGTTATCTCATGTTCTATTCCAATCATGCACTTGATGCACATTTTGCCTCAATGTTCTCGTGTTCGACACGCACTATAAATTCTCTCATTCGAGCTATGTCCGTGGACTCGATCATTTTACTTAGCATACCGAGGTACATTTTAATTAGGCATGACAGAGTAGAAAACAAGGGTCAAAGTCCTTCCACCTTAGTCGATACGCATGTCGTTTTGCTGAGTCAATGCGGCTCGATTTCATGACTTTATTGCACGACAACTCTTCTGACTTAACCATTCGAGCACTTCGTGCTCCATTGAACTACCCGACTGATTCGGCCTATCATGCCAATCCCCCATTCCATTGCAAGGCGATACTTTGGTTTTTGTGGACACCGTTACAAATAAGGCACACGATTGACCTCTTATAATTCAGGTAAAAGCTTAGCCTGCACACGAAACAAACTAAAATCAATACTTGTTCAAAAGGACTTATGCTTTGCATCGATTTAATTTAATAGATCTTCGAATCGACTCAATGCTTTCTTTCGGGCCAACTTAACACTTGCATCGATCGACTCGATGCATTTCTCGGGTCGTCAACGTAACTCTTCGAGTCAATGACTCACCGTAATGCACTGTGCGGTACGGGATATTAAATAATATACCACTCAAAACAAAGTTCATCCTCGAACCAAAACCAACACTCAAACCAAGTGTTTCTCTAGATTGTTTAACGATCTCGTTCAACTATCGTTTTTTTCGTTTCAAACATTCGTGTAAGCTTTCATTAACATATGATAGTCTTTTCCTGCAGTTCAATTTGAATTCAGCATACAACTTAGTTTGGATCGTACACATATTTTAGGCGTCACAGAAATATATGTATTTCAACCAATCCCAGTGGTAAAGAATTGGAACAAAGCTAACAGGTATAACTTCAATCCTCAACCTATCCGGCCCGTTTTCTTTCCGATCTAAGTCCGGTCCGGTCCTAAATCGATCAAATCCGGTCATTACGGACCCACCCCTGGCCATTCCACACCTTGGATATCGAGCGTTGGTGTCTTGTCTCCCTCTCCTTACTTTATTGCTGACAAGAAAAAGAGCTACCCCCTCGTTACTCCTCTCCCTCTCCTTTTCTCTCAAGTAGGCAGACTGGACTGGTCTTCAATTCTCCTTCCCTCTCTCCCTTCTTGATTTCTCAGGTACGACACTTGAAATCCCTTTCTTGAATCCTTCATGGATCTCTCCCTCTCAAAGTTCGTGGAGTGGATATTTCTAGAATCGCAGTAAAGTCAGTCAGTAATTATTTTAGCCTCGTAGCATGCCAAAACAGAGAAGTTTGCTAAAGCCTAAGCTGCGCTTGAGAAATTTAGCATATCAAAATGTATGGATGTGTTTCTTAAAATGCAAGACGTTCCGTCCAATCAACGTCTCAAGGCATTAGACGTGCTTGCCAACAACGCTGCTTATCGTAAGGCATTCCTCGCTATGGATGAGGATTTTAGGCACTTGGATGGCGAGTTCAAGGTCTTCTGTGCTTGAGCAATTTAGAATTTCAAAATGTATGGATGTGTTCCGTAAAATGCAAGACATTCTGTCCAATCAACGTCTCAAGGCATTAGACGTGCTTGCCAACAACGCTGTTTATCGTGAGGCGTTCCCCACTATGGATGAGGATTTTAGGCACGTTTGGATGGCGAGTTTAAGGTCTTCGGCCTAGTACTTTGTACTTTGTTGGGGATGAACTAGACAAGTTTAGCCAACTAGGCAAATTTAGCCAACCACGCTGTTTACTAGTAACAAGTTTAGCCAACTAGACAAGTTCCTCTGCTATACTAGTACTTTGTTTGAGGTCTTGCCAAAAGCTTTGTTTAGCCAACTAGATAAGTTTTAATGGTAAATGCATGTCACAGATTGTATAATTTCATTAGTAAATATTCAGAGGATTTGAGTTTTTTTTGGGCATCATTTGAAGATAAAGATTTTGTAGCTCCTTTTAGTGATCAACCACATAAACATAATATCAGCGTTGACTTCTCTCAACAAAACCTTGCGAGGATGGCTAGAAGGAGAGAGGTTATGTGGTAAGTACGTGTCGAATGCAGAATTTGGATAGTGTCGTGAAGTAAAACTTTTGGTGTTGTGGTGTTTGATTTTAATTAGTTATGTAGTTTAATTCGAGAAGAAAGTATGTATGGTGTACTAAATATATATTTATGTTAAATTTCAAGCTTCTTGATTGGCTTATAGTTCCAATTTTGGTAATTCGAATTATTATTCTGCAAACTATTTCCAATTATCTCTCGATATGCATTCTATTATTATATTAAGTTATTTTTTTATTAGATGTTTTTCAAACACATTTTACAAAATTTTATTTCAAAACTTGTTTTCAAAAAGTATTTTACCCAACTAAATCATTAAACTTTTGTTTCTTAAAACTATTTTTCGGATGCAAGTAACCAAACACAAAGTCAGAATTTGTAGGACTAAAAATAGTTATATAATTTATTTTTAAAATTATTTTCAGAACCAAATTTTAGAAAACTTATCTGAACATGCTTTCTTAATTCTTGATTTCGGCATGTTAAACTTAAGAAAACTTGTGCTACTTGTGTTCCTCTGATCTGAAGGAGGTCATCTATTGTTTGCATCTTTCTTTGAGAAGAGGTTATTATTAATTTTTCCTTTCTTATTTATGAGAAGTCTTCTAAAAAAGGACAGAAAGAAAAAAAAACTTGGCTCACTGTTTCTATAAAGTTTTCACTTATGTAATGTAGACAAGTACATATTGAACTTCAATGGAATTCCGTCTCCTTGCAATAATTTTACCAAGTTGTCTACAAAGTTACCAAGTTCAGGATCCATTTAATATGTATTTGTGTAAACTACTCCATAGATGACATCTTTTTACTTCTAGTAGCAATTAAATGTAGTGAGCAGTGCAACAAGAGGTTGCAAGTTAATGGCTTTGTTGTTGGATTGTATCACGCTTCCGGTTGAGCCCTCAAAGGAGGGTGACAATGGAGTTGGTAGTTTAGTACCACATTGGGTAGGAGGTGAGACCATGATGTGTAGATAATTGAGATTGGTTCAGACCTCACATGGAATCTTTTTTCAGCAGGGGCGGATCGGCGGGGGGAAGGCACGCTCAACTGAATGTAGGTTCAGCACGCTCAACTGAATGTCGTCATTCAGACCTTCAACGAACCGATCTATGCGAGCCTGCTCCATTGGTAACATACAACAACAAAATTTGCCAGCTTGGCAAATTCAGATTCATAGTCCTCTACGGATATGTTTCCTTGTGTCAGGGATATGAAGTCATTCTCCATCTTCTTACTCATGGATGGCGACAGATATTGATCAAGAAATGCCTTCTTGAATGAGGCCCATGAAATCTTTCCATCCCTAACCGTTGTGAGCAGTGTCGGCTTTTTTGCTTTCCACCAGTCTTTTGCCCGCAGCCGTAGTAGCAAAGAGGCACACAATACCTTCTTGCTACTCGAAACTCCTACGAACAGGAACAGACTCTCCATTTTATCGATCCAGTCCACCACCTTATATGGTGATGTCCTGCCCTCAAATTTTGAAGGTTTCACATCCAAGAAGTCCTTTAGCTTAAAGGAAGAGTGTCTACGTGCCGGCTGGGGTTTGTCACCATCCACTTGCTCAATTTCGTGATTGGCTGTCGGGTTGGTCACTGCGGTAGTATCTTGATTTCCTGCTAGCGAAGTTACGAGTTGGGTCAAGGCATCCAGTTGTTTTTGTTGGGCCTCCAATCGGGCTTGTTGCATCTTGCCACGCTCCTCATTATCCTGCCTCTGTAGTTCCATTAAGGTCATGGTCCGCTCTATCGGATCGGTCGAGCCAGATGGTCGAGGAGAAGCCATTTCTCTACAAAAGAGTATAACTTCTGTCAGTCTCATAAAATATTATGGACTTATTGTATGGGACATTGTTTTTTCATAACTCACAATTGGGACCTTTTGAAAGCCATCAAAATACTTTATATACTTTTTCGAAAACGATATTTGCAAGAGGCCAAGAACGTAAAACCGTGCTCTGATACCACTTTGTCACGCCCAGATCCCGCTAGGGTCGTTCGTCCTCGCTTTGATCCATGCGGGATCGTTCGTCCTCGCTAAGGCGTGATTTCGTACAAGCCTAAGTTGCGCTTGCACATGGCCAGTACCTGCACAAAACAACTAGACAAAGCAAAACATACGCACACAACATATTTAATTATAGAAAACCAAATGTGGGACAGAGATTTGAAATGAAGATACTTCTTTTATTGATAGTCTTGATAGGAATACAAGTACAAAGCTTTGCAAACTCAGAGTGCCTTATCTTGGCTACATAATTCTCGTAAAAAACTCTCTTTTGTAAATAGCCACAATGTCCATACATCATATCCCTTTATTACATGCTTGAAATGTAAAGACACCTTCAAAGGAACAAAAACTTACGACTTGACTGGAAATAAAAAGTAGCTTGAGGCAATCCACGAGCTCTACTGGGCTAGACGAGCTTCAGTGCCTCACTTGAAATCTCCCTGTCTTCTTTGCTTTCTGAAAAGGATGCCCACAACGTGGGTCAGCATACATCATGTACTGGCGAGCGGCTTTTCGTCGAAACTCATAAATATCTGCACTAAGTCAACATGTGAAGCTACATATTTACTAGTACTCTTTCTACTTGTCTATGTTCTTTTTAATAATTCATAAGAAACATGACAGAAGAATATTTCATAACCAACTTATCCATCGCCAACAGTCATCCCTGCATAAGACATATTAGCACAATTTGCATAACAAAAAACTAATATTTCATTCTTGCAGATATTAAAGTTCATAATTTGGGTCATGTATGTGACGTATCTATATGATGGTCCACGGGATCATTTTTCATGCTTAACCACTGTAACTTTTTGGTTCAGCTCGTCGCTAAGGACTCAGATATCGAATACCCTTTTAACATGAGGTCTTTTACCTCAGGGTGCTCTTAATCTCTCCTAGGCCGAGTGATTCTAGGCGCCCCCAGATACCACCCGAGAGACAGATTTTTAACTTGTGCACAAGTTGTCCGAGACCAATGCATGCTCTAGCAGTTCTATCAGATGTATCAGATTTTGTTTACGGGCCAGGACGCGTTCATTTCACGTTTTAACAGATATATGTCACATTCATTTCATGCCTTACTTCTTATTCCTCTCAACATGTACAAGTCCGTCTGCACATGTCTACACTTTTGTAGTATACTAGCAACAAAGCATATGATCATTCATTTGAAACAGGTGTTTAGCAACACTTGAACAAGCATTCAATTCGATTCATTTATCTTCTCTTATATTTTGTTATTGTGGTATTGTTCATCATAGGAACGAGACAACATAGTGGACTAGAGATCATTTTTATTAGGGCGTACAAATAAATGCAAGTCCGGTTAGAGAAACTCACCAAGATGAATCTTAGTTGAGAGGAGGGACTTCACGCGCTGTTCACGCTCTGTGTATGTCTATGCGTCCTCCTGCATTGGCACCAACATTCAATTAGCATACCTCGGTCTCTTTCTCTTAAGATTCAAAATGAATGCGATATGCGATGAAAGTGAACAATGAAAAACCAATCATCGAAAACCAATACGAAAATGCATTCATCAAAACCAAGCAGCGAAAGAAAACATCCAACGAAAACTATTGGACTCATTTCAATATAAGCCGATCCATCAGTTGGAAAGGTTTATTGCATTTCATCCGTGATCAATCGATACCGGCAATGGTTTCCCCAAATACTCAGTTCAAGACTGAGGTCAGCAAGCCATGGGTATTACATAGTAGATCGCGAGGAGCGGGGTACTACATAATAACCCACTGAGAAAAAGTTTTGTCCTCAAAACATAAGATATAAACTCACCTCCACTATAATTTCCATCTGTATCAAGTAAGGTGGAGAGATTAAAGACGTGAGCGGTAGCATTAGCATTCCGCAACTGCTGATTGTGCGGATTGTCTCGAATCGGCGGTGGGTCTCTCAGCGGCCCATGCTCTTCCGTATCGTTTCGGTTTTTCTTCAGATAATTTCTGACGGCGTGACCCTGTTGG
Source organism: Iris pallida (assembly GCA_029216955.1). Classification (NCBI taxonomy): domain Eukaryota; kingdom Viridiplantae; phylum Streptophyta; class Magnoliopsida; order Asparagales; family Iridaceae; genus Iris; species Iris pallida. The sequence continues at coordinate 8,732,088 of JANAVB010034218.1, forward strand.
CCACAAATGAAACAAGCTTTATTGGCGACACGATAAACTTCCTTGGTGTGTCCACGCTTTCCACAGTAACTGCATTCCAAACCTTTTGCATAGCAACGGTCTTCATTCACATGTCCTCGTCGACCGCAGTGGGTACAGATTATTTTATTTTGTGGTTCCCCATCGGTCTTTTTCTCACCATCATCGTATCTCTTAGCAGGATGATTGCGACCGTATTGAATCTTTGCTGACGCTTTCCTAAAGCTGAATTGTACCACCTGTAGCGCCGCCTCAAAGGCCTGGGAGTACGACTCATATTCTCGGTTCAGCACGCTCAACTGAATGTCGTCATTCAGACCTTCAATGAATCGATCTATGCGAGCATGCTCCGTTGGAAACAAAACAGCAGCAAAATTTGCCAACTTGGCAAATTCAGATTCATAGTCCTCCATAGATATGTTTCCTTGTGTCAGGGATATGAAGTCATTCTCCATCTTCTTACTCATGGCTTGCGGCAGATATTGATCCAGAAATGCCTTCTTGAACGAGGCCCATGAAATCTTCCCATCCCTAATCGTTGCGAGAAGTGTCGGCTTTTTCAATTTCCACCAGTCTTTTGCCCGCAACCGTAGTAGCAAAGCGGCACACAATACCTTCTTGCTACTCGGGACTCCTACGAATACGAACAGACTCTCCATTTTAGCGATCCAGTCCATGACCTTATCTGGTGATATCCTGCCCTCAAATTTCAGAGGTTTCACATCCAAGAAGTCATTTGGCTTAAAGGAAGAGTGCCTATGCGCCGGCTGGGGTTCGTCACCATCCACTGGCTCAATTTTGGGAGTGGCTATCGGGTTGGTCGCTGCAGTGGTATCTTGATTTCCTGCTAGTGAAGTTACGAGTTGGGTCAAGGCATCCAGTTGTTTTTGTAGGGCCTCCAGTTGGGCCTGTTGCATCTGGCCACGCTCCTCATTATCCTGCCTCTGTAGTTCCATCATGGTCATGATCCGCTCTATCGGATCGGTCGAGCTAGATGGTCGAGGAGGAGCCATTTCTCTACAAAAGAGTATAACTTCTGTCAGTCTCATAAAATATTATGGACTTATTGTATGGGGCATTGGTTTTTCATAACTCAAAATCGGGACCTTTTGAAAGCCATCAAAATACTTTATATACTTTTTCGAAAACGATATTTGCAAGAGGCCAAGGACGTAAACCGTGCTCTGTAACTCCACTTGTTCATAAATAAAAAATGAATATTTTCCTATATTTCCTTTTTCTTTGATTAATTCCTAGTTAATAATTTTGAATATTAATTCTATTTTCTAACTAATTTTTAAACTATTTTAACTATTTCTTAGTTTTTAAATCCCATTTTCCCAATTCATTCATTTCATTTTCCTTCCACTCCTCTGCTGCAGAAACGACGACGACGATGATGACGACGTTGCACGGACGAGACGGCTACAGAAGCTTCTCTCCAACTGCCTAACCGTCTAGTGCATCTCTACCGTTGATCCCCAACCACCCGTCTTATCCTGGCCGTCGGATTTTAACTGCCGCTGCCCGCCCAACCGTCGGTCAAGTGACCGCCCAACTGCCTGCCCGTCGTCCTTGCCTATAAATTGAATCCCAGTCTTCTTCTTCTTCATCACTCTCCTAAGCGGCGGAGCCCTGTCCAATTTGTTCCTGACCACTCTTTCTTCTTCCTTGGTGAAATTGAGAGTCTGGGCATGGCGAGCAGAGTTTGAAGAAGGAGCGGTCGAGAACGAGCACAGCGGATCGAGCTTGGAGTAAGTACCATTCCTTCCATCCTTCTAATTCGATTCTCTACTATACACTCGTTTTGATCCGTGGGTTGTCTTCATGGAAGATCAGAGTTTGTATAGTGTAAACTTCTCCCTTCGAGTTTGAGAATCAAGATCATGGCAGACGCAACGAAGTCAAAGCACGACTCTGCTACTTTTCGATCGAACTCCATTTTATGGGGATCGGTGAGTTTCTTCCATTTTTCCTTGTTAATTTCTTTGAGACCTTCGAATTTCCTTCCTTGTGTGATCTTGATTGAATGATAATTTTAGAATTTTTTGGATGGTTCTTGATTGATTTTACAGTCTTTGGATCGATCCAAATTGTCTGGATTCTTGAAGTTTGAATTAAGAATTGTGTCGGTGAGTTTCTGGATTGATCCTTTGAATTCTCTCCAAATTTGGAGTCATTACAAATTCAAACTAAACTCATATTGTTGCTTTCTTTTTATGCACATTACATGTTCGACAAAATGACTGAGCCAGCTGTGTAGACTGTTCTGGATACGTTTGCCTTGGTGTCGGACACTGAACACCCGTCTGATTATTCTTGAGCATCCAGGTATTTTGTTCCTTCTATTCAGTAGCTATATTCATCGAGTCTAGCTTGGGGATTCGGAGATCTCGTGTCCGTATCAGCACGGTACAGAGGTTCAAACTGCTGACATGAAGAGAAGACTCTGTGTTGGCGTGTCCAGTTGGGTATCGCAGGCATCTGTTATTCTTGACACAGGTGTCGGAGTTAGTCCCAATGGAATCACTATATTACAGAGTGTGTTTGGAGTAATTTGAATCCCCAGCTACTATTCAGTAACCGTTAGAATTAGGTTATTTTGAACCTTGACTGTTCTATGTGAGTTCGAATTGGAAGCACCAAGTAGAGTTCACAGTAGACTTTGAACCATTTTAGCCTATGTTTACTTTGTGTCAATGAATTGATGCCTGGGAAATGGGCCTTGGTTATAAGGGTATATAGACATGAAGAATAGATGGGCTGGACCATTAATAGTGGACCCACAGATCAGTATAGATGTAGGAAATTTATTAAGTGTTGGGCTTAGTTAATAGAGTTGATGGCTAGTTAGAGATTAGTAAGGATTAAGTATAGTTCCTAATTCTATCTTTTCCCAACTTTCTAGGTGATTTAGAAGACTTGGACAAGACCCGGAATCAAGGCAAGTACATGTACTCAGTATTACCATCATTGCATGTATTGCACTCACACTGTCATTGTGTCATTTATTGTATTTCTCCTATCTTTCTTGCATGCATTGTTTCTCATGTCGGGTGGGGGACGTTCTAGAAACATGTGATTGACTAATATTGGACAAATATTGCCTGATAGCATACACCGTATGCCTGATGTCCATTTCGTGCATGACTGATAGCATTGTCGTCAGACATGCCTGATTATTGCATAACTGATAGCATTGTCGTAAGACATGCCTGATTATTGATTGACTGATAGCATATTCTATATGCCTGACTATATATTAGTCCCCACATGTTGATAACGTCTAATTGTACTTATACACATAGCTCGTGCATACTTTACATTCACATTGTTTCTCTGTCTTTCAGTTTTATTTGCTACATTGTTCCATTAATCTTCCATGGTAGGTTTTTATTCAGTATATTGTGCTTTGCTCCATCCTGACTGGACTGATGATTACAGGTGATCCTTTAGACTGTTATGGATTACAGACGGATGGCCCAGCAGTGGAGCACACTCCTGATGCTACTGAGGGACGGGACTATATTCCCAAGATGTAGTTAGACTGATGTATAGGATGTTCTTTGATTGGTTGTATTGATATAGCAGTCCTAGTGTTAGCCTTATCTTTCATTACCGGCTTTGTACCCGGTCATTCATGTAAAGGCTGTAATAACTGCTGGATATTGGATTGCTGTGATGGTTAGTATAGATTCTGAGATTAGATGCTGTGATGAGACTAGTGCTTACTATTGATGATTAGACGGCTCACTACCGCTGTCAACGACAGTGTAGGCCGGGCATGTATCGACCCATATCCGATTATTCGGGAGCGGGACGTGACATGTTTTTGTGGTGGCCCATGCAGGTCCTTAGGAAACTCATCACAGCATAGGACCGTTATGATATCTGTTATTTTCTATCTCTGTCTTTATATGTATTGCTAACACACACTGTATACTTACGAGTCACTGATGTTTCTTCTCCTTCCATTTCAGAAAATGGCCAAAGGGAGAAAGGAGCATCAACTGCAGGCCTGCACTCCGAGTGTAGCCCCTTCCGGGAGAGGATCGTCTACCCCACCTATGGTAGACCTCGAACACACCGATACCCACGTGCCACATGTCACGAGGGTTTCTTCTCGACACTCCATCAGTTCTATGGGGGGCACCAAGATACATGAGCTAGTCTACGGACTGTTGGAGGCCCAGATAGCCCAGACTCAGAGTCTATTGGACGCTCAGAGGGGGCAGACCACTATTTTGCAGGAAGGCATTGAGAGATTAGTTAGCCCACTACTACCACCGCCTCTCCCACTTCCCCAGACTACTACTACCGCTCCACCTACATCTCATATTCTACCTCCACCGACTTCCATACCGACCCCATCATACATCCCACCTCTACCATACGCTCCACATTTTATATATATATATATATATATATATATATATATATATATATATATATATATATATATATATATATACATATAAACATCTATATATATCTATATATACACATAAATATGTATATATTCACAAGAAAATTCCAAAATTCTTAATTTAGTAACAAAAAATATTTTGTAACAAGGTAGGCTATATTTAGTAGTATTTAAAAATATCAAGCACACAAACATACATATATTATACACATCTATAATTATGTACATATACCAACTAAATTCTAAAAAATATAGAAAAATAATTTTTAAAGCATTAAAATAATTAGAAAATATTGGGGGTTTACATCCTACCCAACTTGAAGAAAATTTCGTCCTCGAAATCAAACTAAGGTCGGGGGATCAAATACAATGCAAGGAGAATAATAGTAACTTAAGAGCTTAAAATGCAAGACATACCTTCGTCTTCAAACAAATACGGGTAGCGATTTCGAATGTCGTTCTCGCACTCCCAAGTAGACTCCCCTGGCGAGTAATGCTTCCATGCCACGCGAACCAATAGAATAGATTGATTCCGCAACACCTTCACTCGACGATCGAGGATACCTACTGGTTGCTCTTCGTACGACAAACTCGGTCCAACTGTGATCTCGGAGTGATCAAGCACATGATTGCTGTCCGCCACGTACCTCCTTAGCTGAGATACATGGAATACGTCATGCACTCCCTCCAGCGACGGTGGCAAGGCCAATCTATAGGCAACCTCTCCAACACGTTCCAAGACATCGAAGGGCCCGATGTACTTGGACTCAACTTGCCACGTCCTCCGAATCGAATCGTGCCTCTAGTGGGGGATATCTTCAAGAACACATGGTCGCCCTCTTTGAACTCCAAGGGTCGACGACGATTATCTGCCCACTGCTTCTGACGATCCTGCGCTGCTCGCAGGTGGCCCTGATTTTTCTTCACTGTCTCCACTGTGCTCAAGACTAACTCGGGACCCAATAGCTGTCGCTCTCCTATGTCGCTCCAACAAACAGGAGACCGACACTTCCTACCGTACAACGCTTCAAACGGAGCCATCTGAATGCTCGCTTGATAGCTATTGTTGTAGGAAAACTCAACAAGATGAAGATGGTCCTCCCATGAACCGCCAAAATCGAGCATACATGCTCTTAACATATCCTCTAGCGTCTGAATGGTATGCTCCGACTGGCCATCTGTCTGCGAATGGTATGATGTGATAAACTTCAATCGAGTACCCAAACTCTCTTGCATGCTCCTCCAAAAGTGCGAGGTAAATCTTGAGTCACGGTCCGACACAATACTAACAGGCACACCATGCAATCTCACAATCTGCTCCATATACATCTCTGCCAATACCTCTGTCGACTGGCCCACTCTAAAAGGTAAGAAATGGGCTGACTTTGTAAGTCTATCAACAATCACCCACACTGCGTCACGTCCTCTCGGACCCCGAGGAAAACCCGTGACGAAATCCATAGTAATGTGCTCCCACTTCCACTCGGGAATGGGTAGCGGCTGCAACAGTCCAGCTGTCCTCTGGTGCTCGGCCTTCACTTGTTGACATACCAAGCACTTGGCAACAAAACGAGCTATCCCTCGCTTGATTCCGTGCCACCAATAATACTGTCATAAGTTGCGATACATCTTGGTTCCGCCGGGATGAATAGAATAAGTCGAACTGTGAGCCTCTGCCATCAGCTCCTGTCGTAACTAGGGGTGAGCATTCGGTTTATTCGGTTTAAACCGAACCGAATAACTCAAAACCGAATTGGAACGAAACCGAATAAGCAAAACCGAAACCGAACCGAATTGGCCCAAAACCGAATCAAACTGAACCGGATTAAATCGGTTCGGTTTTCGGTTTATTCGTTTTATTCATATTTTTTTTTGATTTTTTTGAGCTTTTTTTGGTTAATATATATAGTAACTAAATATACAAAGACATATTTAGTATATACCTATATATATTTAGTATGTACCTATATATATTAATACTTATATATATAGTACACACACACACACACACACACATATATATATATAAATTAATTAAATTTTCTTATTCGGTTTTCGATTTTGGACCGAAACCGAAACCCAAAATCGAAACCGAAACCGAATAAGAAAATTTAATATTTTCAAAATCGAAACCGAACCGAATTTTTTTAAAACCGAACCGAACCTCTTATTCGGTTCGGTTCGGTTCGGTTTTCGGTCCAAAATCGAATAATGCTCACCCCTAGTCGTAACTCTCCATTGGAAACATAAATGCGATCACCACATCGTAATGTCCCATCGGGATGGATCCTCAATCCCGTCTGCTCTCCTGCTTCGGTCCTCTCTCTGAGCCGTCGAAATCTAGCATCATTAGGCAATGCTGCCTTAATGCACTCTACCAATGATGATTGTACTTGGAGGTTGGCTAATACGCCATCGGCTCCAGGCAATACTACCTCTATACCAAGCTGCTCCAAGTTGCTAATCAACTCCTTCTGCGTAGTCAAAAAATGTGCCATGGGCTTACGGCTTAATGCGTCTGCCACGACATTACCCTTGTCCGGATGATAATGTAGCTCGATCTCATAATCCTTCATCAACTCCAACCAACGTCGTTGTCGCATATTCAACTCTTTCTGTGTGAACACGTACTTGAGGCTCTTATGATCAGTGTAGATATCAACCTTCTCGCCGTACAAGTAGTGTCTCCATAACTTCAAAGCAAAGATAACCGCTGCAAGCTCTAGATCATGGGTCGGATAATTCTTCTCGTGCACCCTCAACTGTCGTGATGTATATGCTACTACACGACCGTGCTACATCAATACGCATCCTAATCCTTTCTCGGATGCGTCACTGTAGATCACAAATCCTCTCGGGCCCGATGGTAGTGTCAAGATCGATGATGTGGTCAATCGCTTCTTCAACTCATCAAATACGGCTTGACACTCGTCCATCCATACAAACTCCTGATCCTTGTAAGTTAATCGAGTCATTGGCCCCGCTATTCGAGAGAAATCTTCTACGAACCTTCGGTAGTAACCCGCAAGTCCGAGGAAACTTCTCACCTCAGTAGCTGATGTAGGAGCGGGCCATGATTCGACTGCTGTGATCTTCTCTGGATCCACTGATATACCATCACCCGTAACAATATGACCGAAAAATGATACCTCCTTGAGAAAGAAATCATACTTGCTAAGCTTCGCAAAGAGTCTCTCGTTCCTCAATGTTCCCAAAACTATCGGTAGATGCTGCTCATGCTCCTCTTGACTCTTGGAGTAAATCAAGATATCATCTATAAAGACTACTACAAATTTGTCCAAATACTGGTGAAATATCTTGTTCATTAAATTCATGAAAATTGCGGGTACGTTGGTCAAACCAAAAGGCATGACCAAGAACTCATAGTGTCCATACCTTGATCGAAAAGCCGTCTTTGCAATATCTTCCTTCCGAACCTTCAATTGGTGATAGCCTGATCGTAAGTCGATCTTGGAGAATACTTTTGCTCCACTCAATTGATCAAATAGATCGTCTATACGCGGCAATGGGTATTTGTTCTTCACTGTCACTGCATTCAATGATCTGTAGTCGATGCACATGCGCACTGTCCCGTCTTTCTTAGGCACAAAAAGAACGGGTGCTCCCCACGGTGACGCACTGGCACGAATAAAGCCCTTCTCCAGTAAGTCATCAATCTGCGTCTTCATCTCTACCAACTCCTTAGGCGCTAACCGATAAACTCGAGATGAAATAGGCTCGGCTCCCGGAATCAGCTCAATAGAAAACTCAATGTCTCGGTCAGGTGGCAGTCCTGGCAATTCCTCGGGGAATACATCCTCGAACTCGGTGATGATAGGGTGCTGAGGGGTGTCTTGCATCATCATGTGGGTCCCCGATACAGATGCATCGCTCCTCAAGGCGTCCTCTTTGGTGAACTCGAACTCCGCATCACTCGGTGGTCTAAAGACGATACTGCCCCTATGGCAGTCAATGAGAGCGAAATGCTGGCTCAACCAGTCCATTCCGAGAACCACATCGAACTTCGGCATCGGGAATACAAGAAGTCGTACTTTTATCTCTCTACCATTTATCACTATAGGACAATCTCAACAAATACCACTAACAAGTACTACTCCTCCTCCAGTGAGGATTCTAATATTTTTAGATAATGATGACATGGGTATACTATGTCTAGTGGCAAAGCTAGTGGCTATGAATGAATGGGTGGCTCCAATGTCAAATAATATGATGGCAGGAAATGATGCAACTAGAACCATACCTGCTATAACGTCCACCTCTGGTTCTGTCTCCTCTGCAGCTAGTGCAAAAGCCTTCCTCACTCTCTGGTTGCCCGTCGGTGCTCTAGTCTGCTGGAATTGGGTTGTCTGAGTAGGTAAGGGTGGTCGGGATGCTCCTAGTCCTGCAATAGCTGGCCTCTGCTGCTGATTTTGTGAAGCATTCTTCTGTAAGTGGCAATCCCTGGTCTGGTACTGGTTCGATCCATAAGCTAAACAGTGTCCTAGCCGACGTCTACAATCTCTCTGAATATGACCCACTTTGCCACAGTAATGGCAAATGGCCTTCTCCTGTGTCTGGTATGGCCCTGTCCTCTGCTGATGCTGATGTGTAGAGAGGATTCTGGCATCTCACCACCAGCAGCAGCAGCGATAGACTGCCGATTTCCGTCAGGGGATTGACGAGGCCTACCAGCTAGTTCGTACTACAGTAGAGATGGTGACTGCTCAGGGGGAGCAGCAGCAGCCTTACCGGAAGGAAAAGGATGTCCAGGATTTTCAAAAGATGCATCCTAGAGAGTTCCTGGGCACTGAGGGCATCCATTATGCGGACGATTGGATCAAGCATATCGAGGAGATATTCAGACTTGCGGAGATACCAGCTCGACTCCATATCGAGGCGGCGGGCAGTCAGATGCAGGACTTAGCCCGTGCATGGTACCAGACAGATCCCAGGGTGGGAGTTGAGGGCCAGACTTGGGCCCAGTTCAAGGAGCTGTTTAAGGAGCAGTTCTTTTCTGATGTGGCCTTGGGAGGTATCAAGGCACTGTTTGAGGGGCTTGTTCAGGGGAACCAGACGGTAGCTGAGTATGCTGGGGAGTTTTGTAGATTAGCCCGGTTCATAGATGACTTGACTGAGAAGACGAAGGCGAGAAAGTTCCGACGGGGTTTGATTAGGGAGGTTCGGTCGCTGACTAAGAGCGACCGGAACGCTACCTATGCGGAGATATTTTCTGGGGCTATGGCAGCGGAGGACGACCTAGGGTTGAAGCTGAAGAGGGGTCGAGACTCCCAGGGTAGTAGCAGCAGCGGAGGTCAGGCCAAGAGGCCTCACGTGCAGATTCAGCAGGCACAGGCACCAGTGAGAGTGCAGCAGGCACAGCATCAACATAGAGGACAGGACCGCGGGGTGCCGACTTGTGCCTACTGCAGGAAGGCAGGGCATGTTTGGGAGTCTTGTATACTACAAGAAAATACATATTCAGCGACATAAGCAATACGTAGCAGAAAGTTAGATTTGTGTCGCCAAAACGTTTCTACGACATATTTGGCTATGTCGCATACATGTCGCCGTAGCCTTGTCTGGAAAAGTTTTTGGCGACATATAGTAACACATGTCGCGGAATGTAAGTACTTTTGGCGACATATCATATTTTGTATTTAAAGTCACTTTTAGCGACACGTGTCTTGTATGCCGTAGAAAGATGATACTTTGGCAACATAACACATGTCGCCAAATGTCTAGTTCTTTATTTTTTTTAATTATAAAAATACTTCCTGCTACACAATTTGATGTCGCAAAAACTAATATAACCAAATATAAATACACTTCCTGCTACACAATTTGATGTCGCAAAAACTAATGTAGCCAAATATAAATACATTTCCTGCTATACAATTTGATGTCGCGAAAACTAATTTATAATTTTTATATTAATTTTTTTCGCATATTTTTTCCAACACAAATGTAGAAATCTTATTTTGAAAGTAAAACACAAACTTTGAAATTTATATTCAAAGAACTTGAGAACAAAAAACAAGTTACAGTGAACACAACATAATATCCAATACAATGTCTTCAAACATCTCTTCATAAAATAATCCAATAATGTAATATTTTAACAACGTCAAATAGTCATTCAAAAAAAAATGTATTGTATTCCACAAACGTATTATATTCCAGCTTAAACAACTAGTGTAAACTAAAACACATAAATTGAATATCTTCCCCAAAAAAATAGCCTACAATAAATCTCATGATATGAATGGCTTCCCCCAAAATTGGCTTGTTGTTTATGTCATCCTGCAAACAAAAAAAATTGTAAGTGAAACAAAATATATACTAGAAGAATGACAGGCTTAAGGAACTTATATGCAAAAAAAATCTACACACATACTAACGAACTAGAAACAGACTCTTGTGAGCAAATGTTTGAATGCACAAACAATTAAGTTTACATATTGGGCTGCAAAATACAGTAGAAAAAACATGAATCAAGAACTTTATAACCAGAAAAAAATTTATGATAACTAAAAAAAATGATTTAGGTGTTGTGAAACCCATTTTATTCACCATTATGTCATGAGTTACACATGACCCTTGGGATCATGTAACTCATGACCCTTGGGTTATGTAACTAATGACCCTTGGGTTGCCCATTAGCCCTATATATATGGCCCTTGCCATATGATGAAGAGAGAGGAATAAAAATACTATTCTACAATATCTTGTCTTCCTTCAACCACGTTATCAGCACGATTGCTGAAGCAAGGAGAATCGACGTCCAGATCTCGACGTCATCCTTCCTTTTTTTCCCTAGTCGATCCGACTGGTAACACTTCTTAAATTTTTTTTTACAAATTATTGTTTGAATGAAAATTAGCAATATATATATCTAACAATCTAAGAGTGATATTCTTTATATTGCTAACGTTCAAAACAAATAGTTGTTTTGTTAACGAATTTACTTCTTACAAACAAAATAGTTGCTTCTGTTAATATCTAATTTGCTTTCAAGCATTCCATTAGCTTAGCAACAGAATCAGCACCTTAGCTTCTGTTAATATCTAATTTACTTTCAAGCATTTCAAGCATTCCATTAACTTCTGTTAATATCTATTTGCTTTCAAGCATTTCAAGCATTTCATTAGACCATCCTGTAACACCCAGAACGAAAGTATTTCAAGCATTTCAAGCATTTCAAGCATTTGATCTTCTAAATAGATGGAATATTAAATTTGGTTAATTTATTATTTCATTAACAGAATAATATTTCATTAATTTATTACTTGAAATGTGGTAATATTTCATTAACAGAAGCAAATTAGATATTAATATCATTGTTGTTAGAATATTAAATTTGGTTGTTCTTGTTCAATTGTCTTCGAGACTCTCGCATAAATATTTAATTTTAATTTATGCATGTTTTTCACATGATAGATAAAATGGCCAAAATAGCGAGTGTCGATTTCGAAGTACTAGATGCTGCTGGAAAAAATTATTTGAGCTGGCACGTGGACCTGAAGTTCCACTTACGTGCCCAGGGCTTATTAGCCACAATTTCAACTCCTCTTCCATCGGCTCCGGCCACTGGTACGAAAAATACAGCAGACACTGCTGTGGTTGTTTCTACAGTGAACGTCTCTGATATAGATAAGGCGAAAGTCATTATCTACATCAGGAGACACATTGATCGGACCCTGAAGGCCGAATACCTCACTGTAGAAGACCCAAAGGAATTGTGGACTGCACTGGAGGACCGCTATAAACATCAAAAAGATGTAATCCTCCCACGTGCAAGGTATGAGTGGGAAAACCTTCGACTTCAGGACTTTAAGTCCGTAGCTGAGTACAACTCAGCTCTCCATAATATCACCTCACGCCTGAAGTTGTGTGGTGAAGAAGTCTCGGAGTATCGCATGTTGGAAAAAAATATACATCCTTCCACGAGAAGGACGCAATCCTCATGCAACAGTACCGTGAACGAAAGTTCACAAAGTACTCTGAATTGCACTCCACCCTGATGATGGCAGAGCAAAACAGAGAACTTCTCTTGGCCACTCATAACCTACGCCCTGCAGGCTCAGCTCCTCTCCCAGAAGCTCATTTTTCTTCCAAGAAGCAGAAGAAAAATAAGGACAGATCTAACATGGGGAATGCCCAGAAGAGGCCGGCCAGAAGTCCACCCAAGAACAACTTTCATCCCCAGAGCAGCAAAAGTGGGGCAAAGAAGAAGTGGAAGAAGACCACAGAACTGATGTCCATTCCCAAGAAAAATTGGGAGGACAAATGCCACAAATGTGGCATGACTGGACACTGGTCCAGAAACTGTCGCACCCCACGACATCTACAAGATCTGTATCAAGCGAGCCAGAAGTCTCAAATTGAAACAAATCTGGTAGAAAAGCAGCCGTCTACTCAGTTCTCGGCGGAAGACTTCGAGAACGACGACCTACTCGACTAGAGCCATTATCTTATTTCCTGCTTTTAAAAAAAAAAAAAAAAAAAATTGTTGCCGCATTTTCATATTATGCTTCTCTTTTAAATTTCTTGAAAAATGATATTTATTCTTACATTTGACAAAGAAAATTTTACGAAGTCTCTCCGAATAGGCTCACCTATTTGGGTATGATGTCAGAAAGAACTTGGGGCTTGGTTCTTAAGAGGTCCCCGGTGACCCTCCTCCCTCATTTTCCCGCCTGGTCATGTTCACGTAGAGCTACCGAAAGGGGATGACCGAATATTATTTTTCTTTTTTGCTCAAATTGTATTTATAAATTATGCATTAATGCAAGCAACTTATTGACCTCTCTATATCGGTCCGTCGATCGATATAAGAGAATTTTTTTTCAAAACTGTTGTTTTAATTACAATTGTTTGTTGTTATTTTTTTTCAATAGATCTATAGATGAAGTGTGAATGCCTTGTGGACAGCGCCTCGACGCACACAATCCTTCGAGAAAAAAGCTATTTTTATAGCTTAAATGATTATGACGGTCCTGTTATTACGATATCAGGACTATCAAACATAATAGAAGGATCTGGTGAAGCAATTATATTGCTCCCAAATAAAACAAGACTAATAATAAAAGATGCACTATTCTCTCCTAAATCAAATAGGAACCTCATAAGTTTCAAGGACATTCGTTTAAACGGATATCACTTAGAAACAAATGAAATAAATGAGACAGAATATCTGTATGTTACTCGTCTAAAAGATGGTTCAAAAACTATCTTAGAACGATTCAAGGGACTCCCGTCGGGTCTCTATCATACTCATATTCAATCAACAGAAGCTAACATGATTGTGCACCAGAAGTGTCATTCATGGCCAAAATTTAAACTTTGGCATAATAGACTGGGTCACCCAGGATCAGCTATGATGAAACGAATCATGAGCCAATCCAGTGGACACAACCTGCAGAACCTGAAGATTCTTCAGAAGTATGATTACTCGTGTCTACCTTGTTTTCAAGGCAAACTTATAACGAGACCATCTCTTTTGAAAGTGGGACTAGAGTCTCCTAGCTTCTTAGAGAGAATTCATGGAGACATTTGCGGACCTATTCACCCCGCAAGTGGTCCATTTAGGTACTTTATGGTACTTATAGATGCATCTACTAAATGGTCTTATGTGTGCCTTTTGTCCACCCACAACTTAGCTTTTTCTAAGCTATTGGCACAAATAATTAAGTTGCGGGCTCATTTCCCCGATAACCATATCAAAAAGTTAAGACTTGATAATGCGGGTGAATTTACTTCACAGGTTTTTCAAGACTATTGCCAAGCAACTGGCATCGAAGTTGAACATCCTGTAGCTCATGTTCACACCCAGAACGGGTTAGCAGAATCTCTTATTAAGAGATTACAATGGATTGCTCGTCCATTGTTGATGCAGTCACAGTTGACTGTGGAAGCTTGGGGTCATGCTATATTGCATGCCGCATCACTTATTAGAATACGGCCTTCTGGAGGTCATATTCTATCTCCGATGCAGCTCGCTTATGGTTCACCTCCAAATATCTCACATTTGAGAGTTTTTGGTTGTGCTGTTTACGTCCCCATAGCTCCCCCACAGAGGACCAAAATGGGTCCACAACGTCGATTAGGTATCTATGTTGGGTTTGACTCACCCTCTATAATTAGATACCTAGAAACCCTGACGGGTGACGTATTTAAGGCACGTCTTGATGACTGTGAGTTTGATGAAGGATTATTTCCTAAACTAGGCACACAGTCTAAGAAGCCAGAAGCTTCTAAGATAATTTCTTGGGACACAAAAACTTTGTCTCATTTTGATCCACGTACAAGTCAATGTGAAGATGAGATCCTGAAGATATTACATCTTCAGAACACTGTACATCTACTTCCGGATACATTTACTGACAACCAGAAGATTGTCAGATCACACGTCCCTGCTGCCAACACGCCAGCTAGGATTGACATCCCCAAAGATGGATGCAATCCACCGGCAGTAGAAATGGCAATACCTCAATTAAAAAGAGGACGCCCACCAGGTTCGAGAGACAAAGTCCCTCGTAAAAGAAAAAATCCTGGAGAAATTAAGAAGATCCCAACACAGGATGCTGAGCTCAGATCAGCTACCTCTCCCCTCCTAGTTTCCCCTGAAGAGGAACAAACAGGAGAAATATCATTAAATTATGTACGTACTGGAGAGGTACTGAACAGAAAAAGCACAGTCGTCGACGACGATTTTTCGTTCAATATTGCCGTTCACGTCACTGAAAATGACGATGACATCGATCCACGGTCTCTAGCGGAATGTAAACGCAGAGGCGATTGGCCAAAGTGGAACGAGGCAATAGGAGTAGAGCTGGACTCACTCTTGAAACGCGAAGTCTTTGGACCAGTAGTCCAAACACCTGAAGGTGTAAAACCTGTGGGATATAAATGGATCTTCACAAGAAAAAGAAATGAACACAACATAGTTGTGCGCTACAAAGCACGCCTTGTAGCGCAAGGTTTCTCCCAGAAACCGGGAATAGATTATGAAGAAACATATTCTCCGGTCATGGATGGGAATACCTTCAAATTCCTGATCAGCCTCTCTTCTCTGAAAAGCCTAGAAATGCAGCTCATGGACGTTATGACTGCATATCTTTATGGCAATATAGATAAAAATATCTATATGAAACTCCCTGAAGGATATAAAATTTCACCAGAGAAAACAGATAGACCTCGGGACACCTATTCTGTAAGGTTACAAAGATCATTGTACGGTCTTAAACAATCAGGAAAAATATGGTATAATAGACTAAGTGAGTTTCTTGCTACGCAAGGATTTACTAATGATAAAGTCTGCCCGTGTATCTTTATAAAAAGATCGGGAACAGGATTTGTTATAGTCGCCGTTTATGTCGACGACTTAAATCTCATTGGATCTCCTGCAGAGATCACTGAGATATCTGAAAGCCTTAAGACAACTTTTGAAATGAAAGACCTAGGCAAAACAAAGTATTGTCTTGGCTTACAGATCGAACACCTAAAGGGTGGTATCCTGTTACACCAATCTACATATACACGAAGATTACTTAAACAATTCCACATGGATAAATGCCATCCCCTTAGTACACCAATGGTCGTTCGATCATTGGACGTAAAGAAGGACCCTTTCCGTCCACTGGAAGAGGGGGAGGAATCATTAGGTCCTGAAGTACCTTACCTAAGTGCCATTGGGGCACTACTCTATCTGGCTAACTGTACGCGTCCTGATATAGCGTTTTCAGTTAACTTATTAGCCAGATACAGTGCAGCGCCCACAAAGCGCCACTGGAATGGAGTGAAGCATCTTCTGCGCTACCTCCAAGGGTCTATAGACCTAGGACTATATTACCCGAATAGTGGGTCTTCCACTTTACTTGGTTATTCAGATGCAGGTTATAGATCAGATCCCCACACAGAGAAATCACAAACTGGATTTGTGTTTACTTTCGGTGGTACGGCTATCTCCTGGAGGTCCGTCAAACAGACCAGTGTGGCTATCTCATCCAACCATTCTGAACTCCTGGCAATCCATGAAACAAGCAAGGAGTGTGTTTGGCTTCGCTCCGTCATTCAGCACATTTTGGCATCTACTGGCCTGAAGACTGGTGAACTTGAGCCTACTACCATTTTTGAAGATAATGCAGCATGCGTAGCTCAACTTCAGAAAGGATACATGAAGAGTGACAAGACGAAGCACATATCCCCCAAATTCTTCTGGACGCACGACCTTCAAGAGAAAGGACAAGTCAAAGTACAACAAATTCAATCTTGTAATAACTTAGCAGATTTGTTTACCAAAACACTGCCACGATGTACTTTTGTAAAGCTTGTAAGAAGAATAGGGATGAGGCAACTAAAAGACCTGCAAGCCTGAAGCTTGTATAGATCAGGGGGAGTAAAACTATAGGATTGTACTCTTTTTCCTTAGGACTGATGGTTTTTTCCACTGGATTTTCCACAGCCAAGGTTTTAATGAGGCAAACCAAGTTTACTCTGGATCCAGCAGTATCCACCCCATTAGCTTATTGAATCCTGAAGTATTTAATAAGTGGATCCAAGGAAATGGATGAATAAGGGGGAGTGTTGTGAAACCCATTTTATTCACCATTATGTCATGAGTTACACATGACCCTTGGGATCATGTAACTCATGACCCTTGGGTTATGTAACTCATGACCCTTGGGTTGTCCATTAGCCCTATATATATGGCCCTTGCCATATGATGAAGATAGAGGAATAAAAATACTATTCTACAATATCTCGTCTCCCTCTAAACATTAGGCAATAAATTAAAGCTCATAAACACGGCAGTTTGGTTGGCCAATAGCATTCACTTGATTATCCCAAAAAACTGAGAGGTCTGTGGCTTTTCAGAATTCCATCTTCAGCACCGTCCACCACAAATGGCATTTCTGGAGATGATACCAAATCCTTCTGACCCGGCCATTCCATTTAGTGGACCCATTATCAGCATCAACTCAGACAACACAAGCATTCAAACTAAAAGAAAGAAAGAAAACAACTGGATGACAATGATCTTTACGGATCCTTGCCACCATGTCAGGTTTATCCAATGAATTACAACAGGAACATGTAATTAAAAAGGAAGGTAAGATTGGGAAAAAAAAAGAAAGAAAAACATTGCAAGAACAGTAACATATAATAGATGCAGCATATGTCGTACAGTTAAGGAAACTATGTGAAGCACTAGAGCAACATTTACACTAAGCTGTCTAACAATTCCTTTTCCAATCCATTTTTCTTAGCTAGTATAACCAGTTGCAATGCACACCTTTTGTTAATGATAAATGAAATGAATTAAGAATTTCAAGTTTGGTGTAATGGAGAAACCAAGTATCAGTTAACACTTAAATATGAGACAAGGACCTGTTAAAAGTCGAAGAATTATTTAACTATTCAAAGATGCTGTTTTTAAGTATCAGGTATCGGTTTAACATATTTAGATGGGTTGTACACACGGACATGAATTTAGTAACAAATAACAGGGAAACAAAGCAATATTGATGAATACCAAGACATGCCATGTTGAGAAAGGAACTTGTATAGCAAAGTTGAGAAAAGAAATTAGTTCAATTTAATAGAATTTGGCATATTAAGAACCTTTAACTGTAGAGAATGTGTTGAAGTTCCTAGTGCCTACCTGTTGGGAAAGAAACGCGGAAACCTTTCCCCAAACCGGAGAGTACCTGCAAGAGGACCGAGCAATACAACGCACGAGCCCAAAAATAGCCACACAAAAAACAATCACGCAGACACAGAGAATTTTTGACGTGGAAACCCTTGCGGGAAAAACCACGGGACGATCGGAGTCCAACCCTGAGAAGCCTCCACTAATGGAATAGAAGAATTACACCCTCTACAAACTCCTCCCGATCCAAATCGGATCCCCACAACACTCAGAGATAAGAACAATGATTACAAGGCTACGAAGAGCGAGAACGACGAGTAGAGATTACCCGAACACGATCTTCTTCGAACAGCGACCTTCAATCCTCCGTCTTCTTCTCCGAAGTTGTAATGGCACTCTTGCCTCCTTCCTCTCTCACACTTGTGTTGTCCAATGCGTTGCGATCATACAATTATGAATTAGGGTTGAGAAAACTCAACTTAACTCCCTAATCCCGCAACCAACCTGAACCGTTGGATTAGATCCAATGATGAAAACTCATCCAGAAATCCGCTTCAGCCCCCGACGACACAGAGTTCGGCCAGAACTCTGTGTGGGGCAACCAGCACCTACTGGCCAAATCCTGGAACGGCCAGACCGAGTTCGGCCAGAACTCGGCCTGGGACCGAGTTCGGCCCGAACTCGGATCCCCTGCTTCCAGCAGCTCCAGCAGCAGCAGCAGCAACTCCGTCGCCTACTTCCCGAGCTTCTCCGACATCGGACGGCGCTCGTCGCACTCCGGGGTCTTCTCCACATAGGTTGGGAACCCCACCCACTCCAACAAATCTCCCCCTTCACAACTATGGGGAGGATGTCGTCATCCCGACGACCTGCCTGCAGTACTCAAAATTCCCTCTTGGTAGAATCTTCGTGAACATATCAGCTCCGTTGTCATCTGTATGCACCTTCTCAAGCTCCGCGTCCTTCTTCTCAACCACATCCCGTATCCAATGATACCGGGTCTCGATGTGCTTGGACCGGCTATGAAACGTCTGATTCTTCACAAGGTGGATCGTACTCTGACTATCGCAAAGCAAAGTATACTGCTCTTGCTTCAGTCCCATTTCCTGCAGCAGCTTCTTCATCCATAACAGCTCCTTGCAAGCCTCCGTCGCCGCAATGTACTCTGCCTCTGTCATCGACAAGGCAACACACTTCTGCAACCGTGACTGCCACGACACCGCTCCTCCTGCAAACATCATCACGTAGCCCAAAGTCGATCGCCTCGTGTCTACATCTCCAGCCATATCAGCGTCGGTATACCCAACCAGCTTCGGCTCGTCACCACCAAAGGAAAGTCTCCAACCAGCAGTGCCCTGAAGATAACGTAGAATCCACTTGACCGCACTCTAATGTACCCTTCCAGGATTTGAAAGATACCTGCTAACCGTACCAACTGCATGAGCAATATCTGGCCTCGTACACATCATAGCATACATAAGGCTTCCCACAGCTGAGGCATATGGAACCCGCTCCATATCTTCCTTTTCGTCCTCGGTAGATGGACACTGTTCCTCAGTGAGCTTAAAGTGAGCCGCGAGGGGGAACTCACTTTCTTCGACCCGTCCATCCCGAAATGCTGAAGTACCCGGTGAATGTACTTCTTTTGGGACAAGTGTAGCAGCTTGGACTCTCTCTCTCGGCTGATCTCCATCCCAAGAATAGTCTTCGCTGCGCCCAAATCCTTCATAGAGAAGGCCGCGCCCAGCTGGCGCTTCAACTCCGCTATCCTAGTGGCATTCCGACCCACTAATAGCATATCATCAACATAGAGCAACAAAATGATGAAATCATCATCGGTAAAATACCTCACAAATGCACAATGGTCCGACGTCGTCCGTGCATAACCATGCTCCCCCATAAACGACTCGAACTTCCTGTACCACTGCCTCGGAGCCTGCTTCAGACCATACAAGCTCTTCCTCAACCGGCAGACCAAATGTGACTTGCCCTTCTCACAGAATCCCTCCGGCTGCTCCATGTACAACTCCTCCTCAAGATCACCGTGGAGGAATATCGTCTTCACGTCCATCTGCTCGACCTCCAAGTCGAAACTGGCTGCTAATGCTAGCACCACCCGGATAGACGAATGCTTGACGACAGGCGAAAAGATCTCATCATAATCCACGCTTTTCCGCTGACCGTAGCCTTTGACTACCAGCCTCGCTTTGTATCGAGGGCGAGTAGCATCTTCCGTCTGCTTCACTCTGAACACCCATCGATTCTTCAAAGCCTTCTTGCCCTTTGGCAACCGCACCAGATCATAAGTGGAATTGGTGTGCAAGGAACTCATCTCCTCCTGCATAGCCACCATCCACTCCTGCCTGTGTTCGTCTTCCATAGCCTCTGCGAAACTTTCGGGCTCCCCCCCGTCAGTCAATAGCACATACTCATCCGGTGAGTATCTCGTAGATGGTCGACGATCCCTGTCACTCCTTCTCAGTGGAGCCACTGGTGCTGGCTGTATACCGACAGCCTCCGCCCCTTCAGGAACTACCTCTCCGGCATGCTCATCCTCCTGAGGGACACCCTGACCACCATCAGCAGGCTGATGATCAAGGTTGGGAGCAACTCCATGTACCGGCTCCCCCATAACTGGATCCTCTGCGATGTCCTCTGGAAACTGTTCGAAGCGAAATGACTCTAACTCAGGCAATTCCTCAGCCTCAGAAGGCGTCTCGGAATCCTGAGTGTTGGTCATGGTCTGATCCTCGACGAACACCACGTCCCTGCTTCTGTAGAGCTTTCCTTCCACTGGGTCGTAGAGTCTATAGCCAAACTCATCCCGACCGTAGCCGACAAAGACGCATCGCCTCGTCTTCGGCTCAAGTTTGGTCCTCTCGTCCTTCGGTACATGCACGAAGGCTTTACAACCAAACGCCCGCAGGTGATTGTATGACGGCTCTTTGCCGTACCATACTTTATCAGGCACATCACCTTGCAAAGGAGCACTAGGAGACAAATAATAATATAAGCAGCTGTGAGAAGAGCCTCACCCCAATAACTGCCCGGCAAGTTTGCTTCTGACAGCAAACACTGCACCCTCTCCATCAGTGTCCTGTTCATGCGCTCCGCTACACCATTGAGCTGAGGTGTCTTTGGCGGAGTCTTCTGGTGTCGTATCCCTTGCTCTCTGCAATACGCATCAAAGGGACCGATGTATTCGCCGCCATTGTCGGACCGAACACACAACAACTTCTTGCCCGTCTCCCTTTCAACAGAGGCCTGAAACTCCTTGAAAGTAGGCAGCACCTGATCCTTGGTCTTTAAGGCATAGACCCAAACCTTCCTGGAACAGTCATCAATAAAAGTCACAAAGTAAGAAGCACCACCAAGAGATTTTACCTTCATAGGACCGCAGACATCCGAGTGAATCAACTCGAGCAACGCCAGCTTCCTCGAACTTGGGTGACTTTGGAAAGACACCCTATTCTGCTTTCCAGCTAAACAGCGTACATTTCTCCAACTTTGTTGACTTGAGCCCCGGAATCACTTTCCTGTTCACCAAGTAGCTCATCCCCTTCTCGCTGATATGGCCGAGCCGCCTGTGCCACAACTCGGTAGACGCATCACTGACTGCGTTCACCTCCTGTGCCCCCTCTGCGCTCCCCTCCATATAGTAGAGACCGGACTTCTTGCTTCCTCTGGCAATCACCATCGAACCTCTGGAAAGCTTCCACTGACTGTTCCCGAAGAGACTGAAGAATCCCTCGTCATCCAACCTTCCAACCGACACCAGGTTGAAACGGATATCAGGGACATGACGAACATCCTTGAGAACAAGAACCGCACCCATCTTCGTTCTCAAATGCACATCTCCAACGGCAACCGCCTTCGACACATCTCCGTTGCCCATCTTCAGCACGCCACAGTCGCCTGTCGTGTAAGTGGCAAACAGTGCCCTATTGTGAGATACATGTGCTGAAGCCCTTGAGTCCACCAGCCAAGAATTGTCATCGCAGGCGAGGTTAGTAATGACCTCATCACCTACGACGATCACATCGCCTCCATGCACCGAGGCCGCCGCTGTAGTGTTCTCCTCTTGCTTCCCCTTGTCGCCCTTCTTCTCTCTCTTCCAAGCGAAACAATTTCGCTTGATATGGCTCTTCTTACCGCAATGGTAACACTCTGAGTCCTCGTAACGACCCTTGGACTTCCCCCTGCTCTTGTCTCTGCCACCACCTGGACCCCTGCTTTTCCCCCTTCCGCGGCTCTCTAAAACAAGTGCCTCTGAGTGGTGGGATGTGGATGAAGTGCCCTGAGAACGTCTCCGCATCTCTTCATTCAACACCCCGCTCTTGGCGAACTCCAGACTGACCACGCCCTCTGGAGCAGAAGCGATCATAGATACTCGTACGGTCTCCCACGAGTCTGGCAATGTACACAGCAGCCACAGTCCCTGAACTTCGTCGTCGAACTTGACTCCCATAGAAGATAGCTGGTCAACCACGCCCTGGAAATCACTCAAGTGATCCGTAATAGATGCCCAATCTTTGTACCGCAGACCCATCATCGTCCGAATCAGGAACAACTTGTTTACCCCGGTCTTCTTTACGTACAAAGATTCCAGCTTATCCCATAACGTCTTCGCGTGCTCAATATTGGCAACGTGGTTGTACACGTTCTCGTCAACGAACTGCCTGATGTATCCGCACACCTGTATATGCTCGAATTTCCAGTCCTCCTCGGATTTATCACTGGGCTTCTCGGATGCAAATACGGGCAGATGCAGCTTCTTGACGAACAGCAAATCCTTCATCTTGCTCCGCCAATAATGATAGTTTGTGCCGTTCAGATTCACCATGCGCACCGGCTTCGCGTCCATCTCTCCTCTCTGGTTCCTCTGTCAACTTCTGACACCCTTCGAACCCAAAGCTCTGATACCACTCTGTTGGAAAGAAACGCGGAAACCTTTCCCCAAACCGGAGAGTACCTGCGAGAGGACCGAGCAATACAATGCACGAGCCCAAAAATAGCCACACAAAAAACAATCACGCAGACACAGAGAATTTTTGACGTAGAAACCCTTGCGGGAAAAACCACGGGACGATCGGAGTCCAACCCTGAGAAACCTCCACTAATGGAATAGAAGAATTACACCCTCTACAAACTCCTTCCGATCCAAATCGGATCCCCACAACACTCAGAGATAAGAACAATGATTACAAGGCTACGAAGAGCGAGAACGACGAGTAGAGATTACCCGAACACGATCTCCTTCGAACAGCGACCTTCAATCCTCCGTCTTCTTCTCCGAAGTTGTAATGGCACTCTTGCCTCCTTCCTCTCTCACACTTGTGTTGTCCAATGCGTTGCGATCATACAATTATGAATTAGGGTTGAGAAAACTCAACTTAACTCCCTAATCCCGCAACCAACCTGAACCGTTGGATTAGATCCAATGATGAAAACTCATCCAGAAATCCGCTTGGGAAAGAAACGCGGAAACCTTTCCCCAAACCGGAGAGTACCTGCGAGAGGACCGAGCAATACAACGCACGAACCCAAAAACAATCACACAAAAACAATCCACGCAGACACAGAGAATTTTTGACGTGGAAACCCTTGCGGGAAAAAAAACCACGGGACGATCGGAGTCCAACCCTGAGAAGCCTCCACTAATGGAATAGAAGAATTACACCCTCTACAAACTCCTCCCGATCCAAATCGGATCCCTACAACACTCAGAGATAAGAACAATGATTACAAGGCTACGAAGAGCGAGAACGACAAGTAGAGATTACCCGAACACGATCTCCTTCAAACAGCGACCTTCAATCCTCCGTCTTCTTCTCCGAAGTTGCAATGGCACTCTTGCCTCCTTCTCTCTCCAAAAGTTGTGTTTTCTTGCGATATGTTGCACTCATGAATTAGGGTTGAGAAAACTCAACTTAACTCCCTAATCCCGCAACCAACCTGAACCGTTGGATTAGATCCAATGATGAAAACTCATCCAGAAATCCGCTTCAGCCCCCGACGACACAGAGTTCGGCCAGAACTCTGTGTGGGGCAACCAGCACCTACTGGCCAAACCCTGGAACGGCCAGACCGAGTTCGGCCAGAACTCGGCCTGGGACCGAGTTCGGCCCGAACTCGGATCCCCTGCTTCCAGCAGCTCCAGCAGCAGCAGCAGCAACTCCGTCGCCTACTTCCCGAGCTTCTCCGACATCGGACGGCGCTCGTCGCACTCCGGGGTCTTCTCCACATAGGTTGGGAACCCCACCCACTCCAACACCACCTGCATCACTTGTAGAAAATATTTATGAATCCAGAACACTGTAATTTAAAGAAAAAGAATAATGAGTTTCTATTAGTACTCTGATTCTTTCTGTTTCTTTTGAAATTAAGCCTTTAAGTAAAAAAAAAAAAAAAAAAAAAAAAACTACACACTGGCTGCCAGTTGCCAAAGAGAAGAAAGAAATAGAACATGACTACATGTTCTATAGGATTTATACATCCAGTATTTTCTTATTCTATAGGATTTGTACTATCTAATCAGCAACCTGTTCTTCTAAATGAGATTTCATATGTTCTCAATGGTTTTTGTTTTATATAGAGCCATATTTGGGAAAATGCAAGAAACTGACCCGGGAGACTCCAAAATACAACAAAAGCTAGAACTTACTAGTATCACAATCAATGAGAGAGAATTCAAGCCTCCAAAATACAACAAAAGTTATTGAAAATATTCATCATATATCAATATCCAAGACTTTAAAATACAACAAAAGAGATGAAAATACTTGTCCTAAAAGAATGTGATTTTTCATTATTTGATACTGTTTTCAAGTCGCCTTCCCTGCTATGACATTCTAGTGAATTGTTTATACACATGTCAAAATATTAGGAATGATCATGTTGTTGCACTCTCACTACTATAATTTTCTAGGAGAGTAATCTGTGTAGAATCAAGCATATTGTCTTTCATGTCTTTTTCTACTCTCTAGTATGTAATGTCGTTTAATCATGTGGAAGGTTGTGCTAATCTCTTCTAGAAGGGTGTTATCTAGAAATCTTGTCATGTACGAGGGTGTGCTTAGTTTCAACAACATTAGCATCGCAATTTTTTTTATAGAAAAGTTTGTGTTATCTTCTTAAATGTTTCAATTTATTTACTTTTATCTGTTGTTTTCCTATGTTCATCCTTTATCCTACTGCAGGTTCCAAAAAACAAGGAAGAGCTTACTGCACTTCAGGAAAGACAGAGGAAGCGATTTCCAGTTGATGCTTACAACAAAGCACGAAGGGGGCTGGACCCTAACAGGATTCTCTACAATACTAAGCTAGAGAGACTGTTTTCGTTACATGAGACTGCTCTATGAACTAGAGGTAATAATTTTAGGTGTGTTCTTGTTTGCAACATGAATAAAATTGTCCCGAGGGTAACTCCATTTTTTGTGTAGGTGCATCCCTTGTTCTATGCCAGGTAGCTTGAAATAAATGCTAGGCTGTGTTACTATTTTTTTTTTTTGGATAAATATGTTTTTCTTCGTGAGCTTTATGGGTACAGCAATGCGTCATTTTCTATGTTATCCACAACTACGAATAACAGTTTTTGTATGAACTGAAGTGTATATCAGTTAACAAGCTTTGCAGCAGCAGGTGTTAATGAAACTATGCTACAATATTCTATCAATACTAGACAGGGGTACGACAATACTAGATACTCGTATTGACTAAGCAAGTTTATGTGTAAAAATCTCCGAACAATCTGAACCTTAAGTCGAAGATGCAAAGTAGCAAACACAATGGCAACAGAAACTGGTTTTGGTCAGCTGACCAACTGAGTCAAGGTGATGGGAGATGTTTGCAAAACTCTCAGAACTATATCACTTAATTTGGCCAGCAGCCAGAACCAGGTGGCCAATCGGCCTAAGTCCTCCAGCATAGTCCTGCTGCAAGTATGATTCCTATCTGGCCTGAGTTTCGGCATTTTTTTGTTAGGTTAAATTTGTAGATTGTAAAAGGAGTCTTAATACTACCTAATTTTGGGTTATCTTAACAGAGGGTATCCTCTATGTTGGTTCTGCAAAACCTGTCTGACATCATGCAGCAACTGGTGAATACAAAGTGATCTTAATAAATGGATTTTAGTGAGGAATTGCAATAGAGATACCCTTGGGGAGTTTGTGTGCTACTTCTCTTGTATTATCTATCCAAATCAGAATCCCTTTTGAAGATAAATCATCATCTAAACCACACTGGAAATTTAAATCAGAGATCAAATGCACTTGAATATGAGGAGAAATGATTCAAACAGGTTAATGTTAGACCATGCCTGCTTTATTACTAACCTTATTACTTTATAAGAACTATGTTCACGTGTAAAGCACACAGAAAAATAATTTTTCACACAATAACTTCATTAATCATAAAATAATGTGAGAAGAAACACAAACCATTCTCCAGGCTAAAAATTCTGGTCCAAGAGGTTGAGATGGACTTGAATACAAAAAATGCCTGGAGTACTAAAACATGGAAGTAAATCATTAAAGTACAAATGCCTAGAATACTATTAATAAGGAAAATGTGAATGTAGATAGAAATTGTTGCAAACCTTAACAAGGTTGGTTTGCATTTTCTTGATCTGATCAGAACTAATACCCTTGAGAAAATTTACAAGCCATCCAGGCTGTACAGCATCACTTGAAGAAACAAACCGAGCAATCTGCCCAATACCAGAAACTTAAAACATTAGCAACCAGCTTCATATAATTGCAATTGAAGGCTAAAGTAAGGTTCAACCAGACTTGAAAGATACATGGCACGAGTTATGTGTTAATATTATACACTTGCAGCAAATGTGTGAAAAACAGAAAATGCTTATAAAGTAGCGAAAGTTAAGTAGCCATTATATTCCATGACTTGAAAATCTCAAATTGCATCATGTACATCTAGAGAAACCTGCTTTGAAGGTTACTGATGTTGTCTAAGAGTACTGCTCTATAATAACATTTTTTGATAGCATAGAGACATTATTTTTCTTGTTTGTATATCTACATCTAAAACAATTACCACAACCTAATAAGTATATTTATGTTATATGTTTACTAGTTGGTCCATAGGGGCAGGCTTGTACCTGAAGTATCCATAGAGACATCCGCATCTGCATCATGACTTAGCCTATTTAATGTGTCCATGACGTTTGCCTAGCAAACAAGAGACAATATCCAGAAGATACATAATTAGCTTCAAACTGGACACATGTAGCATGTGCCAGGATGTTCTTTGCTTAGAAGTAGGTAAACCCAAGCTTGGAACTTAAGTTTGGAGGCAAGGGTGACCATGTGAACGGTTGTCTTAACTGGTGCATTTGATGATTACTAAGGAATATTATTGTATTTGGGTGCCAACTTTCATATCCGAAATTGAGACCTCAAATTATGAGAAATACCATGGATTGGAAATACAAAGGAGACCAAGAGCAAGAGGCACTGCTCGTCTAATTTTCTGCTCTCCATACTGTAAAAGATGCTCAAGCGACCGGATAGCCATATCAAGACCAAGTTCTTCAGCCATTGAGACGAGCAATTCCAAGGACAGTAGGTCCTTGATGGGTCTCTCTCTTCTCAAGATGTGAGCACAATATCCTAGAAGTTTGTGAACCTGTGAGGAATGGAAGTTAATCTCTCAACTGAAACTTTTCTAAGTGCTAATTTAACATCAAGAGTAGAGTACTAATTAAACATTAAGAGTAGGCCTACAAGCACATTTCCAGTGCCAGCATATGCCTAGTTACCTTCAAAAACTATGGTAATTTGTTTGAAATGCAATCGAACATATACATCCAAAGTATACATGTCATCAATAATTGCTACTGGTGCTTCTTGCTTTGAAGGTAATTTGGTGAGCCTTGTATGAAGCACAATATGTATGCCTCCATTGAAGATTAACATTCTGCAGGTTTAAGTCTTTTTTTTTCCTATAATGTCGGTTGAATTGGTGAGCAAAATAGAATCGAGATAGAAGCCCTATGCTTAGAAGATCCACCAACATCAGTATCAGATTATATTAATACTTCTCTATGATTGGGAAAAAGCTATAGAAAACGTTGGTGTATTAGATCAAGTCAATTGGCAAAACATAAATCCTTACTGTTAGACACAATTATACAAGTATTTCCCAAAGGTATCAGTAAAAATAAAGGCTTATACATTTTTGATGTCTTACACTCGTATTAGTTTCTCCGCAACATTCTTTCTTTGTAACCCTATATATATTGTTAATTTGTTACCTTGGTGTTCAGCACACCAAACAGTGCTAGCTAGAACAAAGAATAAAGAACAATGTATCATTACCAATGTAGGACAGACTAGAGAAGTCTGCCATCATGTCCCATCTTCATGGACTATAAGCAACATGTTTTATAACTACATGTAGAAAATGGGTCATTAGGCTCCATTTGCATAGCAGCATTTTTTTTCTTATTAGTGTATGTTTATGTTTTTTAATCATTATCCTTATTATGCAACTACACTTTATTATAAACGTTGTATGTACCCAATTTTAGTCATACAAACAATGGTAGTAGAAGTACACAAGGAGTTGCTACCATGAAGATGTATGCTGATCATAAACTTCCCCAATTAAAACCATCATATAAAAATGATAAAAATGAAAATATTGGAAGTTTCTCACCTGGTTCAACCGAAGTAATGAACCTCTTGCTACCCCAAAGATGCACAAATTGTACGAACCAATCGATACTACAACAAAAATGAGTTTTTATGACACTCGATTACTGGGATGTTAATACTTCCCATGGTGGATGTACCTGTCAATATTTTAGCAACATTTATCCAACTGAAACAATAAACAAGGAATTCATGTTCACAAAGTTAAATAAATCAACATATTCATATAATAATATAAATAGCTAACATAAAGACCATAAAATTTAAAGCATTCACTCATATAAAAAAACAAATATTTCTGGAACAAACTGTAGAAGCATGGAATTTCACAACCAGAAAGACCATGCGCCAGACACTACATGCGCCAGGACTCGCACAGAACACTTCACAGCAAAGTCAATAAGTATAGACATTTGAAGAAGGACTTTTTATTTTATGTATAAAAGTCTAGAAAAGGTTGTACAAAGGAGAATTTCTACAAAGGAAAGATCCTAAGTCTACAGCCAGCGGCCACCATGCGCCTTCAGATAGGCGCAGCGGCCACCATGCGCCTTCAGATAGGCGCAGCGGCCACCATGCGTCTCCAGATAGGCGCAGCAGTCATTACGCGCCCCCATCCAGGCGCATCCCGCCATCTCTTCAGCAGCTCAGTTATGTGCATCCAGCTCAGTTATGTGCATCCAGCTCAGTTATGTGCATCCCTTCAGCAGCCCAGTTATGTGCCACTCTTCCAACCAGGCTCACCTGGCCGAGCAGGAGTGTGCCGCTCTTCCAGCCAGGCTCACCTGATAAATGCTTCGATACACAAAGCATTTAACCCTCTGGCTGGAACCAAGGAAGAGAAGAGCACCACAAATCTGTGGCCAGGGGAGGCTTCGAAAGAGCCTCCAAAGGCCAAGGAAGACCGTGATCGAAATCACGGCGAAAGGCAGCTTTCAACACAATCAGAGCGGGCGACACCCACTTTGAAGGAAGAGAGAGCCTAGCACCGCCATTCCGATCTACGGCTCTTCCGAAACAACGGAGACAAGGCCCGAGCATCCCCATCTTTGGATGCAACAGGCACCTTCCGCCTGCCTCAGAAGCCCTCGACTCCGTCTTTTGGATGTAACAGTCACCTTCAAGAGCATCAATGACGACATGGCGTCTCATCTTCACCCTCGGGAGCACTTCGTCAACAGAATGCACCCGAGAACCTGAGTTCATACTGGAAAGACGTGAGGGAATGAGAGGCCAACCTTCTCTCCATGCCACTATTTATAGGCCGGGCAGATCAAATCCATGCGCCAAGTGGATGGCTCTCCGGATTCCGTGCAATGAACTCACATTAAATGGATGAACCAGACGCCTCGACTTCAGCCAAGCGGCTATTAAAAGCACTCGAGAAGCGAAACAGCCGCATCATCAAAGACGTGTCGGATGCGCCGGCTTGTCAGCGCATCACACCTCTCAAACAGATGCGCCCTGTACCGAGCGCATCAAAGGGGATGCGCCCCCATACGCCTAGTGGAACGTCAACCGACGCGTCCACTCAGCTGTCCATCGAATGTCATCAACATTAAATGCTGAACTGACAGAGTTGGCAGCACGCCTTCCCAAGTCTGAACGGCTGACAGCTTTTGTAGAAAACGAAGCATCCACAACATCAGCATCATCATGACTCTATCCCGACGGCTACTGCCACGTGGCCACTCGACCACCCGCATGCGCCTCCGCGGCCATGCACCTAAACCTGCATGCGCCTCGAAAGCCATGCGCCTCAGACCCTTCACTGATCCCTAAAGACAGAAGAAGAGTCTCCAGTTGAAGCTTTGCATGCGCCTCAAAAGCCATGCGCCCCAGACTGATCTCTGATCCCGAAAGACAGAAGGAAAGTCGCTTGCATGCGCCTCAAAAGCCATGCGCCCAGAACGGCTCGTGACTCCTAAAGGTCACGAGCCAAAATCTCATCATGCGCCCAATCCAAGGCGCATCCCACCAAATCATCCCCCCACCAAATCAGAGATCTCCGAGCCATGGGTCGACGACACGTGTCCTTTGACTCAACTCATCCAAGATCTCAGCAACAGAAAGATCTTCTCCTCTGCTACGTGCCGGCTCACAACAACAGTATGAAGAATTCAACCTCGCGAGCAGGGTGCATCGTCCATGCGCCTCCATCAGCAATCTCCACGTGGCGTCCCCACGCACCGGCGCATCCTACATATGCGCACATGGACAGCCAACCTGCCCAGCTATAAATAGAGGAATCATCCCCTCCTTACACACACACAGAGAGACATACATACGAACAATCCAGACAGAGATCATCAGAGAGGCAGATACAGACACTCAACGTCTTCCTCCTCTCAGCCAGCTCTAGCACCCAGAGCAATCTACACCTTCAGAGAACCGATAACCGTCGTCAGCCCGTCAACGGAGTCAACACATTACCACTCGCTCCATTGGCACTTAGGACCCAGATTAAACAAAAGTGTACTCCTAGGACTACATCGAAGTCCTATATTGTAACACTGTTCTGTTTGTATTAAGATTTGCAATCAAACGATTTTAATGGCAAAAAAGCTGGCGACTCTACTGGGGACTTCTTTCTCCTCTTTCGAGAAAGTCGTGTCACAGGCCGACGACGTGAAGGTGGGCTCCTCCCACAAGACGCTGGTCATGAGCCTCAATCAACAGGCGTACGAGGAGTTCATTTCTGAAGGAAGCGCGAGTCCTTCGAAGCGGCTGCCGAAGCCGAAGAAGACCCGCCGTGTCTGGGTGCGCAAAGTCGATGCCTCGGGCACCACCACTGAAGGGGATGTGCCAATCCAGCCCTCCCTTCCTGCTGACGTTCTCAGCAACCAAGGTGCGCCCGCTGATGCAGTGCATCTCTCGGGGAAACGTGCAGCTGACCACATTCCCCACCCATCTCCCTCTCAGGCGAGGAAGATGCGTCGACGGAGCAGGGGTGCAGCCAAAGCCCCGCGCATCACCTCTGATGCGCCATAAAAAGTCTCTGTCTTTGACAGACTCACTGCTCTAATGGCGAAGAGAATTTGGATGCTGAGTACTATGCGCCCCAGCGGGCTAGTACGAAGAGATCCAAGGCGGCACGGGCCATGCACCCCAAGCGTGCTATGCCAGCAGCAGGCCAGAGGCACGTGCTCACAATCACGCGCGCTGCCGATGGCAAGCTGTACAAGGTCGACTCAGGTGCTTCGGCGCCAAAGACGAGTCGATCTTCAAAGTCCTCATCTCACTTGGGCGCATCCACTGCGTGCATAACCAAGTCGAGTGCGGCAAATTCAGTGGTCTTGAACTCCCGCGCCTCCTCTGGTTGTGCGTTCGAGGTCCGTTCAAGTCACTTCAAATGTTGTTGTTCCCCCACTACTGATCATGATGCCTGCTTGGTATTAGATCAGGGGGTGCAGCACTCACCTGTCCGCCCCGGCGTTTGGCCTTGCCATGCGCCTAAAGGGGGTGTGAAGGTAGCACTCTCCTCCAATGACCTGCATAATGTGATCACTCACAAGCGCCGGTCAGGAGAGTCGACCAACAAGCACGATGAGCCTCTCACGGGGCATACTTGTGCGGTGGTCACTATCAACTGCTGTGGCAAGACGACAGTACCACCAAGGCAGTCAGTCTTCCAGTGACTACAGTCATCGACACCCCTCCGACATCGCCTTGGGAAGAAGGTGTCAACAGAAGAGGAGCCAAGAGTTGCTTCATGTAATGTGGTCTCCAACTCCTCATCTCTCCGGAAGGCGACCGGCAATTCCTCGTCCAAAAGCCAATCAAGGAGAGCCAAGGCAGCAGTCTCGACCTCCGGGGTGTTCGAAGGCACTCGGTTAAAGAAGAAGTTCTTGGAGGAAGCTGGGGGTAGTCAGACCCTTGTTGAGCTTCCTTCCGAAGATGAAGATGTCCAAAGCACAGCTGCGGCGGATCTTCATCCTCGAGGCGAAGTCAGCCTCCCAGAAGCACCTCGAAATGAGGATGTCCCTCAGGACACAGCTGGGGGTAGAGACGAAGAGGCCCTTCAAGACGGAGTCGAGGACAATCAGGCCCTGGCAGATGCGCCCGTCGAGAATGACCTCCAGAACGTGACTGGGGGTGGCCAAGCTGAAACACCAGGAGAGGTGACTCCCCCACATGAAAGTGAGGCCGAGAGCGAAGCCTCAACCAATCCATCCACTCATGGCCGTGTCAGGACAGTATACATGGCTGGGGATGATGCCGAGTCTGATGCGCCACCGCAGGACATTGTTCAGCGCATAGACTCATTAGAGGGGGACTCAAAACCCTCTCTGCCTCTATGCAAGCACTGACTCAAGCAGTGTTTGATATTCGGTCGGCCTTGACCAGAACACCTTCAACCGGTCCCGACCCAGGAGTTAATGGGGAGTCGAGTGTACCCCTTCAACGGGCACCCTCCGACACAGAAGCACCTCAGACATCGGAACCCTCAAACGCTCCGCTTCAGATAGTGCCACCTTCCCCGACTCCTAGCTCCACGGAGGATGTGGTCGAAATAATCAAGGACCTGCGGGAGCGCTTCGAGTCCAAAAACAGGCAAGAGGAGCGCCAGAAGATGGGCATTCCCCAGCCTTATCCTCTCGAGTGGAACAAGGTGGTTTATCCCCCAAAATATAAACCACAAACACTCACACCATACGATGGGAAGGACTCTCCGCGTCGATACCTGACATATTTCCAGTCACAAACGGGGCATCTTCCAAAGGAGGACGCGCTCCTCACCAGCATCTTTGTTGGGGCCCTAAAAGGAGTGGCGTATGACTGGTACTGCAGCCTCCCCGACAATTCTATATCGTCCTTCGACGACTTGACGCCTCTTTCTCGATCGCTTCTACGATGGCGGAAAGGACATGACGATGGCATCTCTCATAGAGATACGCCAGAAGGAGAAAGAAACGGTTCGGGTGTTCATCGAACGCTTCCGACAAGCCTGCTTCAGGCTACCTCCAGGCATGCCAGAACATGCACTCCTCTCCTCTTGCAGTATGAACATGCTGCCCGCAGTGAAGCTCTGGCTCAACTCTACTCCCCCTCCCGACTGGAGCTCCCTGATCATCGAAGCTGAAGCCGCAGAAAAGAAGGCGGCCAATGCACGTCTTCTGGGTGTCAGCTTCTCCGCCTTTGATGATAAGGGGAAAAGGTCAGCAGCCAACAACTCCGGGCGAGAAGCAAAGAGGAAACAGGCATTGACTGTTAATGCCTCGAAGGGCGCATCTGCGCCTACTCAGAAGCCTCCACTGGCACCGAGACCTAAGGAGGTGTATTCATTCAATGATGAAGACACCCTGCAACTCTTCGAAATACTGAAGCAGGGTGACAAGATCAAGCTCCCGGACCCAAAGCGGCCCGATGAAGTTGGGAAAGTGGACAACCCGAGGTACTGTCACTACCATCGGTTTGTCGGACACCCGACCAAGGACTGCTACGTCCTCAAGAATTACATCCAGCGCATGATCAATGCGGATGTAATCTCCGTCGACTACGAAGAGAAGACGGTGTCAGCCAATGTGGTGTCACTTCAGTTCGGCACCTTGCCACCGACCACCACACAAGATGGCGTCGTCCCCATCCCTAAGGCAACAATGGAGGTGGTGAACTTGCCACCTACCCGCGACAATGTGAGTGGACTTATCCCACTCACCACATCTCGAGGAGAGGTCCTCTGGGTTCACCCCGACCTCGTCTCCGAGGTGACTCAACCGGAGGTACGCTCTACCTCCAAATCAAAAGGCAGGAAGATCAAGTCTTGTCGTACGGTCTCTTCTTCAACAGAAGAGGCACTTCCAGTGCAGACACGTGCACAACAAAACGCTCAGTCCGACGAAGCTGCCGTCGAGGTGGTGCCTCCTGGCACAATCCCTGAGGAGGGCCCGTCTAAACCCTCAGCAGCCAATAAGCAGAAGCAGGTGGAGGCTCGTTTCGACAGACCTCTACGGAAGGAGAATGCTTCGGGGCTAGCCAAGCCCCACAACTTTGACATACTGGCACAACTGGCCAGTACTCCTGCGCGCTTATCTTTGTTTGAACTCCTGCATCTTTTCAAAGACTCCCGAGAAGCTCTCTGCGAAGCTCTGAAGGACGCTGAATCCTTTCTCAGTCAGGTCAAGCAGCCTGAAGACCTCCCAACTACTTGTGCGCACTGTCACTGTGCGGAGGAAATTATCCCAAACATAACTTTCACCCAACAAGACATACTGCTCAAGCACCACCGACATAACCGACCACTGTATTACACGGGGTACATCGGTTCAGTCAAGGTGAGCCGGATTCAGATCGATCCGGGGTCTTCCCTCAGCATCATCCCGAAGGCGCTGATGTCAAAACTGGGGATCCCAATGTACCGGCTAGCGCCCTCCAACACAACCATCAGTGGCTTCAACGCTAGCAAAAGCGAGCCACTGGGCAAGATTCGACTGAAGTGCCACATAGACAACCTCAAAACTGAGGTGACTTGTTATGTGGTGGATGCCGAGGTCAACTACAACATCCTGCTCGGCCGACCGTGGCTACATGAGTACATGGTGGTGCCTTCCACGCTCCACCAATGCATGAAATATGTATCTACCAACGGCGTCATCCAGACGGAGTTCGCAGACATCGATCCTTTCAAAGGGATTGAGGCTTACTTCACCGATTCTGACTTGTACAAGCCACTTGACGAGGAGGAAGCCAACGATGCTGATGATGAGGCTGAGACGGCAACTGAGCCGGACACGGAGCCTGAGACAAATCCAGATGCCCCACTGAAGATCCGACTGAAGGGCAAACCACCCCAGAAGGCGCCTCCAATGAGCATCAAGCTATCCGGGAAAGCACCGACTCTTGAGGCTCCCCTGAAGATACGCCTCAAGGGAAAGCCGCCTAAAATATCGGCTCCCCTGGTGGCGAAATTACAGGGGAAGACACCACTCACAGGAGGTGCAGTTGAGGCACCTCTGAAGGTGCGTCTCAAGGGCAAGCCCCCGCAGTCATCCAAGATGCCAGAGAGGGCTCACATAACCCTCTCAGACCCCAAGATCAAAGCTGTGGTGGACTCTCCTGATCCAGCCCCAGTGCTTACAGACGAGGAGCTTGGCGAATATATCTCTGCTGATGTAGATGCACCCTCCTTAGACAATGTAATCCCGCGGGATAAAATCTCGTACTTCATCAATAATAGAGTGTCTTTTAATTATTCTTGTCTTCCACATTGGAATGCCATGTATACATTAGATCACGCTCTACGGTCGTTGCAAACACAAATAACGACCGTCCATAATGTAAACCGAGTAGTCCCGTCTCAAGGAGTCTGTTTCATAAACCCTCCACGAAGCCGAGACGAAAGATCCGTCGTTTTTGGCAAAGTCGAGCGTCATCAAGACCTTCCGCCACTCGAGCCTGAACCTGATACCGGCAGAGTACAAGTTTATCGATATACGGATACAGCAAAGCACATCATCCAGAAGATGGGCTACGACCTGAAAAGCAACAAAGGCCTAAACTATGGCAAGGGTCGACCTCTCCCTCTCCAGTGTTCAACACCCAAAGGAAGGCCGCAAGACTACTACAACAAAACTCGACGGGGGATAGGCTATGTCACGCCGCCATCAACCCCAGAGAGCTCAGACGTAGAAGACGTAGACATTTCCACTCGTCCGAAGCATCGACTTGGGATTCTGATACCAGTATCGGATCAGTCTTCAGAAAAGTGCTGTCAGCTAACATGACGTCAGCACAACCTCAAAAAGGTGAAGGCGAAGACCAAATGCTGGAACCCTTCGAAGAAGAACCCTGGGCTCAACGCCTAGGAGAGCAATGGGAGTCTCGTTTTGAGTTACGTGAACCTCCTACCGAAGACGAAGTCGAGCAGATCGACCTTGGGGACGGATCTTCTTCCAAACCCATCTTCGTCAGCAAAAGCCTAGAAGGAGAAGACCGAGAGGCTTTAATCCAGCTGGCTAAAGAGTATATTGACGTCTTTGCCTGGAGCTACGAAGACATGCCAGGACTCGATCCACAGATCGCAATGCATAGGTTGAACATCTTACCTGATGCCAAACCTATCAAACAACAACAACGACGTTTCCGTCCGGACATCATGAATGCCATCGATCAGGAGGTGGACAAACTCTTGACTAGCGGCTTCATCCGTGAGGAACAACACCCAGATTGGGTAGCCAACGTCGTACCTGTCACCAAGAAGAATGGGAAGATACGAGTCTGTATCGACTTCAGGGACCTCAATTCTGCTTGCCCGAAGGACGAATTCCCGCTTCCGATCACCGACGTGATGATCGACAACATATGTGGTTTTGAACGCATGTCCTTCATGGATGGGTATTCAGGCTACAATCAAATCAAGATGTTCCCCGATGACGCGAAACATACGTCATTCAGGACTCCAAAGGGTGTTTTCTGCTACACAGTAATGCCCTTCAGCTTGAAAAATGCCGGTGCAACATACCAACGAGCTATGAGCACCATCTTCCGTCAACATCTTCGCAAAACAGTCGAATGCTATGTTGACGACATCGCAGTCAAGAGCCGCCTCAAAGGAGATCACCTACAGGATTTGAAGACAGTCTTCGATCTCATGCGGGCACATCAACTCAAAATGAACTCCGCTAAATCCTTCCTGGGGTTTCTAGCGGCAAATTCTTGGGCTTTGTCATCACGGCGAAAGGCATTCATGTTGATCCCGAGAAGACCAAAGCCATCCTCAACATGGACCCTCCGAAGAATCTTCGAGAACTTCGAGGCTTGCAGGGACGTCTGGCATACATCCGGAGGTTCATAGCAAACCTTTCCGGTAAATGTCAACCCTTCACTCAGCTCATGAAGAAGGGAGTCTCTTATGTCTGGACAGAGGAGTGCCAGAAGGCTTTCGACGACATCAAAGCCTACTTGACGAGCCCACCAGTCCTAGTGGCACCTGTCGCGGGCAAACCATTTCTTCTTTGCGTCCGTGCCATGGATCATTCCCTTGGCGCTCTGCTGGCTCAAAACAGCGATACAGACTATGAGCAAGCAATCTACTACCTCAGTCGAACGCTCATCGGGGCTGAACACCGGTACAACCCTGTTGAAAAGGAGTGCTTGACTTTGGTGTTTGCCATCCAGAAGACTCGTCATTATGTCTCGGGCCAGACAATTAATGTCATTTCCCGAGTCAATCCACTCAGAGTCCTCATGACGAAGCCAGGATCATTAAACTCCCGGCTAGCCACATGGGCAATTTTGCTAACACCATATAATATGGTGTTTGTCCCGCAAAAAGCTGTTAAAGGTCAAGCTCTGGCTGACGTTTTAGCTGCACACCCCATCCCAGAATCCTCAAAACTCTATGAAGACATCCCGGATGAGGTCCAAGGATCCAACGTCACCGAAGGAAGCTCCGTTTGGCGAATGTTTTTCGATGGCGCTTCGAGAACAGGCCCCAAAGGCCAAATCATCGTAGGAGTGGGGGTAGTCTTAGTCTCCCCCGATCAGCTAGTCATCCAGCGTGCTTACTCCCTTTCGAAGCCGTGCTCCAACAATGTTGCCGAGTACAACGCACTCGTCATGGGACTCCAACTCGCACAACAGCTGGGGGTGGACCATCTAGAAGCCTACGGTGACTCAAAACTCGTCGTGAACCAGATTCGAGGGCAGTACGAGGTTCGCCATGAAGATCTGATCCCTTACCATGAAGTTACATTGAACATCATTTCAACCTTCATCGGGTTCTTCATCGAACACGTGCCTCGTCTACAAAACTTGGAGGCTGACGCTCTGGCTGGCCTCGCAGCCTCATTGGCAGCACCCTTTGGGACTCAACACTATGTCACGGTAACAGGCCGAGACTTGATTTGTCCCAGAAACAACCTGTGCTTGCAAGTGGCCCACGCCATGCCGACGAACACTGGTGTTAATGTCCGAGACTGGAGGTTCCCGTTCATCGACTTTGCTGTCTACGGAATTCTTCCAGAGGACCCGAAGGAAGCCGTCTCAGTCAGGAGACGCTCTCTTCGATTCTACTACGACACAGCTACTAAAACGCTGTACCGACGTTCCTTCGATGGGCTCCTCCTTCGATGCCTGTCCAACGAAGAAGCAGCCGAAGCCCTCCGAGAAGCTCATGACGGAACTTGCGGAGCTCATCAACCCGGTCCTAAGTTACAGGATCGACTGCGACGTATGGGCTACTACTGGCCAACCATGGCCACCGACGCTGTTGAATATGCTAAGAAGTGTCACGCATGCCAACTCCATGCTGACTTTATACATACACCGTCTGAACCACTACATCCTACAGTCGCCTCCTGGCCCTTCGAAGCCTGGGGCATGGATATTGTGGGACCTATCACCCCTCCTTCATCAAGAGGACACCGCTTCATCCTGGCCATCACCGATTACTTCTCCAAATGGGCAGAAGCAGTCCCACTGGCGGAAGTAAAGGGCTCCAGGGTGGTCAGCTTTATCAAACACCATGTCATTTACCGTTTTGGAGTACCCCGGCGGATCATTCATGACAACGGTCCTCAGTTTATCAGCCACATTTTTAGCAGGTTCTGTGACAAGAACCGCATTCAAAATGTGGCATCCACCGCCTATAATCCGGCAGCAAACGGGTTAGCAGAGGCGTTCAACAAAACCATCGTCAGGCTACTCAAAAAGGTCGTGTCATCCAATAAATGCGACTGGGATGAAAAGCTTGGCGAATGCCTTTGGGCCTACCGCACAACGGTACGGACCCCGACAGGCAACACACAATTCTCTCTGGTCTACGGGAGCGAAGCGGTACTGCCTCTCGAGATCCAGATACCCTCACTCTGCATGGCAATAACAAACAAACTCACAGAAGAGGACAATCAACGTCGTCGTCTACGGGAACTGGAGGCACTCGATGAGAAGCGTCTCCTAGCTCAACAACGCATCGAACTCTACCAAGCCCGTATATCACAGGCTTTCAACAAGAAGGTCAAACAGAGGACTTTCCAAGTTGGTGACCTGGTTCTGGCAGTCAGGAGACCGATGGTGTTAACTCACAAGACACCAGGAAAGTTCGAGCCCAAGTGGGAAGGACCTTTCATCATAGAGACGGTATACTCAAACGGTGCTTACCGTCTCGCCAAACCCAATAGAGACTTGTTTATGATGCCCATCAACGGCAAGTTCCTAAAGAAGTACTATTCTTGACATCCTTCAGACATGTACTTCCCCAAGGGGATCTGTGGGCCCAATCATCGGGATTCACGAACAATCTCCTTCCACAAACTCATCCGCTTCGGGAACCCAGCTGTTCCGTGGCTTCCTTCAGTAGAAAGACAACCACGTCCACATTACCTCTGAGTTGTTCTTCTACACCCTACAAAGCGGACTCTTACGCTACGTGAGCCGACGCTACCCTTCATGTTTACCACGTCCATATTTCCTCTGAGTAAACATCTTGTATAAATAACCCCTGCGTTGTCGTACATCGATCGCCGAACTTCCACGTCCACATCACCTCTGAGTTGTTCAGCGTATCCTCCAGGATCATTCCTACCACGTCCATCACACCTCTGAGTAGGATGATTCTATCATTTGGACCCAATAATTGCCATGTCCACATCACCTCTGAGCAAACATGTTGGTTCCTTCAAACTT
Source organism: Iris pallida (assembly GCA_029216955.1). Lineage (NCBI taxonomy): Eukaryota > Viridiplantae > Streptophyta > Magnoliopsida > Asparagales > Iridaceae > Iris > Iris pallida. The sequence goes on from JANAVB010034218.1 coordinate 8,772,481, forward strand.
ATTATCTGTGCCTAAAACCAAGGTGCGCAAAAGATAATAGGTCCACACAAATCATCAAGTTCATAATAACAAAAATGAACACATCATAAAAAGTTGCGTACTTCTTTATTTTCTGAAATAGAGAGTACAAAAGGCTACATTATCCCTCAGCAAAGGGTTACAAAAGAGCATAAAAAAGGAGAAAAAAACTACAGTCCCTGAACCTCCCAGGGTGGGCTGAGAGCTCCCTGACTCGAAGCTTTAGGTCGGCTGTACGGGCCTCCACAGTCGCCAGGACTCGTCGCTCAGCTTCTTGACGCATCAATTCAACAGCCCCAGCGGAAGTATCGCTTTCATGCTTCGCATCAAGCTGTTGTCGCTGCTGCGCCAAGGCAAGAGTCCGCTGTGTAAAGGTCGCTTCTTCCTTCTGGAATGCTGCGTGTTCAGCCCGGACACGCTCGACGTCTAACTGGAGTCGGGCTCGTTGATCTTCAAGGCGGCGCATCTGGGTGTCGATCTCCGCGATATTAGCATCCAATGCAGCTCGAGTTTCCACCGTCGTCTTCATGGACTGAGACAACTGCTCTACCGCAGCCTCAGTCTCAGCCACCTCGCGCTCCCAAAGGCCTACAGTGGCCTGGTATGAAGACTCAATCTCGGCAATCAGCTTCCCCTTCTCCGCATCTATCAGGACGGAGAGGTCGTTTCGCTGGATGCGCTGAAGTTCCGCAAGCCGCTCGTCCAGCTCGATCACCGAAGCCTCCAGAATTTCGGCCATATGGTCGTGGCCTTGGTGAATGCGGATCAGCTCGATACAGGGCATTGCCAAAGTTCTTGTCGTTGCAAAGCTCCCATTGGCATCCATCACAGCAGATACACCCTTCTGCAGCATTTTGTATACCCCCTCGACGAGGAATTTCACATACTCGTCTGCATCCGCCAGGACCTGCGGCGTCATAGCAGGAGTTGGAGGAGCTACAGCAGTTTGCGGACCGGAAGAAGATCCGCCAACCTCAACCTGCGAGGCTTGAACCTCAGTATCAATGAGCACTTCATCAACGGGGGCTGGACTGCTAGCCCGAGGAGCCGAAGGAACAGAGAAAGCCCGCGCAGGCGTCGAAATAATACCCCAAGTAGGAGAGGCAACAGAGGGTTCCACACCCTCGCCTTTCTCAAGCCCGGAGGAACCACCGACGTCAACGGCCACCTCTTCTACCCCCAACGTCCTATCGACAACTGGTACTTCCCTTGGCAGAATGGGGAAATTATCACTTGTCTCTTGACCCGCCTCAGCGGTTGTGACCGGCAGACGGGTCTCGTCATCAAGTCCCTCTACTGGGACAGAATCTGTCGCTACCTCCTGATCGGTAGCCGCCTCAACTACCACGGTTGAAGCCGGGGTAGGACTCGGCAATGATCCAGCCGACCTCCCCTCATCATGATAAGGAGGGGAATCAACCCTCTCCTCTGTCTCAACTATACCTGTTACCCCCGCAGTAGACTCTTGCGGATCCGCGGCAACGTTATCCAAGGCCGACGTTGTGGTCTTCATCTTCTCGGAAGCTGCTGCATCCTCAGCTTCCCGTCTGACATAATACGGAGAGGCTGGAATCTCTACAGCAACACCCTCGGTATTCTCCTCCATGGGAGATATCATAGTAGGTGGAATACGCATGTCAGACGAGCCCACCATCTCTTTTGGCCTGCTCCCACCAAATTTTGGAGTGCGAGGCTTTCTTATCAGCGGCTTCTACACAACAAGGGGAAAAGCATGATTACATAAGGAGCTGAACTTGAAATCAAACCTTACAGGACATCTTACCTCTGCAGATACGGAGTCCGAGGACACCGTCGGTGACGATGCCCTCTTCTGCTTTTTCGATACAGGAGAGTCGACTTTTGTATCTGCACCCCTTTTCGTTTGATCAACCGAGGGTCTTCCCTGACCCCCGGTAGATACGACGGGGGCGCCTCGACCCAACTCGGGCGGACGGTATGACCGAGCCTTCGCCAAAGTATCTGCACCCGCCGCTAAATGGGTGCCTGCAATAAAACTGGTCTCCCTATCATATCCGGTGGGCGGAGCAGCCATAGCACAGTAAAATCTGGCGGCTGAGTAGAGAATCGGCGGCCGTGGATTCTGGACGGGAAGCGTAAAGCGGGCTCCAGTACATCCGGCATTATAGTAATGCCAAGCTCGTGCACCATCCAGCAAACTTCCAGCGTACCCCAAGGTAATACTGGGATTATCCAACATCAATTGGGCGTACCCAAATTGCCTCGCAAAGCGGCTCGGCAGATACGGTTCCAGGTAACACTGGTTCCTGTTCCGATATACCAAATGTGACAGCCGGATACTTTGCAGCCAGCAGAATCCCCATGGAGACAGAGTGGTGGCATCCTCATCCGAGTCCACCAGATCTTCGTTGGCCTCAAAATCGGAGAAGACAGGACCAACTTTGGCGATCTCCCATCCTTGAAGATGGGATAAAACTTTCCTGCAAACGGGGACACCGGTGTGCGACCAATTCCTCCGGTAGAAACGCCGGAGGAACGCATCTCCGGACCTGTGGTCTTCCTCAGAACCCGGGCTCATCACATTGGGATGGTGTAAAATTAACCACCCCATCAAATAATGAAACGGCAGTTCGGCACGCGGAAAGTTGTTGTTTTTGTCCCGCTCGTGAACGACATCTCCCGCAAACTCTCGAAGACCCCGCAACAGGTTACACACCATTGCGAGGAGTAAAGCTAAAGGACGGCCGAAGGCCAACTTCACGGCCGGCAGAATTAAGTTCCGAGTCACCCTCTCTACAGAGCCAGACCCGCCTGAAAAGACGTGGTCCCCGAGCCAAATCATAAGATACGCGACTAATACTGCTTTTGGCGACATCCGATAGGTGAGATGCCAAAAACAGCTATAGGAGCGTTCATCCGACTGCTGGTCCTCGTTCTCTAAGGGATTCTTCTCGCCCAACCTGCTCATTTCAGAAAGCACCTCGTTGCGAGAAAGTGCCGGTGGAGTAGAAAAATGGGAAGGATCCTCCTTATCCTGCCTAAAGATGTGATCTCTCCAAGCAGTCACATGAGGCTGCATCCCGCCCCTATCCTTCTTCTGCATATAGTAGTGATGACTCGCTACTTCTTTGAAGACAGCCATCATCTCATCAGCTTTGTCTCCCAAGACCTGGAATTCTTCATTGGTCGGGAAGTATTCCTCGTAAGGTTCCGATCCCCAGGAGAGTTTTGATACCTCGTACATCTCATGAAGCACGAGCCCTAGCTCCCCCACTGGAGTGAAGAAGGTCCCGGTATGGGTATCAAACATCTCCAAAAGCGCAAGGAACATGTGCCTGTTAATCTCTACACCTGCCTGAGTGGCACGGACTGCGGCGGTCAGCCCAATCTCTTGGAGCTCAGTCTGAAACCGCGACAGGATCCAGTGTGTCAGTTTGTCCCATTTTGAAACATAATGGCACCAACCCTCTACCCGAAATTCTCTCTTGGGGTATGATTGTTCCATCAACAACATACGACGAGCAAAAGTCGAAGCACCCAAGGCAAAAGTATTGACGGGAACATCGCTATAAATACTCCCAGGACGAAGAGTCCGCCAGGTGTAAGAGGTACCAGCTCGCGAGGCGACCAGAGTATCCCTCTGATCAGAAGAAGAATCAATTCTGATAACGCCTGTTACCGTTCCTCCTTGAGATGGAGTAATGTCCCAGGACATTCTCCTTTTTAGAAGCAAGCCGACAGAAAGTTAACAAAGGCCATTGACGTTCAAGCTGCCTGACGGTCATATGCACGCCCCTGGCTGTAAAGAACCAGTCTTCTCTGACCTTCAGCACCTGGGCTTCAGTAGAAGAAAGGCGGTCCCCGAACAGGAACTCAGGCTTTAAGAAGGTCACTTTATCGGAAGTGGCGGATTTCAGAACGCCACGTTCCATCATCCGTTTAAGGAACCCGTGATGTTGTTCCCGAATTTGAATCATTCTTTCGGGATGCTGATCCAACATAATAGCCGCTTGAGCAGGGTTTATCACCTCTTCATCATAATCTACTCCCATCTGACAGAGTGCAGCGTCCAGGAGCACTTCGTTCAAGAGTGGAATAGTCATCGACACTGACACAAAAATGCAAAGATATTAGAGACAACACAAAGATCAGAGCTTCATGCTCGTCAGATGCGCGTATTAAGCGCATCTGAAAAAGGAGCCTCAGCGCATCATCAGGGTATAAACCCATGCGCGTTAGCGGTAGAGCCTCGGCGCATCGTCAAGGCGTGAGCCCATGCGCGTCAGCGATGGCTTCGGCGCATCATCAGGGTGTAAAACCCATGCGCGTCAGCAATTAAAGCTACAGTGCATGATAAAGGCCTGAGCCTATGCACGTCGGCGGGAAAGTTTTCCACATCGATAGGAGACAATAAAGCTCACCGACTACCGCCGGTCGAACTTCGACAGGTGGGCGAGGAATGTCACTCACGACAGCCTCTACCGGCTCCTTCTCCTTCCCCTTTCCTTTGCCGGCACCGCCGCGAGGAGTCTTGGGAGCCATTCTAACAGAGAGGAAGAAGTTAGGGTTTTGAAGAAAGAACTCTAAAGGAGGCAAAGGCACAGAGTAGAAGAACTCTCTCTCTCCACCTCTCACCTATTTATAGGCCGTGGTCGCACGCGTGAACCGATGACGAGTGATCTTAGCCGTCGCCTCGGGTCTTGTGAAGATAGCAGCAGATAAAACCAAAAGATCATCATTAATCTTTTCGGTTATCGAGGCATTATCAAATTCATTAATTGAGAAGAGCATGCGGCTGAACAGGCATGCGCCCCAACAGTCATGCGCCCTGATCGCCATGCTTCTTATTCAAAGTATTCCAAAACTTATTCAAAAGTTTTGAAAACTTTGAAGGGGGTCTTGTAGAAGCATAGAATTTCACAACCAGAAAGACCATGCGCCAGACACTACATGCGCCAGGACTCGCACAGAACACTTCACAGCAAAGTCAATAAGTATAGACATTTGAAGAAGGACTTTTTATTTTATGTATAAAAGTCTAGAAAAGGTTGTACAAAGGAGAATTTCTACAAAGGAAAGATCCTAAGTCTACAGCCAGCGGCCACCATGCGCCTTCAGATAGGCGCAGCGGCCACCATGCGCCTTCAGATAGGCGCAGCGGCCACCATGCGTCTCCAGATAGGCACAACAGTCATTACGCGCCCCCATCCAGGCGCATCCCGCCATCTCTTCAGCAGCTCAGTTATGTGCATCCAGCTCAGTTATGTGCATCCAGCTCAGTTATGTGCATCCCTTCAGCGGCCCAGTTATGTGCTACTCTTCCAACCAGGCTCACCTGGCCGAGCAGGAGTGTGCCGCTCTTCCAGTCAGGCTCACCTGATAAATGCTTCGATACACAAAGCATTTAACCCTCTGGCTGGAACCAAGGAAGAGAAGAGCACCGCAAATCTGTGGCCAGGGAAGGCTTCGAAAGAGCCTCCAAAGGCCAAGGAAGACCGTGATCGAAATCACGACGAAAGGCAGCTTTCAACACAATCAGAGCGGGCGACACCCACTTTGAAGGAAGAGAGAGCCTAGCACCGCCATTCCGATCTACGGCTCTTCCGGAACAACGGAGACAAGGCCCAAGCATCCCCATCTTTGGATGCAACAGGCACCTTCCGCCTGCCTCAGAAGCCCTCGACTCCGTCTTTTGGATGTAACAGTCACCTTCAAGAGCAAGGTTCAAAGTATCGGTATCGGAATCGGTATCGGACTATTCCTATGAGTATTGGTATCGGCGATATCGGTAGTATCGGCGGTTTCGGATCGGAGTATCGGATTTTTTGGTATCGGGGAACAAATAATTATTAATAAATTATTTACATTTAAAAACATATATTTTATACATTTAGGCATAATTTTAAGTATTTTCAGTGTTATTTCTTAGTAGTTTTGAAATTAAATGAAATAGTAGTCACCCTTACCGATTGGTTTACAAACAATAGATGTGATTTTCTTCAATTGATGTGATTTTCTTCTTTTACATGCTTCTACAACCTTGTTATGCTTTAAACCCTTGTTGATTTGTCTTTTTTGTTTAATTTTCTTTGTCGAATTGACCGGAACAAAGACCCCCAATGTCGGTATCGGTCAATACTTGGTATCGGTCGGTATCGGATCGGAACATGCCAAACCGTATCGGTATCGGCCGTATCGGATCGGTATCGGCCGATACTTTAAACCATGTTCAAGAGCATCAATGACGACATGGCGTCTCATCTTCACCCTCGGAAGCACTTCGTCAACAGAATGCACCCGAGAACCTGAGTTCATACTGGAAAGACGTGAGGGAATGAGAGGCCAACCTTCTCTCCATGCCACTATTTATAGGCCGGGCAGATCAAACCCATGCGCCAAGTGGATGGCTTTCCGGATTCCGTGCAATGAACTCACATTAAATGGATGAACCAGACGCCTCGACTTCAGCCAAGCGGCTATTAAAAGCACTCGAGAAGCGAAACAGCCGCATCATCAAAGACGTGTCGGATGCGCCGGCTGGTCAGCGCATCACACCTCTCAAACAGATGCGCCCTGTACCGAGCGCATCAAAGGGGATGCACCCCCATACGCCTAGTGGAACGTCAACCGACGCGCCCACTCAGCTGTCTATCGAATGTCACCAACATTAAATGCTGAACTGACAGAGTTGGCAGCACGCCTTCCCAAGTCTGAACGGCTGACAGCTTTTGCAGAAAACGAAGCGTCCACAACGTCAGCATCATCATGACTCTATCCCGACGGCTACTGCCACGTGGCCACTCGACCACCCGCATGCGCCTCCGCGGCCATGCGCCCAAACCTGCATGCACCTCGAAAGCCATGCGCCTCAGACCCTTCACTGATCCCTAAAGACAGAAGAAGAGTCTCCAGTTGAAGCTTTGCATGCGCCTCAAAAGCCATGCGCCCCAGACTGATCTCTGATCCCGAAAGACAGAAGGAAAGTCGCTTGCATGCGCCTCAAAAGCCATGCGCCCAGAACGGCTCGTGACTCCTAAAGGTCACGAGCCAAAATCTCATCATGCGCCCAATCCAAGGCGCATCCCACCAAATTATCCCCCCACCAAATCAGAGATCTCCGAGCCATGGGTCGACGACACGTGTCCTTTGACTCAACTCATCCAAGATCTCAGCAACAGAAAGATCTTCTCCTCTGCTACGTGCCGGCTCACAACAGCAGTATGAAGAATTCAACCTCGCGAGCAGGGCGCATCGTCCATGCGCCTCCATCAGCAATCTCTACGTGGCGTCTCCACGTACCGGCGCATCCTACATATGCGTGCATGGGCAGCCAACCTGCCCAGCTATAAATGGAGGAATCATCCCCTCCTTACACACACACAGAGAGACATACATACGAACAATCCAGACAGAGATCATCAGAGAGGCAGATACAGACACTCAACATCTTCCTCCTCTCAGCCAGCTCCAGCACCCAGAGCAATCTACACCTTCAGAGAACCGATAACCGTCGTCAGCCCGTCAACGGAGTCAACGCATTACCACTCGCTCCATTGGCACTTAGGACCCAGATTAAACAAAAGTGTACTCCTAGGACTACATCGAAGTCCTATATTGTAACACTGTTCTGTTTGTATTAAGATTTGCAATCAAACGATTTTAATGGCAAACACAAACTCCTACAAATTTACGAGTCCCAACTGGATAGACTCAAAAGGCTTCTTGTGCCTCCTTCTCCAATCGGGACTTGCAAACTAGGCTTTGTACTTTGTAAAAAACTTTGCAGAAAGTTCTATTGTTCTTTTCTATTCAGCACTTGGCCATAGTAATGGGGAAGAGCACTTCGTAATAATGCATATCCTCTTTTCATATAATCATATCAGCTCATTCTTTGCTTACTTTTAGTAATGGTCTTTTGTATATTGTGCAATAATATTGAGGTTATATATGAAGAATCCATAAACTTATGGGAATATACATAAAAAAGTCATAAGGAGACATACCAATATGGGGAAAGCTACAGGCATACATAAAATCTTGCAACAAAAACGAAGCTGACAATGAAGCTAAAAAAAATTCTTTCCTTTTTTTTACCCTCGTATTAATGGTCTTGCAAATTGTTGAATTTTTAAATGGTGAAGTGTACCTCATTTTGTAGCAATCAGAGAGTATTTGTAGTTTTTATCTATTACATTGCTCACTTAAATGAAACTTAGTTATACCTAGTGATTGATAAGGAATTGCAGATATCTACCACTTAAGATCATGAAATATATTTTAGATTTTCCTTAGTTTAGACAACACAAAATGGAAATATACAAAAATCAATAGTTGGAAGAACGTCCTATACCCAACAACAATTTTATGATTCTTCGTTATCAAGTTCTCACATGGTCTCCATGCAAAATTGATTGATGATAAATAATAGCAATTTCATAACATTCAATTTCAACATTAGAAAGTAACAGAGAATTGTTAATGGAGAAAAGACAATGTCTGCTAGTTGGATCATATCCATCCTATGCTCTATTTGACCAGAGGCTTAAATCTACATATCTGATCCTTGCACCAAATTTAAACTACATCACATATGGTAAGAAGATGGACTCTAACTTCACTTCAATTTCATGATTAGGCAGTAGAGTGTAAGTTGAGAAATGTCTAAACCCTAACACTGGATCTTACATAGATACCAAGAAATCTTACAAGAACAACCGAATCAAATCATAATTCGAACAGAATAACCCTAATTTCCACTCTAACAACAAGAATCGAAGAGGAAAATTAGGGGGAAAAAGTTAATATTACCATGACCCGAAGTCGTTCTCAAGCTTCTGTTGCGACTCCTCATCGGTGGTGGAGCTAGGGTTTAGGGAGAGGTCTATGGAGCCCCATTCGGCTTCGTAGAGGATGTGGAGGCGGACGTGGAGGAGGATGACGGCGTCGTCGGGGCGGAGGTAGTTTTCGACGTTCCACCGGTGGGAATGGTGGCGGCGGTGTGGTGCTTCCCTGAATCCCTGCCCAAGAAATATAAAGAGAGCGAGAGGGGGAGAGAGAGAGAGAGGAGGGAGTGAGGAGAGAGATGAGATGGGATTAGGGGGTTGGTGCTGCTCAAAACAGGGGGAAAATGAAAACTTGGAGGGAAAACGAAAACCTTGGAGGGGGGATTGTAGAAATTCTTTTCTTTCCTTAACTTTTTTTTTAGTAATTGATAACAGTTATTTTAATTATAAAAAATAAAAGAAATATAAAATATAAAAATATAGTTTTAGTAATGCTTATATAATTATTGTCGGGGTAAATAACGTCACTAATTTATAACGGTAATAATCGTTACGAATAGAAGAAGAAAAAATATGCGATACAAATTACATATTTTGGTGTAGTGAAACCAAATCAAATAGGGATCTGAAAACCAAACCTTGATCATTACTGCTGACGATGGTAAGAGAGAATCCAGAGAGAGAAGCCAACGAAAGAGAGAGAACTCATCGGCACGAAATAATCCAACGAGAGAGAGAGAGAACCTGTCGGCGCGAAATACCCCAGCGAGAGAGAACCTTTCGGGTTTATTTTTAAGGATTTTGATTAATATGTTTTTAGGTTATTATTCAATTAATAAATTATAAAAATGTATTTCCCTACATAGGTTCATGTCGCTGAACATATAGTGTCTTTCTGCGACATATACCATTCGTGTCGCCGAACATATAGAATCTTTCTGCGACATGTACCGTATGTCGCAGAACATATAGTATCTTTCTACGACATGTGGATGTCACGATATGTACAGAATTTTTAGTGGGACTGGTATTTCGTTTTCCTTTCATGAAATTTATGTGGATTCTGCGACATACTAGAACTCATGTCGCCAATACATGTAAAAAAAATAGTTTTTAGAGACATAAAAGACCCTATGTCGCTAAAACATGTTGCTAAAAGTGCAATTTCTTGTAGATATACGTAGGAGGAGGCTGAAGGTTTGTCTATTCTGTGGGTCTGGTGCTCACAAGATGATAGATTGTCCCGCTGCACCTCCTTATGAGGGAGCTAGGCCACCTGTAGCTCAGCACCAGAGGGGTAGAGCTTTTGCGATGGCGGTCGAGGAGACCGACGCTGCAGGTGATGGGTTAGCAGGTTTGTCCTTCTCATTCTTCCTCCCCACTTTCCTGTGTGATTCCCTTAGTACCTGTCAGGATATTGTTTGTGATTGATAGATAGCGTAGCTACCCTGTTCGAGACTGTGGAATCACGACCAGTAAGAATATGTTTGCATGATTATCTCTTGACCTTGATTGTTTGGGTTTGACCTAGAAAGGGTGCGTTCATTTTAATTTCAAAGATGAAATTTTTCTAAGGGGGTAGGATTATAACACCCAGTTTTCCAGATAAGGGTAATTTTAAAATTTTGTAATTATAATTATTATTTATTGATATTTATTTCACATTATGATTTTTGGTGATTTTTAATCATTTTTAAACTATTTAAAAATTGTTTTAAGTCATGACTTGTGATTTAACTAGTGTAACCTTAGAGCTGCTTAGCCTAGAGACTAACCATGACTATGGAGGCCTAACCCATGTGATTAGATTTGCTAATTACCACTTTTAGGCTAAGGATATTTTGGTAATTTTGTGACTTTTGAATTATTTAGAATTTTGATTAATTGGTGAATTTTAGATTATTTTAATAATATTTAAATCGATGTATTATAATTTTGGTCATTTTTATATTTTAATATTTTAGAAATTTTTATATTTTAATATTACATTTTTGGGATTTATTTAGTCGGATTTAAGTTTCGTTTCGTTCCGACTTGTGTTAGTGACCCGGGTAGCTTAGACTCTAGACGGGACCCCAAGAATAGTTAGACATGGCCCACAAATTCTACTAATTAGTCTAGTGTAATTAGGCTAATCCCATATGACAAGTTTAGTCATTTAGAGATTAGAAACTTGACCCTTTTGACCCCGAACCTTCACATGACTTAAGTTGAACCAAAGGAGACTAGTTGAGGGCATATTGGACTTTTCAAATGGACCCAAATAGGGCATCATGGCAGCCACTATAGCTTAGGGTTCCCCTCTTTTCATTTCATTTCTCTACTTGCCTCCTTTTTCCTATTTTGTGTTCTTCCCCAAACTTAAGAGCAACCCCTTTGGATTTCATCTCCCAAATCCACTCATTTTTCCTCCATTCCTCTCAATCCATCAAGGAGAGAGAGCCTACTAGGAGTGGGGAGCAAGGAGCAAGGAGCAAGGAGCAAGGAAGGAGTGTCCAACTTTGAGGAGAGTCCGTGTCGGCTTCGTGTCCTTTGGGTTTTTTCATTGGGATCCAACTCCTAATAGGTATATCTCTCTCTAATCCCTCTCTATTTTAACTTTGCATTGTATTTTGATAGTTTTGAACCCGTAGGAACCACCCCCATGTATGTACCATCCTTAGGTTTGATTTTGAGACACTTTGGAGTCCTCATTTGGAAGTTATGATGGTTTTGGTGGCACCCAAGGAGAAATTTCGAGGGTGGCCCACCAAGTGTTTGTAGGAATGCCCCATAGACATTTTTGTCCTCTAATTTTAGATTTAGATTAGTTAGAGGCTAGTTTAGACATGTTAGATAGGTTCCCCATGGTTTTCATTAGGTTTCCTACAAGTTTGGGCATGTGTTTTAGGCCTACATGTCATATTTACATGTGTCTACGTGTTATTTTGCATATTTTAGATAATGGACTATTTTGGGTTAGAATTGATATACTTAATGTTGTGTGGTTGTGTGTGGAGGTGTTGTTGTGTGTGTGGGAGAGTGAGGGATCTTGCCTACCTAATTGGTTGTGACTTGGTATGGTTGAATGAGTGTGGGTTGATGTATGTGTGTTTGTGAGAAGGAAAGTGTGGTTGTAATTGTGTTTTGTTGTGAGTTGGTGAGAGTGTTTTGAGTGGTTTTTGAGTGGTGTTTGATGGTGATTGGTAGAGGGTTAGTAGGGGTTTAGAAGGGGGATGTTGAGGGGGAACAAGGGGGGCACAACAGCAGCCAACCCCCCCTCACAGTGGCAGCAAGCAGCCCCCAAACAGGGGACTGCTACAGCAGCAGTGCTGCTGAATTCAGCAGCAACCATAGCAGTTTTTACTGCTTTTAAAAGCAGTTTTCTGCTGTTTATGGGCAGCAGTAGCAACCCCATACCCCCCTCCTTCCATGTGTATGTGTGGGTGAGTTTTTAGAGTTAGGGTGTGTTTTTGGTGAGGGTTTAGATGATGAAAGATAGTGGTTTCATGAAGGTTATGTGTGGTATGTTAATAAGTAGATATTATGTTATGAGAGTAGAAAAGTTAGTTGGAAATAGATGTAGTATCCTAGGAGAGTTAGATAGTGGGATGTTAGAGACTTGGTATTGGGATACCAAGTTAGTTTGAGTTAGAGTGCAAGTTAGAGTTGAGTTAGAGTGGTATCTTAGGATACAAATACGGTATCATAAGATTTACCTTTTTACCTTCAAGGTAATGGATATTTACCTTTTTAGCAAGTGAGATATCAAGATACCATCTTATGGAATTGAGATACAAGAATAAGAGTTAGAATACCTTAGTAGGGTATCGAGGGATACGTAGAGTAAGGGTAAGGTAGGTTGGGGTATTGGTTAGAGGCTAAGGCGAAGAGTTTACCTTGGTAGGATAATAAGGTAAGGTTAAGGTAATACCTTAGAACTAAGATATGATATAATATGTTTAAGATATGGTTAGAATTAGGATGGCTTGGTTGGTAATGGTTAGGAATAGGGTAGATGACTTGGGGTTGACCCCGTTTGACCATGGTTGACCGTTTTGACTAAAAGTCAACCAAAAGTCAACTTTAGCCTAAAATTGACCAAAACTTGACCAGAGTTGACTAGTTGACCAAAATTCAACTGTGAGTGTAAAACCCCTAAATTTCTACTATATTTTTTTAATATTAAATTGGTACTGATTTAAAATTTTTGTATTGTACGTCGCGTAGTCGTATTTTACGTCGCACACGAAATTTATTTTCTTGCTCGTCGAGTGCGAATATGTGCGAGCGTACATATTTTTGAAAAACATTATTTTTATTATTTTTATAGTTTCAAAGAAATATAGACAATAATTATTTCTAGCTATTATTTCAAGTTTACGATTTTATTTATGAAAGCCTTTTTGTTTCTAGCAGTTATTAATAATAAATAATATTTTTGTATACTAGAAAAGCCTAATTATGTAAAGAATATTTTGCATACATATATTTCGTAATTATTTATTGGTCTATTTTAAATAAAAGTATAATTTTCGAGATTTATTAATATTAATATTTTATTGTTCAAAAAGATATTTAAAAATATTTATTATTTTCGAAATTATTATTATTGGTATTTTGAAAAATATATTTGGAAGTTATTGTGGATTTGGATTTGATTTGATTGGTTTTAAATTAAATAGATTGCATTATCTAATTTGGGTTTAAACTATATCTTAATTCTATCTAATTGGGAATTCCCACATCCTATAAATAGGCAGGTACTCCTCCAACTTTTCATTATTTTTCCACAAATTTCCACAAAGTGTACGTGTCTCGTGTCGGTGTCCATCTCTTCCGTGTCAGCCGTGACGGCCTCGGGTCCGACCCCGGGTGTCTATCCAATAAGTTATTTGTTTACATGTACATTATCTCCTTCCCGTGTCGACAACCCCGACACCATATATCAAATTTCTACCTAATCTAAAACGCCGTCACCCCACCATCTTCCCGGCTAACCCCTACCATTGCCTAACCTCGTAACCACCTCGCCACCACCACGACCGAGCCCCCGACCAAACCAACACCATCCCTGTCACCAATCATCAACAGCACCCCGCCGTCGTCCCCACACAACCAGACTCCGACCAACCCGCTACTACCACCCTGCCATCGGCAGCGTTCTGACAGCCCCCGCCCAAAATCACCAGCATGCCAACTCCGCCACCCGCCACCAGTGCAAACCTAACCACTGCCATCATCACCACCGCCACCCCGGCCAAAGCCGGCCGGCCGTCACCCATCACCACCAAGAGAAAGTAGGAGAAAAATATATATATAAACCCGAGACTCTCACCTGACCCGGCCATGCTCCGGCGACCGTCCCCGTCCCAATCAGCCGTCCGCAGCCCTGACCTCACAGCCTAGATCCGGCCGCCGCGAGTTCGCCGCGCCGCCCCCATGAAGACCCGTCGTCGAGAGACCTTCGCCTGCTCCTCCCACTCGGAGCTGGAGACCGCCTCACGCTCGCCTCCATGGCTGGAACGCCGGCCTGGACCGCCCCGCGCCGATCGGTAGCACCGCCTCCGCCTCCGCGAGTGCTGCCCCCGTGTCGCCGCTGACCCCTTGAGCCGATCCCTCAGCCGCGGATCTTGGCCGCCCACGACCCAGCCACGAACGGCCTCCTCCGCCGCACGCCGGCGACTCTACACCGTAGCTCCCCTTTTTTCCTCCACCGTCGAACCCTCTCCGACCTCTCAGCCTCCACTCCAAACTCCGACCGCCTTCCTCCTCCCAGATCCGCCCGTTGAACTCGCCGAGTCCGCAGTCCCCTTCACCCCTATTTCGACCTCTCGCCACCTAATCTCTCTCCTCCACCAGCCTACGCTGACCCCCGCCGACAGATCCCACTCGCCGGACCGCTGGTCTCTCTCCCCATTCCCTCTCGAGATCTCTCTCTCTCTTCCCTTTAGTCTTTTGGGTTTTTGTTCTGCTTTCTTTTCATTTAATTAATGTGTTGGTTGGTGTCCTCGAAAGAGGAGCACCCCAACAGTACATTTTTTTTAATTTCATTTTATTTTTTTGTTTTGTTATTTGTTTTGTTCTTGGTTATTTATATTATCATTATGGTTATTATATTTATCATATTTAGTATTATTATTATTATTATTATTATTATTATTATTATTATTATTATTATTATTATTATTATTACTATTATAATTGTTATTATTACTATTATTATTATCACTATTATTATTATTTTTTTTTTTTTACTGTTAGTTGTTATCAGTAATATTTAGTACTATTATTATTATTATTATTATTATTATTATTATTGTCTTCTCCTTGTACAATAGTAGTATTTTACGATTATTTTATTATTATTATTGTATGATAAAAAAAAGAGACGTATGTCTTGGATTTGTAAAAATATATATATGTTAAATAGAAATTTTACTGTTATTAATTATCATTATTATTTCATGGGAGCTACCAAGACATATACTGTTATTTTGTTCTCATGATATTGAGATGTTCTAAATATATTTTTATATTATTCATAATACCTTATTTACGTATTTTGGCCTAAAAACTATTTTTACTCAAGAATGTAGTATGTAAAATATTTTGGTAACAAATTACAGTTTTAAGTAATATAAATATTTTATCTAAATATTCTTTGATTTTTCTCCTGTCCGTATCCAAGTCCTATTATTCCTATTCCTTCGCCAATCCGGTCCTTCCTCCCTAAGTCATTCCTAACTAAATTGACCCTTCTGGACCCAGTGGAACTGTCCGTGCCTCCACCCGAGGTCACCATGTATAGTTGTTGTACCGAAGTTGCAGATCGTGCCACATTGATCATCACAGCACACCAGGCGCCCTACCAGACAAGACACCTTGCCATTCGCTGTTTAATTATTTTAGCTCATATTTCATGCATTATTTATTTTCTTTATGCAAAATAAACTGTGATACATGGCATAACTGTTAGAACTTACTGTTCATTTATTTTCTGCTGTGTATTATTTTCTTACAAATTAAACCTAGATTTAAGGGACCACCATGTGTGTTGCATTCATTGGCCTTGACACGTTGTACCACGAAGTTGTGTGTCGCATGTAGAACACGAAAGTGCGTGATTGGCTGGCCACCAGTACGTACAAGCCGTGCGATAGGAATAACCGCTAATAGAGGTTGCACGCTAGTTTGACTTAGCGGTTATAGTGGTTGTGTTGTGGATACAACACAGTAGGCATTGGGCGGGGAGGACAATTCCTTAGCGTATGGGCTTCGATACACTTTTCTTGTGACCCGGACTCTCCGCTGGAGATACGGGGTTGATGACCCATGATTACTGACGGCCACTGATGATTCTGCGGAACGTCATGCTCTTCCTGATGGGGCCTCTGGTGCCCAAAGGGGGACTATGCCGATCCTATTCAGCCAGGGCCCATGCGTAGGAAGGATTGTTCTTAACAACATTTCACTTAGAACGGTAGGCTAACTTTATCCGTTAGGTACGAGTACTTTTGGTTTGGGTACTTGTATCTGACCGTGGCTTGGAATAATAACTTGTCGCGGATTAGTTCGTCACATCGTGTCCTTATTTGGTTGTAGGTGTGACTTACTACTTCGATGAGAAGGTATTGAACCTTGTTGGGGTCTAGATACCATATTGGATTCATAGCATGGGAAGATACATTACCGTGAATTAGTTTACCATCTCCTGTCCTTGTTTGGTTGGGGGGATGGTACGCTCGTTCAGTAGGTGCGTATTGGACCATATTATAATTCGATTTACTTATTTATTTGAGCGATATTTATTCAGTTTATATGGCATGATATTATGTGTCTTGTTACGTCCCTCTGAGGACCTGGTTATCTCTCCAGGTGTGTGTTATTGTCTTTCGCAGGTGCTCTAGCTCTAGTCGTGACCATCTCTATTCTTCGAGGATGATTGCGCTTGGATCGTCTTCGCCTCGCTCGCCAAATTCATTTATTTACTCATGTATTTTATTTTCTTATCTTGTTGGTAGTGGATTTGTCTCCGCCCAACATATTATATCAAGACAAGTCATTATCTTTATATGATGTCTTTTATTCATTTATTTTGCGTGTATGAGATTAGTTATGGTTCTACTGTATTTTTACAGCTTATGTATTCATATGAGGTTTTCATATATTGGAGTGTACTTCGTATGAATACAGCTGGCATGTCTACGTTCTTTGTCCTACGTATTTTGGGACTGGGGCGTTACAGTGAGTCAACCATTAACCTAGTTTGACCTAGAGTGGACTATGAGTTGACCAGGGTTGAACAGAGTTGACTGATTGACCAAAAGTCAACTGTAAGTCAACCTTTGACTTAAATCGACCCAGCTTGACTTTGTTTGACTTGTCTTGACCTAGTTTGACTTTGTTAGACCTAGTATGACTTAGATTGACTTTGTATATTCTAGATTGACTTAGATTGACCTAGTGTGACTTTTATTAGGCTTATATCAAGTGGTTAGGGTATAGGTTGACCATTAGTTGATCTTAACTTAGAATTAGCCTAGAAGGAATATTACTAGTATATCCATATGACTTAGATATTTATATTGATAGATAGCCTACTCTAGTATCTTGTGATAGATTGGTATCTTAGTCTAAGTTAGTACATAGCCTATAGAATGACCTAGATATTGACCCTGTAGGCCTAAGTGACTTGGTTGACTAGATAGTTGACCAGAAGTCAACATTGAGTCTAGATGTGACCAATTGACCTAGTTTGACCTAGACAGTTGACCCAATTTGACTTAGAGTTGACTTTGACCTAGATTGGCCTAGAAATCATGTAGATTGTATCATAAACTTCATTTACCTTATTTTAAACATATTATAACCTGTACTGCTCTATTTAGGACATTATGACTCCGGTGCAGACATCTGATATTATACTACTCTTTTCAGAGTATCAGGCGAGTACATTATCTGATAGTTCTTCCATTTACTTGTCATTTACTATATTTTAGTTGCAGCTAGTTCCATCTAATTTTCTGTTTCAAACACGATTTGGTATTGCTGGATCCATTTTATGCGACACTCACTTATTTATGTCTGGCCTCTATTTCTGGAACCCCTACTGGAACCACCCTGGAATCATTTATTGGAACCGTTCGTGTACTGGCTGGACTTATACCTATTTCGTATCGGGTTATGGATTCACTTGTACTTGCTGGACGGAGAAATATTGGAATAGGCATGTGAACATACCCAAATACTGGAACCACTCCCTTGGAATTATACTGGAACGATAGCCATCCCACACTTGGCCGAGTGTACGGTGTGCCGTATTACCTACAGCCGTTCACATGTCGATTCCGATATTTTAAAACACACGGTTAGAGTATAGGCTGGACTCACCCTGGAATCATTGATCACATTGACTGGAACCGTCCCGTACTGGATTCATCTTGTATTAGATTCGTCTTGTACTGGACTTATATTGGTGTTACACATGTCTATATTACGGTCTGGACTTATATCATGCTACTCTAGTTCAGCTAGATTATATTTTACAGTCTTCATTGCCATGTTTCTCTTCTTGTTTAGTTACTTTCCTTTCTTGTACCTTAATTATTCTCTATATCATTACCTGTATAAAACTGCCATGTTTCATCAATAAAACTGTTTATAACTGCTTTATAGTTCTCTGTGATTTAATTGGAATTTCTTGATGAGTTGTACTCGTTTCTGTCCTGACTGGACCTGTTAAAATTTTACAGATGATTGCCCTGAGGACACATGCCCTACATATTATGGACCCGGAGACGGGATGACTACCTTTGGCCCCGACACTCAGGAGTGATCGGGATTTAGTTTGGTAGAGTAGCATCTGTTTTCATGTTGAACTTGATGTAGAAGATTTGAGACTTGTGTAGTATTTGAGATTTGTTGAGAGTTGTTATTATTTTAGTAGTTGTCTTTCTATTCTTAGTTAATTCTTCTGTGTTTATCTTATCGTGCTCAGACTGTGATTGAGTTACAATATCTTATACATGTCCTCCGTTCGGAGTTGATCATGATGAGTACATTATAATTACGTGAGTTGCTGGTTAGATAGTAACCTAGGACAGCGCTCTACCGCCGACACTGCGGCGTAGGCTGGGCGTCGTTACGTACTCGTACCCTCACAGTGGATGCAGGTCGTGATAATGTAACCCAACAATATTACTGGACCTGCATGGGCCACCACAAAAACATGTAACGCCCCAGTCCCAAAATACGTAGGACTAAGTACGTAGACATGCCAGCTGTACTTATACGAAGAATACACCAATATATGGTATTCCCCGTATTGGTACATAAGCTGTAATAATAATACATGATAAGCCACAATAATATAACTAAATCTCATCCACAGCTCAACACAGAGAATATAATAAGTTCACTAAATAAGATAAATGATGATATCAAAATATAGCTGGGTAGACATTCCCACCCAAACAGCTATGGAAAAATAGTCTCAACTAAATGGAGTCCAACCTCCTCAAACAGCAAGAAAGATGATAAAAAGATGTCAAATACATGGTCTCAGATAATAAAGAATAAAACTAAGTATGAGCGGGAGATGCCTCGTCACTGATGTATGATGGATCCAATGCTGCACCGTACTCCTCGGGATAGTCCTGCTCGTCTAATCCTGAAGAGATCACCAGGTCCTCAGAGGGACGTAACAAGATACAGAAAATATGCCAAGTAACTGAATGTGTAAAAATATGCAACTATGACTCTACAGGATCTCCTAACCGTCTATGTGAGATGCACTTTAGAGGACAACGTTCTACGCAGGAGCTTAGGTGTTCAGCATAGATGGAGAGAGAGTAGTAGTAGGTAGCGCTCATAAGAGACACTATCGACTATAGGCAGAAAGTAGTTCTCATACGAGAACTATCGGCCCCGATGCAGTAAGTAGCGCTCATCCGAGACACTATCGGCCCAAATCTATGTGTGTACTGAACATGTAGCCCCTACGCTAATAAATGTTCCCTCCCCCCAACTGCTCATGTCCAAGATGTATCCACAGTCTGTCCAGTTGGCAACTGCTACGGCTTCTAACTCAACACACTAGTAGCAGTTACCTCCTAACCGTCGCACGTCCCGTACGTATCGATGGCCAGTCGAGTACGCAGGTCCGTGTCCTATATATCTCACTCATCACGTGATACACATGTGTCAAGGCCATAGGGGATATGAAAATACCCCACATACTCATAGGGTAGTCAACTGACACAAGGTCGACATGCAAATAAAGACATAAATAAATATAACAACTAAATGTAGTCGCTTGCACCCAAGTGTGACTTGGACGCCTAATAGAAACAAAATGACAAATAAGAGAAAGAAATATGCAATAATAAAATATACTGAAAATAAATGAGCACAATCAGAATCTATGGCAAGGTATACTTGTCTGCGGTACGAGAAGGGCAATCCAAGGGTAGCAAGTGTCAGCACCAAAACTCACAAATCACAGATGACTCCAAACGCTGAAACAAACATCAAAAATGATCTCGATGAATAAGATATACCTAGGAAATGTCTGTCCAAAAGTCCAATTATGAAACAGGGGCAAAATCGTAATTTTGGGTCAAAACGATGTCCGCCGTTGGATTCGCTTTGCACCGAAACGCGTGCCAAAGTCTATGGTCTCTAAAGTCGTCAAACTACATGTCTACGGATTCAGTTTGAGGAGAGGAACTCAACGGTATGTCCAGTTTTGGATTCCGATGAGCCGTGTACAAAATCGTCCGTTTGAGTGAGTCGCGGGCCCGCCAGAAAGGAGTTCCGATTCGACCTTCTCAGAATCGAACCAAACTTGGCACACAGGACCAAAATTTTGATTCGGACCTGTTGGCGCAAGTTTCGTCTCGATTTGACGACTTTACACGAAGTTATGGACAAGTTTGCAAAACGTCGATAGTACGGGAGTATCTCGACGGATACGCGTTGATTTCGTCGCGCACACGCGATGAAACTGAGTTCCATCAGTTTCCACACATCAGCAACGTCCATACGCGCCTTTCGATGCGTATAATGCGCGACCACATCGCCCGATTTGTCGGGGCGCACGTCGTATCGTGGAAATTTTTAAAATTTACTATTTTCAAAACAGTTTTTCGCACAACTTTAACACGGATTTAATTCTTGCATAGAAATCGAAATACCGCCCTACAAGTTGCGTTTTAATCGTGGTTATGTTTTCTTCACATATGTTCAATTAGTTTCTAAAAAATCTCGATACACTTATCGGAATCTGGCTTCTAAGTTGTGGTTTTGAAACTGGATTCAAACTCTGTTTTCGACAGTTTTTGGGGCAACTTTGCCTCGATTTCTCGAGCAATCCCTTGGGGTTCCCAGGATTCTATCAGAAGGAGATTGGAGGGGTTCATATAGGCTACACATAGGAATTTATAATTTGAGAAATCATCGAGCGTGCGTGAAGAAAAGTGGATTGGAAGAAGGGTACCTCGCTGTTCGCAAAACTGGGACTGTACTGAGTGCGGTCGTCCTGGGCTGTCCGGCAGCGTTCGCGCGGTGGTGCGGCACCGCCAACGGCCTGGGTAGCTTGCCTGGGGTTCGAGATAGAGAGGAGATATGGAGGGTGAAGAGTTCGGGAGAGTTAGGGTTTGGTTTCGAGCGGTAGTTACATATATATACTGCTCCGTTCCTAATATAACTAAGAATAGGGTTTAGCTCGGGCTGATATGTGTTGGGCTCGGGTTCACGTAATGCAGCTGTAGCTGCTAAGTTGCTATTAGTATTTAGGATGTGGGGGTCGGGCCCCCCCAACTCCGCAGCTTAGCTGCTATTATGGTAGGGGTTCGGCCCGACCGCCACATCCTAAATACTAATAGCAGCTAAGCTGCGGAGTTGGGGAGGGGTCGACCCCCACATCCTAAATACTAATAGCAACTTAGCCGCTACAGCTGCATTACGTGAACCCGAGCCCAACACATATCAGCCCGAGCTAAACCCTATTCTTAGTTATATTAGGAACGGAGCAGTATATATATGTAACTACCGCTCGAAACCAAACCCTAACTCTCCCGAACTCTTCACCCTCCATATCTCCTCTCCATCTCGAACCCCAGGCAAGCTAGCCAGGCCGTTGGCGGCGCCGCACCACCGCACGAACGCTGCCGGACAGCCTAGGACGACCGCACTCAGTACAGTCTCAGTTTTGCAAACAGCGAGGTACCCTTCTTCCAATCCACTTTTCTTTACGCACGCTCGATGATTTCTTGAATTATAAATTCTTGTGTGTAGCCTATATGAACCCCTCCAATCTCCTTCTGATAGAATCCTGGGAACCCCAAGGGATTGCTCGAGAAATCGAGGCAAAGTTGCCCCAAAAACTGTCGAAAACAGAGTTTGAATCCAGTTTCAAAACCACAACTTAGAAGCCAGATTCCGATCTGTGTGTCGAGATTTTTCAGAAACTAATTGAACACATGTGAAGACAACAAAACCACGATTAAAATGCAACTTGTAGGGCAGTATTTCGATTTCTATGCAAGAATTAAATCCGTGTTAAAGTTGTGCGAAAAACTGTTTTCAAAATAGTAAATTTTAAAAAATTTCCACGATACGACGTGCGCCCCGACAAACCGGGCGACGTGGTCGCGCGTTATACACATCGAAAGACGCGTATGGATGTTGTTGACGTGTGGGAACTGACGGAACTCAGTTTCGTCGCGTGTGCGCGACGAAATCAACGCGTATCCGTCGAGATACCCCCGTATCGGCATTTTGCAAACTTGTCCATAACTTCGTGTACAGTCGTCGAATCGAGACAAAACTTACGCCAATAGGTCCGAATCAAAATTCTGGTCCTGTGTGCCAAGTTTGGTTCGACTCTGAGAAGGTCGAATCGGAACCCCTTTCTGGCGGGCCCGCGACCCACTCAAACGGGCGATTTTGTACACGGCTCATCGGAATCCAAAACTGGACATACCGTTGAGTTCATCGCCTCAAACTGAATTCGTAGACATGTAGTTTGACGACTTTAGAGATCATAGACTTTGGCACACGTTTCGGTGCAAAGTGGGTCCAACGGCGGATATCGTTTTGACCCGAAATTACAATTTTGCCCCTGTTCCAGAATTGGACATTTGGACAGGCGTTTCCTAGGTATATCTTATTCATCAAGATCATTTTTTATGTTTGTTTCAGCGTTTGAAGTCATCTGTGATTTGTGAGTTTTGGTGCTGACACTTGCTACCCTTGGATTGCCCTTCTCGCACCGCAGGCAAGTATACCTTGCCATAGATTCTGATTGTGCTCATTTATTTTCAGTATATTTTATTATTGCATATTTCTTTCTCTTATTTGTCATTTTGTTTCTATTAGGCGTCCAAGTCACACTTGGGTACAAGCGGCTACATTTAGTCGTTATATTTATTTATGTCTTTATTTGCTTGTCGACCTTGTGTCAGTTGACTACCCTATGAGTATGTGGGGTATTTTCATATCCCCTATGGCTTTGACACATGTTTTTCATGTGATGAGTGAGATATATAGGACACGGATCTGCGTACTCGACTGGCCATCGATACGTACGGGACGTGCGACGGTTAGGAGGTAACTGCTACTAGTGTGTCGAGTTAGAAGCCGAAGCAGTTGCCAACTGGATAGGCTATGGTTACATCTTGGACAGGAGCAGTTGGGGGGAGGGGACAGTTATTAGCGTAGGGGCTACATGTTCAGTACACACATAGATTTGGACCGATAGTGTCTCGGATGAGCGCTACTTACTGCCCCAGGGCAGATAGTTCTCGTATGAGAACTACTTTCTGCCCATAGTCGATAGTGTCTCTTATGAGCGCTACATACTACTACTCTCTCTCCATCTATGCTGAACACCTAAGCTCCTGCGTAGAACGTTGTCCTCTAAAGTGCATCTCACATAGACGGTTAGGAGATCCTGTAGAGTCATAGTTGCATATTTTTACACATTTAGTTACTTGACATGTTTTCTGTATCTTGTTACGTCCCTCTGAGGACCTGGTGATCTCTCCAGGATTAGACGAGCAGGACTATCCCGAGGAGTACGGTGCAGCATTGGATCCATCATACATCGGTGATGAGGCATCTCCCGCTCATACTTAGTTTTATTCTTTATTATCTGATACCAAGTATTGGACATCTTTTTATCATCTTTCTTGCTGTTTGAGGAGGTTGTGTCACGACCCGCACCCTAGAGTAAGGGCACGAGACGTGGGTACGTCCAGCCTACGCCGCAGTGTCGGCGGTAGAACGCTGTCCTAGGTCAAACATCTAACAATATAAAGGTACCTGTACAGTATATACTCTCCGAATGCTGGTGACATAGCAGATACAGTCTCAATCACAACTAAGGTAGAGCGAGATAAAAGATAGGTAAAACATGAAATCCAAAAGAGATACAGCAGATAGAAGTCTAAGTGTCTAAGATACACAAACCCAGAAAACATCTCAAAGCTCAATACAGTAATCCATAGAATAAATACAACTCAATACAACTGAAATAACTAACTATACAACCTCTACTGTGTCTCCTCTAGGCTAGCAGGCAACCTCCAGGCTATCTGTAAAATTTATCAACAGGTCCAGTCAGGACAGGAACGAGCACATCTCATCTAGAAAACCCAAGTAAATGACAGAGAACTATAAAGCAGTTATAGACAGTTGTATTGATGAAAATGGTAGTTTATATTCAGGTGATGGTAAGAAAGACAGATAAAGTGCAAGGAAAGTAAATAACTAAACAAGAGAAGAATCATAGCAATGAAGACTGTAAAAAATAGAACTAGCTGAACCAGGGTAACATGATATAAGTCCAGACAGTAAATGTAAACAAGTGTAAGACCAACATAAATCCAGACAACATGAATCTAATACCAGGTGATTCCAGTACAAGATGAGTCCAGTATGAGATGATTCCAGTCAGTGATCAAAGATTCCAGGGTGCGTCCAGACTATACTCTAACAGTGTATTTTAAAATACCGAGATCGACATGTAAACGGCTATAGGTAATCCGGCACATCACACACTCGGCCGGGTGTGAGATGGCTATCATTCCAGTAGATTCCAGCATGTGGGGTGATTCCAGAATTGGGGTATGTCTACATGTCTTACTCAAGTATTTCCCCTCCCAGCAAGTACAAGTGAATCCAGAATACGACACGAGAATCGAGATGAGTCCAGCCAAACGTGATGATACCAGCAAGTGATTCCAGGGTGATTCCAGTAGGTGATTCCAGTAATAGAAGCCAAATATGATGATACCAGTAATAGAGGCCAGACAATATGGTATGTGTGTCGCATACATGAATCCAGAAATATCCATACGTGTTGTAACAGAGAATCACATACAACTAACTAGAACTGAAGTACAGTAATTGACAAATAAATGAGAGAACTATCAGAGAATATACTCGCCTGATGTCTGAATGTCCAAAGTAAATATACTGTCCGATGAGAGGTGTTTGGCTCCTAATCAGAACAGCACAAGTCACAATAAGTCCAAAATGACAATATGAAGTTCTACTATGCATTCTACATGATTCTAGGTCAATCTAGACCAAAGTCAACTCTTGGTCAACTTGGTCAACCCTGAAAGTCAAACCTAGGTCAACTATGGTCAAACTAGCTCTAACAAGTCTAAATTAGGTCAAACAAGTTATTCTAGGTCTAAACAAACTAAGTATATGCAAATCAAGTATCCAAGATAGCTACTAACTCATAGCCTAAGTCACTTGCTAAACCAAGCACAAAACTAAACCATAAGCTAACAAGGCACACAAACTTAGTCATATAATGTATATATATTATTCACATTCACATATTCATATACATAGATATATATATAGGAAAGCTATATATATAGGCACATACACATATATATATATATATATATATATATATATATATATAGAAAAATATATATATATATATAGAAAGAGTGGTAAAAGAGTAAGTGAGTATGTGTGTGTTTGGCATGTGTGTGAAAGGATATGTGTTAATGTTCTAAAATTTAGTGGTAGGTAGGTGTATGTGACATGGGATACATGATGTCAAAGGGTGTATGAATGCATGCGTGTAAAAGGTTATAGGTTAACTCAGTTTATAGAAATACATACATACATACATACCTTGTATACATGCATACATACATATCATGTATATTACATTTACATGATACATACATGTATACTTGTATTATATTATACTTACATTCATGCATATTAGATTCTTGTATTTATATTAACATATTGCAAACATTCATTTCATTCATGCATCTATGCATTACCTATATGTTTTATACATATGCATACATTGTATATTCATATCATTTCATACATTAACATAGAGACATACAAACATACACACATCATATATTTCATACCTTGCATTACCTTACATATCATGTTATATATTATCATTCATTCCTTTCATATATTACATTCTATATTACCTATATACATGTATTTCCTCCATTCATTCATGCTTGCATCATATACTCTACATTACCATACATGTTATCATTATATATTGCATTACAATATTTATACATTATGCATTCATATCTATCATTACATATATATCTTGCATTCATATCTAGCATTCATTATATACTTTCATGCATACATTGTATATCATTCTTTCATTCATACATTGCTTATATGCATTATATTAATAGCATTCCTACATGCTTGCATTCAACCATATATATACATTAATGTAAAGAGAATATATATCATATATATATTATTTTATTAATCTAACATATCATGCATTACATACTCTATATTCATTTAATATCCATACTACATAGGCTCATAGGTTACACAAAATGCATATATCGTATAGTCACTCTTCTACTTAAAACCAATACTGTACCAATTGGGCATTCATTAAATTCTAGGATTAAATTATGTTGTAGCTCTTCATGTTAGCTTTCCGAAACTTTAAACGGATCGTATTTTCGTGTCCGGAAGCTCCCGAAATCGCGAAAATACCGAAACACGTTTGTCTTTCGTACAGCTGACACTCAAATAATTCTACAGAAAGTTACAGAAAGAATTTGGCTTATTAAAATATATATTTGGAAATCTAACTTCGATACGGTTCTTTTAAAAAAATGGGAGATAAATCGGAATTTTAAGCTAAAAGTTATGATATTTCTAAGTTGCTATTGCTACTAAAAACGTGGATGAAAATTATGACGAATTTGGGTAGTTTGAGACAAAAGAACACAAGTATATAACATAATATATCAAGAAGTCACTCTCTACACTAATATATATATATGAGACACTATAGAACACATCTCCAATACAAAAATATGAGATTAAACATGTAATAATTCATTCATACATAACAACAACACATAGTGTGTCCAAATTTGGGGTTTTTCCACATGGACACAACCACAACACAAAGGACACTCCTATGACCTCCAAATGGACACGAAATGGACACAAATGAAGATACAACCATGGGGGTCATTCCTATGGGTTCAAAATAGACCTATATGCATGAGAAAATAAAAAAGAGAAGGGATTTATACCTCCCGGTAGATCGAATCGAAGAAAAGCCTTCTCGGAGCAACACCGACACGTAGAGATTCCAAAAGGACACGAACGAGCTCCGAATCCTCCCAAACTTGGGTAGCTCCCTGAAATTATTCACACATCATAAAAGTCTGAAGTATGTCTTCACTCAGAAGGAGTTAAACATAAGACAGAGGAGATGGCTCGAACTGATGAAGGACTTCGACATTGACCTTCAGTATCACCTAGGAAAGGCTAATGTTGTAGCAGATACACTTAGCAAATATCCGGTGGCTATGATGCTGACTATGGACAGACATCTTCTTGAGGACTTGGAGAGCTTGGAGATAGAGATTGTTATACCAGGGATTGAAGGACAGCACATGAGCATACAGATACAGTCTGGATTGATAGAGAAGGTTAAGGAGACCTAGTTTCATGATGAGGGACTTCGATGTATCCGGGAACAGGTTCGAGCGGGACTACTAGATGACTTTACCATTACAGAAGATGGTACTTTGAGGCACGGTACTCAGTTGTGTGTGCCCAAAGGAAGCTTGAGAGAGGAGATTATGCAGGAAGCTCATCAGTCACAGTATTATATGCATCCAGGATCCACTAAGATGTACAAAGACCTTCGAGAGATTGTTTGGTGGTATAGAATGAAACGAGAAGTAGCCAGATTCATTTCCAGATGCCTAGTCTGTCAGTAGGTAAAGGCAGAACGGTAGAGACCAGGAGGATTGTTGCAGCCTTTGTCCATTCCTGAGTGGAAATGGGAACATATCACCATGGACTTTGTCTCAGGATTGCCCCGCTCCCCGAGTGGGAAGGATGCCATCTGGGTCATAGTGGACAGATTGACCAAGTCAGCACATTTTATTCCTTTCAGAGTAGGATTGACTACAGAGAAGTTGGCAGACCTATATATGCGATAGATAATGAGGATCCATGGAGTTCCAGTTAGCATTATCTCAGATAGAGATAATAGGTTCACTTCTTATTTCTGGAAGAGCCTACAGAGGAGTCTTGGTACACACCTCAAGTTCAGCACGACATACCATCCTCAGACAGATGGATAGTCAAAAAGGACCATACAGACACTGGAGGATATGTTGAGGACTTGTGTGATAGACTTTGGAGGATCTTGGGAGGACCATTTACATCTAGTAGAGTTTGCTTACAACAACAGTTATCATGCTAGCATTGGAATGACCCCATTTGAGGCACTATATGGTCGTAGATGTCGCACACTATTGTCATGGGATGATGTTGGAGAGAGACCATTGTTGGGACCAGAGATGGTTATGGAGGCTGCAGACAAAGTTAAACAAATTTGGGATCATCTGAGGATTACACAGGATAGGCAAAAGCACTGGACAGACAGCAGTCGAAGACCCCTAGAGTTTGTAGCAGGAGATCTCGTATTCCTACGGATCTCACCAACTCGGGGAGTTATCAGGTTTGGCAGAGGCGGGAAGCTGAGTCCGAGGTTCATTGGACCGTTTGAGATTCTGAGCAGAGTATGAGCAGTTGCTTACAAATTAGCCTTGCCATCTAATCTGGAAGGAGTACACAATGTATTTCATGTTTCACAGCTTCGGAGATACGTAGCGGATCCCAGTCATGTGGTTGACCATTCAGAGCTGGAGGTGGGGCCTACTCTAACTTATTCAGAGCAGCCGGTCGACATACTGGATCGCAGAGAGAAGAGGCTACGACATCAAACTATTTAGCTAGTCAGAGTTGCTTGGAGGCATCACTCTCCTAGGGAGTCCACCTGGGAGAGAGAGGATGAGATAAGGGAGAAATACCCCTATCTCTTTGAGGCTTGATGGATCGCTCTACCCTAAAATTTCGAGGACGAATATTTTCAAGGGGGAGAGATTTGTAACTCCACTTGTTCATAAATAAAAAATGAATATTTTCCTATATTTCCTTTTTCTTTGATTAATTCCTAGTTAATAATTTTGAATACTAATTCTATTTTCTAACTAATTCTTAAACTATTTTAACTATTTCCTAGTTCTTAAACTTTATTCCTTAATTTCATTTTTCTATTTTACCATTAAATTCCTTTGGACTTCTATTCAACCATTTGTAATGGGCCAACCAACCCATCAACAAATCCTTTTCCTATTCCGGCCATTTAATCATTTCAGCCAACTCTTTGGGCCGGCCCGACCCATCTATTCAGTTGGGCGCGGGTCTAAACTTTCAACCCGATAACCCGTAACCCAATAACCCACTAAACCATTAATACCCAACTGTTATATTTAAATCCCATTTTCCCAATTCATTCATTTCATTTTCCCTCCACTCCTCTGCTGCAGAGACGATGACGACGACGACGTTGCGCGGACGAGACGACTCCAGAAGCTTCTCTCCAACTGCCTAACCGCCTAGTACATCTCCACCGTTGATCCCCAACCACCCGTCTTATCCTGGCCGTCGGATTTTAATCGCCGCTGCCCGCCCAACCGTCGGTCAAGTGACCGCCCAATCGCCTGTCCGTCGTCCTTGCCTATAAATTGAACCCCAGTCTTCTTCTTCTTCATCACTCTCCTAGGCGGCGGAGCCCTGTCCAATTTGTTCCTAACCACTCTTTCTTCTTCCTCGATGAAATTGAGAGTCTGGCCATGGCGAGCAGAGTTTGAAGAAGGAGCGATCGAGAACGAGCACAGCGGATCGAGCTTAGAGTAAGTACCATTCCTTCCATCCTTCTAATTCGATTATCTACTATACACTCGTTTTGATCCGTGGGTTGTCTTCATGGAAGATCAAAGTTCATATAGTGTAAACTTCTCCCTTCGAGTTTGAGAATGAAGATCATGGCAGACGCAATGAAGTCAAAGCACGACTATGCTACTTTCCGATCGAACTCCATTTTATGAGGATCGGTGAGTTTCTTCCATTTTTCTTTGTTAATTTCTTTGAGACCTTCGAATTTCCTTCCTTGTGTGATCTTGATTGAATGATAATTTTGGAATTTTGTGGATGGTTCTTGATTGATTTTACAGTCTTTGGATCGATCCAAATTGTATGGATTCTTGAAGTTTGAATTGAGAATTGTGTCGGTGAGTTTCTGGATTGATCCTTTGAATTATCTCCAAATTTGGAGTCATTACAAATTCAAACTAAACTCATATTGTTGCTTTCTTTTTATGCACATTACCTGTTCGACAAAATGACTGAGCCAGCTGTGTGGACTGTTCTGGATACGTTTGCCTTGGTGTCGGATACTGAAGACCCATCTGATTATTCTTGAGCATCCAGGTATTTTGTTCCTTCTATTCAGTAGCTATATTCATCGAGTCTAGCTTGGGGATTCGGAGATCTCGTGTCCGTATCAGCACGGTACAGAGGTTCAGACTGCTGACATGAAGAGAAGACTCTGTGTTGGCGTGTCCAGTTGGGTGTCGCAAGCATCTGTTATTCTTGACACAGGTGTCGGATTTAGTCCCAATGGAATCACTATATTACATAGTGTGTTTGGAGTAATTTGAATCCCCAGCTACTATTCAGTAACTGTTAGAATTAGGTTATTTTGAACCTTGACTGTTCTATGTGAGTCCGAATTGGAAGCACCAGGTAGAGTTCACAGTAGACTTTGAACCATTTTAGCCTATGTTTACTTTGAGTCAATGAATTGATGCCTGGGAAATGGGCCTTGGTTATAAGGGTATATAGACATGAAGAATAGATGGGCTGGACCATTAATAGTGGACCCATCAGATCAGTATAGATGTAGGAAATTTATTAAGTGTTGGGCTTAGTTAATAGAGTTAATGGCTAGTTAGAGATTAGTAAGGATTAAGTATAGTTCCTAATTCTATCTTTTCCCAACTTTCTAGGTGATTTAGAAGACTTGGACAAGACCCGAAATCAAGGCAAGTACATGTACTCAGTATTACCATCATTGTATGCATTGCACTCACACAGTCTTTGTGTCATTTATTGTATTTCTCCTATCTTTCTTGTGTGCATTGTTTCTCGTGTCGGGTGGGGGACGTTCTAGAAATATGTGATTGACTAATATTGGACAAATATTGCCTGATAGCATACACCGTATGCCTGATGTCCATTTCGTGCGTGACTGATAACATTATCGTCAGACATGCCTGATTATTTCGTGACTGATAGCATTGTCGTTAGACATGCCTGATTATTGATTGACTGATAGCATATTCTATATGCCTGATTATATATTAGTCCCCATATATTGATAACGTCTAATTGCACTTATACACATAGCTAGTGCATACTTTACATTCACATTATTTCTCTATCTTTCAGTTATATTCGCTATATTGTTCCATTGATCTTCCATGGTAGGTTTTTATTGAGTATATTGTGCTTTGCTCTATCCTGACTGGACTGTTGATTACAGGTGATCCTTTAGACTGTTATGGATTACAGACGGATTGCCCAGCAGTAGAGCACACTCCTGATGCTACTGAGGGACGGGACTATATTCCCGAGATGTAGTTAGACTGATGTATAGGATGTTCTTTGATTGGTTGTATTGATATAGCAGGCCTAGTGTTAGCCTTATCTTTCATTACCGGCTATGTACCCGGTCATTCATGTAAAGGCTGTAATAACTGCTGGATATTGGATTGTTGTGATGGTTAGTATAGATTCCGAGATTAGATGCTGTGATGAGATTAGTGCTTACTATTGATGATTAGACGGATCACTACCGCTGTCAACGACAGTGTAGGCCGGGCATGTATCGACCCGTACCCGATTATTCGGGAACGGGGAGTGACATGCTCTGATACCACTTTGTCATGCCCCGATCCCGCTAGGGTCATTCGTCCTTGCTTTGATCCCTGCGGGATCGTTCGTCCTCGCTAAGGCGTGATGCCGTGCAAGCCTAAGTTGCCTTGCACAAGGCCAGTAACTGCACAAAATAACTAGACAAAGAAAAACACACGCATACAGCATATTTAATTGCATAAAACCAAATATGGGATAGAGATTTGAAATGAAGATACTTCTTTTATTGATAGACTTGATAGGAATACAAGTACAAAGATTTGCAAACTCAGAGTGCCTTATCTTGGCTACATAATTCTCTTTAAAAAATTATCTTTTGTAAATAGCCACAATGTCCATATATCATATCCCTTTATTACATGCTTGAAATATAAAGACACCTTCAAAAGAATAGAAACTTACGACTTAACTGGAAATAAAAAGTAGCTTGAGGCAATCCATGAGCTCTATTGGGCTAGACAAGCTTTAGTGCCTCACTTGAAATCCCCCTGTCTCCTTTGCTTTCTGAAAATGATGCCCACAACGTGGGTCGGCACACATCATGTACTAGCGAACGGCTTTTCGTCGAAACTCACAAATATCTATACTAAGTCAACATGTGAAGCTACATATTTACTAGTGCTCTTTTTACTTGTCTAGGTTCTTTCTAACAATTCATAAGAAACATGACAGAAGAATATTTCATAACCAACTTACCCATCGCCGACAGTCATCCCTGCATAAGACATATTAGCACAATTTTCATAACAAAAAACTAATGTTTATTCTATCAGATATTAAAGTTCATAATTTGGGTCATGTATGTGACCTATCTACATGATGGTCCACGGGGTCATTTTTCGTGATTAGCCACTGTAACTCTTTGGTTCAGCTCGTCGCTAAAGACTCAGATATCGGCTACCCTTTTAACATGAGGTCTCTTTTACCTCAGGGTGCTCTTAATCTCTCCTAGGCCGAGTGATTCTAGGCGCCCCCAGATACCACCCGAGAGACAGATTTTTAACTTGTGCATAAGTTGTCCGAGACCAACGCATGCTCTAGCAGTTCTATCAGATGTATCAGATTTTGTTTACGGGCCAGGATGCGTTCATTTCACGTCTTAACAGATATATGTCACGTTCATTTCATGCCTTACTTCTTATTCCTCTCAACATGTACAAGTCCGTCTGCACATGTCTACACTTGTGTAGTATACTAGCAACAGAGCATATGATCAATCATTTGAAACAGGTGCTTAGCAACACTTGAACAAGCATTCAATTCGATTCATTTATCTTCTCTTATCTTTTGTTATTGTGGTATCGTTGATCATAGAAACGAGGCAACTGAGTGGACTAGAGATCATTTTTATTAGGGCGTACAATAAATGCAAGTTCGGTTAGAGAAACTCACCCAGATGAATCTTAGTTGAGAGAGGGAGACTTTATGCGCTATTCACGCTCTGTGTATGTCTATGCGTCCTCCTGCATTGGCACCAACATTCGATTAGCATACCTCGGTCTCTTTCTCTTAAGATTCGGAATGAATACGATATGCAATGAAAGCGAACAATGAAAATCCAATCATCGAAAACTAACACGAAAACGCATTCATCAAAACCAAGCAGTGAAAGAAAACATCCAACAAAAACTATTGGACTCATTTCAATATAAGCCGATCCATCAGTTGGAAATGTTTATTGCATTTCATCCGTGATCAATCGATACCGGCAATGGTTTCTTCAAATACTCAGTTCAAGACTGAAGTCAGCAATCCGTGGGTATTACATAGTAGACCGCGAGGAGCAGGGCACTACAGGGGGGCACAGGGGGAGGCTATCACCATCCCCGGGGAGAAGGGAGAGGGGGCAGGAGGAGGGTTGCCATGCGGGGAGGAGGGGGGTCGCGCCCTTCACCATGTTTAAGTTGCCCACTTGATTATCAGGTTATGTGTAGAAGATGGTCATCTTCTACACGCAACCTTCAGGCTTCAGCAAGCATACAGAGCTTGCAATATTTGATCTGATTTTGGATATTATTTTCCACATAGGGAGGCTGAGAAATTGAAGTTTTTGAACTGGAAATAGCTGACACAGGTATCTATGGTAACTCTACATTCACACAGCACTGACAAGAGCTAGATAGTTTTCTCTAGTAAGTAGATCATGGCTCGGTCGATATTTTTTTCTTTCTGAACTGAGTTATATTATCAGACTGATCTTTCATATCTCTAGATTGAACTTCACTTCCTTCATCTTGAAGTGAAACTAAATTGAACTTCCTTCATCTCGACTCCTATTTCGAGATAATTGCATATGGGCCTTCCTTATTGTCAATGGTGCAAACCTTCATGATTCTACTAGTGTTCAAGTCATAAGAAAAGATCTCATAGCAAGATGAACTGCTACTCTCCCTGAAACCAGTGCACATGAACACGACCTCCGAATCGGGATGGAAATAAATCTTGTCAGTTTGGGATAGGTGGTCGGATTTGGATGGCTTTCAAAGTCGCAACAATGAAGCAAGGTCCATCTGGTTGTCGACGACGACCGTAGACGAGCAGAGCGATGCTAAATGCTGCTGAAAGATATGGAAAGGATAGAGAAGATGGAGTCGGAGGCTTTAGGGTCTGCTTGGATTGAGGGTTAAGAGAGTTAAGTGCGAGAAAGTTAAGTGAGGGAAAAATAAAATCATGTTTGGTTTGAGGTTGGAGTTTAGGAGGGAGGGTTATAAAGGGTTAAGTGAGGGTTTATTTCATCCTCTTTTGTCTATTTTTTTAACTCCCCAGATCGGAGGGTTAACGAGGATGATTGAGGGATTTTGTTTAAAAAGTCATAAATATCCCTTATTTGTTTTATAAAATATCATGATTTTTTCTCTCCATTTTTTTCTTGTTCTCGACATGTTAATCCGTACCTTACTAATTTGTGAAGATATTTTGACAAGTTCTAATTAAAATTTTAATCAAATTTAATTTTATGAACATATATAATAAGGTTATTTTGGTAACTATCATATTTTTATTAATCATACTCTCACTCAAAACCTTCAATCCAAACAAGAGTTATTAAACATCCCCAATTAACTCTTCCTCCAATCCAAATAAGATTTTATGTATTGACTCTACTTCCCCTCACTTAACTCCCCCTCATTTAACCCAATTAACTCTGCTTATTTTTTTCCCTCAATCCAAGCAAACCCTGGTTCGCGGAATGGAAGGGAAAGGAAATCAATTCCTTGGCATTTCCTTTCCTTTGAGAAATTATAATTCCCATTGATTTTTCTTTTCGATGTTTGGAAATCCAAGGAATTTAGAAAGGGAAGTGAATACTTCAATATGGAAAAGTGATTCCTTGTTTGGATGGATGTAATCACTTTCCCCCTAATTTTTCTTCCATTGGGAATCACTATCCTTTCCTCTTCAATTCTTTTGGCACCCAAACATAGGAAATAATCACTTTGCTTTCCCAACCGATGATTCCGCGAACCAAACGAGGCTTTAGAGAAATTTCATTATATATATATAGGGAGATTGGTTGGTTGAAAGAGGCCAACAGATCATCACAAATTTAATTTTAGTATATCCTCCCAAACAAAACAGCTCAAGCAATAAAATTTTACAAGATTACCTCCTCCTCCTTTTTCAATTCATTACTCTTTTCAAATTTAGTTTAAAAAATTAGGATATATTTCCAGTGGCGCGGTGGCGCACCGGTAACCGCTGGCACTCG
The DNA here is from genome assembly GCA_029216955.1 of Iris pallida. NCBI lineage: Eukaryota > Viridiplantae > Streptophyta > Magnoliopsida > Asparagales > Iridaceae > Iris > Iris pallida. The sequence goes on from JANAVB010034218.1 coordinate 8,808,298, forward strand.
GAGGTGAGAGTGCGGGATTCGAGCTCCCACTCCCACGGGGGCGGCTGGGTGGCGTTGTCCACGGGCCTTGGTTTATATATATTATATATAATATAATAATATATATATATATTATATATATATATTATAATATATATATATATATATATATATATATATATATAGTTTTTTTTTATATTTCTATATATATATATATA